>OX463243.1:57871233-58537066 GCA_949820135.1 Sylvilagus floridanus
TGAAAAACCACCTCTTGTGGTTGACAAGCCACCCAGTCCCTTGATGCTTCACTATAGCAGCCAGAAATCACTAAAGCACATAGGTTTTAAATTTTCATTACACTTCCCCCTTTGACCCATGATTTAGTTAAAAGTATACTTTTGCTTTTTTTTTTTATTTTAAAGTGTATGTATTAACTTTTATTTACTTGAAAGAACAAAAACAAGAGAGAGAACAGGATATAGAGAGATTTTTCCATCTACTGCTTTGCTTCCCAAATGTCCAGAACAGACAGGGCAGAACCAGGACAGTCAAGATCAAGGAACTCCACATGGCAGCAGAAACCAGGTACCTGAGCCATCACTTGTGCCTCAGAGTGCACAGTAGCAGGAAGCTGGAATTAGAAATGGAGCAAGGACTCAAACCCTGGCACTCTGATATGGGTAACAGGCAGCCCAAGTGGCATCATAGCTGCTGTACCAAATACCCACCCCAGAAGTATCTTTTTTTTTTTTTTAATTCGGACATTATTGATTTCAAAATATAAAAGTACATACTAAATGTAAAAAAAGTCATAGTTCCATCGACCCATAAAGCATCACTGTTCTTAACACACGGATTGCAAGAAGACAAATATAACAGTGTCTCACTCCAGAAACAAAATAACGAGGGTCAGTGTTGTGGTACAACAAGTTAATCTAACGGTAGGGACACCAGCATCCCATACTGGAAGGCCACTTCAAGTCTTGGCTGGTCCATTTCTAACCCAGCTCCCTTCTAATGAACCTGGAAAAGCAGTGGATGTTGGTTCAAGTACTTGGGTACCTATCACACGTGTGAGAGACCCAGAGGGAGTTTCTGGTTTGGGGCTTCCACCTGGCCCAGCCCTGGACATGGCAACACCTTTGGCGAATGAACCAGAAGGTGGAAGATCTCTATCCCTGTTTATGCATCTCTTTCTCTCTTTCTCTTTCTGTCACTCTGCCTTTCAATTAAATAAATAACATATCTTTTAAAAAGACACTACAAATAAGTTTAAAAACTAAAGTTTCTCAAAGTAGAAGGGATTTTTAAAGTTGCATGTTAAATATTGTTTAGAATGTTCATAATGAATATTCATTCTTTATAACTCATTTCTGTTAATTTTACGATTTGAGGTTTCATTTACATTTCTAAAATATCCTTACATGGAATATGCTCAATAAAGTAAAACTATCAATATTTTTCCCAAATGTAAGTATTCACTTATGCATTTAACTCAATATTTTATGTTAAAATTTTTTATAAAATCTATTATGTAAGAGAAAGCTTTTAGACAACACTTGGCAATGAGATTATTCCATGTTTATCTAAGCTACAATAACACAGTTAGCCACAGTATTAATCACATTAACCACACTTGTAATAAAGTACCCAACACAACTGAACAGAGCAAGGTTAAGATGTGTCACACAGAGTAGGCCCTGAGCTAACTATATGAATGGATAGCACATTGAATAAGTGCTTTAAAAAGTTTTTTTGGGAAAAAATATATCCTATATTGTGTGTTAGTCATATGGCAATTAATTTCATAGAAAATTGGGTTACATTAATATTTTCAAGTTTTATGCAGAAGAGTAATTTTTTAAAGAATATTTATTTCTTTATTTGAAAGCCAGAGCTACAGAGAAAGAGAGAGAGAGAGAGATCTTCTATCTGCTGGTTCACTCTAGATGGCCATAATGCCAGGGCTGAGCCAAACTGAAGCAAGGATCAGGAAACCAGGAGGTTCATCTGGTCTCCCACATGAGTAGCCAGGGTCCAAGCACTTGCCTTTCCCAGGTCACTATCAAGGAGCTGCATCAAAAGTGGAACAGCTGCGCAATGAACTGGAGCCCAAATGGGATGATGACATTGCAATCTGCAGCCTTACTTGTTAACTTCACAAACACCAGCCGCTAGAAGAGGAATTTTAGTTTTGTTCATCCCAGAGGCAAATTTAGCTAATGTACTGGATTTCTCTTGTGCTCCATCTGACACTTCTTACAGCTAACATTTTACTTTGCCCACTGCTGCAACAATCAACTTCATACAACTGTCACATGCATGTATGTGCTGTAGCTTCCCTAACTCTGGATTTCTGCTTCTGTATTTCTCTGATCCAGCAGAGTGAAATACCAGTGAGATTCACTTTAAACTCACAGGCACAAAGTACAAAGGAGATAGGAGAGTTCTTCCTCACATTAACAATGGGTGATGGGATATGTTGGTTAAATACTCCCCTTTCAATCTTGCCTTGTATGATCTATCTAAATCATGGATATTAAAAAAGATCTTGGAGAGATTGATTGCCCACAGAGGTAACTTAAAATGATTGTTTTCAGTAGCATGGTAAACTCTCATTCCATCCTTCTCTGTCCAACCTAGACTGTGAGTCATTGCTGTGTCTAGCACATCCATGCCATGTACTGTAGACACCTGTTAGTCACTATTGCCCATCTCAGGAAATTGACTGCCATGATATCACAGTGTTTGTGTTCAATGAACACCGTTTTATTTAAGAATGGCCCCAAACTACAACTATACTGAGCCTGCCAATTGTGTGTATATATATATATATATATAGATAGATAGATATAGATATAGATATAGATATATCAAAGAAAAGCTGTAAAATGCTTCTTTTGAGTAAAAAGACCAAAGGAAAATAAGATTTTTGGGAGACAGAGACCACATTCACAACTTCTAGTACCACATACTGCTATAGTCATTCTATTTTTTCCTTGTATTATTAATTTCTAGCAGTGCCTCATTTATAAATTAAACTATATCATAGTGATAAGGAAAATGTTGTAAATATAAAATCTGGATATACAAAAAGTTTTAGATATCATCTGGGGGTCCTAAAATGTATCTTTTGTGGAGAAGTAGCTATCTTTGTATATCATGGGTTGGGTTAAATAAATATTATATTCCTTAATACTATATTCACATATCTTTAAAATGACTATCATGAGTTATGTTATAAAATTTTAAAAAACGAACCCATATATATTTCCTATCCCTTTGTTTCATTATTTCCAGTCCTTAATTTTTATGTCTTGCATAACATCCCAAAGTTTGCTTACATATACATAAATTTGCTTCATATTTGACTTCCTTGGAAGAATCTAGGCTTAAAAAAGCATTGTAAGAGAGAGAATGTGAGGCCAATAAGCAGGAAGCTGTGCTTAAAAATGTTGGTTGACCAAGTTGTTTCCTTTTCATAATCTACCTATTTCATAAATACTGTAGAAAGCACCTAACAATATACTGAAAGAAAAGGTACAGCTTTGGCTTTCAAGATCTGACTTTTAGTAATCTTATACTCATTGATTAAGGGAGATGTGTAATGAGGGATGATAGAGGCAACTGTTCAGATAAATGCAGAAAACAGTTTGGCAAGATAGTGTATTGGATAAGTTACTAAATCTTTTGTTTCTTAATAGTTTCATGTTTTGGGAAAATATACGTATATATCTATAGTTTTGTCATAATATGTATTTCCATGAACTATTTGAAGACTTTTTTAATCATTGATTTTACAATATGAAAAGCTAATTGTCCTAAAGGCTTCTTTCTAGTACTCCAACATCATTATGCTCCTCTGAGATAGAGCTTCCTGTTCATCTTTTAGCACTTGGCACAGCCATTCATTTTGGTACAGATGGCCCTACTCAACTTTGACCAAGATGCACTGACTCTAAGTTTTCAGTGATGTCTGTTCAATGGTCTCTTGATACAACGTCTAAACACTTGACCTTACTACATACTCATACAGTCTTTTTAAGTTGTCATTTATTTATTTGAACCTCAAGTGACAGAAAAGTAGATGAAGAAGAGGAGGAGAAGGGGAAAGATGTGTAGCATGGTGGAGGAAGGGGTGGTGGTAGAAATAGGAAGAGAGATCTTTCAGCCACTGGTTTGTTCCACAAAGGATTGTGACAGCCAGGGCTGAGTTTGATCAAAGCCAGGAGCCCAGGACTCTACCTGGGTTTCTCATATGGGTGCAGGGACTCGAGTACTTGAGCCATCATCTATTGCTTTCCAATCGTATTAGTAAGGATCTGGGTTGGAAGCAGAGTACCCAGGACTAGAACCAGCACATTCATATGTGATGCAACCCTCTCAAGAAGTGGCTTAATCTACTGTTCCAAAACAAGGGCTCCATCATCCACTGTTTTGATACTCTTTGAACCCTTAGCTGTTTCACCCTACAACATTCTGGGTATGTCCTATGCCCATTCACATTTATGCCACACTTTGTCACCAACAGTCAGTCTCTCTCTCTCTCTCTTTCTCTCTCTCAAAGATTTATGTACTTCTTTGAAAGATGAAGTTACAGAGAGAGGAGGAGAGGAAGAGAGAAAGAGAGACAGAAACAGAAAGATCTTCCAATGACAGTTCACTCCCCAAATGGCTGCAGTGACTGGAGCTGTGCAAGGTTGAATCCAGGAGCCTAGATCTTCTAGGTCTCCCACTTAGGTGAAAGAGGCCCAAGCACTTGGGCCATCCTCTTGTGTTTTCCTAGGCACATTTGCAGGGAGCTGGATCAGAAGTGGAGCAGCCAGGGCTCCACTGGTGCCCATCTGGATGCTGTCATAGCAGGCAGTGGCTTAACCCACTATACCACAATGACAGCCCCAATAGTCTCTCTCATATGCCTCCTCCTGTGAAGGAGTATGCACAGATTTCAATAAGAATTTTTTCCATTTAAATGACCCCGTACTTACAATACAAAAAAGTGATTTAGATTTCAGGAAACAGTTTTTCTATCCACTAAAATTATTATTGACTTTTCTTCTGTATTGACAGACTTTTTTTGAGATATAATATGCCATAATTATGGCAGAGTTCTAATGCTGAATATTTTGTAGGGGAAATAAGTATAAAGGAAAAACAAGCAATTTTTAAGCAATTTTGATACAAGTGCTAGAAAATATTTATGTGTTGGGAATACATCAATGCATAAGATAAGTACAGTATCATAAGAATTTATATTTATATTATAGGCTACTCTTGATCATGGAATAATCTCCTTTGTGGGGAAGGGGAGCTTCTTTCATTATATATGAAATAATAAAGAATGAAATATATATACTTGATGGAATATTGAAATCCAAACACCTGACTGAGTTTTTGCTTAACCATATAGTGACATTAAAGGTAAGTTTTGTCTTCATAAACCCTTGTCCGTGACTGAAAAATATTTGCTTTAAAAGATGCTGAGTGCATATAGACACGTGTACATGGTTTTTGTGTGTATTCTATTAACTAGCTATTAGTAAAATGAAAAATCTATGTATTTGCTTCTTGATCTTTATGTACAGACTTTGGATAGTGAGAGATCATATCAAGGGCAATACAATAATGAGTAATGTGAGTTTTAGTGATCTCAACAGTTTCTTTAATAGTAACCAGTAATAATAATCTATATTTGATAATGTGACTTCAGAGCATATGTAAATATTCCCTCCTAAAAGTACCAACATCCTGGGCAACTGTCAACATTGTGAGGTTCTAACTTATCTGCTTTTAACATCTCTAAATGTACAATGATCCCTAATTTGTCAATTAATTATTATTTAATCATTTGAAACTGGAAATGTCAGGAACTGGATACATAAATTATAGTATAACATTCAATATTATATTGTGAAATTTCTACAAAAATAAATCCAAGGTAAGCCATTAAGGCACTTAGGGCTGTAATATCCAACCTTAAATAAATATGAAATTATTAGGATGACAATTCATTTAAAACATACCAAATTTGATATTCACTTATAACTGTTTGAAGTTTCATAAGTCTTTACCCTTTGGAAATGTGTGAAAATGTGAAATATATATCCATAGGCTATTATCTTTAAACTATCCATAGTTAGACTATAAGTACAGTCGTGAGTGTGTAATTGTCATCATTAATATCCTAAATTACTTTGCCGCCTTCATGAAGAAACATGACAGCAAGTGCACTACCACTTTGTTGCATCCCTGAATTGTTTTAAAATGGATTTTTGGCAAAAGAAAATCACTTCTAGAAACTGTTTCTTTATAACACTCATGATCAACAAGCCACAAACCCAATTATCTCTGGTAATTTCCCATGTGACACCAGTCTACCTCCTGATTTATTGTCACTTAGCCTATGTGTGACAAAGATACTGTTTTTCTGTTCAACAAAATCTACAAAATTGTGTTGCATTCTCTTTGGACAGCTTAGAAACTAAGTACAGTACAATATAGTTGAGAGGAAAATAATTCTGTGAGATGGAATTTGAGATTTATGATCATAAATCATTGCATTTAAATTCCTCCTGGGTTCATTTAGGATAAAGCAGAGTTGATAAGATCCTTATACTGTTGCCAATTAGCTGTCAACAAAGTGATTCTACTTTGATCTCTCAAGGGAATGAGTAAAGGAAGAAGAATAACAGAGAAAACTAACATCCGTGCACAAACGCACATATATACACAATTGGAGATATCCATTGATCTGCATACATCTATATACATCTATATATAGATTTATATACATCTATCTATATACATTTATATGTGTGGTATACACTCATGCACATATACATATGTTGTTTTATACTGTTCTGGGAGCTTTTATTAAGAGTATTATTAGTAACTTCAAGCAGAAACTTTCTTCTGACATTAAAATATTCAGAAACTACAGAGATCAAGGAAATTATAGAAGTTTTAGATGATATTATGAAATCCCTTTCCCATTTTTAATAACTTATTTATTTTTATTTGTATTAAAAGAAGAGTCCTAAAAGCTTTATATATATAAAAAAAAGAGTCCTAGGAAGAGAGAGAGAGAGAGAGAGAGAGAGAGAGAGAGAGAAAGAGAGAGAGAATGAATCAGAGAGATCTTCTGTCTGCTGTTTCACTCCCCAGCAATGGCTAGGGCTATGCCGAACTGAATCCAGAAGCCCAGAATTCAATTCATGTCTCCTGGGTGTCAGGGGCCCATACACATGCATCATCACCTGATGGCTCCCAGGGTGTGCATTGGCAGAAGATCCAGGGCTCCAACTATGGGATATGGCTCTCCCAGAGAGCATTCTAACTGCTGAGCCGAACACTATCCTTTGTTGACATGAGGTTGCATGAGAGCTCAAATAAGATTTTTTTAACTCTAACATCTACTTCAGTCAAAATAGATTCTTAGGGGCCAGCCCCATGGCAGGGCCGGCACAGTCGCGCAGTAGGTTAATCCTCCACCTGTGGCGCCAGCATCCCATATGGGTGCCGGTTCTAGTCTCAGCTGCTCCTCTTCCGATCCAGCTCTCTGCTGTGGCCTGGGAGAGCAGTAGAAGATGGCCCAAGTCCTTGGGCCCCTGCACCCATGTGGGAGGCCCAGAGGAAGCTCCTGGTTCCTGGCTCCGGATTGGCGCAGCTCTGGCCATTGCAGCCATCTGGGCAGTGAACCAACGGAAGGAAGACCTTTCTCTCTCTCTCTCTCTCTCTCTCTCTCTCTCTCTCTCTCACTGTTGTAAGTCTACCTTTCAAGTAAATAAATAGAAATCTTAAATAAAAAAGAAAATAGATTCTTAAAACATATTTTAATTTCATCTTCCTTTTGAAAACAGAAAAATGAGTCGAGTAAATATTGACTCAGAACAAAATGTATAGCTGTTTTAAAACTTTGAAAAAGAGTTCTTGAATTCCAGCTTTCTGAATTTTTTATGGTGTTTTCCCAAATGTCTAAATCACAAGTATCAATCACTTGATGTGTCTATATGCAAAATCATGGTGCCTTTTTTACAAATGGAATTGAGTCAACTCCGACGCATGAGATCTGTTTTACATGGATCTTCAGGAAATCGCACCAGTTCCCATTGCTTTATAATGTGAGCCAGATCCCATGCAGATTAATTGGTAAATTATGAGAAGTCTATTTTGAGTCTTTGGTGACACTGAGGGTAATGAATGCTACAAAAATAGGTGCCTGCTTCATTCAGTTATGATAAGAAACCTGTAGGGTATAGTGTTACAGTCAAGAGTAATTTCCTCACATGCATATAAGATAATAGGAAACACCTTCTGGATGAAAAATAATCTAACATAAAAATAATATCTATTATGAAGAAAAACAATAGCAAATATTTGAATTCCTGGATGTGTGTGCTCCTGCCCTTCTTATGGGTTATCTTCCTTTTGAAGATCTGCATCATCAAGATTTCTCTTTCTAATGTCTGCAAAAATCTTGTACTGAAATTATTTTTGAAATTATGTTTAGAAATCACTTTTAGTATTAGAAATAGTGATTTTAGCTAATTAAATAATGTGGTCCAAATTAAAGAACTAATTATCAGGGGCTGGTTTTGAGGTGCAGGGGGTTAAGCTTCCTCTTATGATGCCTGCATCCCATATGTAAGCACTGCTTTAAAACATGACTTCTCCACTTTTTACCCAATCCCCTACAAAAGTGCCTAGGAAGGCAACATATAATGGTCCAAGAATTTGGGCCCCTGCCAACTACCAGAGACCAGGATGGAATACCAGGCTTCTGACTGGCTGCCTGCCATTTAGGGAGTGACCCAGCAGATGGAAGATCTCTCTTCCTCACTCTGTTTCATTCTATCTCTGTCATTCTGCCTTTCAAATAGTTAAGTAAACGTTTAAAAAAAACAATTCATATCAGGAATTGAATTGTTTCTTATTTTTCCCTATTCAGCTTATGCAAATGATCTGTAAAACTTATTTCAAAATATCCTCATAAGTTACAATGGTTAGTTATACTGTTTAAGCACTTTCAAAATTAATCATTTTCGTGAGAAACTGATATAAAACATATTTTGCATAATTTGTGATGAGAATGGCACATAATGATCACACCCAGTAGAGTGAGCTATGTATAATTTCTTGACTACTTTATTCCTTTTAGTATTTTTTTTTTTTGTTCTACGTAACACCATGGTTTAACTCTTTAATTAACACACAATTATTCTTAGGTGTTTAAATTTAACTGAAAAGCGATACCCGTTAAATTTAAGAGTGCGAATAAGAGCCGGCACCATGGCTCACTTGACTAATCCTCCACCTGCGGCACCGGCACTTCGGGTTCTAGACCAGGTTGGAGCACCGGATTCTGTCCCAGTTGCTCCTCTTTCAGCCCAGCTCTCTGCTGTGGCCCAGGAAGGCAGTGGAGGATGGCCCAGGTCCTTGAGCCCTGCACCTGCATGGGAGACCAGGAGGAAGCACCAGGCTCCTGGATTAGCATCTGCACAGAGTGCCAGCCATGGTGGCCATTTGAGGATTGAACCAATGGAAAAGGAAGACCTTTCTCTCTGTCTCTCTCTCTCTCACTGTCTAACTCTGCCTGTCAAAAAAAAAAAAAAAAGAGTAGTAGAAAAAGAGGAAGGAGATGTACAATTTGGGACATGCTTAAGTGACTTACCCCTAATGGTAGAGTTAGAAATGTAACAGAGGATTCCAATTCAATCCCATCAAGGTGGCATGAACCAATGCCTTCTCACTAGTCAAAGTGATCAATTTCAGTTCATAAGTGATCAGAATGATAGGATTAAGTGTCAAAGGGATTCCATAAACAAGACTAGTGTCTGCCAATACTAACTGATAGAATTAAAAAGGAGAGAATGAGCCAACATGAGAAATGGGATACACAGCAGCCTCATACAAAGGCAGACATCCTAAACAGCACTCTGGCCTCAGAATCAGCCCTTAAGGCATTCAAATCTGGCTAAAAAGCCCATGAGAGTATTTTAGACATAGAAAGCCAAGACACTCTGGCAAACAAACAAACAAACAAACAAAAAACAAAACCCCAAAACCTAAATGAAAGATCTCTGTGAGTGAGATCCCAGTGAAAAGGACAGGCCATCAAAGAAGGAGGTACCTTTCTCTAAAGGGAGGAGAGAAATTTCACTTTGACTATGGCCTTGACTAAATAAGATCGGAGTTGGTGAACTCAAGAAGCTTCCACAGCCTTGGCAGCTCATGACAAGAGCCTAGGGTGATTACTGACACCATAAACAAGAGTGTCAATTGTTAAATCAACAACAGGAGTCACTGCACACTTACTCCCTATGTAGGACACCTGTCCTTAATGTGTTGTACTATGTGAATTAATGGTATTACTAGTCCCCAAACAGTACTTTATACTTTGTGTTTCTGTGTGGGTGCAAACTGTTGAAATCTTTACTTAGTATATACTAAATTGATCTTCTGTATATAAAGATGATTGAAAATGAATCTTGTGGTGAATGGGATGGGAGAGGAAGTAGGAACTGGGATGGTTGCGGTTGGGAGGGAGGTTAGTGAGGAAAAAGCCACTATAATCCAAAAGTTGTACTTTGGAAATTTATATTTATCAAATAAAAGTTTTTAAAAAATAAAATATATAAGCTCCTCATTAAAAAAGCCTAAATTCATTCTTACTAGAGAAAAATTTGAAAATAATGTCCAGGGGAAATTTTCATTTTTGATGGAACGCTTTTGTTCACCTCATTTAACATTAACTGATGTCATGATAGAGAAACATACACCGATTATGTGTTAGATAGATCACTTCATTTAAATACTGGTTGCAACTCAATTACAATTGTTCAAAAGCAAATTTTGATAATTTTCTTTAACTAAATGCAAATTTTGGATGCTTTTCTTAATCCTTTTGTTTTTGCTATTACTGTTCCTTTTGCTTTTACCACAAGTCATGCAACTGCTGGGGTGTCAAACAGCAGTTGTTCTTACACTCTTAAAATTTTATGTTCTTTTTAAAATGCTACAGAATGTGTATCATTCAGTAGCTTTAATAGGTGCTATAATTTTCTTCTCATTATGCTATGATATGCAAGTAATATAGCATAGGAGGTATATATTTAAATATAAGCAATATGAAAGTATCTATATTCATATTTGCTGGTTTTGTTTTCCACTGTATATAAAGACACAAAAGAGTGACTGGAATGCAAAAGGCACAAAATAAATATATTTGACTAAATGAATTTGAAGTCATTTATCCTACACTTTTTAACTAGTCTTAACTATAATTGTATCCCTCTTCCTTCCCTTAAAAAATGGCTTAATATCTCCTGGTTCACTTTCTCAATGAAATTATGTTATAGTATATTATTTCTACTATATCTGGATTGCTTACTATATAATAGTTATCTTCTTCTTGTTCTTAACACTTACTCTGTGTTTTCTAAATCCTAAAAATGGTATTAAACTGTAAAACACAGGTACAAATAAATAAAGCCAAGATATCATCTTTAAATGGACTTCTTGCCTAATTAAAATCTCTGTGTTGGACTATTAAATATCAATGTTTTTTTAATAATGCTTTTATTTAAAGAATATAAATTTCCAAAATACAGCTTATAGATTACAATGGCTTCCCCCCCCATAACTTCCCTCCCACCTGCAACCCTCCCCTTTCCCACTCCCTCTCCCCTTGCATTCACATCAAGGTTCATTTTCAATTCTCTTTATATACAAAAGATCAGTTTAGTATATATTAAGTAAAGATTTCAACAGTTTATCAATGTTTTAGCAAGTCAAATGCACCAGAATGTTATTAAAGAGGTTCAGGTGAAATTTGATCTAGCTTCAGTGTGGAGAAGACTCAGAGAAACAGCATTACTGAAAGGATGGCTGTTTACAAACCCCAAATAATGTCATACTATTAAAAATATTCCTCATTCACTTTTTTGTATTTGAGAGAGAGAGAGAGAGAGAGAGAGAGAGAGAGAGAGAGAGAGAGAGAGAAACTTCAATTCACTGGTTCACTCTTCAAATGTTGAAAAAGCCTAGGTTGAGTCAGGCTGAAGCCAGTACCTGGAAATTAAATTAGGGATCCTCACATACAAAACAGGGACCAAAGAATTGTGCCATTGACTGCTGCCTCCCTGGGTGCATTAGCTTGAAGCTGGAATCGAAAATTGAACTGAGACTTTAGCTCAACCTCTATGATATGGGTTATGGGGGGCCACCCAAGAGGTCTTGAGCATTGCACCAAACACCTGTTACCTAATGTAATCCTTGGTGTAACCTTAACATTCTGGAATTTCAATATTTTTTTCCTCTTTTAAAGAATTATATGCCCAAATTGTGAAATCTCTTTAACCCCATTCTCAAGATCCATTCTAAAGTAACATAACAAATGTGAAAGATTTCCTTTGAAAAGAGCAAAATGGATCACCATCAAGCATTCAAATTAATTAAATTTTCATCAGGAATATTATTATATTTTATGTAACATTGATACATCCATATTATATAGCATGGATGTGTTGAAAATAAAAACTGTTGGAATCATGAGTATTACTACAATTATCTGTTAAATAATGTGTGTGCTGAAATGAAGAATAAGAGTATACCTGGTTTGGTCATTAGGAGCTAAATGGAAATTCTATTTAATCCATAGTTTCTGTGGAATGACAAAGAAGAAACAGAATAAAATGACAACCTGACCAGATGCTGAAAGCAGATGGAAAACTTAAAGTGAAGTATTAAAAGAGCAGGTTTATAATGCTACAGCTGGTGATTAAAATATCTTAGTATCTAATCAGACAACAGCATCTGGCACACTGCAATTTAGAGATTTTGAAACAGTGAGGTATTACAATTTAATTATTTAATTTATTGATCAAAATTGAATTTTTGAAACTAGCCGATAGTTAGAAACTCAGAAGACCCTGCCATAGTATCTGTCAACTTTCATAACAAGAGGAAAAAAAATACTGAAATTTAACTTTTGATAATTGGAGTTCTATTGTGAAACCCATGTTGGATAAAAGTTTAATCAAACTCAATGGATGCCATTAAACAGCAATGAGCAAATGATTACATAAATAACAACATACTCCAGGTTCCCCTTGAATTGTCTAAGGGAAAAATAAGTAAAGACAAAATTATAACTTGAGAGGTAATTGGCAGCAATTGCCTGCACTTAATTTTAAAAAGTTATGATGCACATAATTGCTCCTCATACAGTTGTTTACACCTCTATTTTATTTGTGATTTCTATTAATTTGATTACAAATATGAATAAATAGGAAAACTAATGCCTCAGCAATCTTTAACATAAATTTTATTCATAGACAACAATATCTTCATTATGGAAAATCCAAATTATTATTATTGTATCTTTGTTTAGAAGCAAATACTATCCTGCAGGATATATTACATCTCTCCTTATCTCTTGTGCTAGTCCAATGATTTAAGTGTTATCTAAAAGTCATTCTTCATCACTTCAGAGCCTGTCTAAACTCACAGACCAACATTTCCTACCATTCATGATAAATGTAGTATACATTAAATTAACAGGAATTGTACATTAGTATTACCTACTTCCTCTTAATAGTGTCATTCACAATTCCTAAGCTTCTTTTGCATCCATCTCCTTTTTTATTTCCTCTACTTTCCCTTGGCACAAGTCTAAGTGCAATGGCCAAAAAATTCCTGTGTGGGCTTACTGACTCCTTACTTTGTCTCCGTTTTGTGCCTTATCATAAATCTTTGACTTTCTTATTTAAATGCATGTCACTACCTTGAGTTTCTAAGACTTGTATTGTGTTTCACAAACCTAGTTCATAGTCTGACATTTACTATTCTTACAAAGAATGTCCCACACATGAATGAACGAGTGAGTGAATTTTGTTATAATGTCAATCTTCGCGTAAGAACCTATTAGAAATACCTCTGATCAACTGAACTTCTTTCTTTACCCAGAATGAAAACACATTGTAAAAGTGAATGTATTAAATAAAGGGATTTTTGTTTTGTTTTTTCATTATTCTTTACTAGACCTGGAATACGAATTACCTGAACGCATAGCACCTCAAATATTTTAGCATCTAAAAATAATAGATACTGTTGTCTAAAAATAATGCTAGAATAATTTTAGCATCTAAAAATAATGGCAGTGAAAGTAGACAGTTTAATTTTGAATTTTTTAAATATAAGACTAAAGCTTGATTTTTTTTTCAGGAGAACTTTGTTGGGGGGCTGGATTTATCTCACATAAGTGAGTAAAATGTAACACAAGCTATAATAAGTTACACATTTTAAAATGATGATCCTAACCCTTTTCCCAACAAAAATTCTCCTCTCCCTGATTTAATGATGGATGCATTTGATAGTCTGCTCCATATCCTCTATCAGACGAAGAACAAAAATATCACTGCTTTCAAACATGACACTTAGCAAGGGTAATGCAGTGTCTTTGACTGAATTTTTTTTTAATATTTTATTTATGTATTTATTTGAAAGGTAGTTATAGTCAGTGAGAGGAAGAGACAGAGAGAAAGGTCTTCCATCTGCTGGTTCACTCTGCAAGTGGCTGCAAAATGGCCAGAACTGAGCTCATCTGAAGCCAGGAGTCAGGAGCTTCTGAGTCTTCCATGGGGGTATAGGAGCCCAAGGACTTGGACCATCTTCCACTGCTTTCCCAGGCCATAGCAGAGAGCTGGATCAGAAGAGGAGCAGCAGAGACTAGAACCAGTGCCCATAGAGCATTAACTTTTGCACTACAACAGTGGCCCTGAAATCGGACATGACCCCCTAATATCTACACAAAAAATGTGGCCCTTTAGAGTTCCCCAGAAGCGCCATCTGAGGTGCCACATTTGCTACTGGAATTCGGGGTACCATATGATTTCACCATATGCTTACTAATAAATCCCCAATATTAATAAGCCCGAGAGGGTTCTTGCCTAATATTTAGAGAATAATTCTAAATACTGGCACTGATAAATGAGCCAGCATGGTATATTTTAAGCCTTTATTTAGTGTGAAAGATGCATAGGAGAGTGAGAGCTTTATTAAGGGAGAGAGGTAAATCTGGGTTCATACCGAGCACCAGGAACCAGCCACGTGGAGGAGCATCTAGGCCAGGAAGCCTAGAGGCACAGGGCTACAGCAAGCCCCACCTATCAAGAGGCCAAGAAAGAAGCTAATGCCCGGGACACACCATGTCCCAGGCTTTTAACCCACTTCCAAAGGGGAGTGGTTAATTAACCTGATTGGCTGGTGGGCACCCAGGTGTGGCCAGGTAGGGCATGAGGTCACACAGGGGCGTGGCTAAAGCTTGGTCTTCCAGCTCACAAACCTAATTGATTTTAACCTATATGCCTGCCTACTTCAGCCCCATTGACTGAAATTTTCATTTGTTTTTAATTTCAGTAAACCTTTACTCCTATGTCTACACTAACCTAAGTAACACTGAGTTATTTTCAGAGTACTATCAGATAGTTCCCATTTCTTCATGATTCACACATGTGTTATTTGGACAAACTAAGGGTATACCAGGATATGGGTGATGTAAATTAAAAGAGACAATGAAAAGATAGGTTGCAAATTGTCACTGGGAAAATCATAAAAAGAAAAACCACCTCAGAAAAACTATGATATCAATGGTAAACTTCTCTGAATGCTAAAATGGTCTGGGTTAAATAAATAGAAAACTATAGTCTAAGAGAGAATGGGATTAAAACAGAATGCAGGAATTAGGAAAATCTGAACATTCCAAGGGACCTTGTGTCCTCACTTCACACTATATTCAAATGCTGGGTTTCGTGAATAAATTAATTTGTCTCAGAAGATAAACATACTGGAGTGATTTTTTTTTTCTATCACCAATATTTAAGGTAACACAGAAACAGATCCCTATTACTGAGAGGCCAAGGCACAAAACAAGCACAGAGCAGGCAGATGTTGTGAGTCGAACAGAAAGATTGGGAGTTAAGGATTCCAAGATACCTAAAGTGTGCAGAGCAATAAACAGAGGCAACTCTGGCGATCTGCAGAAGTGTCTCCTTGTTTATTCAGCTGAGTAGTGATCAGTATGTGAACAGTGTTAGGAAACAAGAGACCTGGGGAATAACCACTGACAGGATTAAAAGAAAAATTATCAGAGCTCACACAGGAAAGGGATTAGTGCCAATTCCCACCAGCCAGAGAAGAAAACCTCAGAAATCGTGAGACATCTGGAAGAATACTCACTAGTGGGGAAAGCAGTGTTCAGACTAAACATCCGTCTGGTCCCACTTAACTAAACTTAAAAATCAAGACACCAGAAGGTCAAACTGCTTTCAAGGAAAAAAAATCAAACTTCAGCATAAAACTCAAGCATTTTTATAGGAATTTGAAAATACCCAATAATTGAAATTTCAAAATTGCTCCATTTGAAAGACATAATCACAACATAATCAAGAATACAAAAAAATTAAAAGAATGAAGAGAAAAATAAATCAATTTAAATAATTGATCAATTTTTACATAAAACAGAAAAGAGTGGGCATAGATTATGAAAGAATAGTCCCATTATTGATTTTGTGGATATAAAAAGGATAAAAAGGAATACAAAAATTCTATCCTCCAAATTTGAAAATCTATATGGAATGAGCAAATTTCTTGAAAGACAGATCTACCAAAACTCACACAAAATAAAATATATTAACTCTATGTGTCTGCATCTATTAAAGAGGTTGAGTTGATATTTATAACATCAAAGCCAGAATACATCAGAAGAGCCCACTAATGTGTTCTAGCAGACATCTAAGAAATAGTAGCTGATTCCAGTTCTCTACAATCTTTTCTAGAAAATAGAGGCAAAGGGCATATTGTCTTTTAAAATATTTTTTTAGATATATTTATTTATTTTGAAAGTTTGGGGTTGGGGGAGAGAGGGAGAGAGAGAGGATCTTCCATTAGCTGCTCCATTGCCAGTCCACCTCCTGGTGAATGTGCCTGGGAAAGCAGCAGAAGATGGCCCAAGTCCTTGGGCCCCGAAACCCCTGTGGAAGACCCAGATGAAGCTCTCGGCCCCTGCTTGGATATGGCCCATCCCTGGCTGTTGCGGCCATTTGGAGAGTGAATCAGCTGATGGAAGATCTCTCCCTCTCTCTCTGTCTCTGCCTCTTCTTCTCTGTAACTCTGACTTTCAAATAAATAAATAAATCCTTTAAAAAATAGAAAAAGAAGTGGAGCAGCCAGGACATGAACAGGCACTCATATGGGATGCTGACATCACAATTAGAGGCTTTACCTGATACGCCACAACACCAGACCTGGAAATATTTTCTAAATCAGCCTATGATTGATTACTAGCCTAACAAGAAAATCAAAGTCACTATAGGAAATGAAAACTATATCTGTATCTCTCATGAATACAGATGCAAAAATATTTAACAAAATAATAGCCAATAGAATTTTTAAAGTAGAAAAATTATACACTGTGACCAAGTGGAATTTGCCTCAGTATGCAAGGTTTATTCTACATTGAAAATCAGTGTAATCCATTGAATCAACAAGTTAAAGAAGAAAAAATACGGGGCCAGGGCTGTGGCATAGCAGGTAAAGCTGCTGCCTGCAGTGCCAGCATCCTATATGGGTACTGGTTCAAGTTCTGGCTGCTCGACTTCTGATACAGCTCTCTGCTATGGCCTGGAAAAGCAGTAGAAGATGGGCCAAATCCTTGGGCCCCTGCACCCGTGTGGGAGACCTGGAAGAAGCTCCTGGCTCCTGGCTTCGGATTGGTGAAGCTCTGGCCAACTGTTGAGATCAACGGGGGGGTGAACCAGTGGATGGAGGACCTCTCTCTCTCTCTCTGTGCCTCTCCTTCTCTGTCTGTGTAACTCTGACTTTCATATAAATGAATAAATATTTAAAAAGAAAGAAATGAATTGATTGAGTAGAGAATAGAAAAATAGATCTACAGGTATACATGGCCTGCTGATATTCTACAAAAGTATACAGATAATCTATTGGAGAAATTGGAGAAAGGCTTATAAGAGTTTAAGAGTTAACTATAATTCATACTTCACAATATAGAACAATTAACTTACAATGTCTGATAAAAATTCTATAGGAGCTGGTGATTTGGCATAGCAGGTAAAAGCTGCCACCTGCAATGCTAGCATCCCAAATGCATGCTCCACTTCCAATCCCGCTCTCTGCTCTGTTTTGGAAATGCTGTAGAAGGCGGCCCAATTCCTTGGCTCCTGCATCTATGTGGGAGACCTGGACGAAGCTGCTGGCTTCTGGTTTCAGTTTGGCCCAGCTCCAGCCATTGCAGCCATTTGCGGAGTGAACCAGTGGATGGAAGACCTCTTCCTCTCTCTCTCAGCCTCTCCTCTCTGTGTGTAAATGAATAATTTTTAAAAAAACTAAATATAAAGCTACAAAGCTTCTATAAAAAGAGGATAAAGTATTTACATTCTGGCATTATGCAAAGATTTTTTAGATAAGGCTCTAAAAAGCAAAGTATAAAAGAAAATAAGATATATTGAAATTTTAAACGTAAGAACTTCTGTTCTTTATGATATTATCAGAAAAATAAAAAGATAAGCCTCAGACTGGGAGAAAATATTTGTGAACAACATGTTTATAATACACTGGTATCCATAATGAGAAGTCACTAAACTCAATAACAAAATAAACAGCCCAAATAGAAGTGATCCAACTATCTGAACATATTTCATATCAAAAGAAATTTATAGATGAAAACTAAGTATATAAAATGCTCAATATTATTGGTCATGGAGAAATAAAATTATTTCATTTACATATTAAACAAGTATATACTATGAATTACCTACCAAGTATCATATGCTTTGCTACACACATAGGTTCAGAAATGACACACAGGAGAGAGGTAAGATACTTGCCTATGCTTAGTTTGAGGAGAGTATTGACACTTAGTCAATTACAGTAAGTGACATGATAGTGATATGATATATGTAAATGAATATAATGAAGCACATAAGCAAAATAAAAATGAACAACTAAACATTTAATATTCATATGGAAGTCCTAATTTAACTTGATAAAATGAGGAAGACAGACCAAGAAAATGTTTTTATGACAGGAATTGATAGTCAAGATTAAGCAAATAAGTTGTATGTTATTTGGGGTAAAAGGGAAGAAGGTCCAAAATCTTGGTGACAAATTCTCAGAAGTACAGGATATTCAAAAACCCATACTGTTTTCCTTTTTTTTTTTTTTTTCTTAAAGATTTCTTTATTTGTTTGGAAGGCAGAGAGAGAGAGAAAGAAGGTTTTTTCCATTTGCTGGCTCACTTTCTAAAAGGCCACAATGGCCTTGGATGGGCCAGGCCAAAGCCAGGAGCCAGGAGCCAAGAGCCAGGAGCCAGGAGCCAGGAGCCAGGAGCTTCATTCAGGTCTCCCAAAGGTGAAATCCATACATGTTGTTCTCATAATGCATTCTCCATGAACATTTTGAAGACCCCTTGTATGTGTGCCAATTTCTACAAATGACAAAGCACATTGTTCATGGCAATTCAATGCCAAAGACCTACATAAAGGAGAATTCCTATATCTTTTCTCCTGCATCCTAATTAATTCAATTGTATTTTCTTCCTCATTTATTAACTTTTTAAATATCTTCTGTCAATTTGGAGTTCAGACACTTCAATGTCTATGATCTTAATAATTACTTTTCTACATATTTAAAAGTATTATCACTGAGATTTCAGTGGTATATTATAAATTCATCAGCATCAGTTTTAAAACTATATAAATATAAATGTTAATAAGCCACTCTGGATTTTTTTAAAAAGATAAAACTGGCAGTATTATGTCATTTAACAAAATGTGGGGCAGAAAATTATAAGATAAATAGTAAAACCTCACCTATGTTTATATCCATTTCTTCATATACAATAAGCCTTTCTTTATAGATGCATATACAATTCAATAGCCAAAAGTAATGTACACTTAAAAATGTACTCGATAAAAGAAATAAAATTTTAAAACATGATGGACTTCTCCATATATAACATATTGCTTCAACACAGGTGTTTTATAAGCATGTAAACCCTTTTAGCACAATGTTTGTCTTGATTTCTCATGAAGAAAATTATATTATAAATGAGTTTGATCTTTCCATTATTTATTGCTGCTGATTCTGACAATAGTTGTGAGCATTTATCATTCTTTAATAGCTTGTCATTAGTTCAAATTTGAGTAATATTCTGCTGCAAATAGTGGAGAATATAAAAATAAAATTGATAAAGAATACAATAGTATGCAATCACATCTTAATATTTTGTCAGAATATGCTGTTGTACATATTAGTTTTAATTTAAATATATTAATGTTTGAAATTTTATTTCCATTTCTTTTAAAAAACATTTTAAGGAATAATTAGAACTTTATAACTAGTAGATAACCATATTTTTATACTCATGGATTCTTTATAACTGAAAAATAGTTTTTATTATTTTAACTTGAATTGGACTTAAAATGCAAATACTCATAAAGTCAGAAAATATAGTTGACTTTTCATATCCTTTGTCTCCGTGTTATCATAGATAATAACTAATGGGAAATATGGAACTATGATTTCATTAGTATGAAAACTGGTGAAGTTTTAGAATAATTGGCTCTTCATCAATAATATGTCAAATTAGTGTAAATATATGTATATGTATAAATTATTCAATTAGATGTTGATGACATTTTAGAAAAAGATATCTTGTTTTATAATATTCTGGTTGCTTGAAGCATGCTTTAAATCAGTTGTAGTATAGTTTTTAAAATAGCAGTATATGTTTTTATACTCCTAGGCTACATGCATGTATTTACATGTGTATATATGAACTATATATAATTAGCCATACATATATGAATGCACACATCATACATTTATATGTATATACATCACATATAAATGGAAATTGCATACTGGATCAATAATGACATATATTTGATTTCAATTATTTAGAATTTTTTGCATTCATATTTACATAAAGAAAATATAATCAACCAAGAATATGCATTATCTCTGATTTTGTCAACAATATTGATTTTATATATATTACTCTCTACTATGGACTAAATGTTCCAATCAAGATATTTCTAACTATTCAAGTCTAAACTTTTCAATCTGAAAATTATTGAAGATAAAACATCATTTTTTTCTTATTTGAAGTAATACTTGATAGTAAATATTGCTTTTTCATTAAAGTCATCTGGCCAGTGACTGTAGGTATTAAGAACTATAATTTTGATTTTATATTGTGTTCTATGCATTTCTTCTGAAATTTATCATTTCACAGCATTCGCATAACAATTCTGTCAAGGAGACATTTGAAAGAACAGTTTCTAGAAAATCAGTTTGATTCAAATGATGAAATTTCAGAATTATATGTTTACGTCAGCGAGCTTTTATACTGCATCTCTAGGGTTCCAATGTCCATGCTTTATACAGATAGTCTATTTATTTTTATTTCTTACAAATATAAAACTTTTTATTCACTATGAATGAAATGTGGACCTATGTAACACATAATTTATTGCTATTATGTCTCCCCCACTGATGATTTGAAATGTTACTATTAATGATGTTTTACTATTCCTACCACTGTTATTGTATTCAATAGATTGTGGAGAACCTAACGAAGATTAACAAATACATAAAATGAAATTATTCCTGACATACCATTATTGTAACTGCCAAGACCACAAAGTTTTTTTTTCACAAAGGCAACTGCATTTGGAATATGGAATGACAGATATCAAAAAGGTTACTTGTTACTATTCAAAGTTTAAATTGAAGCCCTTAAAATATAATCTGGATTTTTATGATTGCTTTTTGGTATCCTTCCTGTCCCTTTCATAGTCTTTCATTAGCTCAGCCCCAGAGGTGATCCAGACTGATTAAAAATTATGACACTTCATTTTCATAATAGAGGCTCATTTCAATTCTACAACCAGTAGAGTTTGAATGAATAGAAAAATTCTCTGTGAATAGCATGTCATCAAGGAAGAATGCTTAACAATACTGAGCTGACAGTCAAACCACAAACAAAGAAATTTCTAAGAGGCTCATATTCAGACCAGAGCCTTGTATGCTTTGAAATTCAATTATCTATTATGTAGAAATACTGTTTTCAGGTTTTTCATGTGCTGAAGACCTTGACTTGTACATGCTTTCATTTACAAATGAAAAGAAATTTTCTCCCTCTGCCTGTTAAATGACTGGGACTGCTCACTGGTATGTATAACAAATTTGAGAATGATGAATAATCTGTGCAAATTCTAGTTTTACTCAGTTGTAGGCACCAAAGGTTTGAAGTCTGAATCAGAGTCAAATGCACCCAAGTGGATTTTGTATGAAGAAAGGAGAATCATTCTGATTAGTACAAATATGGGGTGCCTTGTTTGCGAGGATCTATAACCTGCCTTTTGGTTGACTGTAACTGCATGAACATGGAGTTGCAGACTTTCTCTGTCTGATATTACATGTCTCATTATGGGTAGAAAATACATGGCATAGACACTCTTAATGTTTCTTTTCTCTTTCCCATGGAAGGTAAACTTGGTCATCTTATCTTTGAGAGGTTGAATGACATTCAGTTAACACATAAGTTCTAGTGCAAGATTCCCTGCAGTAACTGTTAGGAAAAGAGTCGCATACTGGTGCTGACTCAGAGGGGGCACCAAATATGTTAGGAAAAGAGGTGCAGAATAAAGCGGAGGCAGTGTACAAATTTACAGCCAGACTGAATTTATTCAGAGAAATCTAACTTACAGAGATGGGTTGCCAGCTGCCAGTGAGCACATGATGGAACACGTGGCAGAGGCCCTGATCCCAGGGGCTGGGCCTTTGTATATTTTGGGAGGGCTAGGGATGGGGGGGGGGGGCAGCAAGTGGAATGAATTCCTGGAACTGGCCTTTCAGCTGGTCCTGTTGGGCCTTGGGAACCTGGGAAGAATGTGGCAGTGGGGGCAGGCGCTGTTTCGCAACAGGTTAACACCTTGGCCTGAAGCCATATGGGCGCTAGTTTGCGTCCTGACTACTCCTCTTCCAATCCAGTTCTCTGCTATGGCCTGGAATAGCAGGAGAAGATGGCCCAAGACCTTGGGCCCCTGCATTCCACGTGGGAGACCCGGAAGAAGCTCCTGGCTCCTGGCTTCGGATCGGCACAGCTCTGGCCTACGGCCATCTGGGGGGTGAACCATGATTGAAGAAGAAGAGCAATCTTGTGTTGCTCCTGCAAGATCACTTGAGATATAGCAGTTATTCATTCGTGCAAGAACCTTTGGAATGAGTTATTATTCGTGATAGAAACAGGAGCACTATGGTTATGAGGACAAAAGGAGGGATTAGAGACATTGCTCATGGCAGAAAAGATGGCCAAAATTGTAGAGGAAATACAGCTGCAACCAGAGACAAAGAAAGAGAAGCAGATCCCCTCCTCCCCACACAGACCTTGGAAAGTGCCTGCTTGCAATTAACTAGTGAAGCAACTTCCACTGTGTCTTGTCTACCGAGGGAAGAAGTCCTAAGTTCTGTTCAGTAAACTCCAGTCATATATCTATCTAATAAATCTGTCCCTGGTATCTCTTTTACAAACATACCAGGCCCACTGGTATGTGGGTAGAAGTGTGGTCCTAAGTCACATAGGCTGCAATTTAAACCCACCGATGCTGTAACAGTTAAGGTATGATGCTGATGAACCTATAAATGTTGTAAGAAATTTGGGATTATTGCTCAGTTCTTGGGAAATGATTCTAGCTGAGTCCGCTGGTGTAATAAATTGCTTCATTTCTCCACTGTCTCTGGTGCCTGTTTGAACAAAGGGAGACTTCCCCCATCAGATTTCTGTAACAAAATGAGGCAGAGTTACCCTGTGAATACATCTCGTTAGTGTGGCAACCTGAGAGAGGTGGGTCCTTTATATGAGGGAGATGTTACTAGTTTTAATGAAGCAAAATGTACCCAAGGGTGGGTGTCCTTTGAGTGTGGCAGCAGTGGGGATTCTTCCCCCATAACCACCTTCCCACTCGCAAACCATCCCATCTTCTACTCCTTCTCCCATCCCATTGTTCATTTAGATTCATTTTAATTATCTTTATATACAGAAGATCAACTCTATACTTAATAATGATTTCAACAGTTTGCACCAAACTCCCACTTTTTCCACTGCAATAATTTTTTCTGCAAAAATTGAGGGACATCGTGTTCATACCTCCTCCTCTTCCCCACATAGGGTCAGAGAGGCTAAGCCCCTACCTCAAGGCACAGGCCCCCAACAGGCCGAATTTGTTAGCCTTGGTTCTAGCCTTCATCTTAGCCAAAGGAAAGACAGTCAATATATATGCCTATAGTATCACCCAATCCTATGCCCAGATATGGCAAGAAAGGAACTTTTCGACAGCCAAGGGAACCCTATAATAAGTGGTAAGCTGAGTTGAGCTCATCTTGATACTGCCCAGCAGCCAACAAAACCTGCTATTATTCACAGCAAAGCACCAGAAAGGTAAACAATACGTATCTGAAGCTAACAATATGGCTCATCTTACAGCAAAAGCAACTAGTTGTGGGCAAGTGATCCCATTTTTTCTCTGTAACTTAGCACCTGCATATTCAGACTTGGCAATCTCTTAGTTCCAACAATGAGGGACATCTAGAAAGGACTCATGGGAGTTTCTAGATGAAAAATGAATACTCCCTTCTCTGCAAGCTACCTTTCTAAAAAACCTCCATTCTCATCATCACTCAAACTCAAATTCTCTTCTTCACTTCCTGAGATCACACATACACCTAACTCCCACCATTAGAGAAACTCTGCATAGCATGTCTCACATAGGGCATCTGTCAAATTGCTAACCCCAACTCAAATATCAGACCACCCCCGTTCTCCACACACCAGGCCCATGGATGGCTCCCAGGAGAGGACTGGCAGATTGACTTCACCCATATGCCACCAGTTAGGTGAACATGTTACCCTCTGCTGACAGTGGAAACCTTCTTGGGAAAGGTGGAAGCTTTCCCCATTACTAACTAAAGAGCTTCTGCCATTTCCACTATACTATTAAATGATATTAATTAAATATTATCCCAAGATTTGGATTATCTGCTTCCATTCAGTCAGATAACGAACCAGAGTTTACCTCTCAAATTATTCAAATAGGATCTGTCTCTCTTCCTATCTCATGGTATTTTCACATTCCCTATTGTCCCTCTTCTTCAGGAAAAGTAGAACAGACACCTGGAATTTTAAAACAGGCTCTGACTAACTAAACTCTCCACCTGGTTCACTTAGACTGGGGAAAACTCCTCCTTTTAGCTCTGTTAAGAATCAGATCTCTTCCCCAGGAAGCCCTAAATGCTTAGCCCATTGGAAATTCCCTGTGGAAGGCCTCTTCTTTCACCTAACTTCCCTCCCCTATGAAACTCTGAAGCTATTTCTCTCCTCTAGTTTTCTCTCTTCTTACTGAAATGCACTCCTACTTGTAGACCTATGCAGAAATACACCTACACAAACCACACTCTCTGCCTCCTGACTATACCCCTATCTAAAACACATTGAGGCTGCTCTAAAGCCAAAGTGAAGCAGGCCTTACCAGGTGATATTGACTACCCCCAGAATCGCTATAATCCAAAAGTTGTACTTTCAAATTTATATTTATTAAATAAAAGTGTTCTATTTAAAGAAAGAAGAAGAAGCACTGCCTTGAATGAAACAATCCAGGGCTTTTGGAATAGAAGTATCTCTGAGGTGGTAAAATGCAGCCAGGGAAAAAGCAAGGAAGTCAGGACAGGCATGGGGTTCAAGGGGATCAGAGAGAGTGGTGGGGAGGACAGTAGCTGGCTTAAGAGCAGAGCAGCGATGAAAGGTAACAGTGGGCTGGAGAAGGCCAGAGTGACCTTGGACATGAGATGGTGACACAGATTGAAAAGCTGGGTGGCTGAGGAGGCCTTGCAAGCCAAGAGAGGATCAGATTTGTACGGTTAATAAAGGGTTAGCTTCTGGGCCTCAGGTATGAGAAGGACTGGACCAGGACCCTTAGGCATTGGGGTCCAGCCTTGATAAACTCCATGTAATTGTTTGAAAACATAGGCTACAGGTGTAATAGTCTCCTGCCTCTTGGACCAGGAGACTGAATGCTGTCCCTTGGAACTATAGATGCAGAGGAGGAACGGTGTAAGTGGGTTGCGAAGTCTTTCGGGTTAGGAATGGGGTCTCTAAGGAGGAAATCTCTTGCAAGGACTCATCCAGGTTGCCTTTGGTAACTTTATAGAGAGGTTTCTCCATAAGAAAAAAGTTTGAAATCCAAATGTGAAAACATCCCGCAAGTCCCAAGAAAGAGAGGAAGTCTAGCTTAGTACGTGGGAAAGGAAGAGGGTGTACTGCCTGCTTCCAGGCTGGAGGAATTGTGCGAGTGTCTGGTGTCAGGAGCAGTCCCAAGAAGGTGACCAAAGTGCAAACTGGCTGAGATACTCTATAACCTTTCTCAGCTGGCAAGTTTAAAAGACTTGTGGTATGTTGGATACTGGTCTCTTGAGAGGGGCTACAGAGTAGAAGAAATGTGGGACGGACAGTGGCAGTAATACCTAATATGTTGGAGGTCCTGTACTAAATGATAACAGCCATTAAGATAAGAGCTTTTTAACCCAGAGTACAGGTGTTATGGGAGGAGTGAGTCGGCTAGAGCCTTTAACTAAGGTGGGCTTCAAGTTGGAGC
Source organism: Sylvilagus floridanus (assembly GCA_949820135.1). Lineage (NCBI taxonomy): Eukaryota > Metazoa > Chordata > Mammalia > Lagomorpha > Leporidae > Sylvilagus > Sylvilagus floridanus. The sequence continues at coordinate 57,897,706 of OX463243.1, forward strand.
AGGCCTTGGCCCAGTGCTCAGCATGGACCCCTGAGGGGTGGGATTTAGCTGGTGACTGGGGTCTTTGTGGATTTCAGAGGCAAGCTTCTGAAACTTTAGTTTTCTATTTCCTTCTGAGTCCTTACTTTTTCATCTCTATTGTTAAAAACACGAAAAGCCACATAATGATGTCCCTCAGGGGGTTTTGTCCTAATCATATAATTTTTGGAGTTTGTGACCAGTATCTGGAGCTGACTGGGACATAAAGTGGAAATTTAAATACGGCCATGCCTCTGGGGAATTGGGATAGGTGTTAGTATACTTTATCATTGCCTCTGTAAGGTGGGACATAAATAGAGCACAGTTTTCACTGGGTTCCTGGGTGACCGCTCAGATCTTCTCATAATTAACCTATTTATGGCTGTTCTAATCCATAGCCACCAGCAGACATGAGATCATGTGGTCTCAGGCCTGTAGCCCTGGGTCTCTAGGTTGGTAAATCCAATCTGGGTTAAGGTCAGCTCTGGGGATGACTCGAGCCACCTCTGGGTGTCTGCCTGGGCCTGCCGGTGCATCCATTCAAATTTGTCCAGAGTGAGGGTAAAAGATAGAACAAAATACAGATCATTCCAAATTAAGCTATAGGACTGAGTCTGAAAACAAGCCTAGATGTTCTTGAATCTGACTAAGGTCTGATAGAGAGAAAGGCGCATAGACACCAACCAGACCTTCCACTGCAGCCACCTCCTGTGAGGCTGAGATAGGGTGGCAAGAGGGGGTGGGCTAGGATCTGATCGAGGAGTAGGTGGGGGGTCAGAGAGGAATTCCTGGAGGCTGAGGCTCTGGAATTCCTTAGGATGGGGATAGGGCAAGGGATCATCCACAGGGTCAGGGTCACAGAGTGGATGAGATGAGGGAGGGAATGGCAATGGGGTGAAAGGCTTACAATGAGTTTTTTCTTCCTTGGGGAGCACTGGGTAAAGAGAATTCGGGGAAGAGGGTGGAGTGGCCGCAACCGCTCCTGCTGCCACTGGTGGGGTGAAAGAGGAAGAAGCTCGAGAAAGAGATAAGGGTGGAGAACAAAGGGGCGGGAACCTCATGTGTTGGCTTCTCAGGTGGAGAGAGAGAGGGGAGGATGGGAAGGCAGCAAGTTTAACAGAAGGATGTAAGCCTTCTTCCTCTATGAGAACTTAGAATGAGGAAAATTGACCCTGAAAGAGGAAAAAAGCTTGGACATAAGAGTAAAACTATTAAGGTAAAACTATTAAGGTAAAACTATTAAGGTCACAGAGAATTTGGAGATCAAAGGTGCTAAATTCTGGCCATTCTGAGTCATTGTATAATTCATATTGAGGCCAAATTTTAATACAGAGATTAAGTAATCGCTTCCACTTTCTCTCTCCATATAGGCCTAGCTTGTGCAAGCTTTTTCAGAGGCAGGCCAAAGGGGAGTCGAGAGATGTGAGAAATTTTGGAACCCATGGATTAGACAAAATACGGCCTGAGGGAAGAGGGTCCATTTCACAGGGAGTACCCTGCAAAAGGATTACCCCAACTGAGAACTGAAGTTATGAGTAGAGAGCAAGAAATCCCGAGCTTAGACCACAGTCCTAGTTTGAAGGGACAGAAACTGACCAAACACCCCAGGCTCTAAAAGGGAGGATGAGCCAGGCACGAATGTCACCCCAGCATGCTTGAGGTGACAGAGGCCCCCTTACCAGTCCAATGGTAAGATCCGATGTTGTGTGCAGCGATGACATCCCACAAAGAGTGCTGTGGTCCAGCCTCAGCAGGTCCAGGGGATCCCGAAGGAGGGAAGGGGCTGTGAAGAACAGAGACGAGGAAATGAGGTTTAGGTAGCAAGGGAAGGCATCATTGTGCTGTTCCTTCTCATAACTTTATTTCATACTTTTTGTACAAACTTTTCATTAAGCCTTCTTCCTCCTATGCCTCTATTTCTAAGAACACATCACAAGCAATCGTCTATGCATAACCTTTCTCTATTAATCTCGTTTTGTTTCATTTTCCTTTCATGGCCTCATCGTAACCTTCCCATTAATCTTTTCTCTATTCATAGTGGATACGTCAGCTATATGAAACTTGCTTAACTTTCTAACGGTGATAGACAGAAAGTCCTAGATTTTATAGGTTAATTGATTTATTTTAAAAGGTTAAAACTGTATAAAGTTCTAATGATTATATCTTATTTTTTAAAGTAAATCATACTCCCAACAGCTGTGTTTTTTTTTTTTTATAAAACTATTCCATTGCCTAATGTAAGAGTTCCTTGTTCCTTTGTTCTACATTTCAAGGAGGGGCCTAATGTCCTAAACTTTGTAAGAATGATAGTGCTTGTACATCAATCCACCTGCTGTAATATTAACTATTACATATATTGATATATTAACAAACACTCCTGTGTAAGGCAACTGGGGGTCTGTGGGAACAAGCATCTGATGCTCTTTCTGTTCTATTTTCTCATAAAACTCCTCATTACTCATGTTCCTAATAGTATTTTGCTCTAGACAAATTGTAGGGGACTCCCCTCTTATTTCTCCAGTCACCTCCTGTAACTCATTTTTTTTTTTTATTTTACAAGAAACAACAATTTCGCTTACATTGATATCATTGATATCCATGATTCCCACACCCAAACCCATGATTACATCATCATTAAGCCTAATAAAAACAACAGAGTAAATGGCTTCAGTTCAGTCAGGGGCTTCCTGCTTTGCAGAGTCTCCCTCCTCCAGCTGTGACTTTGTCATACAGCATGAATGGCACTGCCTCTGCCAAAGGGGCTCTGGCTGTATATTCACTGGGAAATGAGAAGTGCAAGTGGGAGGGAGAACTTGTTCTGGAGAGGCATCTCTCGGGGCTACCCAGGTCAGGAAAAGGAGATTTATGTAGGAATGAGACGGTAAGGGGTAGGCAGACAGTAAAAAGAGGAAAGAGTTCAGAAAAGAGTTCATGGGAAGGGTGAGAGATCACAGCTCTTACCCAGGGAATGCAGGAGCAGCTGGTTTGGGCAAGATGCTGATCCCTTGCTCCCTTCTTCACACCAGGCACCAAAAGTAATAAAGCTTATTTTCCTCTGTGACTCTGGACAAGCACTATACAAGCATATTCTCAAAAGATGGTTTATTTCCCATATGTAAAATAAGTAGTTTTATCAATGATAGGATTTTGTGAAGATAAATATATCATTACAGGGTAAGTTGTGAACATTTGGTCCAGCAGTTAAGACAATCACATCTCACAGCAGAGTACCTGGGTGTGATTCTTGCCCCAGCTCCTGAATTCAGCTTCCTAGCAAAGCAGATTTGGAAGACAGCCATGATGGCTCAGGCACCTGGGTTCCTGCCATCCATTTGAGGATGCTAGATCTGTGTTCCTAGCTCTCACCTGTGGTACCAGCTCAGCCCAAGATGTTGTGGCCATTTGGAGGCCTCTCCCTCTTTCTGTCTGTCTGTCTTCCTATCCTTGGAAAAGATAAATTTTAAGGAGATGGGGTTATTTTTGTTCAGAATGGCCAATGTTAGAGGATTTGTCCCTACACACTTGCCTACTATTACATGACTCCTAGTATTAGTGGCCTTTTAACATTTACCTTCTCTTAGCTATTCAATCCATCATGCCATTTTCCTCCCAAGTGACTCCTTAACAGATATTCTCCTCCTCTGAAATTCTATCTCCTTGATCTCAATAACTTTGTCTAATTACCTGTCGCTTATATTTTATACATGAATTTAAAGTACAAAAGAAACTGTCCTTAGCTCTCATGTCAGGCTAGTTGCCTCTGTTACGCTCTGGAATAACACTATATACTTCTTTTTTCATATTATATCTTATAATCATAATGAAATAATACTTTGTGATAAAATATTTATTTATGAAATGTATTTTTTAAAGATTTATTTATTTGAGAGCTAGAATTAAAGAAAGAGAGAAAGAAAAAGACAGAGAGAAAAGTCCTCTATCCAATGGTTCATTCCCCAAATGGCCAAAACAGACAGAACTAAGCTGATCTGAAGCCAGGAACCAGGAGCTTCTTCTGGGTTTCCCTCAGGGTGCAAGGGCCTAAGCACTTGGGCCATCTTCCATTGCTTTCCCAGGCCACAGGCTGAGAGCTTGATTGGAAGAGGAGCAGCTGGGACACAAACTGGTGCCAATATGGAATGCTGGCACCACAGAGAGAGACTTAGCCAACCATGCCCCAGCACTGGTCCTGAAATGTATTTTGTTCCTATAGACTATTAACTTCATGCAGACAAGTATTTTAATTATCTTTATTTCCAATGACTTTTCCATGTCTAATATAAAGTCTTACATGGAAAGGCTAAGTAAACATTTTTTAAATGAGTAAATTCCTTAATTTCCTGATAGAACCTTTAAGGAAATAATATAACTAAATCAAAATATGAACTTACCCTCTTAACACATAATAAAATGCAAAAACAAACAAAAATAATGCCATAATGTTATGTGTAACAAAAATTTAATATCTAAATTTATATATATAAAGATATTTATCTAAGAGCATACCTATAAAAGAAAAACCTATAAAGTGTTGAGGAGTTGGTACAAGAACATAAACAGTCTATTAGCAAAAGAAAACTGAAGTTGTTAGTAAGCAAAAAGGAGAGCTGTTCATTTTTGCTAGTCATGTGTGAAAGTCAATAAAACATTGAAATAATATTTCACGCACTCAAGATTGACTAATGTCAAAACGTTTTAAGATGTAAAATGTTAATAAATACTGGAAAAATAAAAAATTCATTCACTTAGAGAGCAGTTTTGAGAATAACAAGTTGGAGATGACATACTTCAAGTAGAACAGAACTATATGAAATTATCCATAGTAAGTATCATTTGTGATGGGCCTGGATATAAAATACTGATGCATCATGTTGAAAACAGGAGAGTGCTTTACAGATTTTTACAAAGCTCTAAAAACATTAAATGGATTAAATGAATGATTATTCTCCACATAGCTGCAGTGTTGACCCCTTCCACTGTGCAGCGCCTGTCCAGTAGAGAGATGTGTATTACAATAATTTTTTTATGATCTTGGTCATATGACTTCCTATCAGTGAAAACACCTGTGATGCCATGTTACTTGAAGTCCTTCCTAGAGACAACATCTGCAGGCACCACTGAGAAGAATTCATGGGGGCAGGTAACACATAATTTGATGTTAAAGAATTGGAGTTTTTCCATTAGTGGTTACTTAAGCTTTTTCACCCGTATGTGTGTGAGCTTATTGGCACTGAAAAAGTTGTCAGAGTATACAAAAGACATTCCCTATCAAGCATATCCAAAGGAATTCCAGGCCTCAGCCTCTGGACTCTTCTCTGACCCACCTACCTTATCCCCCACTGAATAGAGTGTTAGTTACACACTCATCTGTTTCTTTCCATAGCACCATGTATATTTTTTGTGATGACATTTAACTCACTGCAAGATAAATATTTGAATATATTTCTGAATTTCTTATTAGGACGATAATTGATTGAGGGTTTGTGGACATGTAATAAAAATGTTTTTTTGAATGAATATATAAAATATAAATTAAAACATACTCTATGAATGACGGAACTAGTTATCAGAAAATAAAATTGCTATTTATGTAGTGAGAAATTTAATGTATTGGTGAAGATTAAAAGATAACAGAAGATTATCTTTTAATAGTTTGAATACTATATTTCAAAGATACTTTTATATCAGATAAATTTGCTATTAATTGAAGTAGTCATCCACTGTGTACCATATCAAGTGGTTATTAATGTTACATTAGAAATTTTTAAAAATATACAATATAATTCACCATGAAAATTCTCTAAAAAGTTCAAGAACATGTGTTTTATTAAGGCATACATTGATTTCAGATATTGCATCAAAGTAAACTCATACTAACTTATCACATGTATGAATAAGATATAGTTTGAGGTGCTGATAGGCATCTATTTTATTTTATTTCATTTTTTTAAAGAATTGTTTATTTCTTTGAAAGGCAGAGTATAGGGAGGCAGAGGCAGAGAAAGAGAGAGGTCTTCTATCCACTGGTTCACTCTCCAAATGGCCACATTAGCTGGATTTGGGTTGATCTGAAGCCAAGAGCCAGGAGATTCTTCTGGATCTCCCACACAGGTACAGGGGCCCAAGGACTTGGGACATCTTCCACTGCTTTCCCAGGCCATAGCAGAGAGCTGGACGAGAAGTGGAGCAACTGGGTCTTGAACCAGTGCTCATATGGGATGCCAGCACTGCAGAAGGTGGCTTTACCCACTATGCCACAGCACTGGCTCCAATAGGTACCTATTTAAAAAAAAAAAAAACCCTATGAAAACATGACGAATTTTTCTATATTTGATTGAAGAACAAACAACAAATTTATAGTGAAGCTTGGGTGGAAAAAATGGTGAAATCGTTGAAGCTTTACAAAAATTCATGGGGACAATGCCCCCATGATATTAGCAGTTTGCAAGAACATAATTCATTTTAAGAAGGGACAAGCCAGTGTCGAAAATGAAATTCATGGTGGCAAATCATCCACATTAGTTTTCAGGAAAAAATTCATCTTGTTCATGCTCTAATTTTAGAGTATCTATTATTAACAATAGTACCAAAGTCCAACACCATAGACAGCTGGCTTATCTTACAGATTTTTTACTGAAGAATTAAAATTGAGCAAGCTTTCTGCGCTAAGGGAGCCAAAACTATTGTGCCCAGATCAGCTGCAGAACAGAGAATGTCATTCAATGAAAATGCTAAACAAGTAAGCATCCTGTAAGAATTGTTACAGGAGGCGAAATTTCACTCTACCAGTATGATCCTGAAAACAAAGCATAATCAAAGCAATAGCTACCAGTGGGTGGAACTGATCCAGGATTAGGATTGATCTTAAGATGGGATCAGCTTCAGCCATTGTGGCCATTTGGGGAGTGAATCACCAGATAAAAGACCTCTCTCTCTGTTTCTCCTTCTCTCTATAACACTGTCTCTTGCATAAATAAATAAATCTTTAAAAACATATACATATATGATTAATACTTATGATTATAGACTGTTTTCCAATAATTTCTATTACTTACAAAGGTTTTATATGATCTTGTGAAATTAAATGTTTCACATTTCTTAGATTTCTACGTACTTGTATCATAAATACCTACTTAATACTGGAAGCTGGGATGCAGCCTATGGTCATCAAGTCACCTTCCCATTTATCGTGTAAGCTACAAAATCAAAGGAATAAAAACTTCTAGTCTTTAGAAGACATCATGTTGGTTTTTTGTGTTTCACAAAAGTTATATGCTAGGGGCTGGCATTGTGGCACAATGGGTTAAGCCGACCCCTACAATGCTGACATCCAATATGAGCATCAGTTCAAGTCCCAGCTGCTCCATTTCTGATCCAGCTCCTGCTAATGCATCCTCTGGGATGCAGCAGAGGATTGTCCAAGTCCTTGAGCCCCTGCAACCTATGCGGGGGACTCAGATGATGTTACCAGCTCCTTGATTTGGCTTGGCCAGGCCATTGTGACTATTGGGGGCGTGAACCAGTGGATAGAAGATCTCTATCTATCTATCTATCTATCTATCTATCTCTCCTTCTCTCTTTCTGTAACTCTGCCTTTCAAATAAATAAAATAACTTTTTTAAAAAAATATAGAACACAGTGACGCCCTTGAAATATGCATGACGCACTTAGGTTGCTACATATGAAACATGAAAATTATAAAAAGAATAAAAGGAGTTACATCTATCAAACACATTCAAGTTCTGTAAATCATTGATGGAAGAGTAAATTTGTCCTTGAATCTTATCAGAATATTTTTTTTGCATTTTTCTTTTGGATTCATAGAAAATGGCTCAAAAATCAATAGATCTTTGTAAAAATTAAGAATGGGAATGTGAGAAGGAGAAGGATGAAGGGTTGGAGAGTGGGCAGGAGGGAGGGAGGGAGGGAAGTGTCACTATGATCCTAAATCTGTATATATGAAGTACATGAAACTTGTATAACTTAAATAAAATTTAAAAAGAATGAATCAAATGTTTTCCCTGGACATAGAGCTTGAATAAAAAATCAATAAAAAACTATACCAGCAATCTAGGTTTTGATTGATGTAGAAACTATTTACCTCTTTGCATAATTCCACTACCCAGACAATTATTGCCTAAATATATGCAAACTCAAATCCAAGATCCCACAGAGAGAATTACTGATTTTCATGAAAAAAGAGTATGTGCAGCAGTGCATGACAATTAGATGTAGTTCTACTAGGCAACTGATAGGGCATGACCATTCTCTTTAGGGAACTACGCAAAGTATTCATGTAAATTCTATTAAACTTGTGACCAGTCACCCATAAAAGATAATTACCTATGTCTGAATCTGAGATGACCTGATTGCCCTATCAAACATGGTTTTAGAGCAAACTATAACTAAATTGGAGTTTGCTGTAAGGAATAAGGAATAAAAATAAACAAGAGGGCTTTTATACAGTGTTTGAGAGAGGGATATAAGTCACTGAAGCTTGGTTGAGGATTAAATCTGTCTAATATACAAAAAGGCTTAAGGTAAGATGTGCTTAAAGACTAATATTGCTTATTCAATTTGGAAATAATTATCAAAAAAGATACACTTATTCTAAGGGAACAATACCAAAAAGTTCTATTAATGAACTGAAGGGGTTCTATAACTGCTTCCAGACAAATATGTTTAATCCATAAAAAATGTTTTAAAAATTGTGGAGTAGAGAAACACTGAGTATAAAGAGCCTGTGTAAGATGCTACTGGATGGGGCTGGTGCGGTGGCACAGGAGTTAAGCCTCCTTCTGCAATACAATTATCCCATATGGGCAATGGTTTGAATCCTGGAAGCTCCACTTCCAATTCAGCTCCACACTAATGTGCCTGGGAAAGCAGTGGAGGGTGGCCCAAGTGCTTGGGTCCTTGCACCCCAGGGGGAGACCTTTACTCTTGACCAGTCCACGATTGCTTTGTCTGGATCAACTCCTAAGCCAGGAGCCAGGAGCTTCTGCCGGGTCTCCCACGTAGGTGCAGGGGCCCATGCACTTGTGCCATCTCCCACTGCTTTCTCAGTCACATCAGCAGGGAGCTGGATTGGAAGAAGAGCAGCTAGTACATGAACTGGCACCTATATGAGATGCCAGTGCCGCAGGCAGAGACTTAACCTACTACTACAGCGTCACCCCTCTCAATGTATATAAATTTTTAAGAGCCACCATCTCTAAACTCTTTTACACCATGTAAGCGTGATCTTTTAAATCCTGAGCATATTGCAAGGGAGTGCCAGAAAAGAGACTAGAGATAGATGTCTAGGGAACAATTCAATGTTTTCTTTAGTCATCAAACATTATTTTTTAAATCTAATTATTAAGTATTTTCCTAGATGAACACATATTAAGTAAAACCAACCATCATTTTGTACTCTTGTAAGTATTCATTTATAACTGTAAATGTTGCATTTGGAAAAACTACTCCCTGGACTGTGGAAATCTATTCATATAACTGGCAGCAAAATTGGTAGCAAAGCAGAACTCTTGGCCAGTGCCGTGGCTCAATAGGCTAATCCTTCGCCTGTGGCGCCAGCACACCGGGTTCTACTCTCGGTCGGGGCACTGGATTCTGTCCCGGTTGCTCCTCTTCCAGTCCAGCTCTCTGCTGTGGCCCAGGAGTGCAGTGCAGGATGGTCCAAGTCCTTGGGTCCTGCACCCGCATAGGAGACCAGGGGAAGCAACTGGCTCCTAGCTTTGGATCAACGTGGTGCGCCGGCCACAGCGGCCATTGGAGGGTGAACCAATGGAAAAAAAAGGAAGACCTTTCTCTCCATCTCTCTCTCTCACTGTCCACTCTGCCTGTCAAAAATAAAAATAAAAATAAAAACAAAGCAGAACTCTTATGTGAAAATGAAATTAAGTGCAAAATGTGGGAAAAAGGAGAGAGGCTCCCTCAGTTTCTATAAACATAATTTTGCTTCCCCTGGACCATATTATCATTTATGTAATAGAAGAGGAGGATGGGGACAAATTACAGATATTGTTGAATGGGTAGGATTTTGTGAAAATCTAAATTGCTTCAATTTTGTCTGCTACCATAAAGTTCCTACTGAAAAAACGTCCAGTATTTAGTAACAAACTTTAATAAAAGTGGATCAGCAAAGTATAGCTAACTGCAACATACAACATGGGAATTTGAAAGAAAGACAATAGCATGAGTGATGATGTCACATAAAAACAAATTGTGGCTCTCAATAGCATCTATTTTACCAGGATAATTCCTATCTCAACACTGTTGTTCCTGCACATCTGCTACAATCTCCTATTTCATTTAATGCTTATTTTCCATGAAAAAAAATGGTTTTCTCCATCTGTAGTATTTTTTAAAAAGGTTTATTTATTTATTTATTTGAAAGAGTTACACAGAAAGAAGAGAGGCAGAGAGAGGGAGAGGTCTTTCATCTGCTGGTTCATTCTCCAGTTGGCTGCAATGGCCAGAGCTGCACTGATCCAAAGCCAGGAGCCAGAAGCTTCTTCCGGGTCTTACACATGGATGCAGGGCCCCAGAACTTGGGCCATAATCTACTGCTTTCCAGGCCATATCAGAGGTTTGGATTGGAGGTAGAGCAGCTGGGACTCGAACTGGTGTCCATATGGGATGCCGGCACTGCAGACGGTGGCTTTACTTGCTACTCCACAGAGCCAGCCTCTCCACTTGTAGTATTATATTTTTTGTACTACTTCTTATACAAGTTTGAATTTAACAGGAAGAATTGTGTATCTTAAGAAAATAAATTTTTTTTAAATTAGAGGTAGATTAATTAGCAAACATCAGAACTTATTTGCCCAAAGTGTTATTTTCCTTTGTACAGTTCCTGAACTCCAGTGGAAATTGCTATACTATTACTCTTCAGTGTTTTTTTTTTTAAAAAAAACATTTATTTATTTATTTTAATGGCAGAGTCACACACATTCTGTATGTGTGTGTGAGTGTGTGTGTGTCTGTGTGTGTGTGTGTGTGTGTGTGAGAGAGAGAGAGAGAGAGAGAGGTATCTGGTTCACTCCTCAAGTGGCCATAGCAGCAAGACCTGGGCCAGGTTCCAGCCAGGAGCCAGGAACTCCATCTTCACCTGCTATATGCTTTCAGAGGCCCAAACACCCAGGCCATCTTCCAATGGCTTCCCAGGTGCACAGCAGAGAGCTGGTTCAGAAGCAGAGTAATCCAGAATTAAGCCAGAACTCTGGTATGGGCTTTCCATGTTCCAACTAGAGGCTTAACATGCTGCACAACTGTGCACACCCATTATTCAGTATTTTTAAACAATTTTTATTGGTAAAAAAAAAAAACAGATTTTATGCATTCCATAGGTAGAGTTCCAAGAAACCAATCACATTTCCCTTACTCGCCTGCTTCCCTCATCCTCATCCTTTCCTTGCCTCTCATCATCAGTTTTTGTCAAGACAAAATTTTTTTAAAGATTTGTTTATTTATTTGAAAGGTAGAGTTACAGAGAGGCAGCGGCAGAGAGAGAGAAAGAGAGAGAGAGAGAGAGAGAGAGAGAGAGAGAGGTCTTTCATCTGCTGGTTCACTCCCCAGATGTCCCAGAACTGCGCCAATCTGAAGCCAGGAGCCAGGAGTTTCTTGTGGGTCTCCCACATGGGTACAAGGTCTCTGCCATCTTCTACTGCATTCCCAGGCCAGCAGAGAGCTGGATTGGAAGTACAGCAGCCGGGACTAAAACCAGTGCCCATATGGGATGCTGGCACTGCAGGTTGAAGCTTTAACCTGTTGCAGCACATCATTGGCCCCCAAAAGACATAATTTTAATCCATTCTGTAGTCATAAGATTAATTCAACACTAATCAAAATATTCAACAAGAAGTACAATCAAAGGCTAAAAGTGACAATCATATACAAAAATGACCATTTAATTCCTAAGCATTCTTTGATATTCTATATTAACTGTCACATATCAGAGAAAATATATTTCTTTTTTTAAAATCTTGTTTCTTTCCAATTCATTGCTTTTTTTTAAAAAAAGATTTATTTATTTATTTGAAAGGCAGAGTTACAGAGAGAGAGAGAGAGAGAGAGAGAGAGAGAGAGAGAGAGAGCGAGGTCTTCCACCTGCTGGTTCACTTCCCAGATGACCGCAATGGCTGGAGCTGAACCAATAGAAGCAAGGAGCAGGTCTCCATGTGGTACAGGGGCCCAAGGGCCTGGGCCATATTTTACTGTTTTCCTACGCCATAGCGGAGAGCTGGATTGGAAGTGGAGCAGCTGGCACTCGAACTGGCGCCCATATGGGATGCTGGCACTGCAGGCAGCAGCTTTATACACTGCACCACAGTGCTGGTTCCAATATTTCTCTTTTTTGAGACTAGCTTACTTTACTAAGTATAATGATTTCCAGTTGCATTCATTTTGTTTCAAAAGAAAGGACTTCTTTTTTATGGATAAATAGTATTCCATAGCATATATATAACACAATGTCTTTATCCAGTTATGAATTGATGGACATCTGGGTTGATTCAATAACTTAGCTATTGTGAATTGAGCTGCAATAAACTTGGGGGTACATTTTGTTTCAGTAATTTGTAATCAGTAATTTCCCAGGAGTAGAATGGCTGGGTCTTATGGCTGATCTATTTCCAGATTTTGGAGGAATCTCCATGGTGTCTTTCATAATGGTTGTACTAATTCATATTCCACCCTCAGAGGATTAGAGTATCTTTTCCCCCACATCCCCACCAACATTTATTTATTTATTTTTCTTGATTTTTGGATGATAGCCAATCTAACTTGGGCGAAGTTGTGGTTTTTATTTGATTCCATGATGGGTAGTGATCCTATGCATTTATTCATATGTCTCTTGGCCATTTGTATTTTTTCAATATAAAAATACTAAAACACGGCCAAAATTTTAATGTACTACTTAAAACAACACATGATTTCACCTTGATCAAAAAATAAAATATTTCCCAAGGCCTAAAAACTCACTCCTGACTCAACTTTTTCCCTCTTGCCTTCTTTCCAGCTATCTTGTCCTTCCTTTTTGATGGTCTACCTCCTTGTAAAGAATTTCCCTATTACCAATAGGACATTTGTTCTCATTCTGATGTCCATAGCCTCCTGGATTCATTCTTCACAATATGCATCATATAGTGGAACAATTTGGGGGAGTAGTTAAATGATTATCATATTCCACTAAAATATGAAACCAATGACAGAAGACAGCAGAACATAAGAGTCAATACATGGTTTTGATTGAATATGCAATAATGTTTTAACTTTTATTTAATAAATATAAATTTCCAAAGTACAACTTTTGGATTATAGCGGCTTTTTCCTCACATAACGTCCCTCACACCCGCAACCATCTCATCTCCCACTCCCTCTCCCATCCAATTCACATTAAGATTCATTTTCAATTATCCTTATATACAGAAGATCAGTTTAGTATATACAAAATAAAGATTTCAACAGTTTGCACCCACACAGAAACACAAAGTATAAAGTACTGTCTGAGTACTAGTTATACCATTAATTCACATAGTTAAACACAATAAGGACAGAGATTCTACATGGGGAGTAAGTGCACAGTGATTTCTGTTGTTGATTTAACAATTGACACTCTTGTTTATGGTGTCAGAAATCACCAGAGGCTCTTGTCATGAGCTGCCAAGGCTCTTGAGTTCACCAACTCTGACCTTATTTAGACAAAGCCATAATCAAAGTGGAAGTTCACTCCTCCCTTCAGAGAAAGGTACCTCCTTTTTTGATGGTCTGTTCTTTCTGCTGGTGTCTCACTCACAGAGATCTTTCATTTAGGCATTGTGTGTGTGTGTGTGTTTTTTTTTTTTTTTTTTTTTTGCCAGAGTGTCTTGGCTTTCCATGCCTGAAATATTCTCATGGGCTTTTTAGCCAGATTTGAATGCCTTAAGGGCTGATTGTGAGGCCAGAATGCTGGTTAGGACATCTGCCATTCTGTGAGTCTGCTGTTTATCCCACTTCCCATGTCGGATTGTTCTCTCCTTTTTAATTCTATCAGTTAGTATTATCAGACACTAGTCTTGTTTATATGATCCCTTTGACACTTAATCCTATCATTATGATCACTTATGAACTTTGACTAGTGAGATGGCATTGGTACATGCCAGCTTGTTAAGATTATATTGGAATCCCCTGGTACGTTTCTAACTGTACCATTGGAGGTAAGTCCGATTGAGCATGTGCCAAACTGTACATCTCATCCTTCTCTTATTCCCACTTTTATATTTAACAGGGATCACTTTTCAGTTAATTTAAACACCTAAGAATATTTGTGTGCTAATAAAAGAGTTCAACCAATGGTATTAAGTAGAACAAAAAATACTAAAAGGAATAAAGTAGTAAGTTGTTCCTTAACAGTCAGGACAAGGGCTTATCAAATTGTTGTTTTCTATAGTGTCCATTTCACTTGAACATGTTTTCTTTTAGGTGCTCAGTTAGTTGTCACCGATCAGGGAGAACATATGATATTTGTCCCTTTGGGACTGGCTTATTTCACTCAGCATGATGTTTTCCAGATTCATCTATTTTGTTGCAAATGATCAGATTTCATTTTTTTACTACTGTATAATATTCTATAGAGTACATATCCCACAATTTCTTTATCCATTCTGTTGATGGGCATTTAGGTTGATTCCATGTCTTAGCTATTGTGAATTGAGCTGCAATAAACATGGAGGTGCAGATAACTCTTTTATTTGCCATAATAATTTTATAACCAATTATTCAAATCTATCTTACATTTTAAAAATTATCGAAATTTCCTCATGTTGAAGATGGGTAATACAACAGGTAAAACATACACATCATTTTAAATAATCTATATTTTTAGCCTAACTATTCACAATTTCACATTTTCTTTTTTCCTCATCTACTCAAGCTCTTATTTCTGTCAAAGCTGATGGAAGATTCTAGAGTTACCATACTCATTTTGACACCAAGAAATGAGCACAGCCCATCAAGGAGGGCTTCGTAAAAATACCAAGCATTTCACATTTGGTCATATCAAAAAGAGCTGCAGTTTTATCTCCAGGTCTCCAAGCCTTGACAGCGATTTTCTCTACCTGTCACTTACCTTTTTCTCTTAAGTAAATTAAGTTATTGCTATGACTGCTGGGGACTGTCATCTTTTTTTCTTTATAAGCATATATCATAACAAGATTTTTCAAAACTGATTTTGCTTTGACCTTCCAGAGGATGGCATATTTGAAGAAGTCCTTGTGTAAAATGGCCTGGCATTCTCCTCAATAGTGACTTCACTGTGAAAATATTATGTTGGTTCTCTTGCCCCATGATAAAATACTCTTAGTAATTGATTTTAATTTTCAGAAGATTTAGAATGTGGTGATAGGTAAAACCTGCATATTACCACAGCAGGATATTATTTAGAAGATGGAGAATATTGCCTTTATTAAACTTTATTAAACTATAACAATGCTGTTAACATTGAAAAAAGTGATTCTGAAAATATGAAAAAATTCTTAGAGAAGAAAATGATGTCTAAGAAAGATTTCTCAGTTGCATGTTTCCTCAACTACACATGCACACAGAGTGAATGCGTTTTATACTCACATGTATAAACATATGGTCCCATATTTTTATATCAATGTCTATATAATACATGACATATATGATAAATATGTGTATGTATATAAAATTAGTAATCTAATTTATCATATAGGTGCTTCACACACACACACATGCCATCTTAACAGTAATAAATGGACCAATTCATCTTGAGGGAAATCCAGAAATGCATCAAGAGTCTCCTGTGTCCTAAGCCCTAAGTAAGCACAAAATCACTTGCCCTGAAGCTGGCAGGAAAATTTGTGTTACTCAGTTACATACTACAACCCTCCATCACAGTGCAGGGCTACTGGGAAGAAACACTTAGCTTTTGATTTCCCCCTATACAGGGGGAATAAAAGAGTGAAACATACATCTAAGATCCACAATTTAAGGGAAGCTGCCTGGGGGATTGAATTTTGTCTTGCCTGAATCTAAATGAAGACTAGAAAGGGAGCCAGTTTGGAGGCCTCTCAAAATAAGGTGATGGTTTAGATGACCATGCACTCACTCACTTGCTATATTATTCTTTCTCTCATCTCCATTCAGCATGGATGGAATAAAGCTCCCAACTTCTGGTCTCTCCTTGGAGAAGGACAGTTGGAGAATGCATGCAAAATCTCAGCTTTTCTGCAGGTTACCTGAGGAACTGGCTTTTCTCTCAAAATCTCAGGGCTGATAGCACTTGACATGTTCTAAATGACTGAGGATGAAAACAAAGAAAAGGAAGCTGGAGAGTTGTCTTCTGCACCAGAGGATCTATGTGCAGCGGACAAAGCAAGATAGGTAGGAAGAGCCTTCTTCAGGGAGGATCAAGGAACATATGCTAGGCCGGCGCTGCGGCTCAATAGGCTAATCCTCTGCCTTGTGGCGCCAGCACACCAGGTTCTAGTCCAGGTCGGGGCACTGGATTCTGTCCCAGTTGCCACTCTTCCAGGCCAGCTCTCTGCTATGGCCCGGGAGTGCAGTGGAGGATGGCCCAAGTGCTTGGGGCCTGCACCCCATGGGAGACCAGGGGTGCAGCCGCGGTGTGTGCACACACCGGCCGCGGTGGCCATTGGAGGGTGAACCAATGTCAAAGGAAGACCTTTCTCTCTCTTTCTCTCTGTCTCTCTCTCTCACTGTCCACTGTGCCTGTCAAAAAAAAAAAAAAAAAAAACAGAACATATGCTCAATGTTCTGGAAATTTGGGAGTCGGCCTGAAGGACTGGTTTCTGTTTCTATGGACAGGGAATATTTACTGGCCTTATCATACCCAGAAGTCTAGTGGCTGCTGGGAATGAAAGAGAATTTAGTGTTATGTGATACTCCTCCAGAGAAGGAGCGGCATCATAGGCAGACATCAGACAAAGCTAAATCTCATAAACTCCTGAAGAAAAGACTCCAGGCAAAAAGATGAATGAACAAGAGTGATGAACATCAATGGAACTTATGAAACACCATGAACTAAACCAAAAGATGTACAAGGGAGTCTCAGAAGAGGAAGAAGGGGAAGAAAAGGACAAAAAGTTTATTTGAAAATGTAATGGCCAGAAGTCTCTCAACCTGAGGAAACAGACATGTAGGTTCAAGAAGCCTAACAGTTAGGTGAACAAAAATTAATCCATATTGAGACACTTTATAATCAAATTTCCAAATTTAAAGATAAGGGTAATTTGGAAAGAAGCAGTTGAAAATAAATAATCACGTTCAATAGAGCCCATATACAACGTCTAGAGAGTAACAGAAAAACATATTAAAGTGCACAATTAGCTGGTATGGGGGAAGTATAAAATACTGGATACTATAATGTTATAAAAGAAGTACATAAATCACTTATCTGGTAGAGAAGCTAAAACAAATTATTTAAAAATCCAGAATTATAAAATATGCTAATGGTATATAATAAAAAACATGTAATTTTTCACATTGATACACATTGTAAATGAAATGAGGTAAGAATACTACAATTAAATATCTACACTTCAATAACTGGTATAGATGCAAAATTATATATATATATATATATATATATACACACACACACACACACATACACAAAATAATTTTATTGGACCTTAAACAAGAAAGAAATCCTGTCACGTATTACAACACATATAAACCTTAAGGTAGTCATGTTAAGTGCAATAAACCAGTTACAGAACCACAAATATTGCACAATTCCATTCATGCGAGATATTTAAACTAGTCAGACTCATAGAAGCAGAAAACATAAAGTGGTTGCCAGGGCCTGGAAGTCGGGGAGATGGAGTGTGGCTGTTTTTCTAGGTTCAGTGTTTCAGTCATGCATGAAAATGTGCTAGCAATCTGCTGTGTAATACCATATGTTTGTGCTTTAGCACACTATCCTATAATTTATAATACTCTACTGTACATTTAAAAATATTAAAAGGGTTGATTTTGTGTTGTGCATTGTTTACCACATTATAATGCACTTATTAATCTGATACATTGAGCTCTTCAACTAGTGGATGAAGGTCTAGAGTTGCAAATCAGATCTGACTTCCAAAGTTGTGTATCTTTTATTATGCAATGATACAGAACTGTGATTCCATCTCTTAAGCTACTTGCTTATCTCTTGGCCTTTTCTCAGTGTCTACAACTTTGTTTACTACACTTTAGCTTTATTCATTCAAACCATTTAATTTCCTATGCATGTAATTTCTGCAGAGAAACATCTATTTTACTTATACCTACACCACTAAGATTATTAGCACCTGGTCAGCTACCCATAACCATGTTTCCTCCAATATTTCCATAGTTGTGCTCCCTCTAGTACTTCCAGAAAGAGGGTATAAGAATCTAATTATAGCCTCTGCATCAGTCTGTGAAGGCAACTCAGCTCTGCTCTACAGATCCAAATACAGATCCAAATACCTGCCTCTCCTCCAAAGCTGTCTGTGTACCTTGTCTATCCTAACACAGCTGCCTCCCACCCTTCCCTTCTCTCTGCTTTGTTCTCTCACCTTCATTTCCCTATCCAATTATTTATCATCTCTGGATTCTACTCTTTCTTCTTCTCTATTAGAGATCCCTGAGCCTTTGTACTCAAGAATCCTTTATTAAAATCTCATTCTTGATGATGCCTTTATGCACGTAGTGACTCTGAAGGAATGAGAACAGAAAAACTACCTCAAGCCAGGACTCAGAAACAAAGGGGTAAATGACAAATCTTGATAGGTAAAGTCAATTCTTGGGTAAATTTCACATAAAGCTAATCCTAGGCTTCTAGTGTGATAGCTGCAGATGTGGGTAAAACTCTCTGTGTACATGTGTACACTATTTAACTTATTTTATTCTTTAATTTCGTCCCTCATTTTATTTGGTAAGCATTAGCAATTCATGATTTAACCTATTCAAAGTGTCACTGGAATGCATTGTTTCAAGCTTCATGCCTTGATTATGTCTCACCAATGGCCCTATTGAATAGGTTTGCAGAGTAAGTGAGCTTGACATTAAATTTCTCAGTGCCATTTCTACACTATGTTGATTCCAGCATGCTTTAAAGTACCCAATTTCTATGCTGACTCCAACATGATTTAAAATAACTGATTTTAATTTTTAAGATTTATTTTTTATTTATTTGAAGGTCAGATTTAAAGAGAGGAGAGAGAGGCAGAGAGAGATCAATCTTCCATCTATTGATTCAGTCTCCAAATGGCCATAATGGCTGGGCCTGGGCCAGGCTGAAGCCAGGAACTAGGAGCCTGGAGCTTCTTCCAGGTCTCCCTTGGGGGTGCAGGTGCCAAAGGACCTGAGCCGGCCTCTGGCCTCTGCTGCTTTCCCAGGTGCATTAACAGGGAGCTGGATTGGAAGCAGAGCAGCCAGATCTCAAACTGGTGCCCATATGTGATGATGGAGTCTCAGGCGTAAGCTTAACCTGCTACACCACAAAGTCGACTCCTACAATAGCCAGCTTTATCTGGAGGATATAACTACTCAGAGAGCCTTTGGTAAATCATAACCATTTGTTCCATACTTCCTGGTCCCCATATAATACACAAATATTTAGAATTCCTTTGTCAAGCATTCTAGTATCCTCTTTCTAGGCTATCTTTAAATCTCTGCTGATTACCAAGCGTATTTTGTACTCATGGTACCAAAAAAATTTATTGCCTCATGAGACTATAAAGCAATAAGATTCAATTCAAGATGACTGATTAGTTTTCAAAATCATCCTTGTTTTGGTAAAAATATGATATTCTTAATCATTCACAAGAAAAATCCAGTATCCCAGAAAACCAAATAAAAGCATTCTAAGTCTTTCTTGGCTTGAGGGCCTAAGACGGCAGAATCTCTAATTGAGGCAGCAAGTGTGCTAAACCCAGTTTACACTGTCTTCTTAATCTTCACTGCTTACCTTGTCTTGCAGGGAAAGCCACTTTCTTTTCTCCTTCCTATACCCCTGCAATCCTCTCTGAAGCCAACATGGTGGTGGTGACCAGGGCACCAGCTATCAGAAGCAAGTCTTCTTGCTCCTTTTACACCTTGAAGTTAAGAGCAGCTGGTGATGCCCTTTACTAAGTGTCATCTTTTTACACGTAGGTCCCATTCTGGGGGTTGAGATGTGTGGCTCACATAAGGGTGGGCAATGCTTGGACATTGTCCTTTAGGACATTCAAAAAAACCCTCTTGTGTGTTAAATCCTGCCTCTCATTTATCTGCAAACTCTCTGCCAATTGAGCCCACAGACGATACATCTGGAGACACCTCCTGCCCTTTAGTGGGAGAGAAGAGAAGCACAGGCATTATGGGAAGTAAACGGAAGATAATCTTCATGCCTCATGTTTGATATCAGGTTACCCTAAGCAGATATAGCATAGGAGTCATATCTCTCTTACCTCTCTTTCCTTCTCCTCTTTCTCCCCTCTCATTTATTCCCCACAGTAGACAAATAGAAGTTTTATCTCACTGGTTCCCACTGAAGGGAATTTCTCTTACTAGCCATGTTTCCTTCACTCCAGTCTGCTAATACTTAATTGGAAATTCCATCTCAGTTCAGGCTGCTTTTTACTGTGTCTTAGGGTTAGATGATTTCTCATTCTACCTTTCACTTTCGCATTACTGGGCACAAGAAAAGATGAGAAAGAAAACAAGACAACATAAGAGGTAAGAACTCCACTCAAGTAGGCAGCTGTATGCTCCTGTTACCCTGTCATTCTTGTGGTGGACTTGAAGCCCCTACAGAGCAGTCATTTGGTTATCTGTAGGTTCTGTGTACTCATGTGTAATGAATGCTCTATGGGAGGAAAATGATAATCTCAGTCTTTCTCCATTAAATGCTCTGTGGCTTCTTTACCTCTCCTCCTCGAAGCTTACCTCTATTTGTGTCCATCTCTGTCCAAGAAAGGATGCTCTCTTAGCACAAGAAGGCAACTCCTCTGATCCCCTTAACTTCCAATGCATTTCATTTCAAAAGTGTTTCTTGCAGCTGGCTTTTTAAGACAAGGCTCACTGACCCTGCAGCCGTTCTGTTGATGGTGCTCAGACACTCAGCTATCCATGCTCTTTTCCTGAACTTCTGGACGTGATGCATCTGCAGCCTCTAGTCTTCCTTTCCCTCAGGTGGCTGTGGGGATGGACTAGTGTCCCGGCTTCACAGCTTGATTTTTCAGTTTCTCCACAGGAGTAATATTAAGTCATATTAAGTTTATGTAAACCAACTACATCCCAATTTCTTTTTCTTGAAGGAAATGAACTCATTCTCACTTGTCATTAGATCCTATCCAAATCTGTATTTGGAAATGAATGTGAGTTTTGTTCAGGGAGAAGTTACCTTCCTGGACAGAAAAACCTTGAACATATCTGTCCTCCTGCATGCCACTTCAGCAAACAACAGCTCAATAAAGAAGAGAGCTTCCTCAGTAATAAAACCAAGATGAATTACATTTTTTTTAATTTTACAATTATGGTAACCTAGAATTTATTTTAAATGGAACCAGCACTGCTATGCAGGCATAATTAAAAGACTGCATTATTAAAATACCATCATCTTCACAATTCACTCTATCTTATATTGCTTCATTCTCTTTATCCTTAAAATATAAAGTTTTATGTAGTTTTTAAAGAACATGTATCAGAAATCAGTCTTCAATTCTCCATTATTCAAGTGTCATGATAATATTCTAAATTTTGATTTTCATTTAAAACACTTTTTCAACATGAGGAATATAACGTTATATTAACTGTTAATATTCCTTCTCACTGTATTTCCTTCTTACCATGAAATTCAATTCATGCTATAGGTGTTTAAACACTTTAAAAGATTCTGAATTTTTTTCCTAAAGTGACTCCCCTCCAAAAGCACACCAATTTTAAGTTTTTCTGCAATCAACAGTGCTTAAGGTGCCAAATCCCTTTGTGTAGTGCATCCAGGAAGCAAATTTATGAGACTCCAAGGTAAGATTGACATAATGCCAATTTATTTATTAAATTCTAAGGATCAAAATTTCTCCAATGCAAAGCAAGTGTCTAATTAATCATAGTTCTTTTTTAAAAAAAAACTTTCTAAAAGTCAATTCCTTCTGCTCCTTTAACTTTACAAAATACACAAGTATTAGACTAATAGTTAAATGACAGTTTGGAGATACCACACTGTTTTGTTCTTTTATCTAGAGAAGAAAGAAAATACTCAGAAAACAATTGTTCAGAAATTTAAAAAATATTTCTTAGGAAAACCACCCATCAACTTAGTTTCTTAAATACTTGAACATATCTGAGCACATTTCTACCAGAAAATGTGTATTTTTTTTCAGATTTTTAATGCATATTTGACAGTAGTCCAAAAAGTTCATGGGGACCTGGAATGAAAAGATGTTTATTTTTGGACAAAAATGTTTCGGGGCTTTACATATTTTTTTTCCATAACACATTTTCTATGTTTTAAAAAATTCTTGTGTGAAAGGATTTCATAACATCTTACACCAAAATAAACTTATCTTTTGGTTCTATTTTCCACTAAATATTTGAAGTACATTACGTATGTATACCCAATTTTTACAGAAAGTGAAGACAAACCTAAGTAGATAATACCAGAGGTAATGTTGCAACAAGTCAGGATTGCTTCGCAACTTAACACTTACAATGAAAGACTAAAATTGACTCAATGCAGGTGCTGCCACACACAAGAAAAGTTAGCTTTTACTAAAGCCAACTAACTGTTTTCCACATTGATCACTTGTTTTCATCTCTGATAAATTTTTTAGCTTTTCAAATGTATCATGAAACAATATTTGACACTGAGGAGTAATGTTTATGAAAACACTAAACAAAACTTCAAAATGCTGCTTGTCATGAACTTTATAAGGTATAAGTGCACCAGCCACTCTGCTTTCATTCCGTAGACACTAATAGAAATATAAATTTCTGGGAATTTCAGGAAACTGCATGAAATTTCAGTAAATTGTAGGAAATTGCAGAAATTTCAAGAAATTACAGTGGGTCAAAGACCACAAATTGTATTTTATTGCATATTTTAGTAAGTGGAGTCAGCCATTCATGAAGTAAGGGCCACATATGTGAAAATGAGAAAGAAAGCTAAACGTAAAAGAGGAAAGAAGAGAAAGAGAAGAAAAAAATCCTTAAGTTATTTTCAGCATAGCTTAGCATAATATGCCCAGGATTTTACAGATTATTTTATTTTTTAAATTGTTTGATTAGTGTGTAATATTTGTACACCTTTATGGGGCACAATGCAATATTTGAACAGAATCATACAGCATAAATTGATTAAATCAAACAATTAGCATTCCCCACCTGCTAACCCTCTCTCTATGTTTAGTACCTACCAACCATCAATATTATAGATACTGTTAGATTTGTCCCCTTCTTATTGCTATATTATTTGCATAAAACATTTATTATCAGACTACTGTATCTTCCTTTTTTCCAACCTCTCATAATTCCTTATAATTATCCATATTCATTTTTTGGTCTGACTTTTGTAGATCTGGATGAGTGTGAGTATGTCCTCATTTTTCAGGCTATATCCTTCCTAGTCTTTCAATTGCTACTTCTTCTGGTGCAAAAGGAAGCATGACTAGATATTTTTTCAGACTTTTTTCTTTTCCTTCAGAGAAGAAAATCTTAACTTTGTCTTATGGAGGAATTTAATGATCAGAATGTTTTCCCAAATTGAAGTTTACATTATATTTACAAAAAAAAAAAAAAGAAAGAAGCCTAATTGCTTGGAAATGGTATGATTTACATTTTGTAATAAGCATCTATTTGTTAATTGGTCAGAACTGAGTTCGAGTCATTACCACAGAAGTGAAATGCAGTGTGTTGCATTCATCCCACAGAGGGAGGATGGAAGGCAAAACTAGTTTGAATATAAGGACTAATGTGAGCAGCCGTGCACTAGTAGGATAAAAGATTAATATTTTCTCCCTGACAGGACCAAAAATGACTTGAGAGAGTAGTGAAGGGTGCTGGGCTTGGGGCCTTTATACTGATTGGGTGGGGCACGGATGGGTGAAGCATTTGGGTTGTAGATTGAGTGGTTAAAAGTTCCCATTTAATTCCCAAAGAGTGTCACTTGGTCTTTCTATTCATAGTTCACAGACAAGGAGTAGAAAACACAAGCCAAGTGGTAGAGCTAGAAGCTGGCAGGACTCAAACATCAAAAACAGAATCAGAGTCTTTATTACAAGTAATAGGAAAGACACCAAGGAGATTTCTGGAATGGGAGAGGCTATAGAAATTCTTGAACAAAGAAAATAATAAATTAGTTCTGAGTTCAAGATTTGATGTGGTTCATTGCATCTTTCCTTTTAAATGTTTCATAATTGTCTTGTCTTCAATATTTAAGATGCAGATGTGAAGGTGATCAAGTTAATCTGGCATCTCTCACTCTCGGGACTGGCAGGACTAATTTAGCTCGGATGGATGGATAGACAGGTATCTGTTATTTATTATTTTATCTCTATGATCAATGAGAATAAAATAGTGAGAGAAAATATTTTAAGATTAAAATATATTCAATAATAAAATATAAATTATGCCTGCTTAAAGTTTCTCCTTATACTCTATAATAATTTTGTAAAGATAAGACATCAGAGCCAATGACTGTGGTGTTCTGGGTAAAGCAGTTGCCTGGGACACCAGCATCCCACATAGACACCAGCTGCTTCACTACGGATCAAGCTTCCTACTAATGGCCTGGGAAGAAGCAGCAGAAGATGGAGCAAGTGCTTGAGCCCCTGCCACCCATATCGGAGACTCAATAGTTCCTGGCTTCTGACCTCCTCCTGGCCCAGCTGTTGCGGCCATCTGGGGAGTGAACCAGTGGATAGAAGATCTCTCTCTCTTTCTCTCGCTCTCTCGCTCTCTCACTCTCTCGCTCTCACTCTCTCTCTCTCTCTGTAACTCTGACTTTCAAATAAATAAATACTAAAAAAGATAAGAGTTCATGTTAATTGCCAAATTAACAAAATGTACAATAAAATTAACAGAAATGAATACATGTAAATAATTGTATTAATAAAATGAGTACTGAGAAAATTGGTTAGAACGTGGAATGGGAAAATGTTTTAGGGTCTTACCTCATGCTGACATTGACAGTGATTCTATATATAATGTGAGGTAAAACAGCTTTAAGACTCTAAAAAGTGAGAGTATTTAGCAATGATTTACAGAGAATATTGTTCTACACTTTCAAAGTCAGTTCTCTGGAAGATTTTTATACCCGACTATGTGAAATACTGCTTATGTTGCCAGTACTACCAATAATAATGATGCTAAGGGTAACACCTTGAGTCATCAACTTACACTTGGACTTGAGTTAACACCTGGAATACCACTTTGAGTCAAGAGGCAATAAATTGTAAAAAATATGTATGATAATTTGGCATTTGACATAAATTGAGCTTAAAATTTATAAGAAGGCATCAATAGCTAATTTGAGAAAGAAAATTTACAAAGATAATTTTAAATTAAAAAAAAACTTTGCATATCCACTACTGCTTCTAATTCTCTGGGGACTCTTAATAAAAAACATTGGAGTCTGCTTCAAATGTTTATTATATTATAATTATTCAATAAAATTATGAAAATTCTTCAGCTAGGTATCAGTTCATTTTGGTTCAATTGCAAATCCACATGAGTTGTTGAAAGTGGATATGTGAACTGCACATAATTGTGGTCACATAAAGCTTAGCATTTAAAGTAAAATGTAAGAAGCAGAAGTTAAACCACATAGAAAACAAATCACATAACTTACGTCTAGTTTTCTGAGTGGAAGCTGACCCAGAAAACAGCATGCATCTGGGAAGTGTATTTTAGCAGTGAATTACTTGTTCTAGATTTTTCTTTGTATCGATTATATTCTTCCCATTGGATTTTCTGAGATAACTCACTTATGGGTGTCTTATAATTAAATTGGCTCTTTGTCATACACAAAGACTCTAGAAAATATAAGATCACTATTCATAGAGTATCTGTAATGGCAATAACATCTTCTTAACTAAAAGTCTGCAAATTTAAAGAAGTACAACTATGAATTCTTTATATAAAGCATTAAATTAAAATAATATTCAATTGTCTATGTTAAAATTTGCTTAGTTCTCTCCACTCACTCTGCTACTTTCTGTTGTGCCTTTGTTAAGGCCCCAAATTACCACTATGCTACAGATTTGAGTTTTCTTCAGTTCTGTGGACAATTGATGCTATTCTCTGAAGGTAATGATAGCTGCCCAGGATGGCAAAACTTTAAAAGGAATTTTTAATACTTACAAGTAAAAATGGGCACAAGGAAATCCCAACTCAAGTGTAATGATCCTATGACTGTAAGGATGATATGGAATTATTTACATAGTTTAAACAAAGCCATCACCATCACATTCACATAATTTGCCTTAAAACAGTTTTTCAAAAGCTCCTTTAGGGCCTGTGATATTCAAGATCTCTCTTAGCCATCTGCCTTGGTGCATAGGCAGATTGAAAAAAGTTTAGAGCCCTAAAATTTTCAACTAAAATAATAGCTGCATAATTTTAAAGGAGATAATTTATATACATGTACTTTCTTCTGAGAATAATGAATATAATTTTATGTTCTGAGAACCTACTGATTCTCCTCTTTAGGAAGTAGGTATTATAAACACTTTTTGAATTGATTAAATATTGATTTTATAAAAGTAAATATAACTAAGATTTTCAGAATTTAATCTGCCCATGAGGCAAATGCAATTTGCATTTATATGTGTCTTTTATGCTTACCTTTATCATTAGCTTCATCACAATTCACTTACAGAATATGTGATATACTGCTTGGAAAGTACTATGAATATTACCTTGTCTTCACTGACTTTTCAAACTCCTCCAAAACATAAAGTTGAAGATTTGTAACCTAATCTTTCAATATTAATATATATTTTAAATCAGTAAGTGAACTAAACATTACATAAATTAGATGTACATAGCTCAGTTTGCCTTGTTTTTATTGTTGGTTTGGGAGACTGGCCACTTGAATGTCTATTTATGCTCTTGGAATTAAATAGTAATGTAATCTATAGCAAATCACTTCATCCTATAAAAGACTAGAATTTGATACCTCTAAAAGCCTGCTTTTGCTTTACTTACTACAAACTTTCACTTACTTTCTTTGCACATTTTTTAGGACTACTTAGGGAAGAGTTCTTACTCCAAATATTCGAATCATAGCTTTGTTTCTCTTTTTTTATTTTTTTTTTACAGGCAGAGTTACACAGTGAGAGAGACAGAGAGAAAGGTCTTGTTTTTCCATTGGTTCACCCCCCCAAGTGGCCATTGCAGCCAGCGTGCTACAACAATCTGAAGCCAGGAGCCAGGTGCTTCCTCCTGGTCTCCTATGTGGGTGCAGGGCCCAAGTTCCTGGGCCATCCTCCACTGCACTCCTGGGCCACAGCAGAGAGTTGGACTGGAAGAGAAGCAACTGGGACAGAATCCAGCACCCCAACCGGGACTAGAACCCGAGGTGCCGGCACCACAGGTGGGGGATTAGGCTAGTGAGCCGTGGCGCTGGACCCTAATCATAGCTTTGGATACGTGGTTTTAACTGTGTTTTTTACAAGTAAGAAGAGGGTAGAAGAGTTAACATTTGTTAAGTGTCTTCAATATGATATGCTGTATATGTGATGATCAGTTTTAAGTGTTTGGCAAAAAAGAACCCCATATTTGAGTTACATATTCCAATGATCTATATAAGAAGGAGGACTGAGATACAGAAAGATTACCTAGCTATCCTTAGCTACTGTGATAGTTCATGAAAAAATTTGGAACTAAATCTCATTCCAAAGTCCATAAACTTCCCATTCTACCATTTTGTTATATCATGTTGTTACCGGTTTAACATACCCTAAGCCATACTATAGAGGTACAGCATAAGTTCCTGAGTATGTGTATTGATTATTCAAGTATAATATATTTATAGATTGGATAGGCATTTTACACATTGCTTTGTTTGTTACTACCATTGTTTACTATTTATATGCTTTTAGTATGCTAATCAAAATATGTAGATTTTTCATTTAATATCTAGTGCTCAGTAAAACTATTAAGTTAGTATTTGAACTTATTATCAGTTGGTAAAGGTTGAATATACCAAGAGTTTTCAATTGTGGTATATATGGATACTAGATCAGAAGAGGTGCCTCAATGACTATGGAATGTGGAAATTTCAAGAATGAAATAATACATATAAAAATATTAAGAAATATTATGAGATATGAATGTCCCCTTCACTGGCAAAATGCAGTGAGGTTTGAGATATACATTTTTTAGAAGATATATTTTGTTTCTTATTCCTCCCATTAAGTATAAATAAAAACCATGGGGGATATGCATATGTATGTTTAATGAGCCTCTGAGAGATGGAGAGAATTCATCTGGGGAACATAAGATAATGTTAAGTTACTTGGGCTTTCCATTGATTCAAATATTCCAGATTCACAGTTGAAAAAAATTCACTACCTAAAAAAACTAATAAGTGTAAGCACACACACACAAAAAGTTAAAAACCTCAATAAAAGTTTTCTCTCTTAAGGCAAAGACTGGTAAAGGAGAAAACTAGCAAGAGAGACAATTTTTCATTCACAGCAATACAACATCAGGCATATACCACAAAGTGTGTATTTGTGGGGGGATATAGCCCCATTCTACACATATCACAACTTTGTAACAATGCAATCAATCCCTAAGGGGTGTGATTAAAGAAGATGAAATACAAAGAATCAAAACAAACTACTTTGAACATCTATATGCTAACAAGCTGGAAAATCTAGAAGAAATAGACAAATTTCTGGCTACATAACCTACCACTATTAAATCAAGAAGATTTAGAAGTTCTAAACAGACCCAAAGCAAGCAATGATATTGAAGCAGTAATTAAAAATCTTCCATTAAAGAAAAATCCAGGACTTGATGACTTTATTATTGAATTCTACAAACATTTAAGAGTAACTAACTCCAATACTTTTCAAACTATTCAAAAATATTGAACATGATGGAACTCTTTCACACTTTTTTTTATTAGGCCAGCACACTTTGATACCAAGACTAAAAAACAACACAAAATGGAAAGGAAAAAAAAAAGAAAGACCTATTCCCTTGATGAATAAAGAGGCAAAATTTCTTAATAAAATACTAGAAAACCTAATCTAAAATCAAATCTAAAAGATCATACATCATGACCAAGCGGGATTTATCCCAGAGATTCAAAGGTGGTTCAACATTCACAAATCAATAAATGTCATAAGTAACATTAACAGAAAGAAAAACAAAGCATATGATCATCTTCATGGTTGAGAAGCAAGAATTTGATTAGTTTCAATATCCCTTCATGATAAAAACACTTCAAAAATTAGGTATAAGGGGAACATACCTCAAAATTATGAAGGCTATATATTACAAAGCAACAGCCAGTTGAATGGGAAAGAGTTGAAAGTATTTTTCCCTTTAGGTCTGGAATAAGACAATGATGTCCACTTTCATGACTCATACTCAACATATTATTATAAGTATTAGCAAAAGCAATTTGGAGAGAGAAAGAAAAAATGCATCAAAATTGGAAAGTAGGAAGTCTGAATATCCATATTTGCAGATGCTGTGATGTTGTACATAGAAGAATCTACACACTCCATCAAAATATGAAATAATACATGGCTATAAATAAGAATGGAATTTTATCATTTGCATCAAAATGGATAGAACTGGTGGACATAATGTTGAGTGAAATAAATCATACATAGAACAACAAATATCGCATGTTCCATTCTCCCTTTTATGCAGAAGCTAAAATTGAAAAAGAAAAAAAAAACAAAAATAAGAATTAAATGCATGTGTGTATCAGCATTATTCCAAATATAATTGTGTCAAATTTTGTCCTATATCTTTTTCAAACCAAAGTTTAATAATTATATACTACCATAGTTTAATGATGTGATTATTTTAAAATTCATTGTAAATGAGTGAAATGGATATATTTTCATTTGATTACTGCTCATAGTCATTGCCTATATTTTCACTGAACTAGGATCTTTTTTTAAGTTTTATTTTATTTATTTATTTTTTTGACAGACAGAGTTAGACAGTGTGAAAGAGAGACAGAAAGGTCTTCCTTCTGTTGGTTCACCCCCCAAATTGCTGCTAATGTGTTGTACAAGCTAAATTAACGCTTCAACTAGTACTCAAACAGTATTTTACACTTTGTGTTTTGGTGTGGGTGCAAACTGTTGAAATCTTTATTTAATTTATACTAAATTGATCTTCCGTACATAAATATAATTGAAAATGAATTTTGATGTGAATGGAATGGGAGAGGGAGAGGGAGATGGGAGGTGTGCGGGTGGGAGGGAAGTTATGGGGGTGAAAAAACCATTGTAATCCATAAACTGTACTTTGGAAATTTATATTTATTAAATAATAGTTTAAAAAAAACACCTAAATCAATCATCCACAAATGATCAAACTATCCAGTTATTCATTCTCTTTTTTAACAACTGTTCTTTTAGATGTCAGTGGCCAGTGGAAATTATTCTAGTCATTTGACAACATTATACCTTAGTAACATAGATCATAAAATAATTACTCATTTTCTTTCAATTTTCTAATTGGACCATGACCCCCTTTGGGATCTTTTTTTTTTTCTTCTTCTTCTTTAAGGTTTAGTTTTCTCATTTGAAAGGTAGTGTTACAGAGAGAGAAGAAGAAACAGAGAGAGATCAAGAGATTTAGTTCATTTCCCCAAAGGCCGCAATTGCCCTGGCTGGGCAAAGCCAAAGACAGGAGCTAGAAAGTCCATCCAGTTCCCCAAGTAGGTGGCAGGGACCCCATTACTTGGACCATCTTCCACTAATTTGCCAGGCACGTCAGCAGGGAATTGGATCAGAAATGGTGTAGCTTGGATTCAGACGGGCATCATATGGGATGCTAGCACCACAAGCAGTGGCTTAAATAGCTTTGCCACACGTTGGCCCCAATTTTCTTTCATTTTTTCCAACAAAAATGTTATTAAAGAGTTTTTGTGATTATTTTAATTAATTTTCCAAACATAAAGTCACTTAATGATAAAAATTATAATCTTGTAGATTGTACTACCAAAATTGTTTTCAAAATTTAAGTTATAAATTATTGGAATTTATAGAATAATTCATATAATTCTTTTTTTTTTATTTGACAGACAGACAGTGAGAGAGAGAGAGAGAGACAGAGAGAAAGGTGTTCCTTCTGTTGGTTCACCCCCCAAATAGCTACTGTGGCCAGCTCGCTGCGCGGATGCAAAGAGAGGAGCCTGTTGCTTCCTCCCGGTCTCCCATGCAGGTGCAGGACCCAAGTACTTGGGCCATCCTCCACTGCACTCCAGGGCCACATCAGAGAGCCGGACTGGAAGAGGAGCAACCAGGACAGAATCCGGTGCCCCGAGCAGGACTAGAACCTTAGGTGCCGAGGTGCTGGCGCTGCAGGCGGAGGATTAGGCTAGTGAGCCGCAGCGCCGGCCTTAATATAATTCTTAAGATTTTCAGACAAAATACTTCTAATCATTCATTAACTCAGAAACAAATACAATTATTTTACTAAAAATACTTTTCTTTTTTTAATATCAAATTTTTAATAAAGCTTTTATTTAAAGAATATAAATTTCCAAAGTACAGCTTATGGATTACAATGGCTCCCCCCCCATAACTTCCCTCCCACCCGCAACCTTCCCCTTTCCTGCTCCATCTCCCCTTCCATTCACATCAAGATTCCTTTTCAATTCTCTTTATATACAGAAGATCAGTTTAGTACATATTACGTGAAGATTTCAACAGTTTGCACTCACATAGGGACACAAAGTGAAAAATACCCTTTTATTTGCATTTTAATATATCAAGGCTAGACTGTGTATGTTCTTTGTAGAAATATGAAAAATATTCAATAGCAATAAATGTGTAGTTAAATGCCAGAGGCATCACAATACCAGATTTCAGGACATACTACAGGGCAGTTGTTATCAAAAGAGCATGGTACTGGTACATAAACAGATGGAACAGAATAGAAACACCAGAAATCAACCCAAACATCTATAGCCAACTTTTATTTGATCAAGGATCTAAAACCAATTCCTGGAGCAAGGACAGTCTATTCAATAAACGGTGCTGGGAAAATTGGATTTCCATGTGCAGAAGCATGAAGCAAGATCCCTACCTTACCCTTACACAAAAATCCACTCAACATGGATTAAAGACCTAAATCTACGGCCCGGCACCATCAAATTATTAGAGAACATTGGAGAAACACTGCAAGATATTGGCACCGGCAAAGACTTCTTGGAAAAGACCTCAGAGGCACAGGCAGTAAAAGCCAAAATTAACTATTTGGATTGCATCAAATTGAGAAGTTTCTGTACTGCAAAAGAAATAGTCAAGAAAGTGAAGAGGCAACTGACAGAATGGGAAAAAATATTTGCAAACTATGCAACAGATAAAGGGTTAATAACCAGAATCTACAATGAGATCAAGAAACTCCACAACAACAAAACAAACAACCCACTTAAGAGATGGGTCAAGGACCTCAGTAGACATTTTTCCAAAGAGGAAATCCAAATGGCCAACAGACACATGAAAAAATGTTCAAGATCACTAGCAATAAGGGAAATGCAAATCAAAACCACAATGAGGTTTCACCTCACCCCAGTTAGAATGGCTCACATACAGAAATCTACCAACAACAGATGCTGGCGAGGATGTGAGGAAAAAGGGACACTAACCCACTCTTGGTGGGAATGCAAACTGGTAAAGCCTCTATGGAAATCAGTCTGGAGATTCCTCAGTAACCTGAATATAACCCTACCATACAACCCAGCCATCCCACTCCTTGGAATTTACCCAAAGGAAATTAAATTGGCAAACAAAAAAGCTGTCTGCACATTAATGTTTATTGCAGCTCAATTCACAATAGCTAAGACCTAGAATCAACCCAAATGCCCATCAACAGTAGACTGGATAAAGAAATTATGGGATATGTACTCTATAGAATACTATACAGCAGTCAAAAACAATGAAACCCTGTCATTTGCAAGAAAATGGAGGAATCTGGAAAACATCATGCTGAGTGAATTAAGCCAGTCCCAAAGGGACAAATATCATATGTTCTCCCTGATCGGTGACAACTAACCAACCACAAAAAAGGAAACCTGTTGAAGTGTCCATTTCACAGTGACTTGATCAGCTCTTGTCCTGACTGTTGATGTACAACTTAATACTTTATCCCTTTTAGTATTTTTTTTTTTTTGGTTCTAGTTAATACTAGTGGTTGAACTCTGTAATTAACACACATTTATTCTTAGGTGTTTAACTGAAAAGTGATCTCTGTTAAATATGAGTGGGAATAAGAGAGGGAGGAGATGTACAATTTGGGACATGCTTAATCGGACTTGCCCCAAATGGTGGAGTTAGAAATGTGCCAGGAGATTCCAATACAATCCCATCAAGGTGGCATATACTAATGCCATCTCACTAGTCCAAGTGATCAATTTCAGTTCACAACTGCTCAACTGATAGGTCTAAGAGTCAAAGGAATCACACAGACAAGACTGTGAACACCAACTGATAGAATAAAACAAGGAGAGAAAAAATGTAGATAAATTAGTGATTATGAGTCTACATTCTTTTCATAACTGGCCTTATCTGTCTAAAATTTAATATCAATAATGTTGGATATGTTCTTAAATTTTTTTTTAATATTTTGAGAGACAAATGGATAACTCTTATCCATTTGTTAATTCCCAAATGCCCACAATGGCCAGGACTGAAGCCAAGAGCTGGGAACTCAATCCAGGTTTTCCACATAGGTGGTTGAAACCCAATTACTTGGGCCACGAATGTTGTTTTCCAGGGTCCACAATTAGCCAGAAACTGGAGTCAGGTGCAGAAGCCAGGTATGGAAACCCAGGTACTCAGATATAGGATGTATCTTTCTTACCTGCTAAACTAAATTCTTGTCTTGAGATATTTTTAGAAATATCAGTTTTAACACAAAACTACTACAGACAAACTGGATCTGATTAAATTCATATGGATACATCACAAGGGAGACACTGTTGGTCATTTTAAATGAAGCTAATTACATTAGTTACTCTTAAATTTTGAAACATGGATTTCAATTATTGGGTTTCAAGAAACTTTAAGATAGCTAAATTATTTATTACATTATTATTAAATTATTTATCTCTAACATGGATCATTTCTTTGTTTAATTGATATAATTCAACACTATTACATTCAATATGCTGTAAAATGATGAATAAGATATCCAAGATTATTAAGACACATTCTTCTCTTTTATTTTTAAAAAATTTACAAGATAGCATGAGTGTTGACACTGTCAAATTTAAAATACTAGTTCACTGAATTATTTAATAGAGATAGAATATAGAATGTGTTATATATCTCTGTAAGAAAGGAATAATTTATCCTTTCAGAAGATAGACAACATGTAAGCATGTGATGGAAAATGAAAAGATTCTTGAATAGCCACTGACATCCCTGTAATTTACTTGATAAATGATGAGTTAGACTTGGACAACCTTAGAGCAAGGGAGAAATGTGAAACCTAGAGAAGGGTGATGTAAACGGACATGATGGATTGAAGTAGATAAAGGGTGGTAAACCAGATTAAAATCAGTACTTCTATAGTTCAGGCATAAATTGATCATGGCTGGAACTAAAGTCAGGAAGCAAGATAATGGAACAAAACTTGGGGAACTATTGGATTTCTGAAGTAAGGAAGAAGAATTGAATGTTGCATTTGGTTTCAGAGACAGAGTGCAGTTTCATTCTAAATCTATCGATTTTCATCTGGATCAAGGTTCTTTTCAGAATTAGGTATACTGTTCATTCCCTACAGCTGCTATAACATATTACCAGAAACTTAGTGTGTTAAAACAACACAAAGTTTTTATAGTACACTTGGGAAGTAGGAAGTCAAAAATAGTCTCACTATGCTTAAATCAAAGTGTTGGCAAAACTGGTACCTTCTAGACACTCTGAGATTTCTGAGGTATCTCCATATTGTCTTCCACAGTATCTGCACCAGTTTACATTCCCACCACAGTGGACCAAGGTACCTTTTCCCCACATCTTCGCCAGCATTTGTCATTTTTTGATTTCTGTATGAGAGCCATTCTAACTGGAGTGAGGTGAATCCTCACCATGGTTTTGACTTGCATTTCCCTGAAGGCTAGTGATCCTGAGCGTTTTCTCAAGTGTCTGTTGGCCATTTGAATTTTCTCTCTTGAAAACTGGCTGTTTCCTTTGCCCATTTCTTAACTGGATTGTTTGTTTTGTTGTTGTTGAATTTCTTGAGCTCTTTATAGGTTCCCTTTAATCAGTTGCATAGTTTGCAAATATTTTCTCCCATTCTGTTAGTTGCCTCTTTACTTTGCTGAATGCAGAACTTTTCAGCTTGATGGCATGCCACTTGTCAACTTTGGCTTTGATTGCCTGTGCTTCAGAGGTCTTATCAAAGAAGTCTTTGCCTATGCCAATATCTTGTAGGTTTTCCCCAAAGTACTCCAGTACTTTGATGGTATCAGGTCATAGATTTAGGTCCTTGATCCAGTTTCAGAGGACTTTTGTGTAACGTAGGGGTCTTGTTTCATATTTCTGTCTTTGCTCCAGGGACTGATTTTAGCTCTTGTGAATGAAATCTTTAGAATTAAGTAGTAAAGAAAGGAGACTGGAGTGGTGGGCATAGAGATGCCTACACTCAAGAGGAAGGTTAAGAGTTGAGGTAATTTAAGCATCAAAGCAGAGCTTGAAGCCTAATGATATCCTTGTGACTTTGTAAAGATTTTGTCAAATTTTGAGGCAAGGAAAGATTAAGGGGAGAGGTAGCTGATAACAGCTTGCTGAATTTCACATAAAACATTCGTCTTCAAAGCATTTTTGTGAGGATGGGGGATCAGATTGATGGACAACATGTTACAAAGTTGAGAGTACAGATTTTCACATGATTTACGATTATATTGAATGGAAGCTAGTGTATATGTTGGTTATGTACTCAAGGATAATTTCTTAGTATTGAGTGTATCGTGTTTCAAATGGGAACAATGCTCTGCAGAATTGTCATGGGACTAAGAAGTGATAATTATTACAAAAGTGTTTAGCACACTGTCATGAAACAGAGATTTGCCGCTGCAAAGATTCTCTCTCTCTCTCACTCGCTCTCGCTCTCGCTCTCTCTCTCTCACGTGCTCGCTTGCTCTCTCTCCCCATCTCTCTTTCATAATGGTTAAAAAGGACAGAAGTGGGACACAAGAAAGTTTCAGCAAACATGGTGGACATTAACAGTAGAAATGAAGAAAGAGATTATTGAAATCAGTTTGGCATTGAGTTTGATGCGTGTATGTGGATTTCATTGAGACCATCCATTCTGGCGAGAAAAGTCAAAATGAACATTAATTTGGCTAGAATTCGTCTTTGAGAGGGTTTATGGATCATCAAGATAAAAGACAATGGAGACTAGGTGTAAAATGGAAAGAAAGAAGGCCATATACCAAAGAAGGATTATACTTATTAAAGGCCTATTCTGTACTATATATTCTGGTACCTTTAGGAATATATAGTTATCACTTAATTGCCAAAACAAAATTTCAATTAGGCTTTATTACCCACATTCACAGTTCATACAATTGACAGGGTTAAAATATAAACTGGCCACAAAGCTATTTGTAACAGCCACAAGGCTATTTGTAACAGCCACAAGGCTATTAAATAACAGAGCCAAAATTTTTGCTGTTTTCTCAGCTCACATGTTTCTACCCAGATTTTCTAGGTTTTTTTTTTTTTTTTACTTTTTTTTTTTTTTTGATAGGCAGAGTGGACAGTGAGAGAGAGAGAGAGAGACAGAGAGAAAGGTCTTCCTTTACAGGGTTGGTTCACCCTCCAATGGCCGCTGTGGCCAGTGCGCTGCAGCCAGCGCACCGCGCTGATCCAAAGCCAGGAGCCAGGTGCTTCTCCTGGTCTCCCATGCAGGTGCAGGGCCCAAGGACTTGGGCCATCCTCCACTGCACTCCCAGGCCACAGCAGAAAGCTGGACAGGAAGAGGGACAACCGGGACAGAATCCGGCGCCCCAACTTGGACTAGAACCAGGTGTGCCAGTGCCGTAGGTGGAGGATTAGCCTATTGAGCCACAGCACCGGCCCAGATTTTCAATCATGTCTCTCCATCCCCCCAGGCCAGCTTTCTCTCCCATCTTGAGTGAGAAAAAGAAGTTCAATTCCTACAAGAAATGCAGATGAATTGGGGAAATGTGTACAGGATTAAGAAATCCTATGTTTCTGAACCTTCCCAGCAATACCTTTGCTCATTCAGAGTGCTCACTCTGGTAAGCACTAGTGCTCACTTTATCTTAAAGAAAAGGGCGGCACAGTAGATGCTCAGCTCAAGGAGCACCAGTAATGGTTTTTCTGTTAGTGATCAGAAATGCTGTCATATTAGTCAATCCCATCCTGGACGGGTGGTGGTCAAGGAACATTGTCTTCTTTAAATTTTATGTCTTTGTTTTTCAATAAACTGATTCTTGTTTGATTTCTGAACCAATTTAATGGCATATTGCATATATAAATATTAAAGAAATATTAAAATATATACATTAATTTTAACTCACCAACTAGGCAATCCATTAGTCCACGTGCAAAGGTTCTCCCCTAAAGGAAGAAATGGTGAGAATTAGCTTGAAAAACAAGAAAATGGTATTCCAAGATGGCAGAATAAGGAAAAGGTGAACTGCTCTAGGCTAGAGAAACTAGGAAAAAAACAAAAGTGTGGAAAGTGTATTGTCGGGGAAGAGTTGGAGGGAAAACTTTAATGGAGATTCTGTGGAAAGAGGGGAGGTGTAGATGTGCAGCAAGGAGCATGGACATAACACATGACCCCAGCAGCCCAGAGCTGGAGAAAGCACCAGCCTTGGAGAGCCAGTTGAGATCAGACTGCAACTGCCCACACCACTATGATATAGCCAGAGGGAGAGCCTAGTGGACTACACTGTCTTTGAGTCTGGCCCAAAGCCTTGAGGGGAACAGAGTGTCCATTTCCCCAACCAAAAAAAAAAAAAAAAGAGAGAGCACATTTCTCTCTCACCAGACAATTCTCCTTCCCCCAACAATGGCACCTGGCAACTGGCTGAGAAAAGGCAGGCACCATTTTGGATAGGTAGGTAGCTGCGGCAGCTCTTGTGTCCACACCCAGCAACTGGCAAGGACAGATGCCATCCTATCAGCAGAAAGTTGGCTAATTTGGAAATGGGGTGCGACGGGGGTGAAGAAGGAGCGATTCTGACATTAGCACCAGCAACACAGACTGTTGTACCTGCCCAGCAACCAGTGAGGAGAAGCCATGGTTGCAGATATTGTGCACAGGTGTGATCCAGGGATTTTATCAGAGAGAAAAATCCAAGCTCCCCACTGACTTTGAATGTGGTCAGAAGGATTGGCAAGGGGCTGAGCACCCACATATGACTATGAGGTAGTGAATTCTATGTGAATTCCATGAATGAAGATGAAATAAAGCCTTTCAATATATCACAGGCTCCAGGCCTCAAACCCCGAGGTGGAGCATGCACAGGCAGTGGGCTCTGGGATGGTCTCAGCCTCTCTGTGGCCAGGACAGACTAGCTGGATGGAGCAGATCCTCTGCACTCGGTGACTGTGGGAGCCCTGTGTGCTCAGACTGTGGGAACTCTGTGACTGCAGGAGAGGGCAGGGAGTGTAGCTGGGTCTCTGAGAAATCACTGTGTGCAGCTCTACATGCTCAGAGCTCCCTGACTGCCTACGATAGGTCATCACAGTGTGATTTGTGATCACACTGAGGACGCACAGATCTTTTGTGCAGTACATGTGGAAGCATGGATGAGTATTGCACTCATTAGGGTTAACACCCAGGCATTGATCACCTCAGAAGAGAGGAGGTGAGGCTGTGATTACACCAACAGAGGTGACCATCCTGCCACTTCTGTTAAGAAGAGGAGATCTACCACACCCAGCTTGGGTGTCACAGTGATACTCACCCCAGCCTGGAATGCTGACCAAAACTCCCCTGCCACACACAGCACACACCTCTGTGTACTCACTAAAAGAACAGACATCCCACTAACCCATAAAGGCATAGTTCAAAGATGAAAGCCATCAGAGGAAAAAACCAACAAGTATTTCCACAAATGCCAAAAACTAAATGCAGAAATAAAGAAACAAGAATAAGGAAGACAACGAACAACGTTCCCCCAAACGAACATAACAACAGCTCAATATTACAATGTGAATATGAAGAGAGAGATGAAATGCTTGAAATGGAATTGAAAACATAAAGGGGCTGGTGCTGTGGCGTAGTGAGTAAAGCCACCACTTGCAGTGCCGACATCCCATATGGGCACCAGTCCGAGTCTGGCTGCTCCACTTCTGATCCAACTCTCTGCTATGGTCTGGGAAAGCATAGAAGATGGCCCAAGGCCTTGGGCCCCAACAACCATGTGGGAGACCCAGAGGAAGCCTCTGGTTCCTGGCTTTGGATCAGTACAGCTCTGGCCTTTGTGGTCATCTGAGGAGTGAACCAGCAGATGGAAACTGCGTCCCCCCGCCTCTGCCTCTCTGTATCTCTGCCTTTCAAATAAAGAAATAAACCTTAAAAAAAGATAAATCATAGGATTACTTGGAAGTAATAAGAAGCAAATGATGAATTAAAGAAACCATCATGTCATATTGACATGAATGAAAAAAATTCCCATGAAATTGAGATTTTTTAAACTTTTGTTTAATAAATATAAATTTATAAATTATAAATTTTGGATTATAGCAGCTCCCCCCCATAACCTTCCTCCCACCTGCAACCATCTCATCTCCCACTCCCTCTCCCATCCCATTCAAAATGAAATAATGGAAATGAAGGATTCAATAGATAAAAAAAAAAAAAACATGTTGGAAAGCCTTAACAAAGACAAATATTTGGAAATTATTCAGTCAGAGAAGAAGGAGGAGGAGGAAGAGGAGCAGCAGCAGCAGAAGAAGAAATTAGAAAAAAATGAAATAAATGTCTAAACAAAATTTAATTTTAAAATAAAAAAAACAGTGTTGTAGATTTATGGGATGCTACCAAAGAACCCAAAATATGGTTATGAGGAGTTCCTGCAGGTGTAGAAGGAAAGAATGGATTAGGAGGCTTATTCAGTGAAATAATTACAGAAAACTCCCCCAATTTGAGAAAGAAAGGGACGTCCAAGTACAGGAAGCACATAGAATTCACAATAGATATGAGCAGAAAATATATTCACCACAACACAATATATTCAAATTTTCAAAGCAAAACACGAGGAAAAGATTCTAAAATGCGCAAGAGAGGAAAACCAGATTACTTTCAGAGGCTATCCATTTGGACTCACAGCTGACTTCTCATCAGAAACTTAGTGCTAGGAGATAGTCCAAATCTTAAGAGGAAAAAAAAAAAAAACAGAATACTGTACCCTGCAAAGCTCTCATTTATGAATGAAGATGAAATAAAGATCTAGCATAACAAACAGAAATTGAAAGTTTGATACCCCTCATCCAGCTTTTCAAAAGATATTTAAGGATATGCTATATAGAAAAACACAGAAACATATTCACCACTGTGAAAGCAGAAAATCTCTGAGTAAAAGAAAAAATGAAATACTAAATAAACAATAAGAATTATTATGGAAAAATGGGAGGGCCAAGTCATTAGTTATCAACAGTAACCTTGAATGCAATTAACCTAATTTCTCCAATTAAAAGATACATAACTTGATGAATGTATTAAAAAAACAAGACTCATCCACTTGCTGCCTACAAGAAACATACCTCAACAACAAGGAAACACACAAAATGAAAGCGAAAGGATGGAAAAAGAAATTCCATGCTAACATATAAAAAAGAACATGCGTGGGCCCTGCGCCGGGGCTCACTTGGCTAATCCTCCACCTGCAGCGCCGCCCGCATCCCATATGGGCACCAGGTTCTAGTTCCAGTTGCTCCTCTTCCAGTCCAGCTCTCTGCTGTGGAGGATGGCCCAAGTGCTTGGGCCCCTGTACCCCATGGGAGACCAGGAGGAAGCACCTGGCTCCTGGCTTCGGATTGGCACAGTGCCGGCCTAGTGGCCACCTGGGGGGTGAACCAATGGAAGGAAGACCTTTCTCTCTCTCTCACTGTCTGTAACTCTACCTATCAAATAAATATAATCTTAAAAAAAAAAGAACATGTGTAGCAGTTCTAGTATCAGAAAAAGTAGACTTTAACATAAAAACTGTTAAAAGAGACAAAGAAAGGCACTATGTAATGATTAAGGATCAAATCAACAGGAAGATGTGACTATAATAAATGCATATGCCACCAATTACAGGGTACCTGGTTATTTAAAAGAAATGTTATTGGTTCTAAAGGGAGAAAAAGACTCTACTCCAACAATAACAGAGGACTTCAACACCCAATTTTCATCAATGGACAGATCAACTAGACAGAAAAATCAACAAAGGAACAATAGAGTTAATTGACACTACGGACCAAATGGACCTGATATCCATAGAACTTTATATCCTATACTTGTAGAATAGACATTCTTCTCATCAGTGCATTGAACTTTCTCTAGGATAGACCATATCATATGTTAGTCAAAAAAGCAAGTCTCAGCAAATTTTTAAAAATCAGTGGAATTAAGCTGGCAATTAATAGCTCAATAATTTCTAGAGCATATGAAAAAAAAAAAACACATGGAAACTGAACAGTGGGTCACAGAAGAAATCAAAAGGAAAATCAAAAACTTTCTGGAAATGAATGAAGGACAATACAATTTGAAATTTATGAGACACAACAAAAGCAGTGTTAAGGAGAAAGTTTATAGCAATTGGTGCCTACCTCAAGAAATCGGAGAGGTACCAAACAAATGAGCTATCAGTGCATCTCAAGGACCTAGAAAAACAACAACAAACCAAACTCAAAATTAATAGAACAGAAGAAAAAATTAAAACTAGAAAAAAATAAACAAAATTGAAACAGAAATTCAAAAAATCAGTGAAACGAAGAGCTGTTTTTTTTTTTTAAATTAGCAAAATTATATACCATTGGCCCACTAACAAAAAAAAAAAAAAAAAAAAAAGAGGGAGAAGACCCAAATCAATCAGTGGAATCAAGGATGAAAAACGAAATATAAGAACAGATATCTCAGAAATAAAAAGAATCATCAGGAATTACTACAAAGAGCTCAATTCCAACAAATTTGGGAAACCTGGAATAAATGCATAGATTCCTAGACACACACAATCTATCAAAATTGAGTCATGAAGAACCTAGAAAAGCTAAAGAGGCCAATAACCAAGATGGATATTGAATCGATAATAAAAATCCTCCCAACAAAGAAAAGCCAAGGAGAAGATGGCTTCCCTACTGAATTCTACCAGACATTTAAAGAAAAAATAATTCCAATTCTTCTCAAGCTATTTTTAAAAATTTTATTTATGTTTTTCAAGTTTCATGTATTTCATATATACAGATTGAGGAACATAAATACAGATTTTGGAACATACTTCCCTCTCACTCATGCTCCAACACTTATTTCTCCTCCCTCTCCCCTCCCCACTCTTAATTTTTTTTAAGTGAAAGAGTTTATTGGGAATACCTAGCAGACTGGAGGGAAGAGGCGAAGAAGGAAAAAGAGAGAAGGAGAGCCTAAGAAAGAGATCAGGAGATGGAGCGGAGAGAGAACAAGAGAGGTGAGAGAGAAGAGAGAAGAGAAAGGAGCAGAGATCAGAGAAGAGAGAGGAGAGAAGAGAGTGAGTGAGGGAGGAGACCAGTGGTGGAGGCTAGAGAGCCACGTGTTCAGGAACAGGTCCTTTTAGGCAACGTGGTACACTAGGTTAATCCTCCGCCTAGCTGCGCCGGCACATGGGGTTCTAGTCCTGGTCTGGGCGCCAGATTCTGTCCCAGTTGCTCCTCTTCCAGTCCAGCTCTCTGCTATGGGCCAGGAGTGCAGTGGAGGATGGCCCAAGGCCTTGGGCCCTGCACCCCATGGGAGATGAGGAGAAGCACCTGGCTCCAGGCTTCGGATCGGCGCAATGCGCCAGCCTTAGCAGCCATTTGAGGGGTGAACCAAGAGAAGGAAGACTGTTCTCTATCACTGTCAAAACTGTCTAACTCTGCCTGTCAAAAAAAAAGAAAGAAATGGACAAAGGACTTGAATAGGCATTTTTTTTTTCAAAAGAGGAAATTCAAATCACCAAAAGACAAATGAAAAGATGCTCAGGATATTAGCCATCAGGGAAATGCAAATAAAAACCAAAATGAGTATCACTTAATCCCAGTTAGACTGGCTATCACACAGAAATTAAAAAAAAAAATGCTGGTGAGAATGTGGAGAAAATGTTAACCTAATACACTGTTGGTTGGAATGCAAGCTAGTATAGCCATTGTGGAAGACAATATGGAGACACTGCAGAAATCTGAAAATAGACCTACCATATGACCCAGTCATCCCACTCCTAGGAATTAACCCAAATGAAATCAAGTCAGCATATAAAAGAGTTCTCTGTACCCCATGTTTATTGCAGCTTAATTCACAGTAGCTAAGGTATGAAATCAACCCAGGTGTCCATCAATTGATGACTGAACAAAGTAAATGTAGATATACATGATGGAATACTACTTAGCCATAAAAAAGAGTGAAAT
The DNA here is from genome assembly GCA_949820135.1 of Sylvilagus floridanus. Classification (NCBI taxonomy): domain Eukaryota; kingdom Metazoa; phylum Chordata; class Mammalia; order Lagomorpha; family Leporidae; genus Sylvilagus; species Sylvilagus floridanus. The sequence goes on from OX463243.1 coordinate 57,941,502, forward strand.
TCTGACTTTACCAACAAAATGGTTGCAACTATAAACCATTTTACTTAGTGAAATGAGCCAGTCCCCAAAAGACAAATATCATGTTTTCCCTGATCTGTGAAAATCAATAGAGTACCAAAAAAAGATAACATATATAAGTAAAACTGACATATTTGATTTGATTATTGGTTGCAGGCTTTTTAATCTACTGTTGAGGAACAGTGCTTTTTTCTTCTTAATATTTGTTGAATACTTTACTAAATGAAGGGTTAAGCTTATGATTATAAAATCAAATGAGAGTATATAATCGTAAAAATTAAGAAAAAGAATAAGAAAGGAAGGAGGAGGGAGGGTGGGGGTGAGGGTGGTATGGAGAGTACAGTGGGAAGTAGCAATATGCTCCAAAATATGCATATGAAATACATGGAATTCGTTCACCTTATGTAAATAAAAATTATAAAACAGAAATAAGTCTCATGGCAGGACTATTTACTAACATTCAACATCTGTAAACAACCTAAAATGACTATGAATAGTAGAATAGTAGAATGCATAAATAAGATGCAGTGTATATATCCTATACTATTCACGATCACAAGTAATACTGCATTGTATATTTCAAAAATTACAAAGACAGGACATTTCAAATGTTTTACCACAAAAGAAAAATAGGTAAGTCAGGTGATGGGTATGTTAACGAGCTTGATTTAGTCATTTCACTTGATATACACATATCAAAACATTGCAGGGCTGGCACTCTGGCGTAGTGGGTAAAGCCGCTGCCTACAGCACTGGAATCCCACATGGGCACTGGTTCGAATCCCAGCTGCTCCACTTCTGATCCAGCTCTCTGCTATGGCCTGGGAAAGCAGTGGAAGTCCTTGGGCCCCTACACACACATGGGAGACCCAGAAGAGGCTGTTGGCTCCTGGCTTTAAATCGGCACAGCTCCAGCCATTGTGGCCATCTGGGGAGTGAACCAGCGGATGGAAGACTCTGGCTCTCTCTCTTTCTCTCTGCTTCTGTCTTTCAAATAAATAAATAAATCTTAAAAAAATAAATAAAAAACATTGCATGGAACTCCAGAAATATACATAATTAATTGTCAAAAATAATATCAATACAATTATTTTAAAGATTACAAGGAAATATAATTTTGAAATCAAACTAAATGAAGTACAGCTTCACACAGTAAAATGGTTGAATCACATGAATACATGACTAGGCAGAACTAACTAGATACAGAATAACACTGCAGAGAAGCAGCGACAGATAAATGCAATAGAATGGAAGCATGATGTGAAGCATCCTATGAGTCTGTAATAGGTTCCAACAAATTTTATTGAAAAAATATAAATTTATACACTTTTATAAATTATAAATTATTAATTCCTAGCTTGCTATTCAGAATACCCATGTAAATGATCAGTATGGAAGTTCTCATTATAAGGTCAGTTACCCAGGAGTCCTGTGCAGGAGATGGCATTTTGGTGCAGCAGGTTAAGCTGCTGCCCATGATGGTGGCGTTCCATATGAACACCAGCTCAACTATAGGCTGCTCCACTTCTGATTCCCTGCAAATGTGCCTGGGAAAGCAGCATATCATGCACAAATGCTTGGACCCCTTCCACCTTTGTGGGAGACCAGATGGAGTTTTAGGCTCCTGGTTTGAGCCTTGCGCAGCCCTGGCCATTGCAGCCATTTGGGGACTGCACCTGCAGATGGATGATTCTTCTCTTTCTCTGTCTTTCTCCTTGATAATTTGTCTTTCAAATAAATAAATAAATCTTTAAAAAATTATTCCTGTAAACATTTCATAAATGTCCCTGCTTACTAATTGTGTATTAAATGAGAAAACTCCTAATGAACTCAAGAAACAAATGAATCAGAGGTCTAAAAGATTTTATGGAAACTATATATAATTTGAAGCACTAAAATATAATTTATGTCTATTAGTTAATATGTTATACATAAAGTTATTGTTAAGCATACATAATTGCAGAAATTATATTTTTAGATACTGGATATCATAAAACAATGATAATAAACTGCAACAGTAGTTTTCTCACCAAATGTTTGCATTTTCACCTATACTTATACAGATATTTTAAAAGAAAGAAGTGTAGAATTAAGACTGATAGGGGGAGTGTACATTACAGACACTCCCTAAAGATTTTTTATTGCTAAACTCTTCTTTGTCTCTCATTTGATTTTTATTAAAACATGCTTCACAGTCTCGGTCGGCGCCGTGGCTCAACAGGCTAATCCTCCGCCTTGCGGCACCGGCACACCGGGTTCTAGTCCCGGTCGGGGCACCGGATTCTGTCCCGGTTGCCCCTTTTCCAGGCCAGCCCTCTGCTGTGGCCCGGGAGTGCAGTGGAGGATGGCCCAGGTGCTTGGGCCCTGCACCCCAAGGGAGACCAGGAAAAAGCACCTAGCACCTGGCTCCTGCCATCGGATGAGCGCAGTGCGCCGGCCGCAGCGCGCCGTCCGTGGCAGCCATTGGAGGGTGAACCAATAGCAAAGGAAGACCTTTCTCTCTGTCTCTCTCTCTCACTGTCCACTCTGCCTGTCAAAAATTAAAAAAAAAAAAAAACATGCTTCACAGTCTCAATGATGCACTCACAGGTCTAAGGCAGATGACATTAGCTAGATCGTTTAAAACTGCATTGGAACCTCAGAACAGCTTTGTTTCTAGAGATATTCTTCATTATATACAAAGTGTCTAAGTTCATTAGACAACTTCAGAGATCTCTTTTTTGCTTTTTGTTTTGTTAAAGGAACCATGTGTTATCATCACCAGTATTGCCGTGGAGGTATCACATATTGCAGATAATGAGGCAATTATGAAATTCATTTAAGGCTTCTGAAAAGAGTAAACAACAACAAATTTGAAACACACCAGATGGCAAATGGATATCATGCTTATTTTATATTTTCATGATAAAGACTTCTGTGCAATATGCATTTCACTCATCAAGGTGGTATTAGGAAAAAAAATGAGCTTGTTTACAAAGGTGCTTCTGCAATTTGTGAAATGCTATGTGGTAAAATATCAGTAGAATCAGAATTCACGAAAACAAATGTGAATTTTCTTATTTGGTGGTATTGTTTTTAAAACATACTTTAGCATATTTAGTCTCCCTATGTGGGTACAGGGCCCAAGCACTTGGGCCATCCTCCACTGCCTGCCTGGGGTACAGCAAAGAGCTGGACTGGAAGAGGAGCAAACAGGACAAAACCAGCGCCCCAACTGGCACCGCAGGCAAAGGATTAGCCTAGTGAGCCACAGCACCACCTACAACCCAGAGAAGAAATCTTAGGATACTTCAGGTGTTTTCCATTATGGGCCCTGTCTTAGAGTCTGGCCTAGTACTAAAAGTTTAGGAGATCAGTGTAATCTCCATGCCAGGAGGAATGCAGTGTGCCTGGCTCCACTCTGCCTTCAGGTATGCATGGAGAAGAAATGAGACAGATAAGACCGGAGAAGGAAATGGCAGTGCTGCTAGATTTGTTCCAAGACCCAAAGGCATCTTGAGTGTAGGCGATCCTCAGAGAAAAGCAGTGACAGTCTACAAGGTGCAGTTCTGATATGTCAAAATGACAGAGAAGGTCATAGAGTGATGTCTCTTTAAGCGGTGACATGGGACTTGAAATATTTAGGCTTATCTGATTAGACAATGGGTAGTCAGCGTGTTCAGGGGATCAGCCACAGAAAACTGTAATTCTAGAGCCTATGAGATTGATCCCTGCCAGCTCCTCGATGATAGCTATCAAGTGATATCCACCAGCTCTTTGAATCTACATTGCTTTATGGCAAGCTCTAGACACACTTGTGATTAGTTTTATGTGTGGCTGGTGGACTGGACTGAGGTTAAGTCCAGGGAGGCAACATTGTAGAATAAAAAGATGAGGGCTGACAGGAGATTTCAGAAAGGATTAAAGCAAAACCCAAATGAAAAACCGCAATCTCAGCAGTCAATCATTTCAACCTGGCTCTATACAAATGTCAGCTAAGATGACTCAAGCTAGAAACAAAGACCAGCAGCTGGCAGAGAGTCCCAAAGTGTCTGTCACCTGCTGGGGTGATCACTTTTGGGAGCCAGTTTCAACCTATCCCTTGTGGAAGTCTATGAAGAAGGAGTAAACTGGTAAACCAAAGCCAAAGCCAAAATTTACTCCGAAGAAGTCAGAAGAAAAAGCATAGAGAAGAGAGAAGCATTGTCTGAAAGAAGATGAAGAGGAATCTGGGGAGGTGGCGTGGAACTCACCAGCTGGAAATGCTGAAGCAAAGGTACAGATGGCTGTTTATCTGTTGTAAGTGTGAGGAGCATCCTGCTAATCAGTTCCATCAGACTTCATTCTTGCTGAAGGGAAATCTTGCCTTTTGCAAGTCCCTTCCTGGTTGTTAGGAATGTGATACTGATCTGACATTCTTTGACTCACTTGCAACAGAAATTGGCAATCAATTTAACTGGCACAGCAGTTAAATCATTGCTTGGAAGATATTTATATTGAAGAGCTGATTCAAAGACAGGCTAATCTGCTTCTGATTCAGCGTCTGGATAATACACACCTTGGGAGGCAGCAGATGATAGCTCAAGTAATTGGGTCCCTACCATCCACATGAGAGACCTGGATTGAGTTCTTGACTCTTGGCTTTGGCTTGGCCCAGTCTTGGCTGTTGCTGCCATTCGAGGAGTGAACCAATATATGGAAGATGTCTCTTTGTCCTCTTCCCTCTGCCTCTTGATAAAATGAAAACAAACAAATTAAAAGAAAATAATTCATAAGAGGCCATCATTCAACCCAAGCAAGGAATTTTGGGAGATGTGAGGGGGGCTAATGCTTGAGTTATCAAAGTTTCCACTGACTGGTTCCAGGAAGAGAACTGAAAAAGGATTTTTATAGAGTCTGTCTTTGGCTCCTGGCTCTCAGCACACAGCACTTCAGTTTGCATCTTGTTCATGGAATGCTCACTACTGCCTTCATAGGAAGCTTATATATCAGTCCTACTGGGATATTCTGGGCATATTTCAAGGTTGGAGGAGTTCCCTAATGGGGCAACAGGGGTCTTTCATGATTAGGGTCTGGATGCTCCTTGCTCCCAATTGGTTTGGTTGCCAAGTAAAACCTGTGGTTGGAGGTGGGTACATGTTCTCACTGGAGGTGGGTATGTGGTCGGGTTGGAAGGGGCTTGATTTTGTAAGTCTTGTTTGTACCTTGACCCACTGATGTCACTGCGCACTGGGATTTGTGTGTGTGTGTTGGGGGATGGGGAAGATACATGTGCTGATGCCTCTTTAATGGAGTTACATAAAAAAATCTCTGCAGTGCTAAATGGAAGTACCAATGTGAATAATTTACATAATTTCATATTAAAATTCTGGGTCTACCCACTAATCGAGAACTCTAAGAAATGTGATATGGCAACCATGTCACTCAGCAACACTGCCTGTGGTAAAAATTATCCCTGATAGGTAATTACATCTGGCCTGGAGATCCTATGTGTGAGATGTAAATAACTAACAGAAAGTTGTAATTCAGGGCTTCTCTGGATAAGGGATTCCCTGGAAGGTGCACCTTTGTTGTAAGAAATACTGGGTTCACGAGGCATGCAGCTTCTAATACAGAGCAGAACCCTCATTTTCATAAAATGGCTGTGCTTTCCAGAAACTGAGATTTTTTGGGAAGGATGGAGAAGCTGTCAAGCCATGTCAGCAGGTATGGGAAGTCTACATCCATTGAAAAAGACTGTGTGATGCTGATCTGCTGACGAGCATTGTATCTTCTTCCTTGTACACCTATGTAAATGTGATGTCATGCGTGGTAGCCTTATGAGTTGGAGGAGTGTACATCAAAGCCTAAGACAACCCTGTTATGGATGTTGAAGAATTTAACCAACCTCGCTCTTAATACACAGAATCTCTGACACTATAAAGTCTAAAGACAATGACTATAACAATAGCAATGAGTACCCTCAAAACCTAGGTTATAGTCTCTAAATAATTCTTCCTATTTAAAAAAAAGTGCTTCTTGGAGAAGGACCTAATTCCAGGACTGGAACAGGAAATGTACAAGATGTGACTGGAATTATTATTTTAGAAATCAGACAAGCTGTCATAGTTTCCTGGGATCATGTCAAAAGGCCTCAAGATCCAACTGAAAATTCCCATAATCCAACTAGATAGCATTTGCTTCAAACCCCACCTAACTGAATGATCTCCGTGGCCTGCTAGTCACTGTAAACCACATCAGTGCTGACAAAACAACAAGGAATTATTGATCTACGTCACTTTTCATGTGTCTTCATTACCAGGTATCTTTGAGAATCTATGATCCCTAGCCTCCATCGTAAAATTTCTCACTATAGGATAAGGGTCTTGATTCCTGTTCACATAGATATGGAGGCACACTGGAACATATTCATGCCATCAAGCTGATCAAGGAGAATACTTTAAACAAAGGAACAGGCCTAGCCATCAGAGGAAATGGGTTCTACATGTAATCTGACATTTTCTAGTGATTTCACTCTTGAAACATATCGTCTCTGTGGGCCACATTTTCATGATCCATAAAATACAAAATGTGAATGAATAGTATTCAAGACAATCTATATCTCCAAACTCAATGGTTTTATGTTGTAAAAAGATACCAGATACTTCTAACGCCAAAATCTTTCTCTTGTACTTTTACACCTACAAATGTAAATTTTATTCACTCTAAACATTAAATGTGGCAGTGTTTTGTTTATTTTTTTGAATTCAAGCAAGCCGTTGAGGGAGTTGAACTTTTTTTTCTGGGAATAAGTAGCTTCTTCTTTCCTCTCTGTACTTTCGTACATTCATAGTCAAGAACATTCTCAATAAGAAGAGAGAGAATCAGAGGAGAAGAAGAAATAAGAGAGGAAGAAAAGCAGGAGGATGGGGAGCTAAATTTAAAAATAATAACAGCTCCTGTTGGTGTGTGGGATACTTTTCATGCTAGGGATTAAGTTTGTTAACTCAAACACAATTCATGTTACTTAATCCCAATATTAGTGCTGTAACATAGGCGTTAATACAGTATCTTGTTTGTATAAATGAAAAGTACAAGATTACAGGGTTCAGGTTGTTTCCTGAGTTGAAAGAGATATTTACCTATTTCTATGGCATACAATAAATATTTTGAGACTTATCTTCTCTATGTCCAATGCAACTTTCTTGTTTTATCTGATTATGTGGGGCAGATATTAGATATTAGAAAAAGAGTATAGCTTTAAAAATCAATACAAAATAATTTTAAATAATAAAAATGTCTAAAAGTCAATACATACAAAAATCACATAAGACAGAAATAACTTTATTTCCTAAGTTCTATATTTTAAACTGGATAATTAAATGGGAACATCTATCTTTCAACCATGTCAATAGCATTAAAATAGGGAGGTAGCTATCAAATCTGCTGGTGACTTATAAAGATGACACTAGCAATGTACTGGCTTGCCAGTTTGTTTCATTTTTTATTTGTTTATGGTTTACATTTTTATTTGTTAATTTTCACTTTTATTTGAAAGGCAGAAAGGCATAAAGGGACAGAGAAATAGTTCTTTTATCCAGTGGTTCACTCCTCAAATGCCTGCAACAGCCTTGGCTGAGCCAGGCTAATCCTAGGAGCCTGGCATTTCAACCGGGTCTCCCATGTGGGTGGTGGGGTCTCAGGTATTTGATCCATCATCATCTTCTCCCCAGGGTTCACTCTAGCACAAACCTAGAGTAGAATCAGTGAAGCTGGGACTCAAACTAGGCACTCTAATATGAGCTGTGGGCTTCCCGAGAAAGACTTAATCACTATTCTAAATGTCCATGTCTCCCAGCTTGTTTTAAAATCACTAAACAAAAAATGGGTTTCATGAGCATATATTAAAAGGATATAGAAAACTTATTTTAAAAATCTGAATGGAAAACAATTTTGTCCACAATTGAATTGTTGGATATTATACCACCGTTTCACCCTTCTTTTGATAAAGAAAGATTCATAAGCTACATCTTTTGAGAATATAGGGCTTATAAACATCCCTATAAATGTATTTGAACATGAATTATATCATTAAAGTCATGCGTGTCATCTTTGCATTCCCTCTTTAAATGTATGGTAAAAAATATGTAGGTTAGATTTCTCTAAAGAATTCAGAATGCTGCAAGTCTAATATTTACACCTTTACTTGGAGAATCAAAATTATGGAAAGTGTTAGGAAATCACCATTTTCCATATGACCTACCCTCAAACAAGATGTCATATGAATGCATTAAAAAACAGTACTGTCACTCTTTCTATTTTTTCAGCTAAGCAGAGAAATCAGGTCATCAGGGATGTGGCAATTAAATGCACTAACCTCCTCTGTGCATTATTTCCTTTCAATGGGAGCTTTCCCACTCTAGAGAATGTTTTCTCCCATATTCAAAAAAGTGTGAGGGTGACATCTTGTAGCCAATTAATCATAGGTGACTTTTTGCTCGATTTCCACACAGGATGTAATCAGGGCTCTGTTCACCAATAAAAAAAAAAAACCTGTCCATGGGTCTCCTGGGATTCTTTGCTTTAAAATTTAAATGCATTGGAATTCAAGTTGAAATAATACCAAGACCTCATCACTGATTAAAAAACTGTATACTTCTTGATGCTTATGATCCAAATTTTAGATCTTTCTATAACTTTCTCTTAGGCATCACAGTCAACTTGAGAAAGTGCTTTCTCCTTCTAGTCATTTAAAGGAAATAAGACCAAAGATGCTATTTAAATACAAGCAGAAAATTATAGTTTCAGCACAGACCTTTCAGCTCTTCCCGGGTTTCACCAACCTGAAGGTGTTTCTCCAGTTTTCTTTTAAATAATCTTCTCAGATTTCAAAAATTCTATAGTTTGAATACTATTGTTAGAGTACAAAATAGTTTGCTTTGTTTAAGATTTTTCCCCAAATGGTAGTTTAATATTGTTTATGTGAGACTTTGGACTTGACATCATGGAACTTTATAGTTGGGAAAAATGTTGTAGAACTTTAAAAATGCATTTTCAGATGAGAACTGGAGGCTAAAGAAAATTAGGTTAAAAATCCCCAAGACTCATTGGTAATTGCTAGCTAATTATTCCCATGCCATTGAATGAGAGACTTCAATTATGCTTTGGTTTTCCAATTATGGCAGGACTGCTAGTATGCCCAGGCCCAGCACTTAGGTTGTGAAGTTTGTCCTCATCTTCCCAAATTTCACATGAGCTCCTAGTTTCTGTACCGATAATGAATAGACAAGTCTGGTCCAAAATGAGTTAGACCACAGGCATAAAAGATCTATAATTTCCTTAGAGCTAGAAAGGGTTGAAATGGAGCTCACATCACCTAGAAACAGTGGTCTATAACCACAGTTATAATCAAGGACTTAAAACAAAGTACAAGTTCCACAACATTCTTAGGTCAAAGCAATTTTTGTTCACTGCTAGTTCTGTGCCTGATTATGGGTTGTGATCCAAAGAACTCCTCAATGTCTGATCTGTCCTCTGTTTCCCCAGTCCTAAGTCCTTTCCAAATAAGTTGCATTATTTGTGGTTTCAAAAATGGTATGTAGAAATTTGCTTAAGTGACACTGTTAAAAATATGTGAATGAATACTAGTAATAGCATTCTTTATGCATATTATGCACAAATGTTCTAATGTTTTATTCTTTATTTACTTAATAATTTTACTCCATATATTTTGTCTGTTATCTTTTTCTTTGAAAGACAGAGTGAAGAGAGAGGGAGAGAGACAGACTTTCATCTGCTTATTCATTCTGGACTTAGCCAAAATATTAAGAGCAAGGCCCATTTAGAAGCCAGGAGCCAAGAATGCCATCTGGGTATCCCACGTGAGTGGCAGAGGCACAAGGACTTGGCCATCATTTGCTGCCTGCCCAGGTACATTAGCAGGAAGCTGGATTGGAAGCAGAGTAGCCAGGATTCACATTTGCAGTTGGATATGGGATGCTAAATTCTCATGTGGTAGCTAAACACACTGTGCTGCAATGCCAGCCCTGACACATCAGGTTTTTTTTGACAGGCAGAGTTAGACAGTGAGACAGAGAAACAGAGAGAAAGGTCTTCCTTCCATTGGTTCACCCCCCAAATGTCTGCCACGGCCAGCGTGCTGCGCCAATCCAAAGCCTGGAGCCAGGTGCTTCTCCTGGTCTCCCATGGGGTGCAGGGCCCAAGCACTAGGGCCATCCTCCACTGCACTCCCGGGCCACAGCAGAGAGCTGGACTGGAAGAGGAGCAACTGGGACAGAACTCAGTGCCCAACTGGGACTAGAACCCGGGGTACCGCGGCCGCAGGCGGAGGATTAGCCCAGTGAGCCGCGGTGCCAGCGGACACATCAGCTTTTAACCAAGGTTTTATTTGATCACAGGCCCGTTATAATTTTTCCTCATCAATAAATTTATTGAGCCCATGTTTGCTGAGTACTTGTTTGCTAATAAAGGCATGAGATATCCCTGACTAGGGCCTATGGAATTTTTTCACATGTGTAAATCATTCTTCTAAAAGTCACTCATTGAGTTGAATCTTTTCCTTATCCCACAGGATTTGAAAGAGGTGAAGTGGCATTCTTCATGGTATTAAAGCCCAAGAGAACTGTAGCATCTACATAATGAAATGTCTGAATCATATTGACCAGACAATATTGAAATATTGCGATTTAACCTACAACATAACAAAATTCACAATCAAAATGTTTATCACTGGAATTTGGTGAACCTCTTCTTTAAAGGAGATTAAAATAAACATGAAAATTCTGGAATATAATATCCCTGTAAGGAGCAGAAATTAAACAGCTTCACCATAATATTAATAAGAAATAAGCAAGAGCTAAGCTGACTGCAGAAGAGCTGCATGGACTTGATAAGAACCACCCACGGCCCACACACACCCTCCTCCTAAAGAAGTAGTCCTGACTGTCCAAAGTGTGTATAAACTGCAGACTGAAGAGCCCCAGAGAGACTCTCCCAACAAACTCTCCTGAGAGTGACAGAGCAAAAGCTCTGGGTTAACCCACTGCATTCAGACCCTCCCGTGAGAGAGTTCTTCAAGCCAGCAGTGTGCTCACCTGACTCCGAGGATCTGAGCTCCCCTGATGTTGAAGCCCTTGCCAGCCCCCCACGAAGACTCTACGACTCTACTCGCCCTTTGAGACCTGAGTTCTTTGGCTCAGAGGTACCACCCATGGGGATGCTATGACAATCTGCCCTCTGTGCTAAGACGTGTCAGGAGTAGCACCAGAGGTATTTGAGAAATCTGGGTGGTCGGTTTGCCCATTGCGTTGTGTGAATTACAATGTTTGACTTCCCCACTGCACAATAAAATTCTTATTGGAACCAACATCACCTCGGTGCCATTATAATGCTCACAACAATCCCCATAAGGAAAGAACTTTACAAATAGAAAAGTGAATGACATGAGAAACTTCATTTTTGTTTATTTAACTTATGGGTAGTCCATGATAACAGACTATTTGAAATTGAACAGGAAAACAAAATGCAATAAAAATTACCTTAAAACTTGAATATTCCTTTTCCAATGGATTATCTTCATGAGACAGCTGATACATATTATGTAACATGAATTTCATATGGCTGGAAATAAAAACAGTGAGTCATTTGAACACTTTTTGGCTCTAAAATGATATATATTTGTAGAATTCACTTGTATGTTGTTAAGAGAAAAACATTAGATAAATTGCAGTTAGCAGAATTTACGTGAGTGAGCAAAGAACAATCTGACTTGGCAGCACATGGAATCAGGACAGGTAGAACGACCAGTTTTCTCTATCAGTGTACTCAGGATATACTTACAGACAGAAAGAGTAAGACTTACAGGGACAACTTGATTGGTTATGGTTTGGTATTTGCCTTATTTGCTTGAGAACTGATCAGTTAGAGGCCTGTAAGTGGCTAAGATTGTTCCTTGTTAAATTAATTTACCCTTAATTAGGTGCAGTTTGCTTTGATAGTATGTTAGGTTGCAGTTTGTTCTGTAGGACATCAAAGTACAGGGTATTTTTAGGCCAAAGTAAATTTAATTTAAGAATATCAAATATATAGAGTGCTTTTCATACACCAATGCAGAAAGCAATTCAGAATATTAAATACATTATTTATAATTACAAGGTTGATAAGAATGTAATACTTCAAATCTGAGAGAAATAAAAAGTATACTGACTTATAGTTAATATTTGTCATTCTAATGTTTACATTTTTTACCTCTTAGGGAAGTACATAAAATAAATTAAAATGAGAAATTATATGGTGGGATTTTCACCACACTTTGAGTTTGCTAACACACTGTAAACTAATATCATAGAATTATATTTTAAGCCAGAATTTTTAGCATTAATTTTATATACCCACTTCCTCAACAGTTTTATTGGAGATCTTTTGTCATCAGTTATTTTACTAAGGTAAGCAAATAGAGGTAGGAGCGTATCGGTAGGTCTAGTTTATATAAATGTAATACACACACCCACTATGTCAAACGTCCACACCTGAAAATGTTTATTGAGGTAAGGCAAAAATGAATAACTCCAAATTTTCAGAAACCAGAAAAAGTTATTGAATACATAATCAGATATATAAGAAGAAATTAATTGGTATGTCTCTACTTACTAATGACTCACAGCTGCATGTCTACATATTATTATAGGAAAAATGAGATATCTTCACATACACACATATTTTCCTGCTTCTGTAGCTTATATCATAGTTGAATTCATCTTAATGTTAGAGAGAGGCATTGATTTACAGATCTGCAAATTTATCATAACACCCTTGTGGGGCTCCTTTCAAAGAGTTATTTCAAATTTAAGATTTTCTTTTACTGTGATTGCAACTTCTTAAGAGTAGATTCATATTTGAGGCATATATGATTACCACTAAAGTTGAAGCAATACTGAAATTACATTCTCTTACAACCTGAAAGAGGAGGAATATAGTTCCATCCGGGAAGAGTGCTTTTAGAAACTGATATGAAAGAGAAAAAAATAAGTGCATGAAATGACTGCAAAACTTGCCTGTTAGATTACAGTCCAAAGACATCAAACTATCTAAAGAATTTGCTTGCAGCCCATTTCCAGAACGCTCTCAGGATTTAGGATGGCCTTCAATAAAATTTAAAATTAATTCCAGAAACACAGTATCTGTAGCTTTCCATGATACTCATTTCCAGGACTGGCAATTGTTAAATGTCTCAGCTGATCAAATTGTCTTTGAGTTTCAGCATCTTGTGTGCACTTGTCTATTATGGACTTTAACACATGAGCTCAGTGAAGCATGTAGGGCCATAGATGTGTCTGAAATCCCCTGCCACCACCTTGTGGGTATCTCTCCAGGACAGAGCCTCAAAAAAAGGGCCTTTACAACCTCTGGCGTGTCATAAAGCATACTTTCTCCATTTTTCTTTTTTTATCATTTTGAATTTTATTGAAGGCATACAAATTTCATATATACAGATTTATGAATTCAGTGATACTTCCTGTTCTATCTTAATTATCCCCTAGTAGGCAGATAATGAATACATTTATTAATATAAGGTAATGTGATAATGGGGACAGCAGGAAAGCCTTTATTATACAGCGAACTGGAAAATACGGCCAAATTATTTATTCATTGTAGATTGTATCTCATATTAGACACAGCATAAAGTTTTCCATATAATTATATAAATGACTTCTAATTAGGAGCATTTTAGCTTGAAAAAAAAATCACTTGAGCAGGGGGTCCTTTCAATGCTCTTTAACAACATGCCATCTTTTTCCATGTATTTCTCACTTCTGCTGTGGTACCATCTAAAATACCCATAAATACACAGATGTGCTTATTAGGCTAATGTAACTTCTGGGTGTTCTGTTTAAGGTTCCCATTCACTTTTTCTATCACCTCTCTCTTTCCTTCATCTCCACTATTCTTTTCACTCATTTTATTTTTCTATGTATCCATTCATATATTTGAACAAGCAGTGATAATAGTAGAAACAAACAGAAATAAATAAGTTAAAAATAGAAAGAATTATCCCAGTCCCTCTGTTTTCTATATATTTTCTCAAGTCATAAACAAATTTTATTATTTTAATGAAGAGTCAGGAGTCATTATTATATGTTGTGTAGCTGATATTATTACCATCTAATTTGTGGATGGGATAAGAAACTGTATTTCGAGTTTACTGAGTTACAACTAGCACATGAGAACAGAAATATACAATACAATTTTAAAAGCATAATCTCCAATTTTCATATTTAATGTCCTCAATTAATTTTCTTAATGAGATATCTGATCCATTGTCTCTTTTCCACACACACACACACACACACACACACACAAATACATACATATTTTACAATTTTTGCCAAGAATGTAAAACGTTTATACCATCACGGATTATATAGAAAATAAAATAGATACCTAGAGCTTTCAGTTACAGAGGGAAAAATTGCAAGCAAAAAGCAAGGGAAACTAACATGTAAAACAAATAATACATTTACGTATTCAGAAGTTTTAATTAAAACTCATTGAAATACACTATTAAAATCTAGTAAACCAAAGTAAAAGCTAAACATTTTTATTCTTCCATATACCTTAAAAAAACTATTAAAATGGTCATTGCAACATTATTCTCAATAGTCAAGATCTAGAATTATCTAAATGTTCATCTGTGGATGAGTAGATAAAGCAAATTACATATATAAATATATACCCTAATTATTACATCAACAAAATACAAATAATAGTAAAAATAAAGTTCTAATTATATTTTTAAAGATTTATTTATTATTTGAAAGACACAGTTATGAGGTGGAGGAGCAGACACACACACACACACACAGAGAGAGAGAGAGAGAGAGAGAGAGAGAGAGAGAGAGAGAGAAATCTTCTATCTGCTGTTTCACTTACCAAATGGCTGCAATGGCTGTCTCTGTGCCAGGCTGAGACCAGGAGCCAGGAAATCAGCCATGTCTCCCACTTGGACAATCTTCTGCTTCCTGGTACCCATAAGTGATGCTGATGTTGCAGGCGGCAGGTTAATCTACTGTGCCACAACACCAGCATCTCTTTGACTCTTAAGTGAAGAAATATTCATAACTTTCTAGAACATTTTATTCCTCTGTTTAAAAATCTACTCTAATCCATGATCAATCCCTTAAGCCCAGTCTTCAAGCTGTATGCAAATATTCCCTCCATTTTACCCCATAATCGAAATCAATGCCATTGCTTAGCTGCACATTTGCCTCTGCAAGGCTCCCCTCTCCTCCTATCATGCACATCACAGCCAGAGGAATCGTCACAACATACATCTAGTCACCCACTCCACAGTTTAAAATTTGTCAATAGCTTCTCACTGTACTTTTAAGTCATAACCTCACATTTAACTGCAGTATATAGATAATCTAAATGAATGTCAACCCCTACCTGTCTCACATCATCTTTGCCCTACACAGGTCTTACACTGACTGTCCCACTGGTCTTCGTTATCTCTTGGAGCTTCAGTTTAAATATCCTCTGTTTTTCCATTTCCCAGTGAACTCATCTTGTTTATGCCTGTTTTTGACATTGCATTAGACTTTCTTGATCAGAAATTCCTTTTAATTAATGGAGTTATCTGGTAGAATTATCCAAATGGTCAACCCTTTGGGGTTTATTTTCTCTATCTCTTCAAGATAGCAATGATAATTTATTCAAAGTATTTGTTTGATAAATTCAACATCTAGATTTCTTGTGATCTCATTTATGTTCTCTTTTTTCCTCTGATTTTCAGGGATATATTTCTTTCCCTTTCCAGTCTTGACATTATTTTACTGTATATTATAAAATTTTCTTTAAAAAATTTGCGGGAATATAGAAAGCATTATCCTTCTTCAAGAAAGCCCCACCCTGTTAATTGCTAGGGAATGCTTATTTTAATTCTATGAGGCCTAAGATAAACAAGTCTACATTAAATTTTTGTTAAGGCTTAATTCTCTCTCTGCGTCACCTTTCTCCCCGGCGTGTAGTTAACCACATTCTGTATGGAAAACTTGTTAAGTTCAGTAGGCACCCTCCTCTGATGTGTCCCATCCTATGATCTTCAAGGCCCTGGTGCCAGTAAAAGAATATTAAACAGGGACAAGCACTGTGGCACAGCAGGCTAAGCCACGACTGCAGTGCCAGCATTCCATACAGGCACGGGTTGGGTTCCAGCTCTGGCTGCTCCACTTCTGATTCAGCTCCCTGATAATGCACCTGGGAAAGCATGGGAGGATGGCTCAAGTTTTTGGACCCCTGCACCAACGTGGGAGACCATGAAGAAGCTCCTATTTCCTGGCCCAGCCCTGGCAATTTGAAGAGTAAACCAGCAGATGTAATACTTGTCCCTCTCTCTTTCTCTCTCTCAGCGGATGGAAGACCTCCCCACCCCTGCCAACTCTGCCTTTCAAATAAATAAAAAAAGTTTTTCTAAGGACATTAAAAATAAGCACATAATTTCAAAAGTTTGCTTTTCCTTTCTTACATTTTCTTCCTAGACCTTTTAGATTCCTTCCCAACATGTCGAAATTTAACACATAACCTGAGAAGATGATCAGCATTCTTAAGGCTTTACAAATGTCCAGTTCTGTCAGAGGACTAGAGTCTCTATTGAAAGCTCTGCCCTTCAGTAAAAATCTCTGTGGAGCCAAAGTTGGAAGTCCTCGGCCACTTGCCAGAATGAGAGTATTAGTAATTTAATTAGAAAAAGAAACTGTAGTCCTTCCCCCCAAGAAAATCTGTGATTCTATTCTGTCCAGAACATCAATTTATCTTTAAAGACATATTTAAAGGGTAATGTTAAATGTCTGAAAGACTCATATTCAGTGCATAATAATTGCTGATCGTTACTTTCATTATGAAAATATTGTTTCATTACAATCTGATTTATTTAAATCATACTTTTTTCAGAATAGATAAAATTGAACTCCAGCCATTATTTTTAATATCTCACTTTTTCATATCAAATACATAATTATAAACAACTGAACCTCCAAATCTTTGAAGATTCACTCTTCAATTAACTTAAATTTAGATAATAACATTAGTTATACAGTGTTGGTTCTGGATTACACCTTACAATGAATGAATAATATGATCTTCATCTTCATAGCTTGAGTTTCATAAAAACACTTTCCGACTATTTCAATCTGATTATATAAAAGAACACAGCGACCTACATTTAAAGAAGTTCCTCTGCTCTCAGTTTTGCAGCCTTCAGAGATGCAATTCAGCAAGTTCTACATGACACTTTGCAAGATATGTCACAGCCAATATATCATATTGAAGATTTTTCATGGTTATTATTAAATCCCCTAAAACCATCGACTCCTGCTGTCCTTGACATAATAAACATCCTGTTCCTTAACAAGTCTCTTCAGATGTTCAGTAAACCAGAGTTAGGCTTGCAATTTACATTTGCATCTTTTATATAGAAAAACACTTCCCCTGCAAATTCAGTACATATATTTATTATTCACACTTCTTCGTAACCTAGTTCAAAACATAGCAGTTGGTAGAAAATAGCTTTTTCCCCCTCTGTAACTGTTATATAAAAATTTCAGCCAAAGCATAAAACATAAATCATTTTTCTCGGAAGTGAGTTGAAAGGAAATAAACCCTGCAGTAATTAAACTACGTATGTGGTAACTGAACTCAAACACAAACTGAAAAGCTTTACCTGTCCTTAATATTAATTATTTCCCATGAGATTATCTGCTGGGTAAATAAGAAACGGGTATTGCATGAGATTGTGTTCATTGTTTCGTCATTGGCATTAAAAGATTATTATTATTCCTGTAGATTTCAGTGTCAAGAAGGAAAGTTTACTTCTCATTGTATCAATCACATCATCTAATCTTCTAAATTAATTCTGAACAGAACTGTCTAGATATATAAATATAGATTGTCAGTCTATCCAAATGTATAAGTATTGTCTTAATATTAGTGCTTCTCCATGGATCCCAGAGGTTAAAATATTCCTTCATCCTTTCACATATAGAAATGGCAATACTGTAATATAAGCATAGACTCTAAACTGAACTCCAAATCCTACTTCTGCCATTAACTATGTGAATAAGTTACTTAAATTCTTTATCTCAAGCTCCCCAGAGATATACTAATGATTTCATTCAGTTTATTAAATAAAGCATGTATCATTATGTAGTATGTGGATCAAATAATAATTATATATAGTGAGAATTTGCTTTTCCATTGATTTCCAGTTAAATACATCCTACAAAACAGGTTACTCTATTTTTTTTTTTTTTGACAGGCAGAGTGGATAGTGAGAGAGAGAGACAGAGAGAGAGAGAGAGAAAGGTCTTCCTTTGCCGTTGGTTCACCCTCCAATGGCCGCCGTGGCCAGCGCACCACGCTGATCCGATGGCAGGAGCCAGGTGCTTTTCCTGGTCTTCCATGGGGTTCAGGGCCCAAGCACTTGGGCCATCCTCCACTGCACTCCCTGGCCACAGCAGAGAGCTGGCCTGGAAGAGGGGCAACCGGGACAGAGTCCAGCGTCCTGACCGGGACTAGAACCTGGTGTGCCAGCGCCACAGGCGGAGGATTAGCCTAGTGAGCCACAGCTCCAGCCTAGGTTACTCTATTTTTTAAACTCTGGGGGTCTAGTGTTTCTTCTCAATGATTTTTAGAGCTATTTACAGTTAATCAACTATAGAAGGTCATTATTAAAAGGGAAATTATGTCAAGCATTTAAAATAAAATGCTTCCGCCATGGCAGTAAAACACCAATAAAAATGGAAAGAATTAATTTATGTAATTGTTATCTATCTATGCAAATTCATAAACTATTCTTTAAAACAACTTGATTTATCACAGGACAAAGCTGAAACTAAAATTTACTCTTGATACTTTTTGCCAGCCACTCTACTAGACTATTTCACACTTATCCTTTCATCTAATCTTAACAAGAAATCTCTGGGCTCTCCATTAATACTTCTGCTGGCAAAATCAGATCACAGGAGTTCAGAGAGTTCACATACTTGGTGAAGAATATGCATATTGTAGTTAATAGAAAATCAATTTCAACCTTGGTATGTTTGAACCTGAAAGTCTATACATTCTTGCAATACCACAACTTCCTGTTCTTATGGATGAAAAGTAATATATATCTCAAAAATGCCTTCTACAGCAAATTATATATTACACTAGGTTAGAGCTATAAACCTTTTCCGTTGTTGCTGTTTTATAATGGAATATCAAATAAATATCTATGTCATCATTAAAACTCAAAACACACTTTTAAAAAGAAATAAGGCATATTACTTGTATATATTTTATATTGTGAGGCATATACCCAGTTAATAACTAACAGAGAGTTACTTATTAACATTGTTACGGAATGTTGATGTGTTCCTTCTTTGTACAATAGTTTGTGTGTGTCTCTGTGTGTGTCTGTGTGTGTTAGAAGTGACCCTAGGCGAGCCACGCGGCTCACTTGGCTAATCCTCCACCTGCAGCACCAGCACCCCAGGTTCTAGTCCCAGTTGGGGCTCCGGATTCTGTCCCGGTTGCTTCTCTTTCAGTCCAGCTTTCTGCTGTGGCCAGCGCCGGCCAATGGGGTCATTTTATTATGCAAATTCAATTTAAATATAACTGAATTTTTGTGCAGTAAATCATTAATTTATTATGTTATTCAGAATTTTCTCATTTTCATCTAGAAAATCTGAAAATTTTGTGTCTAAAATCTACATATGATATAGATGCTTTTTTTACCTAACTAATCCTCTAACTATAAATAATTGTAAATCTTGACAAAGTAGATAAGGAAATCCTTTTACTTTCAGTTATTAGGCAAGAGTCTGCTTAGAGGATGCTTTCTGCATTGCAGATGAGGAAAGTGGAGCACAAGCAGAACAGAGTAGATGACTTGAGTTAATTTTGGTAGACAATGAAGTTAGATGCTTCTGCAGATGCAACTGAAATTTGTTACGCAGCTCCCCAGAAATACAGAAACATGCAGATATAACGCCAGAAGTCTAGGTGGAGGTACCAATTGGTGACTTACAGAGAGCTGGGTTTTTCATTAACAAGTATGATTTAGCTTAGAAAATTACTTTCCTTCAAAAGCTGAGAAAATAATAAAGACAAAGACACCTTAGGTCTGGCAGCATTTCAATTTACATTCTATCCACAGAAGAAAGATCTTTCTAAGTACTTTGTGCATTCAATGTAGATTCCAGAATGGTCACACCTTATGAATAAAGATCACATGCTAGAGCAAATATTAAGCTTTAGGACTAAGGATAAAATTAAATTAGGTTACCTTAACAAGTAATAAGACCAAGTATAATATATAAAAGAGATTGCCAGAAATATAAGTAACTGCTGGTGACAAAACTCAGTATCTTTTTTTTTTTTTTTGACAGGCAGAGTGGATAGTGAGAGAGACAGAGAGAAAGGTCTTCCTTTTTGCCGTTGGTTCACCCTCCAATGGCCACTGTGGCCAGCACACTGCGCTGATCTGAAGGTAGGAGCCAGGTGCTTCCCCTGGTCTCCTATGGGGTGCAGGGCCCAAGCACTTGGGCCATCCTCCACTGCACTTCCAGGCCACAGCAGAGGGCTGGCCTGGAAGAGAGGCATCCGGGACAGAATCTGGTGCCCCGACCGGGACTAGAACCTGGTGTGCCAGGGCTGCATAGCGGAGGATTAGCCTATTGAGCCGTGGCGCCAGCCAAAACTCAGTATCTTTTAAAAGGAGAAAATACAACATAGATTTTATCACTAAAATATCTACAAAGAAATTAAATGTCCCTATACATGCAGAAGTTGAGAAGTATAATCAAACCAAAATCAACTCATGAAAATAGACGCCATGATGACACACAAGTAGTACAAACATATATGTTTTAAAATATAGAAATATATTCAAGAACCACAGGAATGAACAAAATAGATGACAAAAATACAGGTAAACAGAAACCATTTAAAAAAATAACCACAGAGAAGGTCCATGGATAATTAAAACAGATACACAGAGTCCTGTAGGACAATATTAAGTTGTGAAAATGGGCAATTTCAATTGAACTTTGCAAGGGAGTGAATAGAGGGAAAAAATGATGAACTAATTGCTAAATATTTATTATAAAATCTCAGGGAACACCAAGCAGAGTTAACGCAAAGCATATATTCTATGGCATCATCATAAACATGAGAAACAAATCTTGACAAATGTAGAGGAACAGAATGTTACATAGAGACAAAAAACAATAAATATTTTAAAAATAATTCATAAATTCCCATAGTAAACAATAAAAGCCAGTTGACAATGGTACTGTCTTTAAAATGTGGAAATCAGAATAAATTACTTTAATTGACTTTTGGTGTGGCTTTTGTCAAACAGATATATAATAATATAATGTATGTGGATAGACTCATATGAACCCCACAGAGTTTAAAAGCAAATTATGTAAGCTGGAACTGAAAGAACAAAGTAAAAGAAAAAGAGACATTTAGATCCTTGAACTACAATAGGCTGCAAGCAGGATAGCAAAATGACTGTGTTCTAAACATGAAAAATTTCTTAATGCAAGGGAAAGTAATTCATGGAATAAAATACTAAAATCTCAAAGGGCAGAACAAAGAGCCATGAGGAAATCACCTGCAAGTATTAGGACTGAATTGACTCAGGAAGCAGGGAAGAGGCAAGCAATGCTCAGCTGGTTTTCACGACAGGCAGGGCCAATGCACATGTGCATGTCTCCTACTCCCCTTTAGAGTTAGGATGTGTACTACAATCATCCTTTCTGATTCTGTTGCATATTTAATATGGGGACAGAAAACTTGACTCCTTAACTCACAAGTTTTCAAAGTGAGAAGATGTACTTCACCCAACAAAAGCAGTCATATGGGTACCTGATTTAACAGACAAATTACTGAATCTCAGGCTTACACTGGTCCTCTGATAGAATAAGACTTTGGAGAAGGAGAGCCTGGGACACAACATGATTGTTGTGGGATTTAGCATGTGGGAAGGATAAAAGCAGATTTAGTGAGGAAGCAGACTGACAGATTATATTTTCATAATGGTCAAAACAGTCCCAAATTTAGGAGACTGATTGCCTTAAGAAGAGGGAGGGGAAATGAAAAGACTTTAAATTTATTTAATATACTATTTTTCTTGTATAAAATTATAGAAAGAAAAATGAAGATATATGTGCTTTGTTTACTTTTGAGTGTGGTACTTTCAGGAAGATTTTCTGATTTTTTATATATAAACAATTTCTGAAAAACATTCAGAAATTGAAAAAGAGTAGAACTGACATTGACATTATCCTTGGGGTCACATCAGAAGGCTTAACAAAGACATAGAAATGGAAAATTCCATGTTTTGAAAGGAGAGCACAGGGATAGTAATAGCGAACAAATAATTGCAGATCTAACAGCTCAAAGCCTTCTACAACTAAAGAACGACACTCAGTATATAAGCAATAAAAATTTGTGGTTTTCAAAAATGAAAATTTATGATTATAAGGAGCAAGTGACTAAAAACAAACAAAACAAAAAGATGTATCTACAATCACATTTCCCTCAATTTCTAAACCATAAGCAAGATGATAGACTGCAATGCAGTAAAAAGTTTTTGAAAAAAAAAAAGAAACATTCAATCTAGACATAATATGAAACATTTCTAAAGAGGCAAAACATTGTAATTTCCTTAAAGGTCAAGACTCAGAAACATCATCACATAATAACCATTTCTGTAATAATTTTTTAAAGCAGTAAATATGTGGTTTGGTGTACAGATAAATAATTAGGTAGATGAACACTTGTAGATCTTTCAAAATCAGATTGGACAAAAATAAAAAGTGAATAGAATTCTAAAACATTATTGATCATTAATTTTAAAGTATCAATGTATGTTTAAAATTTCAACTATTTTTATTCAAGTAGTTTGGGTACTATCTAATATCACATTTTACAATTGAATTATTATATTTCAGTTTTCAAATTCTAGAATTGTGTTGCTACAATAATTAATTATGAGGATGGATGGCCAAATCTATAAACATTTGTTCCATAGGAGTGAATAATCAGTCTTAAGTATTGAAATATTTGTTATTAATCATAGACAAAATTATACAATTATGAGTAAATATAACTTTATATATGTTTATTATCAACATGGTGCAAGCTAACACAATAAATGATAACAATGTACGACGACTATAAAAATGAAAAGAACTGTTGTGTGTTCAACTGACATTCCCAAATTTATTTGTTTAAATCTGGTAATAATCAACTGTAAATTTAGATAATCTTTAAACTTATTTAGTCAAACATCTATTTTTATCATTTACACAAAGGTAGTGGGAAATCATTTTATAAGCAAATGTAGGGTACAGGAAGACTACCTCAATTAGGCAAATTGTATCAAGTGAAATTAATATGTTATTATTTACAATATTTTAATTAAAAAAACTATCCAAGTCACGGACAAAATTGATTGTAATTATATCAGTAGAGTATAATTTTCCTGGTTATATCTCACTCCACTCCTTATTAGAAAAGGAACTCCACAGAGAAAGGAAAGGGCATTGCATAGAGCAAATAGTACAGCATATGTTCAACTGTAGATAGGTACATATGTTACCAACATGCCTCTGCACATTGCCACTAAAAAGAAAACTTGAAAATAAAATTTAAATTAAAAAAATAAAAAGAAAGCTTCTGTCTACCTATGGAATTTTACTGCTTTCCATTCACACTGGGTAATTGCTGCAGAAGAGCTTTGAGGTGGCATCATTATACAAGTACACCTGCAACACTAAAATTGCTTAAACACTAATTCTGGTGGTAGTTCGACTGCAACAGCAGGTAGTTTATTTTTAATTGCATTTGGTGCTCTAAATGCTCTCAGTGACACAGAATCTGGTGTGTGAGTCATTCCATGCAGAAACTATGTAATATGAATATTTAAAGCTGTTAACTCTTTTTATAGTCCCTGGGTTTTATAAATAAAACCACGGCTTTGTTAAGGTGAATGCAGATGTTTATAAACTTGTATTTTAAATAAGTTATCCCCCTTTATTTAAAATTTTCAATTTAACAAAAAATTTACTGAGCATAACTTGTATAAAATTGAAGTGAAAAAATGTAAAGAAATATTGGGGTGGTCGTCGGAGCCAGCATTGTGGCATAATGAGTTAAGCCGTCGCCTCTGACATTATCATCCCATAGAGGTGCTGGCAATGCTATGAAGCTGGCATCCCATATGTGTGCTGGTTGATGTTCCCATTGTTCCACTTCTGTTTCAGCTCCCTGTTAATGGCCTAGGAAAGCAGCAAAATATGGTCCAAATACTCCTCCTAAACTATGTGGGAGACCCAAATGAGCTCCTGATTTCTGGCTTCGGATCTGATCAACTCCAGCTGTTGCGGCTATCTGGGGGGTGAACCAGCGCATGGAATGGGGGACCTCTCTCCCTGTCTCTCCCTCTCTCTGTAACTCTTTCACATAAATTAATAAATCTTTTTTTAAATATAAGATATTGGGGATAATTATCCTAATGAAGTTTCTAAACTCATGCTAATAATTATTAAAAAAAAAACACAGAAATTGTAAGGCATAATGCTCAGCCAATAATCTGTATATTTTCAGCATTTAGGCACAAATTACAAATAGCAACATCAACTTGTGATGATTTTTACATTCACTTGAAAAAGTGCACTTACATTTTCACAGAATGGTTTTGAGGATATTTTTGAAATGTAAAAATGGAAAACAATGTATAATAGGAACTCTGCTTTTGTGTCATTACAAGTCTTAACTTTTCATTGCTAGAACATCCAAAAGCTTTACTGACACTGATAATTATTCAGCAACCTTAAAATAGAAACACTGTAGATACTATAATATCTTTGGAGCATATTTTGTCTCTGTAGCCACTCTTAATAAATTTATAGAATATATTCAATGCAAGGTCTGAAGATTATGCAATAAAATGCATTATTTTTATTTTACATAAAATTTCAGTTATGTGTGCTTTTTATCATTTTGCCAAATAATTTCTGAATACAAGAAATAAAGTTTGCAATGCCTAACCACTTAAAACCATCCCCTTTTAGATCTCGTGTATACTATAATAGTGTTTGCCTTTATGTATGTGTGTATTTGATTTTCTACTTTGTTGCTTTGAAATTACATAATACACAACATATTAAAATATTAAATGCTTATTGAAATACAGATTAATCTGTAATACTTAAGATCTGTTCTTTGTAGAAATTGTGGATAAAACAGAAATGTATAAATTTATTAATCTCCTACTCAGAAAAATTATAACTGATTTCTTCATATAATTAGAGCTGTATAAAAACAGGGATCAATATCTTAATTGCCATAAAGCATAACTTTAAATTATGTGTGGCTTTGAGCGTTGCAGCACAGCAGATTAAACCTCAGCTTAAAATGTCACATCCAGCTTGAGTCTTGGCTCCTGTGTTTTCAAGCCAGCTAACGCACCCTGGGAGGCGGCGGAGAACAGCTAAAGTTCTTGCCGTGCTGCTCACGTGGTGCACTGGGATGGAGTTACCGACTCCTGGCTTCAGCCGGGCCCAGCCCTAGCTATTGTGGTTATTGAGGGAGTTAACCAACAGATGGAAGATCTCTCTCTCTCCCTCTCTCTGTCACTCTGCCTTCCAAGTAGATAAGATAAGCATTAAAATTGATAATTATGTGAATGTGTCTATACATATATTTATCCATACATGTGGGAATATATACAAAATCTATACTATAATATATATTCACCTAAGGACTCTTTGTTTTATTTAGATTTGATTTTATTTTTCAATAGGGAAGATATTAGTAAATCATGTTATTGCAGCCTTTTTTCACATATTCTTGCATATATCACTTGTCCAGAGTTTCTGTGAAATATATTTAAAAGTCAGTGTACATACAGTATGGTCTTAAATAGTAAATACAATGATAAGAGTATATGGAATACTTTAAAATGAGTAGTAAGATCAATTGTTTTCTTTTTCAGTTTTACCTCAAACATCCTAACTCTTGCAGGTAAAACTTCAAGCTGTGCTCTTATTTGTAATGGTAAAGTATCATTTTGGTGGGCATGTGGCTACACAGCATGGGGTAGCTATGATGAACCATGATGAAAAACGACAGGTGCAAAATGAGAAAAGTTTGCACACAACAACCTCAGTTTCTAAAAGCTTCAGGTTTACCCATCACTGGAGAACCTTGGTCTGCTGTGGTTTAAAACAAAGAAGGGAGTCCACCTGTTTTGCCTCAAGCAATAATTAAGATCAAACAAAATACACTTTGCAACAGTAAGACATGACAAGTAGGAGAGGAAAAGGCTTTTTCAGCAATAGCAATAGAAGTCACTTTCTCCAAAAGACCGTGGGTTATTATCAAGTAAAGCACAGTGGTAATAACCCAGAGGCAAATCAGATTAAAGAAAGGCACATATAAGCAGGTAGTAGAGCAGTATTTGCATTTTCACAGAATAAATAATTTTAAACATTAAGGCAAAAAGGAAGAGACAGGGAACTCATCAGAATATTTTGAATAGCTAGAGAAGAAATGGAATCATATCTTAAAATGTCTGGTAGAATCCAGCAGTGAAGCTGCCTGGTCCTAGGCTTTTCTGTCCTGTGGATTTTATACCTGAATCAATCTCCATCTTGGTTATTGATCTGTTTAAATTTTATAAGTCTTCATGGCTCAGTTTTGGTAGGCTGTATGTGCCCAGGAATCTATACATTTCTTCTAGGTTTCCTAATTTGTTGGCATCCATCTCTTTGTAGTAATTCCCCAAGATTATTTTTATTTATGTGCTGGCTAATGTTACATTTTCAGTTTCATCTCTTATTTTATTGATTTGCATCTTCTCTTGTTTTTCTTTTTTAGTTAATTGGGCAAATGATGTATCAATTTTATTAACTTTTTCAAAAAGCAGCTCTTCATTTCAATGATCCTTTGGATTTTTTGGTTTCAATTTTGCTTATTCTCTAATTTTAATTATTTTTATCCTACTTAATTTTGGGTTTGGTTTGTTGTTGTTTTTCTAGGTCCTTGAGGTATAATGATAGCTCATTTATTTGGTACCTTTTCAATTTCTTGATGTAGGTACTCATAGCTAAAAACTTCCCACTTAACACTACTTTTGCTGTATTCCATAAGTTTTGATATGTTTTAAGTCTTTATTCATTTACAGAACTTTTTTGATTTCTGTTTTGGTTCCTTCTATGACCAACTGTTCTTTCAGGAACAGGTTATTTAGTCTTCATGTGTTTGCATGTGTTCTAGAGATCCTTGAGTTGTTGATTTCCAGCTTCATTGCATTGTGGACACAAAAGATCCATGAGGGAATCCTCCCAAACTCCTTTTATGAAGCCAGCATCACCCTTTTTCCTAAACTGGATATCGATGCAAAGAGAAAGAGAGCTATAGATCAATTTCCCTGATGAACACAGATGCAAAAATCCTCAATAAAATACTTGCTAATCAAATCCAACAGCACATCTGAAAGATCATTGAACAAGACCAAGTGGGAGCTTCCTATGGTATACAGAGATGGTTCAACAAATCAATAAATCAATAAATATGATGCATCCAATTAACAAATTGATGAACAGAAACCATATGATTATCTCAATATATGTAAAGAAAGCATTTGACAAAATATGACATCCTTTCATGAGGAAACATTAAACAAATTGGGTATAGAAGGAACATTCCTCAACACAATAAAGGCAATTTATGACAAACCCACAACCAGCATCTGATAGAATGGGGAAAAGTTGGAAGCATTCCCAACTAAGATCTGGAACCAGTCAAGGATGCCCATTCTCACCATTACTATTAAATATAGTCCTGGAAATCTTAGCCAGAACCGTCAAGCAAGACAAAGAAATCAAAAGGATACAAAATGAGAAGGAAGAAGTCAAACTATCCCTATTTGCAGATGACATAATTCCATACATAGGGGATCCAGAACACTCCACTAAGAGACTATTATAACTCATAAAAGAGTTTGGTAAGATGGCAAGATTTAAAATGAACACACAAAAATCAATAGACTTTGTATACACATACAATGCCATGGCTGAGAAAGAACTTCTAAGATCAATCCCATTTATAATAACTACAAAAAAAAATACTCTGGAATAAATTTATCCAAGGATGTCAAAGATCTCTACGATAAAAATTACAAAACATTAAAGAAATAAATAGAAAAAGACATAAAAAAATGGGAAAATCTTCCATGTTCATGGATTGGCAGAACCAATATCATCAAAATGTCCATACTACCAAAGCAATTTACAAATTCAATGTGATTCCAATCAAAATGCCAGAGTAATTTCATATCTAGAACAAAAAATGTTGAAATTCATATGGAAACACAGGAAACCCTGAATGGCTTAAGCAAGATTACACAACAAAAACAAAGCTGGAGACATAACAATACCAGATTTCAAGATATACTATAGGGGAATTATAATCAAAATAGCCTGGTACTGACACAGAAACAGATGGGTAGACCAATGAACAGAACAGGATCTCCAGAAATGAATCCATGCATCTAAAACCAACTTATCTTTGACAAAGGAACTAAACCAATTCCTGGAGCAAGGATAGTCTCTTCAACAAATGGTGGAAAGCTGGATCTACATGTTCAGAAGTATGAAGCAAGATTCCTAACTTAACATCTTACAGAAAAATCCACTCAAATTAGATCAAAGATCTAAATCTGTGACTTGATACCATCAAATCATTAGAGAACACTGGGGAAACCCAGCTAGACATTGACATATACAAAGACTTCTTGGAAAAGCCCCAGAAGCAAAGGCAATTAAAGCCAAAATTGAAAAATGGGATTACATCAAATTGAGAAGCTTCTGCACTGCATAAGTAAATACTCAACAAAGTGAAGAGGCAACCAACAGATGGGAAAAAAATATTTGCAAGCTATGCAACTGATAAAGGATTAATTTCCAGGATCTATAAGGAGCTAATGAAACTCAACAACAACAACAAAATAAAAAGTACATTTAAGAAATGGATAAAGGATTTGAACAGGTATTTTTCAAGAGAGGAAATTCAAACGGCCAACAATATAATGAAAAATGCTCAGGATCACTAAAAACCAATTAAATGCAAATGATAACCACAATGTGTTTTCACCTCACCCTTGTTAGAATGGCTTTCATACATAAATCAACAAACAACAAATGCTGGTGAGGATGTGGGGAAAATACTACTTTAATCCACTGTTGGTGGTAATGTAAACTCATGCAGCCACTGTGGAAGACAGTATGGAAATACCTCAGAAATCTGAATATAGACCTACCATATGACTCAGCAATCCCACTTCTGGGAATTTACTCAAATGAAATGAAATCAGCATATCGAAGAGTTTCCTGTCCCCAGTGTTTGTTGCAGCTCAACTCACAGTAGCTAAGATATAGAATTAACTTATCCCACCAATTGTATACAGGATAAAGAAATTATGGTATATATACATCATGAAATACTGCACAGCAGCAAAAAAATGCTGTCATTAAAACAAAATGGGCACAATTGGAAACTAGTATTCTTAGTGAAAGGAGCCAGTCCCAAAAAGGGAAATACCACATGTTTTTCCTGATAAGTGAAATTGACACTTTGAAATGCAATGATTTTGAAAAGCCTTTGTCTCGACTGTTCAGCAACAGTAATTTTTATATTACATGTTGGACTCTTTACTTAGTGTAGGCTTAATTTTATGCATGTAAATGTAATTAAACATAGATCTTTGTAAAAAATAAGAATGGGAATACAAGACGGAGTAGTGAGAAACTTGGGAATGTGGGTGGTAGTGAGGATATATGGGGAAGAATCACTATGTTCCTAAATTTGTATATATGAAATACATGAAGTTTGTATACCTTAAATGAAAAGTTTTGAGTAACTTCCTGTGGCCATTACTTCTCATTTCTAGTACACTCACTGAGCTTCAGGAGATGCCTGAACAGAAACATATGTTTAAAATAATAATTACCAACCCTTATGGATTAGTTTTAGTTGGTTAATATTTTTTCATGAAACATTTTCAATATTCATAAAACAATTTAAATGGTGTTATATAATTCAGATGTGAACTTTGCTTATAGAAAGGATGCCATAGGGGTATCCTTTCAATTTGAAGACTCAGTTACTCCAATTCATAGCATGAATGGTCACACAAACATACAAATCCTCCCAAATAAAAAAAAGTAGAAACATATTTTTCAAAAAACAGTTAAAACCCTTGCTTTTATTGGGTCCAGAGATATATGGGTGGTGGCATTTTTAAGCTGAAAGACATAGAAGATTAAAACTAACTTCCTGTTTGTTTTATAATTTTAAATAACTATACTAATTACACTTAAAAGTGCTAAGTACCTGTTCACATGGATAGCAATCATGACAAATCACAGCACAATAAATCAAAATTTAACTAGAACTAAACCACTGACACCTTCAAACCCCAACACAGATGAGACAGGCATATGGCACTATTGTTAAGATGCACTTGTCATGCCTAAATTCCAAGTATGTGTGCCTGCTTTGAGTCCTGGCTCCTGCACTACCTATCCAGCTTCCTGTTAATATGCCCCG
The DNA here is from genome assembly GCA_949820135.1 of Sylvilagus floridanus. Lineage (NCBI taxonomy): Eukaryota > Metazoa > Chordata > Mammalia > Lagomorpha > Leporidae > Sylvilagus > Sylvilagus floridanus. Next base: position 57,972,159 of record OX463243.1, read on the forward strand.
TGGTAGGCAGCAGGTGATAGATCAAGAACCTTTGTCCCTGCCCTGTTTATTAGAGATCTAAATGCAGTTTCAGTCTCCAGGATCTCCCTGCCCACTCCTGGCTACTGGGGGAAAATGATATAGTGATCCACAGTATGAATGATGTCTTTCCATCTGTCTCTGTCTCTGTCTTCCAAAAAAATGAAAGAATAAACACTGAAAAATACTGAATATCCCCAATGCAAATGATGATCACACTATTCTTTTTGGGAAAATGAAAACCTTCAAATACCTGCATATACTAAAAATATCTAATTAACACACAATTATTCTTAGGTGTTTAAATTTTAACTGAAAAGTGATCCCTGTGAAATATAAGAGTGGGAATAAGAGAGGGAGGAGATGTACAATTTGGGACATGCTCAATCAGATCTGCCCCAAATGATGGCGTTAGAATCGTGCCAGGGAATTCCAATACAATCCCATCAAGGTGGCATGTGCCAAGGCCATCTCACTAGTCCAAGTGATCAATTTCAGTTCACAATTGATCACACTGATAGGTCTAAGAGTCAAAGGGATCACACAAACAAGACTAGTGTCTGCTAATACTAACTGATAGAATCAAAAAGCGAGAGAATGATCCAACATGGGAAGCGAGATACACAGCAGACTCATAGAATGGCAGATGTCCTGAATAGCACTCTGGCCTCAGAATCAGCCCTTAAGGAAAATTCAGATCTGGCTCAAGAGCCCATGAGAATATTTTATGCATGGAAAGCCAAGACAATGTGGCAAAAAAAAGAAGACCTAAATGAAAGATCTCTGCGAGTGAGATCCCAGCGGAAAGAACGGGGCCATCAAAGAAGGAGGTACCTTTCTCTGAAGGGAGGAGAGAACCTCCACTTTGACTATGACCCTGTCAGAATAAGATCGAAGTCGGCGAACCCTAAAGGCTTCCATAGCCTTGGCAACTCATGACTAGACCCTAGGGAGATTCCTGATGCCATAAAAAAGAGTGTCAAATTGTTAAATCAACTTCAGGAGTCACTGTGTACTTACATCTCATGTGGGATCTGTCCTTAATGTGTTGTCCAATGTGAAGTAATGCTATAACTAGTACTGAAACAGTATTTTTACACTTTGTGTTTCTGTGTGGGTGCAAACTGATGAAATCTTTACTTAGTATATACTGAATCGATCTTCTGTATATAAAGATAATTAAAAATGAAAAAAAACTTGCTGTTAAATTGGAAATTGCATAGAAAATTAATCAACTTAAAAAATATATATCATGTAGAATCTCTGTCCTTAATGTGCTATACATTGTGAATTAATACTATAACTAGTACTCCAATAGTATTTTTCACTTTGTGTTGCTATGTGAGGGCAAACTGTTGAAATCTTTACTTAATATATACTAAACTGATGTTCTGTATACAAAGAGAATTGAAAATGAACCTTGATGTGAATGCAAGGGGAGAGGGAGTGGGAAAGGGGAGGGTTGCGGGTGGGAGGGAAGTTATGGGGGGGGAAGCCATTGTAATCTATAAGCTGTATTTTGGAAATTTATATTCTTTAAATAAAAGCGTTATAAAAAATCTATTGCCTATTTAATTAAGTATGGTGGTATATAAATACTTCTTAAAATTTTTATTATTTTAAATTTCAATAATGAATAAAATTTACTATCTCAAAGCAGAATAAAAATAATTTTATTGTGCTCCAATGCATGTAAGATGATACTGTCATTTATTATGCATGAGTGTGTGTGTGTACCTATGTGTATATGTACAGATTTGTATAAATAATTATTCAGAGGCTGTTTATTTTCAATTTTCATATGAACACAAGCCACAATCTATAAAGCACCCTTAAGAGCACCTGGTATAGGGTTTCTACAAGAATGTTTTACATAAAAATGAAATGAATTGATATTCATAATCATTGAGTATACACAATGTTGTGGCATGTATTTTTTAACATGAAATTCTCCTATAATTACTTTTACAAAAATAGTAAAAGGGCAGTTTATCATATGCATACATTAATAAAGATAAGCAAAGAAAAATGGGCTTCACAATAACACGACCGGACCCCCTTAAGTGATATAAACACCAATATATTTTCTTATAAGCCCTTCTACAAAATATCCCTTTCATTTACTCTTACGTATGTAGGCCTATGTACAGATGGCATGTATTTCTATATGGGCCATATTTTAATTAACATACAATCTATCATGATCATTATATGTTTACCAATCAGTGTGCCTTTTTAAAGATTTATTTATTTGAAACTCAGAGTTACAGAGAGGGATATAGAGAGACAGAAAGAGATCTTCCAGCCGCTGGTTTGCTCTCCAAATGGCCGCAATTTCTGGGGCTCGGCCAGGCTGAATCTAGGAGCCTGGAATTTCTTCTGGGTTTTCAACATGGGTGCAGGGGCTCATAATCCTGGGCCATCTTCCACTGCTTTCCCAGGCTCATTAGCAGAGAGCTGGATTGGAAGTGGAGAAGCCAAGATTCAAACTAGTACCCATATGAGATGCTGGCGTTGCAGAACATGGCTTTAACCCATGTTACCACAAAACCTGTCCCCATCAGTGTGTCTTAAAGATACATCTCTGTGTGTGTGTGTGTGTATCTGAAACTTTCAGTGAAATAATAACAGAAAGATACTCATACTCTTATATCAGATATCATTATTGAAATCTATACCTAATTTCATACTTATAGTTTAAATACTGAATTATCTTCCTCTAAATACAAAAACAAGATTAAAATATTTTCTATCACTATATTTCTTTGATTGGAGGAACCACACAGTATAACATGAAAAAATTGAATTTACAGAGATTGGAACCACAGAATGTAATATGAAAACATTCAATGTACAGAGATTGAAAACGAAATAATAAAGCAGCCATTATGTTTAGAATGCATTATTACAAACATAGAGAATCCAAAATACTCTGGGAAAAATATGAGTATGCATTGCAACTTTAGCAAGTTTATTAGATATAAGACCAATATATAAAAATAGACTATCAATGTAGTTGATGAAGTATTCCTTTAAAGGACAAGATAGAATGTGAGTGTTACCAAAAGTTCATGAAAAGTTCATATTATGCCAAAAAAAAAAAAAATCTATGCTTGGATTTCATCATTTTTTTTTGCAGCCAAATAAACTTAGCTTTTAATTACACCTTTAAACATATCTTCTGAAGTCTACTCACACATAATTTTGCCCGTGTGGAAAATCTCCATACTGTAGTTTCCCTTCCATTCATGTTCCACACATTTGTTCTATACCATAATCTTGATATAAGTCCCTGTTGCTCTAAAAATGTGCTACTACCAATGTATTCTATTGCACTCACATATTTCACAATGTCCCTATTTCAACATTCAACCAGTTTTGTTGCCTAAAAATGTAATTTTATCTGTGACACATTAATGTAATCCATCAATATTTCTGGCGGTACCTTTTTCCATTTGCTTATAATAATTCAATGTATTTTTCTTGGTTTTAAGCACATTAATTTCAGTAGATGTCAGAGATTCGAAGCAGGTGGGATCTAATTGCCCTCTTGAAAATAGTAGGCCTGACCATCAATTATGCATCAACAAAAACACTTATGTTTGTTTACAGCAAGGAGAAGCATGGCAAATAACCTCTTTATTAGAACTTTGTGACCCCGAAACACAAATTTCATGAATATATTTTAGTGTCATTGTCACTTCAGGGAAGAAATTAGGTTATACAAGTAAGTTTCTTTCAAATGTCTCTTTACTTATCATTTGACTTGATAAGAAAGCATCAGCAGAAATTGTGCTAAGGAAGCTAATAAACTCAAACTCCATTGTATTCAAGAGAATGACACTGGGCTGGCACTGTTGCACAGTGTGTAAAGTTTCCACCTGTAGCACTGGGATCCCAAATGGGGGCTGGTTCCTGTCCCAGCTGCTCCACTTCTAATGCTGCTCCACTTCTAATCCAGCTCCCTGCTAATGCACCTGGGAAAGCAGCAGAGGACGGCCCAAGCACTTGGGTTCCTGCACCTATGTTTCAGCAGGAACTCCTGGCTCCTGGCTTTAGATCAATCCAGTTTCAACCATTGTGGCTATGTGGGATGTAAGCCAGTAGATGGGAGATCTCTCTCTCTCTCTCTCTCTCTCTGCCTTTCTAATAAATACAAAAATCTTAGAAAAATGAGAGAATACCATTGGAATAGTGACATAAATCAACTCTGTAAGTATGAAAAATAGACAAAGAAGAGAATATAAGACATGACTGATGAGGCGGGTGCACTGTGGGACAGTTGTTTTATTTGCAGCTTCAGATGCTCACACTCCATACTGGAGGTCCTGGTTGGAATCCTGGCTATGTTGTACATCTGATGCAGTTCCCAGCTAATGCACATGGGAGGCTGCAGAGGATGGCCCAAGGACTTGGACTCCTGCCACCCCTATATGACAGGCATGAAGTTGGATGATTCACCCTCTCCCTTCCCCTCTCCTCTCCCTTCCTCTCCCCCTCCCCCTCTGCCTCTGCCTCTCCCTTTCTCAGTCTCATTCTGCCTTTCAAATAAACAAATCTTTTAAAGTGGTACATTTTAATAAATCATTGACAACTATGTTAGCACATATTAGAAGTGATAATTTGGTGTAGCATCTTTAAACAGATTTTTATCACTTTTTCTACATACAAAACAAAGCCAAATGCTTATCCTTCCAGTCATTGATAATTGGGACAGATTCACTGGGCTTTCCTTGATCCTCGGATCCCACCATCATTCTTTTCTACATAGAAGAATTCACATGATTTCATGTGTTGATTCAGTGTCTAAACATTTCTGTAGGGGACATCCTAAGAAGTAAGATTTAAAATATTGTGACAGATGATTCTAGACGTTTTTCCCTATCTTTTGCAACTTGGAAAGGAATATTGTTCCTTAGTTTTTAGAGGTAGAATGCATTAGGACCCTCAGTTTTGTTGATGATGTTTGGTCCTAGTTCACATTCTCATCAAATATCAAGGTCCTCAATACGCTTGTATGTAGGATCTTGTCTTTTTGACAGTCTGATCCAGCACCTTTAGGACCTTGATCTAGGACTCTCTAGCCCTACTGAGGAACAGTAGCTACCCTTGACCCATCTACCTAAGACATTTCCCACACTAACCTGAGTCAGACCACGTAACTTCCAGCTTTTAAAATCCTGCCTCTTGTCCTTAAAAAATACCTAATATTGGTCCCAGGATTCAAATGTGTATTAATTAATAAATTATTTTAAAATATATTATTAATCATTAAATTATGATAATAGATTTATTATTCTAAGTAAGGAAATTATATCTTATAGTCATTTTCATGTTGATAATATGAAAATATACAATGAAATTAATATTAATAAAATCATTTTAAAAATTGAGTCAAAGCAGATGTTCAGCCTTTTGAGTAAGATGCCAGTTAAGATGACTGCAACCTACATTAGAATACCTGGATTTGATATCTGTTCTGACTCTTGATTCCAGCTTTCTGTTATTGTACAGAGAATTGTGGAGATCGCTAAAGTAAGTGTGTCCTTGCCACCCATGTGGGGGGGCCTTGATAGAGTTCCTGGCTTCTAGCTTCAGAGCCGGATGAGTCTTGGCTGCTGTGGGCATGTGAGGAGTGAACTGGTAAACAGGAACAACCCCTCTCTCTCTCTGTATCTCATTGTCACTCAACAATTTTTTAAATGACACATTTCAGTCATTTTTAATTGACTCATTTAATTTGTCCATCTTTTATTCTGATATAAAACCACAGCATCATTCAGAAATTCTCTATAAATTTTTAAGTTTTTCCATCCCATCAGAATTTAGTTATTATTTATTATATTAAGATAAATTGTTTACAGTAGTAAATATTTGTTACAGGGTAAGCATTTGACATAGTGGTTATTATGTCCCATAAGACGCCAAAATCCTCTTTTGGAATGCCTGGATATGAGTCCTGGCTCCACTTCCAATCCCAGCTTCCTACTAATGCACATGCTGGCAGGCAGCGTGTGGTGGCTCAAGTGGTTGAGTCCCTGTATCACACATGGGAGACCTAGAATGGGTTAACAGGTTCTTGCTTTTGCATGGCCCAGCTCTGCATTTTACAAGCATTTGGGAAATGAACTAATGAATGGACCATCCCCGTCTGTATGTCTCTGTCTCTCTGCCTTTAAAATAAAAATAAATAAACATTGATTGATTGAAGTCAGTTCATATTATTTGAAACTGAAGTATTTAATAATATATAAATTTAATTTTAATATTTTAAGGAATGTCCATGGACTCAAATAGCACTAGCACAATACTTGTAACTGCAGGCTCTAAGAATAATTCTGTAACAGAAAAAGAAATATATTCTTTTTTCTGCCCACATCCTCTATTTGAATATCAACTGATGATTCTAAGATTTTTTCAATGTTTTATAATTCCCTCATGTTTATCTAATTAAGCATAATACTAGTAGTATTTTAATGTAATCATATAACACTAATCTAATGTGTTAATCATATTATGTAATGTAATTGACTTAATTAGAATATAATTATCCTAATTATCACAAACATCAGTAAGCTTCAGCAGAAATGGCCACAGATAAACATATTGTTCATGAAGTTAAAAGTCAAAAGTAACCATAGACTTAGTAGACAGTATGTTTATAGATGCTAAAATCTGGAAAGAGACATTCTAGTCTTCAAAAATTGTACTTCTCAGTGACCTGAGCAATTGAAACAAGCTGCCATTAAAAAAGTTTTCAAACTTTGCAAATATTAAAGACTTTCACTAGATTTTAAGTAGATATATCCATCAAACAGGGTAACACCTAGCATCTCTACAACCAGATTTAAAAAACTTTTATCTTCTCACACTTGAAATTATTTTATTGATCTGCACAATGGGGCCTTAGATATTTTTTACAACTCCAGTAATTTTTGGCTTTAATTTTTTTAAAAGTTTTTTTTGTAAGTTTAGTTGAAAGTGAAAAATTACAGAAAAAGAGAGAGAAACACAGAGAGATCAGCCATCTTCTGATTCATTCCCCAGAGGGCCACAATAGCCAAGGTTTGACCAGGCTAAAGCCAGGATCTAGGAGCTTTATCTGGGTCTCCATGTCATTGGTAGGGGCCCAAGCACTTGGGTCATCTTCTGCCTTTGCCAGGCCTTTAACAGAGAGCTGGATAAGAAGTGGAGCAGCTAGGACACGAATCAGAGCCCATATAGGAGCTCAGCACACAGCTGTCGACTTACAGGCATGCCACAATTTTGGCCTCTATTTTCAGCTTTTGAGTATATTAATTCTTGCACATAAATATATATATAAATATTTTATATCATGATAATTGATAGACAATTAAATTAAATGAGTCAATTAAAAACTGTTGTGTGACAGAGAGGTTGTTCCTATACATACATATTTTATTTGAAAGGCAAGAAGATTTCCCATTTACTTTGTCACTTTGCAAACACCTACAACAGTCAAGACTCAGGCTGAAACTAGAATCTAGAAACTCAGTCCAGGAATTCAACCCAAGTAGTTCACAAAGACTCACTTACATTAGCCATTGCCACTACCTCACAGGGTCCATATTAGCAGCCAGCTGGAATCAGAAGCCAAACTAATCACTGAAGCTAGGCATTCCACTGTGGGACATGGACATTCTAACCAGCATCTTTTTTTTTTTAACAGGCAGAGTTAGACAGTGAGAGAGAAACAGAGAGAGTTATAGACAGTGAGAGAGAGACAGAGAGAAAGGTCTTCCTTCTGTTGGTTCACTCCCCTAATGGCTGCCACGGCCGACGCTGCACCAATCCGAAGCCAGGAGCCTGGTGCTTCCTCTTGGTCTCCCATGCGTTGCAGGGAACTAGAACTTGGGCCATCCTCCATGCCTTCCCCGGGCCACAGCAGGGAGCTGGACTGGAAGAGGCGCAACCAGGACTAGTACCCGGTGCCCCAACCAGGACTAGAACCTGGGGTGCTGGCGCCGCAGGTGGAGGATTAGCCTAGTGAGCCATGGTGGCAGCTGCCTAACCAGAATCTTAACTGCTAAGCTAAATACCCACCATGTTATATTTCATTACTACCATAGTTTGGCTATTCCTTTCTGTTTTTTACTATTTTTGAAATTTATTTTTTATTTATTTGAAAAGCAGAGAGAGGGATCATCCATCCAGTGGATTAGCCCATAGATTTCTGTAAGAGCCAGAGCTGTGCCTGTTTGAGGACAAGAAATTGGAAGTCAGTACAAGTACTGAGCCAGCACTGCTGCTCCCAGATTGCACATTAACAGGAAGCTAGAATCAGAAGCAGAACTTGAACCCAGGCATTCTGATACAGGGTGCAGGAATCCTGAGTGGAGTCTGAATCACTCCATCAAACAACTGTCCCCTATTGCTTCTTGTAAATGCTTAATAAGTTGTATTTCCTTTATTCTCAATTTACTGAGGGGTAGAAATAGAGACAGAGAGAGGTAGCTCCCAGCTGCTGGTTCACTCCCAAACACCCACAATGGATAAGGCTGGGCCAGGGTAAAGCCAAGAGTCAGAAACTCAATCCAGATCTCCCAGAAGCATGGCAGAAACTTGAATTCTTAAGCTATCACCACTGATTCCCGTGGTCTGCATTAGCAGGAAACTGGAATCAGGAACTGAGATAGGAACTGAATCCTTACATGGATGTGGACTGTCAGTGTCATAAGGGGTGGCTTAACTAATAGGCAATGTGTTTATTCTCTTTATATCAAAACATTTAAAACTACTGGTATATCTCTGAGTAAAGAATTGCTCACATTACATAAATTTCATCTTTTTTGTTGTTTTTCCTAGATTTCTTATGGAAGTATTTTGTCAAATTCATCTATTACCCCAATTTATTTTTTAAAAAGTTTTATTTAATTAGTTTTTACTTGTTTGAGAGGCAGAGAAACAGAACAAAAGGCTGGAGAGTGAGAGACAGGGAGGGAGATAGGGAGAAAGAAAGATAGGGAGGGAGGGAGGGAGAAAGAGAGGTAGAGAGAGGGAGAGAGGGAGAGAGAGGGAGAGGGAGAGAGGGAGAGAGGGAGACCCCCTGCTGGTTCACTTCCCAAATGCAGGTTATGGTCAGGGCTGGACCAGGCTGAAGTCAGGATCTGGGAACTCAATCCGGGCCTCCCAATGGGTGGCAGGGACACAGTTACTTGTACTGTCATCTTTTGCCTCACAGGGCCCATTAGCAGGAAGCTGGGACAAGGAGAGGAACTGGGACTAGAATCTGGTCACCTTGATATGGGAGCAGGTGTTACAACCAGCATCTTAACCACTAGACAACATGCCTGTCACTCCTCAATTTTTTTTTTTGACAGGCAGAGTGGACAGAGAGAGAGAGAGACAGAGAGAAAGGTCTTCCTTTGCCATTGGTTCACCCTCCAGTGGCCACCGTGGCCGATGCGCTGCGCCCAGCGCACTGCGCTGATCCAAAGGCAGCAGCCAGGTGCTTATCCTGGTCCCCATGGGGTGCAGGGCCCAAGCACTTGTGTCATCCTCCACTGCACTCCTGGGCCACAGCAGAGGGCTGGCCTGGAAGAGGGGCAACCGGGACAGAATCCGGTGCCCCAACCGGGCCTAGAACCCGGTGTGCTGGCGCCGCAGGGCGGAGGATTAGCCTATTGAGCCACGGTGCCGGCCCTCAAATTCTTAAAGTAAAAATATTTAGAAAGAAACTCAAGTTGGCTTTTTTTTATTTTCTTGGTCTATCTGCATTATGAAATTAAAATTTAATTGTAGTATATCCAAAGAATACATACAATTTTCCTTTCAAATTAATTAAGGCTCTAATTATATGCATAATATAAATTTTGTAGATATTCTAGTTCTATTTAAAATAAATGTTATATAGTTGGTATATGAGTAATATGTAGTTTGAACATAAATATTATGCGGTTTTTGCAATAGGTAGCCAAAGGAATTAACTGGGATGTATAATAGTTCCCAACTCGTATTTGTTGATCAATTACTGATTCAATGATAAGCTTCTAGGAAGGAAATGATTTTTTTTATTGTTTTGAGTATATCAAGAAAACTGTAGAAAAGCTTCTCTTTTGTCCTGTTTTCCTGATGCACAACATAATGACAAGACCATGGTATTCCATCTCAAACTGATGTGACAGTAGCGATGGGAGAGACATACTTCCAGTACCAGTTTGACTGAAGTTCCTTATTATATTTGGCTATTGTTTATAAAAAGAGTTAAAGTAGAATGTCACCCTGCAAACAACCAAGGATTCACAGCAAAGTAGCAGCATAATCAATTCGCTTTTTCTTTATCTTAAAGAATATACTTGCCTGCAATCACTGGGACTGCCAGCTCAGCCAGGGATGAGAGCACATACCTTCATCCCTGGATTGCACATCAGAAGTAGGTTTTTATCTCCAACTACCTCAAGTATCCATAGTTACAGGGGTCTATGCATTACTGAATGAAGTACTCTGTGTATGACCTGTCCCATATCTTCCAGGAGGAGTATGCAACTCTTACTGCATTGCTCAAAATTTTTGCTGCACTGGGATTCTGAGAGTTGAAGCCCAAGAGAGACACAATTCAAACTTAGAGATGCAGGGCTCAGTTCTTTAATGTGTTATTGTAATGCTTCATTTGCATCTGTTTCTCCACAAATTTTCCACAGGAAAAAAATAACAACAAATTCATCAAACTTCAGAGCATGCATAGCTTTTCTATTCATTAACTCCTCTAACTGAATATAAATGACTGTACACAGGCCATATAGAAGATGGGCATCAAAAATTTACACCCACAAACATATACAAAGCAGTGTGTACTTTTTCCCCCAAGTAAAGTGCAAAACATCACACCAACACTAGTACAAGAAATGTTATGATATTTCATTATTGATAAAGCACTCTTGATAAAGTAAAACATTAGGCTGCTTTTTTTCTTTGGTCACTTATCATGGAAATATGTGTAGTTATATGTTTGTATCATAAACAGAGGAGCCATTTGTGGGTAGAAAGTAGGAGACAGCTATGACTTTTCTTCCCTCCCCTCCTCCCTCCATTCCTTACTTCTCTCCTCTTTCTCTCCTTCTTTCTTCTTTCTTTCTTGGTCTTTTTAACAAGTCTAGTACCTAAACCAATGAGGGACTTCAACTTGTAATAAATCTTAACATAGATTTATGGGTAACCTAAAATATACTATAACTGATAATAGCCAAAGAAGGCAAATATATTTTATTGTTATTTTTTTCAATCTGCAGATGAGAGGTACACACATTAAAATATATTTCATTCCTCAGTCTACCTACCAAATCAGAATCTTTTTTTTTAAATTGGTGATATGAAGGAACTGGATTTTCACTTAAATTCTTATGATGATTGTAGTAATGAGAGAAATTTGTAAACTCTTTCTCTAAACTGAATAATTCATTACCTCATTAGAACAATGCCTAAGTGGGGATATCGGGATAGGAGTAGAGAGAAAAGGGACAGAGATGAATGTTTTCATCAATTTCTCCAACTACTTTCAGCTGGGGTATTAATTTTAGTCATCTACGAAATATGAGAGGGGCTGGTGCTGTGGTGAAGTAGGTCAAGCTTCTGTCTTTGGAGTCAGCATCCCATACGGGCATTGGTTCATATCCTGGTTGTTCCACTTCCAATCCAGCTTTCTGCTAATGGCCTGGAAAAGCTGTGAAAGATGGCCCAAGTCCTTGGGCCCCTGAACCCACTTTGGAAACCCAGAAGAAGCTCCTGGCTCCTGGCTTTGGATTGGCCCCTCTCTGAACATTGTGGCCAACTGAGCAGTGAATCAGCAGATGGAAGACCTCTTTCTCTGTCTACCCCTCTCTGTCTTTAACTCTGCCTCTTAAATAATTTAATACATCTTTAAATAAATATGAGAAATTGAATGCATTCAGTCACTAAAATATTTTTACTATGCAATCTAGCAAGGACACTGGTCATGGGGCAAATTAAGTGTATTCCATCTATGAGGAACAGACACTCATCAGATATCAAATACCCTGATCATGGACTTCCCAGACTCAAAATTTGGAGTGCTAAATTGATACTGTTTGTGCATTACCAAGTTGAAGATATTTTGTTATAGCAGCTCAAACACCTGGGAGAAAGCTGATGTCCTTGATTTTAAGCATGGCAAGTTTGAGGTATCTATAGTATATGTGGGCACACACATTAAATAACTGATCAAAAATGTACTAGGGGTCAAGAATGAGATTCTGGCTGTCACTGCAAATGTTTAGTTTCTTTCAGCCACACCTGTGAAATGTGTCTAAAATTGACAATCTTTTCTACCACTCCTGCAGCTATCATGCTAGTCCAAGCACTTTGGCTAGACGCTTTGACACCTGCCAACCCATACTCTAAATCCTACAGAGCCACCAAGCAAATCCCTTCATTACAAAATCTGATCACAGTACTCCTCTGCTCAAAACTTGTCAATTGATTCCCAACAACACTCCATATAAAATCCAGAATTTTAACATAGATTAACAGCCCCATTCACGTCTCTTTCCTGTCTCTTCTGTTCTCCCAAATGTGTATTTGTCTTGACCACAGTGTTCTCGCCAATGTTCTTAAACATCCAATATATATTCCACATTTGAGATTTCCACATACATTTCTGCTTGTTGATAACGTATCCCCCAGATGCCATCAGGTTCCTCATTCCATTCCTTAATGTCAATGCGGAAATATTAGTTCAGCATAACGTCTTCCCTGATTATTCTAAAAGCAGAGGGCAAACTTTTCTCCAGAGTCATCTAAATATGCTTTATTTCTCTTTACAATGCTTTTTACTCTTTTATTTCCTGATGTCTCCATTAAAATTTCACCTCCACACAAAATCAGAGAACACTGCTGCATTGCAAACTGCTTTAACTGTAGCATCTAGAATAGTGTGCAGCATGACATTTGGTACTGAAAATAAACAAAGACAATAAAGAAACGAAATGCTAGGAGCTTACAAATAATAATAGAAGCCATGGATGAAAATACTCAAAGAGTTGAATGAGTTAGAAAGAATATGCTTTGAATAAAATTTTGAAAGGCTGAAATGTGACAAACCTTGCAAATGTGTATATATGGCAGTAAGAGTGGTTATAGGAAAACCAGGAGGAAGCTGGGTAAGAGAAAAGAGAAATTCAGTCTACTACCATGGAAAACTAAGAAAATTTCATGTGGATCATAAACATAGGATAGTAAGTCATTGGTGAATATGATCAAGTTTCCAAAAGTTATTGGAAAATGAGTGTATGGTTTAATTCTATTTTTCCATGATAGTTTTGGACCCCCTTGCATGCATTATTTTATCTGGAATGAGTGGGGCCTGCTAGCTCATTTGGCCATATTACTGAAAAGCCAAGTTCCACTGAGCATTCCTTTATATAGCTTTAATGCTCCCATACAGGAACTATTTTATCTAAACTATAGATAGTGATATGCAAAGAGACACATAAACCTGGGAGAATAAAATGCAGAAAGCAGAGAAAAAAACATTTGGAAAGGAAGGGTAAGAGAGAAAAGAAAAACAAAGCATTGAAATGCCTCCAACCTAAAAATAAAATGCTGATTTTACAACTGACTTATCAGTTATGTGATTGTATGCAGTGCCACCTTCCAAACCTTAGTCTGTGGATTTATTTTAATAAATATGTAGCTAATGTGTTTCTCTTGGGATTGCTTTGAGAAAGAGATAAAGTCAAATCTTAAGTGCCTAACACTGTGCAATAAATAAATAATCTTAAGATTTTTATTTTTAACAGAAAAAGGAGAGTAGTCTCAAAACAACAACAACAACAACAACAAAAGAAACACACAGCGGCGGCCATTGGAGGGTGAACCAACGGCAACGGAAGACCTTTCTCTCTGTATCTCTCTCTCTCACTGTCCACTCTGCCTGTCAAAAAAAAAAAAAAAAAAGAAACACAAAACAGCAGTCACAGAGGTAGTTTAGAGAAAACCTAGGAAAGTGTTATGACTGGAAACCACAGAGCATGCTTCTGGAGAAGGAAATTGTCATGAGGCCTTATGCTTTTTCATGTGAGCATAAGGGCTATGTAATGTTTACACTAGGACCTTCTTGTTACTATTCTTTATTAACGCCTTTCCCATTATCATCCAATTATCTTTCACATGTGATTTTCCATTGAAACTTTCATTCACAATAAATATCTGCTATATGTTCTTATCTGTTAATGATTTGGAAGATAGGTGTGAACAACAGACACCCAGCTGTAACTTTCCCAAACTATAATTCCTGACATAAGCATACAGAATTCCCTATTTCATCAATTTGCTACCTTCCTGAAGCCACACAGTACAAGTGGTGAATAGGAAATTAAACCAGGGGCCGGCATGGTGGCGCAGCAAGTTAATCCTCCTCCTGTGGTGTTGGCATGCCATATGGCTGCTCCTCTTCTGATCCAGCTCTCTGCTGTGGCCTGGGAAAGCAGTAGAAGATGGCCCAAGTGCTCGGGCCCCTGCACCCGTGTGGGAGACCAGGAAGAATCTCCTGGATCCTGGCTTTGGATCGGCACAACTTTCGTCATTGCAGCCATTTGGGGAGTGAACCAACGGATGGAAGACCTTTCTCTCTGTCTCTCCCTCTCACTGTCTGTAATTTTACCTCTAGAATATATAAATAAAATCTTAAAAAAAAGAAATTCAGCCATTTTACTAATCCATTGTATATCATCAGTTGATTTATAAAACCTGATAACATAATAGTAAACAATGCACAAGACAACTTATAAAAATGAAATGACAATTATTTTCAGGCAATTAAGCCCACTGATCTATGCTAAGTCTATTTCATGATATAAACAAAACTACATAAAGTTGATTCACCATTCATAATAACGGAAATAAAAATAGTTCAAATTTAGAGAACAGGAAAATATTTTAACAAATCAAGGAAAGCTAAACAAAATACTTGGACTCATCAACTGGAATTATTATCAACTAGAATTTCAAATAATGTGGGGAAATTCAAGCCAATACGAGTGAAGTACAGAAAACAAACACATTTGAAGCAGAGGTATAGTTATTTCCTTCTATCCTTGTTTCCCTCCTTCCTTTCTGCCAATCTACCTTCCTTCCTTTTACCTTTCTGTCTGTCTTTATCTTTCTGAGTACTTAAATATAACATGTAAGCTTCAAATTCTTTCACGAGAAGTAAATGAAATAGAATTCCATATCTGAAGAACTGAGAACTTGAATGTAGAAATGTATTCTGATTGTTCCACAGATTCCCCCCTCCCCCCTCTAATTATAGCTATGGTCTCACATTTCTTCAGACATAAGGCTGAAAAATTATAGAGGCAATCCTAGAACACTTTGATATCTCAGTCTTAAGTAGGACTTATTTATTATTATCACAGTATCAATTGCTATTGAGGCTTTTAAGATTTTGTGGCTGCTTAGTCAATTAAAAAATGGCTACCACTCCTGACCCAATGGGCGTTGCTCACTTCCCTTGGCATTTCTCTATTAACAATGCCCAGTCCACGCAGTGTGATGATTCACACATTTTCACTCAAAATACAAGGGAAAAGTAGAATCCATATCATTACTTGCTTTCCTCTTGTGCTGTTCAAAGTAAGCCTATTTATTTTAAGTTGAAGCCTGAGATGATGTAACTTATAAACTATAATTTAAGTCACACATTCCGAATTAGGATAAGAACTTTAGCAATGAGTTCATCTGGTTTACTTTTGGTTAATTTCAGATCCATCACTACTTAGGAAGACCATTTTCTTTAGTGAAAATTCACAACTGAAACATCAGACCAGAAAGTAGGGAAGGAACTATATTATTTAATTGGCTTTATCAGCAAAATTAGTCCTAAAATGTGTTTCCATTAGATTATCTCTTCATCTGAGATTGAGATAAGGAATATGAGTCTTAAAGAAAAGCTGTCCAGATAAAGCGTTGCCTTGTCATTCATTTCACCTTACTGAATATTACAAAAAAATAGAAAATGCTCATATGTCTTATGGGGAAAGCAACAGAAACCCCCTTTTATATTGGAGATAAGGGTTATTTATTCTTCAGATTTCTCTGTACCACCTGAGGCCACTGATACCCACTGCAGTTTCTTCTCGGTATTCCTTTGTTTGTAACAGCAATACATTACTTCTCCTGGGAGGCAATGTCCATGCATTCTGAGAATCATATCATATTATTTTATATGTATATATTTATTTGACAGAGTTAGAGAGAGAGAGAGAGAGAGAGAGAGAGAGAGAGAGAGAGATTCACTCCCCAAATGGCCACCATGGCCAGCGCTGTGCTGATCCAAAGCCAGGAGCCAAGTGCTTCTTCCTGGTCTCCCATGCGGGTGCAGAGGCCCAAGCACTTGGGCCATTCTCCACTGCCTTCCCAGGCCACAGCAGAGAGCTGGACTGGAAGAGGAGCAACCGGGACAGAACTGGCGCCCATATGGGATGCTGGTGCCACCAGCAGAAGATTAACCAAGTGAGCCACAGCACCGGCCCCCATATCATATTCTACAAATGATTTTTCTATTGTACTATTAATGTATTTAATCATATTTAATTTGTTAACTAGAACGAAGTAAAATAGAATAAAAAAAGATTTTTAAAAAGTAAGTTCAAAGAAGCTCCAATCATCTGCTTTATTTTGTATTTTTCCCCACTTCTCTATACACATGCTACTGTTCCCATTCCTTATTTGTTCTCCCCCATAAAACATTAAGTTTTGTTGTTCTTTTTTTCCTGCAGAATGGTAGTATCATTTATTTGAGGATGGATATGGGAGGAAAAATAAAACAGAAAATACCAAAACTTTATTTTGCTTACAAAGAGGTTTCACTCATACTCTCATTTCTCTTCATATCATATAAATCTTTCACCATTTACAAAGAGGTTTTACTTGGCATAACAACTCTTAGTAACATTACTGATGAATGCTGTCTCCAGTTTCAAATGCATTCCACGGGCATTCCTTGAAGTTGTGGGATTTTATTTTCCACTGTCATGTGAATTTGAAAGTTATATCCTTTGACACCAAAATAGATGACATTAAAAAAACTTTCAAGTAGAATTATATCAAGTTGAAGGACGTTATTCCTCAGTATTTAAACATGCCTCAAAATCTTATAAATAGAATTATGATTTAAAGTATGAAAATAATAGGTTTTTTTTTTTTTTTTTTTTTTTTTTTGACAGGCAGAGTGGACAGTGAGAGAGAGAGACAGAGAGAAAGGTCTTCCTTTGCCGTTGGTTCACCCTCCAATGGCCGCCGCGGTCGGCGCGCTGCGGCCGGCGCACCGCGCTGATCCGATGGCAGGAGCCAGGAGCCAGGTGCTTTTCCTGGTCTCCCCATGGGGTGCGGGGCCCAAGCACCTGGGCCATCCTCCACTGCACTCCTGGGCCACAGCAGAGGGCTGGCCTGGAAGAGGGGCAACCGGGACAGAATCCGGTGCCCCGACCGGGACTAGAACCCGGTGTGCCGGCGCCGCAAGGCGGAGGATTAGCCTGTTGAGCCACGGCGCCGGCCAAAATAATAGGTTTTGTACACAACTACACACTATGCTTTAATGTTTATAGTTTAATTTTTCTATGTGGAAACCCAATTGAATTCACTGTGAGATTGCTATGCCTATTACTTTGACTAATGTTTATTAAGGCAAAGGGATTCATGCCTTAGAACATAGATGGATAGGTAGGTAGGTAGAGAGATACCTCAATTCCAGTGAAAAATATTAAAGAGAGGAGTCCTAAAATTAAATACATTTGTGAGTAATATGAGGCCATCACTTCATTAATATATATATATATATATATATATTTATATACATATATGTGTGTGTGCAATTTAACTGGCAATGCATGCTATTACTAATTGCTATATGTGCAAAGTCTCAAAAATGGATGAGAAAGTGCAGAAAAAGTACATATATATGAGGAATGGGAATTTAAAATTTTATTATTAATATCTCAGAGAAGCTAAAGCCAAATAATCCAAATCTTGAGAGTATGAATTTAAAAACTAGTGGTATGAAGCTCTTATCCTAATTATGAAGCTAATGGTAATTAACCTAACTTTAAGGTTTCACAGCCTGGAAGTTGCATTTAAATGTGTGTGCAATATTTACCCTAAGAGGTTTTTTAAATAGTATTAATCATTTTAGTTACTCAGAAAGGACTGACTTTACCTTATACATTAAAGATGCATGAAATATTGAGTTTAAAGGAGCAAATATGATATCTGTCAATTCTCTGACAGTTATGAAAATTGAGGAGAATTATGGCCTGCCCAAATTTCCAGCATTAGTTAAGGAAATTATTCTGGTGAAGACCCGATGTCTCTTAGCCAACAGAGCCATAGTTCATTCTCCATGTGAATATGTTCACAATATGTCCTCAACGCGGTTTCCTGGAGCCTTGATGAATATTTTTGTCATAAAATTTTAAAATTGTCTTTGTTGAAATAATCATAATAGTTACGGAAAAAAAGTCTCAGTAATTATTCCATGGAGTTTATGGTTTAATCATGAAAAGTGTGCTTGGTTTAGAGCTTCTAAAAGTTTAGTATCTAATAGGATTAGGCTCATGTTCTGTGAGTTAAGAGGAAATTACTCTAGATTCATACATATTGCAAAAAATATGTGGTACCTAAAGAATAGGTAAATTTCCAGCAAAGAGAGGAAGACTGGTTTTATTAATGAGAAAAGAAAATAGTATGAGGTCAAGAACTTCAGGGTAAGTTAGAATGAAGTATTATGATTGAGAAGGTTCATTTGAGCCAACAGAAACTCTTGAGTTCAAAGCGAAGCAGTTTATATTACAGAATTTGACTAGTAATGGCATGAGGTTTATTTGATTTTTTCATTCCTACATGTAATTATTGAAGATATTGTGAGTTAGAAGTGGAATTAATAATATAAGCTATCTTTCTTTACTTCCAAAAAAATCAATCAATACAGTTAATAAATGGGCAAAGAATCTCAACAGACAATTCTCAAAAGAAGAAATATAATTAGCCAATAAATATATGAAAAAATACTCAGATTCACCAGCCAACAGGGAAATCCAAACCAAAACCACAATGAGATCTCAATTTATCCCTGTCAGAATGGCTACTAGGCAAAAGAGAGAGAGAAACAAATGCTGGGAAGGATGTGAGCAAGCACACTCTTACATTCTGCTGGTGGGCATGTAAATTAGTAAAGCCACTGTGGAAAACAGTATGGAGAACTCTTAAAGAAATTGGAATATACTTGCCAAATGAACCAGCAATCGCACCACTGAGCATATACTCAAAAGACATGAACACCTTGTATCAAAGTGATACCTACATCATCATGTGTATAGCAGCACTGTTCATGGTAGCCAAAATATGAAATCCTACAATGTGTCCATCACCAAATTAATACATAAGAAGTGTGATTTATATGTATATTTACATATCATAGTATACATATAAACAAATATATTCAGTGAGATATTATTCAGATATAAAAAATGAAATTGTACCTTTGCATCAAAATGGAGGACACCATGTTAAGTGAAATAAATCAACATAGAAATACAAATATTGCATATTCTTTACATGTAGGAAGTATGTTTTAAAAAATCAAAACATACACTCAAAAAAGGAAATGCCAATATATGTCAGTATTTCTGCAAATCTAGCATTTTGTCAAAACTTGTTTAAATATTTTTCAGAGTTCAACTACTAGTACTAGGATAAAAAAAATACTAAAATGGATAAAGTATTACATTGTACAACAACAGTCAGCACAAGAGCTGATCAAGTCACTGTTTCTCAGTGTCCATTTCACTTCAACAGGTTTGAAATATTTTTCAAAAAACTGTTAAGAATAAGGGGCCAGTGGTGTTGCATACCAGGTTAATCCTCCACCTATGAGGACTTTTATCTGATAGTTGCTTATAGCCATTGCCAAATTTCCTGCACTGTGGTCATTTTACTTTTTCTTTTTTGAACTCTTATTTAATTTATGTTTTGACTACAATGTAAATTAAAAATTTTATCTCAAAAATAAAAAAAAAATTTAAAATTTTAAAAAAAGAGCCTTTGGATGGTGAGCCGGCTGTGAGGAAGGCTCTTCCCTCATCAGTCCGTTCTAAAAGCCTCTGACAAGGGTCCAAAGGGACCCAGCCTTTCCATCCTTTCTGCTACGTGAAGACATGGCGTTCATGTCCTCCGGAGCACAGTGTGCAAGACACCATTTTGTAAGCAAAGACGGAGCTCTCACAAAACACTGAAACTGCTGGCACTTTGATCTCAGACTTCCCCAAAATAAACTTCTGTTCTTTGCTTTTTAAAAATGGTATTAAAACATAAGTGTTTTTGGTGTAATTTTGAAATTCATGCATATTTTTGTAATACATGAATTCTATGAACTTTTTGAAATACCTTTCCCAGGTATGTGTTGTATATGTCATGAAATGTGCCATTTAATCATTTTAAGTGAATAATTAAATGGCATCAATCACATAGACAATAATGCCATCTAACCATCACCACTGGGTTTTATAATCACCTCAAACAGAAACTCTTTACTTGGAGCCAGCAGTATGGTATAGTAGGTTAAGCCTCCACATGTGTTGCCAGTGTCCCATTGGACAGCATTCCACCTTTGAGTCTTTTGAATAATATTTTGATGAACATTCATGTACATGTATCTGTTTGAGCTCCTGTTTCAGTTTTAGGATGCATAATTATAAGTGGAAGTGATAATTGATGTGGTAATTCAGTTCAAGTTTCTAAGGAACCGTCAAATGATTCCTAAACCAGAGGCACTGCTTTAAATTTCAACCAGTAAGTTTGCATGTATCAGTTTCAACACTGTATTTATCCTTTCTTTTTTACTGTTTTTTTTTTAGGATAGCCATCCTGGTACGTATGAAGTATTGTATTTCTTTGTCATTTTCAGTTATTTTACCAAATAACTAATATTGTTGAACAATTTTTCACAAGTATAATGTCAATTTGCATATCTGTTTTGGAAAAATGTGTATTCATGTCCTTTACTCATTTTTAATTGTGTACCACATCTTCTTGTTGAGTTTTAGGAGTCATTTATATATCCTAGATAGAAAATTATCACCAGATAAATAACTTCCAATTTTTGTCACTCATTCTGTGGGTCATCTTTTCACTAATTTGACAGTGTCTTTAGATGCACTTTCTAAAATCTTTTAATGTTTATGAATCACAATTTATTTCTGATGTTACTATCTATGTTTTTGTTTTTACATTTCAGAAATTATTCCCAAACCCAAAATCATGCATTTTTTGAGCCTAGATTGACTTTAAACTTTCCTATGGTTGTACATACAAGTATGACCACAATTACACCATTACCATGCCCTTAATTCCTCATTAGCATTGTAATAAGATTTCTTTTAAGATTTATTTACTTGAAAGACAGAGTTAGAGAGGCAGAGGCATAGAGAGGGAGAGGGAGAGGGAGAGGGGGAGGGAGAGAGAGAGGGAGGGAGGGAGGAGAGAGGGAGGGAGAGAGAGGTCTTCCATCTACTGGTTCAATCCTCAGATGGGTGCAATGGCTGGAGCTGCGCCAGTCTAAAGACATGAGCCAGGTGCTTCTTCCAGGGATCCCACATGGGTTTAGGGGCCCAAGACTTGGCCCATCTTCTACTGCTTCCCCAAGCCATAGCAGAAAGCTGGAATGGAAGTGGAGCAGCTGGGACTCAAATGGGCACCCATATAGGATGCTGGCACTGCAGCAGGTGGCTTTACCCACTATGCCACAGTGCCAGCCCCTGTATTAGTTTTAAAATTGAAAATTTGGTGCTAGCGCTGTGGCACAGTGTGTTAAAGCCCCAGTCTGCAGTGCCAACATCCTATATGGGTGCTGGTTCAAATCCTAGCTGCTCCATTTCCAATCCAGCTTTCTGCTATGGCCTGGGAAAGCAGTAGAAGATGGTTTGAGTCCTTGGGTGCCTGCACCCACATGGGAGACCTGAAAAGATGCTCCTGGTTCCTGGCTCCAGATCAGCTCAGCTTTGGCCGTTGCAGTCATTTGGGGAGTGGACCAGTGGATAGAAGACCTCCTTCTCTCTCTCTCTGGCTCTGCCTCTCTCTGTAACTCTGTAAATCTTTTTTTAAAAATGAAAATTTGCAGATCCATTAACTTTGTTTTTCCAAGATTGCTTTGGATAGTATGCATCCCTTAAATTCCATATGAATTTGTATATGTTCAGAGAAATTTCTACTCTTTCAACACTTCAGATAGACTACTCCATTGCCTTCTGTCTTCCTTGAGTTATTATAAAAAAAGCAATTCTTAAATGGTAAGTCAACTTCTGCCTGGTGCTTTAAAGATTATCTGTGTTGGCTTTAAGTAGATTGATAATAATGTATCCTGTTCTAGAAGTCTTTGAGTTTATACTGGGATTTTATTGGACTTCTTGAATATGCATATTCTTGTCCATCATCAGATCTGGGAAGTTCCAGCCATTGTTTTCTTAAACATTTTTTTTTTTCTCCAGGTCTCTATTTTTTTTTTTTCTCTCAAGGGTTCCATAAAACACATGTTAGGTTAATGTATCTCACTCTATTCTCTTTTCTTCATTATTTCTCTCTCAGTTCTACAGACTCAATTTCTATTTGTTTTGGAAAGTCACCACTCACCCAGCCTTACAAATGATTCTTAAGGATATGCTACACACATAAACATAAAAAAATTTCATCATCATGAAAGAATGAGAAGGCAAAAAATCTCCCAGTAAAAGAACAAAGGAAATCCAAAATAAGCAATAGGGATATTTATGGAAAAATGGCAGGACCAAATTGTTATTTATCAATAATAATCTTGAATGTAAATTACCCAAATTCTCCAATTAAAAAGCACAGAAACATCTATTTGCTGCCTTCAATAAACACACCTTAACAACAAAGATACACTCAGGATGAAAATTAAGGGATTAAAAAAGGTATTCCATGCTAATGGAAAGCAAAAATGAGCAGAGGTACTCATCCTAATATCATACAAAATAGACTTTCAGATACAAACTGTTAATAATACAAACAAAAAAGGCATTATGTAAAGATTAATGGATCAATTCAATAAGGAGATGAGACTACAGTAAATGTATATGCACTCAATGTATATGCACCCAAATGTATATGCACCCTAGGGTGCCTGATTATTTAAAACAGATGTTAAAGATGTAAAGGAGACAAAGGCTCTATTACAATAATAACAGGGAACCCCAACACACCACTTTGATCATGTACAGATCAATTAGACAAAAAAATCAACAAAGGACCCAATTGACCTAATAGTTAGCTAGGGACCATTTCATCCCATAAATTGAAGTCATACCCTCTATCTTTTCTGACCGCAATATAATAAAGCTCCAAATTAACAACTTAAGAAGAAAGTCTAGAAAATATACAATGAAGCAATTTCCAACGTAACACTGAGTTTTATTTTTCATTTTCAATTATCTTTATATAGAGAAGATCGGTTCAATATGTATTAAGTAAAAATTTTCATCAGTTTGCATCTTAGGATCTCTGTTCTTAATGTGCTGTACAATGTGATTCAATGCTATAAGGAGTACTCAAATAGTATATTTCACTTTGTGTTACTATATGAGGGCAAAGGGACGAATTCTTTAATTAACACATGCTAAATTGATCTCATGTATACAAAGAGAATTGAAAATGAACCTGGATGTGAACGAAAGGGTGGAGGGAGCGGGCAAGGGGGGAGGGTTGTGGGGGGAGAGGGAAAGTATGGGGGGAAAGCCATTGTAATCCATAAGTCGTACCTTGGAAATTTATATTCTAAATAAAAGTAAAAAAAAAAAAGAAAATATGCAATGAACACATAGGAACTTAACAACATCCCCCCGAATGAACAGTGAGAAATCATAAGGGATTTTTAAAAAATCCTAGAAATGAATGAAGATGAAACACAACATATCAAAACTTACAGGATACAACAAAAGCAGTGTTAAGAGGAAAGAATAGCAATTGGTGCCTACATCAAGGAACAGTTAAGACATCAAATAAATTATTTAACATTGTATTTCAAGAATCTAGGAAAATAAGAATTAACCAAATCCAAAATGTCCAAAGATATTCTTCTCAGATCTGTAAGAAAAAAAAAAAAACTAAAATTCATATGGAATTACAAGAGAACTTGAATTGCTAAAGCAATCCTAAGCAATAAAAATAAACCAAGAGGATTCACAATACTTGATTCCAAGACACATAACAGGGCAGTTATCATCAATACAGGTTGGGACTGGCACAAGAATAGATATGTGAACCAATGGAACAGACGAGAGACCCCAGAAATTAATCCACAAATCTACAACCAACTAATGTTCCACAAACAAGTGAAACTCATTCCTTGGAGAAGGGCAGTCTCTTCAACAAATGTTGGGAAAATTGGATTTATGCATGCAGATGTATGAAACAAGATCTCTACACAAATAACACCCTTTAAAAAATCAACTCACAATGGATCAGGGATCTAAATCTAAGACCTGAAGCCACCAAATTACTGAGGAGAAC
The DNA here is from genome assembly GCA_949820135.1 of Sylvilagus floridanus. Lineage (NCBI taxonomy): Eukaryota > Metazoa > Chordata > Mammalia > Lagomorpha > Leporidae > Sylvilagus > Sylvilagus floridanus. The sequence goes on from OX463243.1 coordinate 57,996,729, forward strand.
ATTGGAGAAACACGGCAAGATATTAACATGGGCAAAGATATCTTAGATAAGACCCCAGAAGCATGCACAATAAAGGCAAAAATAGACAACTGAGATAACACAAGCTAAGAAGGTTCTGCACAGCAAACACTCAACAAAATAGTCAACTGACAGAATGGGAGAGAATATTTAACAATTATACAGCTGATAAAGGATTAAATCCAGGATATTTAAGGAGCTCAAGAAACTCAACCACAAGAAAATAGTCAGTTACTGCCACAAACCCGGTAATGCTTTGATTATTTTTATAGTCCTTTACTATTCTTTATAGGAACAGTGGTTTTTCTACTTACTGCACATTGAATTCTTTATGTAATGGAAAGTTAAGCTTTTGTTTACAAAGAAAGGTGGAAATATGTCAGTATAAAGATTAAAAGAAAAATAGAAAAACTGGAAGGGATGGTAGGAGGGAGGGCACACTGGGAAGTATATTCATGCTCTTAAAAAACTGTATACATGAAATTCGTTCCCTTTATGTAAGGGCAAAAAGTTAAAAAAAATCCAGTGTTTGGCCATTCAAGAGTTCTGACAAAGCTGATACTGAGGCTTTCTGGTTTTATTTTTAAATGTTTTTGAGTTTGGGATATTGTTTTGGATTGCCTACTCTGAACTTTTTCTGATGTCATTCTTTAAAGTATATCTTTCAACAATATTAAAAACATACATTGTTGAGCAAAAATAAATGAGAAAATTTCCTCATGTTAGACAAACTGTCTATGCCTTAAGCAAAGCTTAGTGATATGAATCCTATTGTATTTTTGTTTGTTTTGTTTTTATAGTCTAAGAACATGGAAAAAAGATAGTTGCTGATGACTTAATAGAAAACACACAGAACTAATAATCCAGATACAAGTTCTGAATTCAAAGGTTCCTAGATAATTTTATGTTGTTACCATTATGGGGAATAAAGTTAAAAGCAAATACATACATAAAAACTCATATTTTAAAAATGTGACTTTATGACTTTGTCTGATTTAAATATCAAAACAATTTAGAGTACTCACCATCTAGCTAAGAGAGTATCTTAAGCTAAGAAATATAACTAATTAGGGTATTTGCAATTACTGTCCCAACTATGGAGACCACTGATCTAGTTTTAAATGCATGAGTTGGAATATCAGTTGTTATTTCATTAACTTTGCAAAAAGGAGAATCATGGGGATTCCATGTACTCTTGTGAATTAGAGTAAACACAGACTGGTATTCATGGATTACTTGGATCACTAATCACCTCTTAACTCTAGATGTGGGCTGTCTGTAACCATGAAAATGTCTTCCTTTGTTCTCAGGCAGCCACATTTTAGTAGGAACACATATCAGTGCCCAGATCCATACAGTAAAATAATCCTATTTTTTCAATGACATAACATGCAAAGAGAAGTCTACTATTTTAACCATACTGACTTTTCAAGACAAGCTGAGTTTGTGTGAAAAGTGACATTATTATTTTCAAGTTGGTCTGTTTTAAGATTTTTATTTATTTATTTATTTGAAAGGCAGATTTACAGAGAGGCAAAGGCGGAGGGGAGGGGAGGGGAGGGGAGGGGAGGGGAGGGGAGGGGAGGGGAGGAGAGGGGGAGGAGAGGAGAGGAGAGGAGAGGAGAGGAGAGGAGAGGAGAGGAGAGGAGAGGAGAGGAGAGGTCTAACATCCGCTGGTTCACTCCCCAAATGGCTGTAATGGCCAGAGCTGGGAAGATCTGAAGCCAGAATCCAGAAGCCAGGACCAGGTATCCCACGCAGGTGCAGGGGCCCCAGGAATTGGGCCATCTTCTATTGCCTTTTCCAGGCCATAGCAGAGAACAGGATCAGAAGTGGAGCAGCAGGGACTCAAATTGGTACCTATATAGAATGCTGGGACTGCAGGTGGTGGCTTTACCCAACTATGCACAGTTCCTGCCCCTCAAATTGCTCTTCCAGTGAAGACTACAGTGTCCTGTGGAGAGTGTCTTCATATCAAAGCTCTTTTACTAACCAACTTACTGAGAGAATTCAAAGAGCATCAGTTTGTGAATCACCTGGGCTGGATATTGTATAAATAAGCAAATGTCCAGTTGAAGTCAACAACAAAAAAATTTTTTTATATGCACATATATTCTTTTAGCCAATTTCTGTTCAGTATTTATTAATTTATGCATAATTGGTGTTTTAAGTTTCCCAATCATTTATTGGGTAGAATCATTCCAGGTGCTACATGAAGTTTGGTATCACTGGCTTCCTCTTACTAAATGCCAATGATTAACACTTATCTTGTGCCACAGTCACCTCTGTTGTGGCATTAGGATAAGACCAATAAATACATTTGCAGTTCTACCTTCATATAAAAGCACTGATGACTGCCCTTAAATACATGGTAATTGTTACTCTCACTTTCTTTCTTGCACATTTCTTTGTGTCTGTCTTTACCTTCTAACAATCTATTTTTAATATAGCCATATTTGCTACAGCATCAAATCTTTATTCAAGAAAAATAATGAAATGTATTTTAAATGGATTGTAACTATTTTCCAGGTACTAGACAGTTGTACTGAAAAATCCTTGTTCTATATAAACTCACAGATTGTTAAGGAATAAACAAATAATTGGAGTATATTCTTATAGAATATAAGTAGGATATAAAATTGTACCTATTTTACAACTGATTAAGATCATGGATGCTATTAATTTTGTAGAAAGGAAAATTAATGTTTATATCAATTCTGCCAATTCCTTATGCACTACATGTATATGTGTGTGTGTGCATATGCATGCACAAATGCTTTAACTAATGTTCACATGTGTAAATCTGTTAGCTGTGGGCTTGGGCCACAGCTCATTAGGCTAATCCTCTGCCTGCGGCGCTGGCTCCCCAAGTTCTAGTCCCAGTTGGGGCACCAGTTCTGTCCAGGTTGCTCCTTTTCCAGTCCATCTCTCTGCTGTGGCCCGGGAGTGCAGTGGAGGATGGCCCAAGTGCTTGGGTTCCTGCACCCACATGGGAGACCAGGAGGAAGCACCTGGCTCCTGGCGTCAGATTGGTGCAGCGCGCTGGTCGTAGCAGCCATTTAGGGGGTGAACCAACGGAAGGAAGACCTTTGTCTCTGTCTCTCTCTCTCTAACTCCGCCTGTCAAAAAAAAAAAAAAATCTGTTAGCTGTGGCTTCATAACCAGTCATCTGAAAGCTGGGTTGTGGGGGAGGCTGGATCCAGAGAGGCCTAGAGTAACTTCCTGAAGCCTGCCTTGAGTTTAAAGACCTGTCTCTAAGTTTTGAAATCCTAGCAATCACTGAGGTGGTATAATAGGATTGTCTAAAACCATTTTGCATCACATCACCCCACCCCTTGCCCGCACTGCTCTGTACCCCTTGCCCGCACCGCTCTATATAAATACTTCTCTCTTACAATAAAGTGAGATCCTGCTTCAATCGACTCCCCATTGCATGGTGGGTGGCTCATTTCCCCTCCTCAGCCAAGGCAAGCTGTGGGCAGCCTACCTAATTCTCCAGCAGTGACATGGAAAAGTCACCACACTGGGTGATGAGTTGACTGGTTCTCTTCATCTTGGTTGATCTCAATGAGCCTCGCTCATGAATCTGCCATCACCTGTTTGGTCAGCTGAGTGCTCTAGGATGACCTTACATCTCACAGGCGGTAGGCTGACAGTTGTCAGGCAGTGGGGATGATTGTATCATGTTTCTTTCATCGTTCATCAGGATTGGGATAATTGTGGCATGTTTAAAAAAAACGTGTCAAAGCACATTTTCAAGGTTATGAAATGTTTCAAAAATGTGTTAAAGCAAGCAAATGTTCTTAAGAAGTGAACTCAGAAGCATAATAAAATGAAGTCCTCTGAATTTCTTTTTTTTTTTTTTTTTTTTTTGGCAAAAGTGGGTTACAAGGCTAGCCCTGATTGAAGAATTGGGAAAACATATACCTTAATAAAATGATATGAAAAACTGCAGTGGAAGTTGTGCTAATACAGAATTGCATAATGAAGTTCTACATTTTGGAATCTGTATAAAGTAATATGGCTTATGTTTATTTGAATTTGGAAAGTTTTACAGGTTTAAGATAAATGTTCTTTTTAAGTTATTGATTAGGTTCTGCCATCAAGTGTTTGTGTAAGGAAAGTGTATTTCCCTAATTAACAAGGGTGATGGCATCATAGCTCTTTAATTCATCTGCGAATTGTAAAGCTATTATACACAGAAAAAATAAATTGCATACAGAAGACACTTGACATTTTCTGACAGGCATATGAGCACTTTGCCAATCCCTAAATTAGTAACCTTCAGATTAGCAAGTACAGCAAATCCCAAAGTGACTTTTTCACTGCAAAATGTCATTCCTAATGCACACAGGGAAAAAGATACTCTTTATTATTTCACACTTAAATTTATAAAAATTGTGCATGTAACACCAGGATAAAATGAACAAATGAAATCCAAGAACAAATTGGAGTCAGATATTTCCACCAGTTGAAATTTGTTTCAAGGTAATCTGAGATATCTTAAAAGATGAAATATTTTTTCTGGCATTAAGGATCACCACATTTAGGCCAAGTAGTCAATGAGAAAGAAATGAGATAGAGTATATCATTATAATTAGTGATTGTCAAAGGTGATAGGTTCCCCATGATGGGTAATGGGTGATAGGACTGGTGGAGGCAAGGCTTCCTATTGACCTTAAATCAGCTGAGAGGAGTTTTAAGAATTCCTTAAAATTTCCTTGCTGGAAATATGTATTTTGAGGAAACAGGCTAGGTGGACAGAGGATTCAAATGCTCCCTTGCAGATTTCTAATCCCAAAATAATGCTTAGTAGGATGGCAGGGTGCGCAGGGGGGGGGGGGGGTAATTTAAGAAGAATTCAGATTTATGATTATTTTGATGTTTTAACTGGACTAACTATATTAATGTCTAAAGTGGCCCTGTTCTTTTGATGATTAAAATAACATGGAATGTGCCTGTGTGTATACAGGAGATCAAGTAACATCGAGAGAGAATCTGAAGAAATTATGGGAGGAAAGAAAAACAAAGTTGTTTCATAATTTTATCCTAGCAAACAGTTCATTTAACAGGCTATTTTTCACAATGCCACTTTATTTAAATGTTTTTAAATTAAAACTGAAATTTAGGTGGCAAAATAGGCAGAATTGTAGCTCATTCAAATTCATACACTAAAATTCTAAGCTCCAAAAACTGACTCTACTTGAAGATATGGCCTTTAAGGAAGCACATAAGGAGATCATGAGGGTAGGGTCCTAATCTGAGAGAACTGGTGTCCTTGCTTTCTGTCTCTCCACACACCTACACAGAACAGTCCAGGTGGGGACACAGTGATAAGCTGCTGGGTACAAATCATGGAGCAGAGAGAGGTGTCCTGGAGACCAACACTATTGGCAGCTTGATCTTGAACTCCTGGTCTCCGATGTGTGAGAAAATTAACTTCTTTAGTTAAGCTATGCTCTGTATATTATTGTAGTAGCTTGAAGATACTAGGTTCATTTTCTGGGGTATATTCCATAAAACAAAAAAGCTATTGTCTTTTATATCATATAAAAGGACATTGAGTGCAACAGTGATTTTTAAAGCAGGTGTATTTTAAATATGAGTCCACACCAAATAAGTTACTTCCATCTTAAAGTCAAGTCAAGCAAATGATTCATTTCAATAGTTTAGGTGAAAATGACAGAAGTGACATGGAGCACCACAGATCAAGCTGTTAAGTAGCTTCAAAGACATTTGTCAACATGAGTGTTAAATGTAAATGTACTGATATTCTACTGTACCTCAGATACTGACTCACTAGCCAATTAAATAAATTTTTGGTCCTTTATCTTTTATATAATTGCACATGATTTAATGTCAAAATTTCTTGAACATATTTCCTAATCTGCATGACTTAAAACGTACCTCAATATTTTTAATGAAAAATATTCATGGAGAAACCAATTACAATTGTTGATAGTCTACCTGATTGTGTATGCTAACTGCCAGATGTTTATACAACATAAATTATTCAGGAGTATTAGAGCAGATGTTTTGAAAGAATCATAAATTTCACTATATCATGAATAAAATTAGGAGGAAGCAGCAGTACTTGTTTATTGTTTCTTTCCATTATTATGGATATAATAAATGTTTTCAAGTCAGAGAAACCAAACTATATTTATATATATCATTTCACTATTTCTCAGTAGCTACCAACAACCACTTTCAAATCTGTTGGCTGCATAGAAGAGTGGGTGTGAAGGAAGGTCATTTGGAAAATTCCTAATAATTTACAATTTGTGTCTTCTACAATGCCTATATATTTTCTTTCTTTAAGTTCATATTCCCTTTACAAAAAGAAAACCCTCAAGTCAGGGGAAAATTATAATAAATTATTTCAAATGTATGGAAAACTCTCTGGTAATATTTGTTTTTTGGGTTTTTTTTTTTTTTGGTTTGTTTGTTTGTTTTGACAGGCAGAGTGGACAGTGAGAGAGAGACAGAGAGAAAGGTCTTCCTTTTGCCTTTGGTTCACCCTCCACTGGCCGCCACAGCCGGCGCACTGCGGCCAGCGCACCACGCTGATCCGAAGGCAGGAGCCAGGTGCTTCTCCTGGTCTCCCATGGGGTGCAGGGCCCAAGCACTTGGGCCATCCTCCACTGCACTCCTGGGCCACAGCAGAGAGCTGGCCTGGGACAGAATCTGGTGCCCCGACCGGGACTAGAACCTGGTGTGCCAGCGCCACAGGCGGAGGATTAGCCTAGTGAGCCGTGGCGCCGGCCCCATATACATTCTTAAATTACCACTACCACAACCACTTCTATCTGCTTCTCTCATTTGAATCACCATCTATGCCACCACTGAAATAAACATTTCCCTTTGTTACACTGACAGTGAGGGTGAACCTTTATTATACATGAAATGAACTGATACCAGACAAAGCAATTTTGCATATGAAAATGCAAGATAATCCATTTAAAGACTCTATAATTGGGGCCAGCCATGTGGACAACTGGGTGAACGCCATGGCCTGTAGTGCTCCACTTCCGATCAAGCTCCCTGCTAATGCGCCTGAGAATACACTGGAGGATGGCCAAGTACTTGGGCCCTGCAACCACGTTGGGTACCTGATAGAGGCTCCTGGCTCCTTGCTCTGCCTTGCTCAACCCCAGTAGGATGAAAGACCTCTATCTCTGTATCTATCTCTCTCTGTAATTCTGCCTTTCAAATAAATAAAATGAAGCTTTTCAAAAATTCTATAACTTGGAGTGACTGTTGAATTATAAGAGAAACCACAACCTCAGAAAATCTGAATAATAACCCATTTTCTTACTTGCTAAAATAACAAAATTGAAGCTATTACATTATTACATTATAAAAGAGATAACTTAAGCTAGGACAAAATGTTATTTTGTCACTGACTTGAACATTTTTAAACACTACAATTGTAAATTTTACATTTATAAAAATATTGTAGACTGTGGATAAGATTATACAATGAAATATATAACAAGATATATAACAAGATAACAATGAAAATATTGAATTACAGGTTATATAAAATTACTTGCAGCTTATGTGAATAAGGTGTATATGAAACGTAAATAAATTGTGTTTCGAATTGGCCCCTCCAAGATACATTACTGAGTACATGAAAATATTCCAAAATCTGAAAAAAAAAATCTGAAATCTGAAACTTCTGGTCCCAACCATTTTAAATAAGGAATATCAACTCTATGTCAATACTAGTAATTTCTTATTATAGAGATGACAAAAGTGAACCTTAGGGTTGCTTTCAGTTTCTTATTTTAGGAAATAAAGCAGCAAGACAAATTTAAACAGCATAAACTTAGTTCAATTCTTAATTAACAAGCTACATACAGAGTTCACCTTCTTGTCAACAATCTCATTGAAACCTTCATGGCTCTTTCCATCATCATCATCTCTTATTTATTACTTTGCTTAGTCACTGTACTTCCCATGGTTGCTCCAGCTGCAATCAAAGTCGATCTCCAAAACAGTAGTCATATTTATCATTATAAAACCTACAGATACTCACGGATCTATGCTCATAAATACCAATGAATGGACTCTGTCAGTTGTGTCAGTAATTTCAGTCAATCCTTCAAAGTATTTTAATAGTTTAAAAAAACAAAACAATACTAAAGTAATATTTTAGGGTCAGGGAACATCAAGGAAATTAAGAGTTTTGGAGAAAAGATCTTGGAGGAAAAAACTCGAAGATGTGATTTCTAATATTTTAAGTCACTCTGTGGAATCATGTAGAGATTCTAGAAGTGACTAATAAGACACTGAAAATCTTAGTGGAGCTTAGGCAGTTCATGAATTTAGATAAAAATGATTTTCAGAGGCCTACCAAGGCCAGCTTTCCAGGTAAATCTCTGAGGCTCTGGGTGGACTGCAGAAACTTTAGGAGCGAAAGTGAATTGGAAAACTCTAGACTCTCAAGTTCCTAGTGAATGACTCTTGTGAAATTAAAGTAATATGGAAATATTATTGTCCTTAGCATAGTGTCCAGTTTCTAGCCAATAAGAAAATAATACATGCCAAAAAGAAGTAAATTATCCAGATGTTTAATATTATTCAAAAAAGTTAAAATATGGTCACTGTCATTCATATGAAAATAATCAGTCATGAAATGATACAAAAAGCAACAATGTGCTTAAATTCATCAAAAAACTGAGAAGCATTGGAGGTACAGATAATGCAGATAACAGAAATCAACAATAAAAATCTCTATTTCATATTTTCAAACAATAAACACAAGATGAAGATTTTTAAAAAGCAATAGGATCTTTAATAAGCATATGGAAACTATAGAAATAAAATATAAATTAAAAATTTTATTGAGGATTTAAATATCAGATTATAAAAGCTGAAGTATGAATTAGTAGACTAAAAAATTACAGAAAAAGAAAAAAAGAATCATTAAGAAAGAAGAAGGTGAAGAACAAAAAAGGAATATGTAAGAAATTATAGAAGATGTGTATTAAGGCATAGAAATGTATATGAGGAATATGAAATGTGCAAGAGGAAGAAAATCATGTAGAAGTAATATCTAAGCAACAGAGTGTCCCATACAGAATAACATGCACACTCAAAAATGCACACACAGACACCAGATTGCCAAGCAGATAGAATCAGAGAAAACAGAAACATCTGTAAGACATGGATTTTTTTTTTTTTTTTGACAGGCAGAGTGGACAGTGAGAGAGAGAGACAGAGAGAAAGGTCTTCCTTTGCCGTTGGTTCACCCTCCAATGGCCGCCGCACCATGCTCATCCAATGGCAGGAGCCAGGTGCCAGGTGCTTTTCCTGGTCTCCCATGGGGTGCAGGGCCCAAGGACTTGGGCCATCCTCCACTGCACTCCCTGGCCACAGCAGAGAGCTGGCCTGGAAGAGGGGCATCCGGGACAGAATCCGGTGCCCCAACCGGGCCTAGAACCCAGTGTGCCGGTGCCGCAAGGCGGAGGATTAGCCTATTGAGCCTCGGCGCCAGCCAAGACATGGATTTTTTAAAAAGATAAAAATTGGGGCTGATGTCGTGATCACTTGGTTAATCCTCCACCTGCAGCACAGGCATCCCATGTGTGCTGGGTTCTAGTCCCTGTTGCTTCTCTTCCAGTCCAGCTCTCTGCTGTAGCCAGGAAGGTAGCAGAGGATGGCCCAAGTGCTTGGGGCCCTGCACCCGCATGGGAGACTGAGAGGAAGAACCTGGCTCCTGGCTTCAGATCCACGTAGCTCCGGCCATAGCATGGGGATTGAACCAATGGAAGGAAGACCTTTTTCTATGTCTCTCTCTCACTGTCTATAACTCTATCTGTCAAATAATAAAAAAGATATAAATGAATCTAACTATATACAACAAACACCATCAGCTATAAGACAGCGAAATAATAAATTAATTTTGTTAAAAAAGTATTTGAGGCCGGCGCTGTGGCTCAACAGGCTAATCCTCCGCCTTGCGGTGCCGGCACCTCGGTTTCTAGTCCCGGTCGGGGCGCCGGATTCTGTCCCAGTTGCCCCTCTTCCAGGCCAGCTCTCTGCTGTGGCCGGGGAGTGCAGTGGAGGATGGCCCAAGTGCTTGGGCCCTGCACCCCGTGGGAGACCAGGAAAAAGCACCTGGCACCTGGCTCCTGCCATCGGATGAGCATGGTGCGGCGGCCATTGGAGGGTGAACCAACGGCAAAGGAAGACCTTTCTCTCTGTCTCTCTCTCTCACTGTCCACTCTGCCTGTCCAAAAAAAAAAAAAAAGTGTTTGAAATTCATAATTACTGAGACACACACACACACACACACACAGAGCTAGTGAGAGAGATCTTCATTCTGGAGTTCCATCCCCCAGATGGCCACAATGGCAGCACTAGGTCAAGACAAAGCCAGAAGCTTTATTTGGGTTTCCCACGTGGATGGCAGGAGCCCAAACTCTATGTGCCATCCTTCAGTGCTTTTCCCAGGCCATTAGCAGGGAGCTGGATTAGAAGTGGAGTAGCTGGGACATGAACACACGGAGCATTCCCATCTACTAGTCCACTCCCTAAATGACTGCAATGGCCAGAGTTGGACAAAGAAGAAGCTCGGGGCCAGGACCTCAGTGTATATCTCCCATATTGGTGGCAGAAACACAAATAGTTGAGCCATTACCTGATGAATATTTGCAGGAAGCTAGAATCGGGAGTGGAGCAGGGGCCTGAACTCAGACACTTGCATACCGGTGTCCCAACTGGTGACTTAACCACTAAGCCAAATGTCGCTCTGATAATTTAATATAAAAATAATAAAACATCTAAGTGATGTGGTGTGACTGACAGAAACATGAATGAATAAATGGCAGCTGAAAGACTGAAATTACTCTTAAGAGAATACTAAAAATGAAAACACATCAGAGGTAAAATATATGCTTTTCATTGACTTAGCAGATTGGATTCATCATAGGAAAGTATCAGTATACTCAAAGACAAGTGAAATAAATTTCCCAAATGGATGTACAAATTTTAAAAAGGATGAAAAGGCAAAAGGGCATATAAGATCTTTAAGATATTATAAACCTTTTATAACTATGGGTAATAACACTTTTAGAAGAAGACAAAGTATAGAACAAAATAAAGGTCTGAAGTAATGGGCTTAGATTTTTCAAAAACAAGGAAAGACATTAGCTTGCAGGTCTAAAAAACTTTTAATGCTATTATATAAAACTAGATCATGAATCATTTACTTTTTATTATAGAATTTATGTAGTAAATTTTATCACCTCTCATATAATTTATAGATTTTGAAATTCTTACACTCCTTTATGTACTTTTCAATGTATATACTTTAGCATTTTATTAATATAGCATATAGCTAATATTCAAAACATAATTATTATATGCAGTTATGCAACATTTATGGTTATTATATTATAATCAATATTCATGACATGTTATAATTTCTGATTCAGTAATCATAACAATGTTATTTTATGGATAGATTTACCCAAGTGTTTGCCTTCTTCTTTGCTCTAGATTTTTAGCTAAAATTCTGGATAATGCTAGAGGTAATATTACTTCATCTTGAAGGACAGCTTTTAGTGTTCCCTTCAATGTTGGTCTACTATTGAATTTCTAAGTCTTTTTCCTTTGCCGGCTTGTTTTCTGACAACAACTTCCTGTTATTTTTATTTTTGGAGGGTATGATTGCTCTCCATTATGGGTGAGCATACTGATATTATCACAAGGGGGTAAAAAGGATCTGGTAGTCAGTAATTGTTGCTATTAATATTAACATTATTCATTACATCTGAATCTTTCCCTGGATTTTCATGACAAATTCGAGGAACTTTTTTTTTTTTACAAATCACTTCTTACTTTTTGATTTCTTTTTATTATGGTATTTCTTTATAACTGCTTATATATGCAATTACTTTGCTTTTATTTTTGCAAAAATGCATACTAATTTTACTATCTTAATAATTTTAAGTGTAACACATATATGTTCAATTTGTGCAACTGATGTCTAGAATGATTTCATCCAGCAAAATTTAACTCTCTACCAATTGTCCATCTCTACTTTCTGCTTCTCCCATCCATGACGGTAACTATTCAGTTCCCATTTCTAAGAATTTTCCAACTTTGATATATAATATGAGGGATATCTTGCAGTTCCCTTTTTGTGACTGATTTATTCCACTTTGTATATGTTACAACCAAAATTATATCACTGCTGCAACATACAACCGAAATTCTATCCTTCATAATGCATGTATACATTGCATGTATGTATCACATTTCCTTTAGACATTTATCTTTTGGATAGTTAAATAAAAAATGGACAGTTAGACTTTATACTTTGTATGGGTGCAAACCATTGAAATCTTTACTTAGCATAGAGTTGATCTTCAGTATATAACAATAATTAAAAATGCATCTTAATGAAGAAAGGGATGGGAGAGGGAGTAAGAGGTGGGACGGGACTGGGAGTGGGAGGGCAGGTATGGGGGGGAGGAACCACTATTATCCAAAAGCTGTACCTATGAACTTTATTAAATAAAAGCTTTGTTTAAAAATGAGCAGTTAGGTTGCTTTCGCATCTTGGCTTTTGTGATATGGCTGAGCAAATGTCTGTTTGATCCTGTTTCCAGTTCTGTTGAATATACAGGGAATACTGGATCATGGGGTAATTTTAATTTTAATTTCTTGAGAGACTTCATCGCTTTACATAATAGCTGCACTGATTAATACTCCCATCCAAAGTGTGTAAGAGTTCAATTTTTCTCATCTTTGTTGATATTTGTTACTTTTTATTTTTCTGGTAGCCATGACAAAAGGTGGAAGGTCATATTCAAATATTTTTGACTTGCATTTTCCTGATAACTGGTAATGCTGAGCATCTTTTCATGTGCTCTTTTTGTGTTAATTAATCTCTGAATTCTTGAGTAACTTTCTTTACACAGCCAGAAAACAAACAGCTGAGAGTTGCATAACTTATTAGCCTGCTCTTCAATAGCTAGTTTTTTTTTATTTTTAAAATTAACAAATAAAAAGTTTACATATTATGGGTGCACTATATAATGTTTCAATATGTATAAACATTGTGTAATCTCTAATCAGGTTAAATATACACATCTCTTCAAACATTTAACATTTACTTAGGGAGAAAACATTCAAAATCTTATTTCCTCTTTTTTCAATAAAAACACAGTACATTAAAATTATCTATAGTCACTCCATGGTGCAATAGAGCCTCGCAACTTCTTACTCCTATTTTCCTATAACTTAATATTGATTAATCAACATTTCCCCTTACTTTCATCCCTTCTATTCCCTTTCCCTTGCTTTCCATCTGCTGGTTCACTCCCTAAATGGCTGCAAAAGCTAGGGCAGGATGAGGCCAAGTCAGGAGCCCAGAATTTCATCTGAATATCCCATATAAGTGGCAGTAAACTTTAGCAGAAGCATAGACAGAATTCTATCCGAGGCCCTCTGATGTGGGATGTAGGCATTTAAAGTGTGCCATAGTGCCTGCTCCCCTATTTTTTGAATAGAGATTTTTGGAACTGAATTTTCTTTGATGTCTTGGAGAAAAAAGTTATGGGGGGGGGAGCCATTGTAATCCATAAGCTGTACTTTGGAAATTTATATTCTTTAAATAAAAGCTATATATATATATATATATATATATATATATATATATATGAAAAAATCAATTTTTTGAAAAAGTTAAAAAAAGTAGTTACCACCCCAAAATCACATGAATTAATAATAATAAATTCAAAGAGCCCATTATTTTACCGTGCTAGTCATAACCAGGCATATAAAATTTTCTGAGCAATACTTATGAATGACATCTCTCTCACTTCCAGGGCTGGCACAAATTGTGATTTATGTCTATTTCCACTTTTGTAAGGCCATACAATATGACAGCTCCTTGTTTATAATGGATTCCTGTGAGAGAGTATCACAATAATAGTTCTTCTTAGTCAAAGTAAACCCAACCAGAATTTCTCCATGAGGTAAAAATCTAAGGCAGTCTTTATCATTAAAAAAAAATGAAAAACAAACAAAGCATTCCTCTCTTGCTTGTCTATTAAAGACAATTTTACCAAAATAATTTATTGAAATAATACAATAATATGCAAATATGCATGCACTATGACCACAGTCTAATATGCTGCACATGTATTTTTTGGCCAACTGTTCCAATTCCTTTTCCTTACTTACAGATATTTTCCCCATTTCTTATTACTTACTGTTCACTTTATAAAACTTATATAGAATAGTGCTTAACAATCTGTAACTTTTCCAGGATTCTATTCCATTAACTGCAATTATATCAAAGCTTTATACTTTGAAAAGAAAATTCATATTATATTTAATTGGGGATTTGTATAAATTGAACAGGATTTGACTTCCACATACATGTAGACTTTTGAACTGCAAAGTTTTATGTTAAGGGTTAATGGATTAATGCTAGTGATTGATGGATTAGCATAGAGGCTTAATCCAATGAAAATACTTGAAACTGAGGCTTTTGGGTAGTGATTGTTTTGAATTAGGATGCTGGAAATGTGCCAAGATTGAATCATAATGGTTTTATGAGAAGAGACCACAGAGGGTAGAGGAACAGTGTGCTCCCTGTCCCTCTGCTTCCTTGCTCACTATGTGATCCTCTTTCTGTACCCAATCCTCCTTGTTAACATCACCAGAGGCCAGTGAATGCTCAACCTTGAACTGTGACTCTCTAAACTGTGGACTGAAATAATTTTTTTCCCCAAGAAATTCATCTGATGTATTTTATTTAAAATAAGGAAAAGATGTCTAATATAAGAGTATACTTACCTGGATTTATATCCTGAGTGACTTATTGGGAAGGGAATCTGCATAGAATTATACATCCCTGGATTTACTCTCTGGATCTGGCACATATTAATTTGGTGTAACTGAGCAAATTAATTACTTCAGGTATAAGGGAAGACTATTCCTGTCTTGACTATTTTCTGTGATTGGCTAAGATATTATTAAATTCTGGCCGGCGCCGTGGCTCAACAGGCTAATCCTCTGCCTTGCGGCGCCAGCACACCGGGTTCTAGTCCTGGTCGGGGCACCGGATTCTGTCCCGGTTGCCCCTCTTCCAGGCCAGCCCTCTGCTGTGGCCCAGGAGTGCAGTGGAGGATGGCCCAGGTGCTTGGGCCCTGCACCCCATGGGGAGACCAGGAAAAGCACCTGGCTCCTGGCTCCTGCCATCGGATGAGCGCGGTGCGCCGGCCGCGGTGCGCCGACCGCGGCGGCCATTGGAGGGTGAACCAACGGCAAAGGAAGACCTTTCTCTCTGTCTCTCTCTCTCACTGTCCACTCTGCCTGTCAAAAAAAAAAAAGATATTATTAAATTCTGAATATGTGAAACTCCTCATAGTAACAGTTATTAGACTAGCTAATTTCTATTTCTTATTTCTACATACTCAAATCTAAGCTGCTCAACCCTATGAGGCTCAGTACCTTAACGGCAGAAAAGGAGTGATAGTCACCCACTGAAGCCCACACAGCTGCTTACGTCAAATGCCATATATATGAAATCCATTTTTAAACTGAATTGTTGATGATGATGATGAATGAAACAATATTTTCCATGAAAATTGTTGATAGTTTAATCTCTGCTGTGCTTATTTGAAAGGTTACTACAGAAATAACTCTCATAATTACCATTACCAGAGTTATTTCAAATGCAAATTACTTCAATTAATATTCATTCTCATATTATTGATAAAGGCCAAAATAATTGTAGCTAAGGGTTTATGTAATCAGACAAAAGGAAAAATATTCTGAGGCAAATGTCTCCTTAATCAATTGGTAATTTAGAAACTACATTACAATATAATCAAGAAACTGTATAACAAAAGTGATCAAATTAATTTCTAATAAAGATGAATCACAAAATAGATAGAAATTATAACATCTCATAGTTTTTAGGATAATTAAGATGATATCATGTAGTAGATGTCTCAATTCAACCTGATAAACCTAGAATAAATGATTTTCACATGCATCCAGTGGAGATTCTCAAAAAAATTTATAATATTAAAAAACAGAAAATTATGAAGTCCAGTTTTACTAACTGAACATCAGTTATACATTACAACTAAGACAAAATACAAGTC
The DNA here is from genome assembly GCA_949820135.1 of Sylvilagus floridanus. NCBI lineage: Eukaryota > Metazoa > Chordata > Mammalia > Lagomorpha > Leporidae > Sylvilagus > Sylvilagus floridanus. The sequence continues at coordinate 58,012,886 of OX463243.1, forward strand.
CTTGGCAATTGTCAGTAATAATATTTGGAAAGAATGGAAAGCAGATGACCAATTTTTTTAGGAAGATATCTTGAGTACAGTTTATAACCTGTTAGGCAATAAAGAAAATATCAGCAAAGTCTTGGACACTAATTCTCCCTATTTAAAAAATAAAGTTAAATTTCAATTTGAAGTCTTTTGATAAGAAAGGCTAAGAATTTTCTGACAATACTTATATTTTTGTATTAAGTTAAAATTTGGGGATTCAATAAGTAACAGAGATGTACATTGCTTAGAGTTTTACAAAACTGTATAGCTGGGTTGTAAACTATAATAATCAACAGAGTCATTTTATCCAATGACTCTAGTGATAATATATTCCTCAACTAATCATATCTGAGAACTAAAAACCTAACTTGTATAAAATGACTGCAGATGCTCTTAAAATTAAGGAAAGCACAAAAGTTAGCTATTCTGGGGGTGGGGTGGGAGCTGGCGCTGTGGAGTAGCAGATAAAGCCACTGCCTACAGTACTGGCATCCTGTATGGGCATTGGTTTGAGTCCCAGCTGCTCCACTTCCAATCCAACTCTCTTCTATGGTCTGGGAAAGCAGTGGAAATGGCCTAAGTCCTTGGGCCCCTGTATCCACGTGGACCTGGAAGGTACCTGACTTATCTTCCAGTTGCATTAGCAGGAAGGTGGATCAGAAGTGGAGCAGCCAGGACTCAAAACAATTCTCATGGGATGCCAGTGTCACAAGCAAAGGCTAAACTCACTATGCCACGATGCCAGCCTATCTACGTATTTTAAAACAATTTATGTAAAAAAGTTGGTCCATGAGAGTGAAGCTCATTTCTATCTCAGTGATCCGATACATACATCTTTGCATGAAGATACTTTAGAAAGTACATGGAATCTTACAACAAAAAGATAAGCTTATTTTGTTATAAAAATTAAAATATATGCATAAATTTTATAATGTTCCTTTTCTATTACAATGTGAAGACTCTATATGTATTCCTTAATGTGTGCATGTACTTACTTTATTTTCATAATATTTATCTATTATTTTTGAGGTAGAAAATATATAATAAAACATCAGCCAATTACACCATAAATTTGATATTGTATGACCAAAAAACAGCCAGAACCTGTTATTTAACATAGGGCTTCGAGACTTGATTCAAACTTGATTTTCCTTAATAATGAAAAGCATTTATATAAATTGAAAAATTTAATAAAAACAAAAAGCAGAGCAAGAAATTGAGCCCTAGTTACTTCTATTGTCTCACAGGAAAAAGTAAAGAGCCTTTAGGAGGCAGTATCCATGCTTACAAAGATCTTGGCTTATGGAATCACACATGCCCTGCTTTAGAATACACTGTACTATTTGTTAGATGACCTTCAGCAAGTTAGCAATATAATTTGATCTTCTGATTTCATATCCATAAAAAAACAATGTACGGCCGGCACCATGGCTCACTTGGTTAATCCTCCTCCTTGTGGCGCCACATCCCATATGGGTGCCGGGTTCTAGTCCTGGTTGCTCCTCTTCCAGTCCAGCTCTCTGCTGTGGCCTGGGAAGGCAGTGGAGGATGGCCCAAGTGCTTGGGTTCCTGCACCCCATGGGAGACCAGGAGAAAGCACCTGGCTCCTGGCTTCGATCGGCGTAGTTCCGACCATGGCAGCCATTTGGGGGGTGAACCAATGGAAGGAAGACTTTTTCTCTGTCACTCTCTCTCACTGTCTAACTCTATCTATCAAATAAAAAAAAAAAAAGATGTAAATATTAGTCCTTTGATTGTTTTTGATATGAGCAACAAATGCCATATGAACACAATTTGAAAATTGTCAACTAAAGTCATATTGTTTTTATCATCACAATCATTGAAATCATCATTTTTTTTGACAGAGTGGACAGTGAGAGAGAGAGACAGAGAGAAAGATCTTCCTTTTGCCGTTGGTTCACCCTCCAATGGCCGCTGCAGCCAGCGCACTGCGCCCAGCACACTGCACTGATCCGATGGCAGGAGCCAGGTGCTTCTCCTGGTATCCCATGGGGTGCAGGGCCCAAGGACTTGGGCCATCCTCCACTGCACTCCCAGGCCACAGCAGAGAGCTGGCCTGGAAGAGGGGCAACCGGGACAGAATCCGGCGCCCCGACCAGGACTAGAACCCGGTGTGCTGGCGCCACAAGGTGGAGGATTAGCCTATTGAGCCGTGGCGCTGGCCTGAAATCATCATTTTAACAGCATCTTGTGCTTATGCTTTTCTTCCAAATTACTGTGAAAAGGACAAACTTAATGTAAATCAAGTGTCCTACTAGACACGACATTATGGCAACTGCATGAGAAGATGAACACAGCTACAATTCAACATAATAAAAAAATATCCTTCTTCATTATCCACTTATTCAATGTTTCCCTGGATGTTAATGTCTTATGAGATGTCTGTTGTGAATTGAAGTATGAAACACATTCTGTAGTTTCTTCAATAATGATAATAATTTTTGTGTTAAAAAGTAAAAAATCTAAAACTAATCCTGAACTTTCAAATCACGTAGCTAAGTGAAAAAGATGACAAGACTAATAAATATCAAGAATTATGAATACTATGACATAATTTTAAGCCACTGTCATCATTTTAAGCCATTGGTAGTCAGTAAATAGATAGAAATAAGCAATTTAATAATCAAGGGAAATTACTACATGTCAAGTAAGGCAAAAAATTGAGAGTAATCCTTCCTTATTTGGCATGTATTCAGAAAATAACTGAAATTGATTTATGACAGTAAAATGTATACATTACCATGTCTTTATAGTAAAATCTATGTAATGTCAATTAAATGAACATTGGTCTATTAGTCTATTAGTCTTTCACAAATAAAATTACATTTGGTTATAGTGTTTGGTTTTCAAGTTAATTGCTGCAATAACTGTTGTGTTTTACATCACTAACATATAATATATTACAAAGTACTTCAAATAGATAAATAATAGAAAAAATCTGCAAAAATCAGCAACTTAGATCAAAATGCAGCAACATCAATCAAAATGCACAGGCTTAGTTTAGAGAAGACACACTGCTAACATTCAGGAAGATAGTGTAGCATAAAACAGTAACTGATACTTTAATGATGACCTTATTTTAAAAAAAATCAAGTTACATAAAGAATGCTATTTTGAAGAATGCCAGGAAATTTGCAATAAAATATCAAAGGTCTTCTATTGAATATATCTAAAACCTACAAGGTTTAAAAGCATGGAATCTTCCAAGATTTGGAAATGCTATCAAGAATGACTTATTGGGACAGGCATTGTGACACAGTGGGTTATGAACCTCTTCCAATACCAACATTAAATATCAGAGTACCTAGGTTCAAGTCCTCACTCCTCACTCTGCTTTCTCTCCAGCTTCGTGTTAATATTCACCTTGGGTGACAGTACATTATGGCTAAAGTAGTCGGTTTCCTACCAACTTCTGACCCTCTTATTCATGACGTCAGTAATCACCCGAGGCTCTTGTCATGAGCTGCCAAAGCTATGGAAGCTTCTTGAGTTCACTAACTCTGACCTTATTTAAACAAGGCCATAATCAAAGTGGAAGTTCTCTCCTCCCTTCAGAGAAAGGTACCTCCTTCTTTGTTGGCACCTTCTTTCTTCTGGGATCTCACTCACAGAGATCTTTTATTTAGGTGTTTTATTTTGGTTTTGTTTTAGTTTTTTTGCCACAGTGTCTTGGCTCCATGCCTGAAATGCTCTCATGGGCTTTGAAGCCAGATTCGAATGCCTAAGAGCTGATTCTGAGGCCAGAGTGCTTTTTAGGACATTTGCCATTCTATGAGTCTGCTGTGCACCTCGCTTTCCATGTTGGATCATTTTCTCCTTTTTACTTCTATCAATTATTATTAGCAGACACTGGTCTTATTTATGTGATTCTTTTGACACTGAATTCTACCTTTATGATCAGTTGTGAACTTAAATTGATCACTTTAACTAGTAAGATGGCATTGGTACCTGCCAACTTAATGGAATTTGGAGTCCCATGTTGCTTTGACTTTTAATTAAGTAAATAAATAAAACTTTTTAAAATAATGATTTATTATTTAAAAATTTTGGAAGACTGACATGTGAGCTTACCTAAATATGGAGTAAGCCACTTAAAGCATAAATGAAACACATTTTAATAAGTAATCTAAAGACAGGATGAAGTGGAAGATAAATATGCACTGGAGATGGAATCTTGATACCAACTTTTCATTTCCCTTTAGTTATAATATACAGCCACACTCTTGCCCTTGACTTGTGGTAGACAGAATGTGCTTTCTTTCCACTTGACTATAGTCTTGCCATGTGCCTTGATTTGCTCAATGGGATGTTAGCAGACATTTGGCAAGGGAGACTTGAAATACACTTGTGCAGTTAGATATTCCTTCACTTACTTATGCTATCAGCATGGGAAGAATATGCTTTATGAGATGACTACCCCTTCAGCCTCTGTCCCAGAATATGACACGCAGTGAATTGCTTCAGGTGTAAAACATCACTGGAACTTGAATTACAGCTACTTCTACTGAGCTACATGTGTACAAATGGAACAAAGCTCAGATAGTAGACTCATGGACAATAGTATCACGTCTAATCAAGGAGTCAATCTTCTGGTTAAATTGTTTTATACAGTGTGAGGTAACACCATTTCATTTATTCTAGGGAATTATCCTAATTCATGAAGTGATGTGACATTCCAATTACATAAAGTTCATAATACAATAGAATGGGTTTTAAATTGGAGAGATCTTGATTCTCTTCCCAAAGCTGACTTTAGCTAACTATCAATGCTCATGCAAACATCTCAGCTACGCTTGGTCTGTTTTCTCACTGCTTTGATTGGCAGACTTCTCTCTAGGATGACATTTTCTGCTGAGATTCTTTTATTTTCTGTCTCTATGGGATTTATTTTTTCCGGTTTTAACCTGAGATAAGTGGATTTTACTCTAAGGTAATCACATTCATGTCAACAGAAATACAGAAGTGGTCTGTGAATGTAATGTAGCCACAAAACATTAAAATATAAAAAAGTTAATTTGAGCACCTATAGGGTGCATAAATATTACATGTTTTTGTTATGAGCTGAACAGGAAAATAAATATTTCATTGTATATTACTTGCTTCACTTATATCACAATAGTTTAACAGACATTATTCAGAAAAAAGTATTTGAATAAGCATGACATTTTCTATTCTACAACATATAGTTGGACAATATGGGAGTAACAGAAATGAACTTACCATTTACCTAAAAATCAAGCAAGTTTTTCACAATTTCCAGAGGAAGATTCCAGGACAAAAAGTGTTATTATTAACACATTGCTTGATAGCAAAAATAACTCCAAAATAATCAGAAAATTTATAGTCTAAGCATATGGACCTGTTTTTTAAATCAATAAACTTGGGACAGAATTGTGAAATGGCAAGTAAAGCCACAGCCTGAGATGCTGGCATCCCATATGTGCCAGTTTGTGTTGTGGCACCTCCACTTATGATCCAGCTCCCTGTTAATGGCCTGGAAAAAGCAGTAGAAAATGGCCCAAGAGTTTGGGCCCCTGCCAGGCACATGAGAGACCTGGATGGAATTTCTGGATCCTGGCTTCAGCCTGACCCAGCCCTGGCCATTGCGGCCATCTGGGGAGATAACCAGTGGAAAGAAGATCTCTGATTCTGTCTCTTTCTCACTCTGAAATTCTAACTGTCAAAATAAAATAAATAAATTTAAAAAACACAATAAACTTGTAATTTTTATGAAACTGTTCATGACAGAAGAAATATAAATTATAATATTTAGGTTGAAAAAATCATGCTTATTTTCCACATGAATTCTCAAATATTTAAAATATTATAAAAATGTTCATATGAATAACACAAGTCTAGACAAGGCTAGAGATTCAAAATATCTACATTAGATCTGTAGAAATACTCCTGGTATTTATTAATGTACCAAATAATTTCTATGTGCTTTTATTGTATAATCTCATTTAATTACTATATGAATGACTAGACTTCAATTTCTGTTCTAAATTTAAAGATACGGAAACTGAAGCACAGAGATTCAGCAACTATGCCATAACTACAAGCTCATGTTTGAACGGAATCCATACCTTCATGATGGCAGAACTGAAAGACAGAAAGAATCAGGTATAGGAGTGGGTCTGTGGTATCCCCCTAAAACCAGCTTTGGATTGATTCCTTTGAGTTTTGTATCCCTATTAATGGTGGAAAAGGTATTCATGATGCATCAATATATATTCTAGTTGAGCTTTTCAGGTTTTATCTGTGATGTTTACTCTAAGCTGGATGACTATATTTGTATTGAAAGTGATACTTTTAAAAATTTTCTAAACTTTTGCAACTAAGTTTATATTATATTAAGTCACATAATTGTTACTGTGTCAGATTTTATACTGCACTACTCTAATTATTCAAATACATCTTAATGTCAACTTTTAATGTATCAACCAAATATCAGTAAAAATAGGCCAAGATTTTTAATAGACCACTTTGGTGCCATATACATGACTCATTTCTTATATATAATATTTGTATGATAATATCAGTGTTTGATAAAACCCATGATCATCGAAGTGGTGTTTCTTCTTATTATGCTTCTACTTGTGTTTTCATCAGACACTCTCTTACGTGTTTTAAAGAGAAGCTAATATTTTTTTCTTCTTGTATCATAAAGCATGATTATTATGATCTTAGTTAACATAATTAGCCTACAGAAATTTAGTCTACTTATTTATCTATAAATTAATTCAGAGATATCAGCTATATCAATACATTGTTTAAAGTCCTTCCCCTTCCTCCCTCCCTTCCTTGCTTGTTTCCTTCTTTCCCTCCCTCCCTCGCTCCCTTTCTCTTTCCCTCCCTCCCTCTTTCCATCCCTCCTTCCTTCCTCCTGTTTTAAATATGTAAAATAGCTAAGTTCATTGACAGGGGTTAGGGATTTATAGATACTATTTCTTGTACTGAACCCATAAATCTGTTCATATTATTGTTTCAGTATAATATTACCTTTATATGCAATATAGCCCTTCCTTGTGTGTTACATGCAAAAACTTTCTTAATTATCTTTGACACTTTTAAAATGATATACATTGAAACCAGTATTATAAGATTTAAAAAGAAAAGTCTACCTTCCAGTTTATGTTGAGTTGGGGTATCAATCACTCAAGTCCTATCTTCCAGTGTCTGATATAAAATAAATTTAAAATTAATAAATAAAAAATAATAGCATTATCCTATAACCATCTTGTACACTAAAAGTATGAACATCCTGAAAAAGTATCCTGAAATAGTTCCCACTAACTATATACTTGATGAGAAAACCATGTTGTTGACTCATCTATGTCAATCCTCATAAAACAGTCCAACACTCTGAAAGAATGGGAACTCAGTAATGGATAAAACTGAAAAGTGTTGGCTCTAATAGCCTACATTGTGGTAGATGAAAAGAGAAAATTAATCGATCATTAGTACAGTATTTAGTAAGTATGGTGTTAATGAGTGTTTCTGGGAAAAGTATAGCAGGGGCAAGGTAGATGGAAATCCCTTGAATGAAAATGGGGGCTACTATTTGATAAAGGATGGGTTCATAAATAAATGATATAATACTTGAATAAACATCAGAAGGAAATGAGAAAGCAAGCCATGTGACTTACTGGAGGGGACTTCCACCGGAGGCAACAGTAAATGCAGAGGCTCTGTTGTGGAAAAGGACTTAGACAGTTGGGTAAGAGGAAGGGGCCAGTGCAGAGAGGCCCGAGGGAGCAAGCAGTTAAATGAATTACAGTACTCTACATCACTCACACTTTCATCACTCACAGTTTCACTTTTTCTCAGTAACAAGATATTAAAAGGCAAATTTCAGAAATAACCTATATGTCTTAAATAAACATTTTACAGCACATTAGCAATAATTATTCTATTTTTATGAGATACAGTTACCAATCTTTTACTGTATCTAACTTATAATTAAACTATATATATATATGTATATATATGAAAAACATTGTATGTGTGTGTAGAATTCAATACTATTTGTGATTTCAGGCTTTCAGGCATCCACAAGACTCTTGAGAAATATCCCCCTCAGATAAAGGGGATGACAGTAGTTTACATCAGAGATTTAGAAAATGGAAAACTTTGTATACCATTTAATGACTTTGGGTTTTGTGTCGAATGAGATGAAAACTCATTAAAGGATGCTGTACATGATTAGACTTTATTTTCACAGGATCACTTGGACTTCTCAGTGAAGATACCTTACATAGGCCAAATAGATCAGTTCAGAAGTAGTGACAAAGAATTCAAATGATGGTTTGGACCATGTGAATAATCATGGGCATAGAAAAACAGTGCAGAGATTCTACATATATACATTTTTCTTTTCATGATGACTATCCACTAGGAATTTTTGCCATAATAGCTTTCAAATTATACCACTATTTAGACATCTTCTTGCTTTGTTTTCCTGGCATAATGTCCCACTAGCATATACTCAATAGCATATGCTATGTAAATATGCCATGTAATAATATTCCAACATCATGGTACCAGGTAAAGACATACTCATTAATGCACTTGCAACAAAGCTTCCAGTTGAAACATGTCTTATGGCACAACTCAGCATTGCTCTAACTTGTAAGAATTGGAAATGTCTTTTTCTGCATTCATATGTCAAGAAAGAAGAGTGTATAGGGAGATCTTTCAAAAACTCTTTAGTCCATTACTTACTTATTTGTTTTATTCATTTGTAAGGGATGCGAGGCTGGAAGACAGACCAACAGATACAGAAAGCTCTCTCCATTCCACTGGTTTACTTCCCAAATACATGCACTAATCAGGACTGATCCAGGTTAAAGCCTGGAGCCCAGAACTCAATCCAGTTTTCTCATGTGGGTGGCAGGGACCCAAGTAGTTGAGCCATCGCCTACTGCTTCTAGGGTGTACATCAGCATAAAGCTGGAATTGGAAACAGAGTCAGGACTCAAATCTGGGAACTACAATACGAAATACCAGTGTCTCAAGAAGCAGCTTAGCCCCTAGATCAAGCAACTGACACCTGTTTATTATATACATGGCGAGTGTTTTGCAGTGCTTTGCATTGTTTTGTTATTATAAAATTCTTATTATTTTGTTATCTATTTTTTCCATAATCCAGGTCTTAATTGTCATTTACCATCAAATTTTCACCTAACAACTATGTTATCATTAGATAGTCAGAGGTGGGATATTTCCTTTGTTATTCAATGTTTTTTTATATCATGTGATTCAATGTTTATGAACTGATGGGGAAAGTTAAATTCTCTCTTTGACTCTCAAAAATACTGTAAATATAATGAAATCAATGAAAGGAACATCAAATTTATATAGGTCAACCGTTAATTCCTTAATTGATGTCAGCACTTTTAAAAACACGATGAAATATCATTAAAATACACTTTTCCATCTCAATCTACAGGAGCAGATGTATTGTATTTTCCTTAGAGTGTAAGTATATTTTTAAATGCTAGAAATCTCTGATTAGTTTCGTTAGAAATGATTCAAACTAGAATCTGGTGGGTACTCCCATCTGGGATAACTGTGTAAAGGAAAAAAAAAAAAACAGTTATACGCTGTATTTCTCCATATGACATGTTGTTTATGAAAAAAATCAAAGCTATAACTAAACATTTGAGATCATTTTGTAACTTCTATCAATAAATTTTAACAAAACAGTAGGAATAAAGTAATTTTAAAATATTTTACAATAATTAGACCATAGGAAGTCATAGTTTGACATATAAAATAAATATATGTTCTTACATGAAGGAAAATGACTCAGCCATTTAAAAGAATAAAGTCCCATCTTTCACAACTAAGTGGATGCAACTGGAAACCATTATGCTTAGTGAATTGAAACAGACACAAAAAGATAAATACCATATGTTTCCTCTGATTTTTGGTAGCTACTATATAAGAACAATAAGAACAAAAAAATTAATGTATATGACTAAAATTGACATCTTGGGATTTGATTATTATTTATAGCCCATATCTATACTTCTGTGGGATAGTAGTCTTTCTGCTTTGTACTTGCTGAACTCTGTAGTGGAGCATCAAGCTTGTGCTTATAAAGTAAACTTGAAGTATGTTAACGCAAAAATTAAAAAAAAGATAGGGAGGAAGAAAGGAAGGGAAGTGTCATTATTTTAGTATATATCTGTGAAATACATGAAATTTGTTCTCCTTATATTAAACAACTAAATAAGTATAAATACATTTGAGTTAAAAGTGATAATTATGAATTCTATGTCAATCTGCTTAGGATTTGTTTGTCATGGCTAGTCCCCAAGATCAAAATCCATTTGAGGAAAGAGGATAATATGTCTACAGAACCACAGTACTAAAAACCAAAGCCGGAATGCAAGGTGTAAGCCCTGGTAGGGGCACTGTAGGCACAGGACTGTAGTCAGAAATCCATTCTACATCCCTGCATACAATTTCTCTCTACAGTATCACAGACTTTGCCATCATTTTTACAAACAAGAATTTGTACATATAACTAAGCTATGTAATTATATGAAAATTAAGTAATCTATGATATTCTTTTATGGATAGCAGATTATAAAAATATTAAGTAAATATTAATTCAAATTTAAAAATAATTTATTTGGGTAGAAAAACATCTTAACCTACTACAGATTCAGAATCATGGACTCTCTACCAATTATTCTTATGTTCAGTTTTCTTAATGTTTATCAATTAAATATAGAATAAATAAGCTTGTGCTCAGTAGCTGTACACAGGATAATGGTATAATTACTAAATGAAAAAAAATTCAAAGTACTTCAGTTATTTGCAAATAAACTGTTTTTATTTCATTTGCTTGTTTGAAAAGTGTTTATATTCTCTAAAGAAGTTTTAAATACTCTCCTTATCATCCTGTTTACATTATTAATTTCAGAAACTGAATCTATGTAAACATCATTTGCCCATATTCCAATTAAGAGAAGTTTAATTAGCTTTCTCTGTTTTACACTGTTTTCCTTTTGTCAAACTGGGAACCTATGAATACGACTCTGAGGCATGTATAACAGCAGATAATACCCCAGTGTCTTGTCAGGTAATCGCTATTTTGCAGCTAGTTTTTATGAAATGGATTTATTGCTTGAGAAACTACTTATCAAGGACTTTCCTGTGCACTGAAGGCCACCAACAACAACCTCTCCTTCCTTTCTTCCTTTATATGCTTGCTGCTTATATTTCAGCAGTACAAGTTTCAAGCCAGGCTGTTGGGAATTTTAAGAAAGTGTTTAAGTGCCGAAAGTGTAAGAAGTTTTAATATAAACGTCTCCAGCTTTAAGAGATTAGGAGCTTCACGGGAGGAGTGAGGAAAGACCACCAAGCCTTTGCACTTCTGAATTTCGAGTAGGCCTGAAATACACACTTGACTGGAGTTTTATACATGCTTTTGAGATTCTTTTTTCACATTTTCTCAAACATTAGCTGTATTATCCGTGTAGAATATAAAGAGCTTACAAGCAAAGCTTAATGATTTGTTTTAAATTGCTTATCATCTTTAAGGTTACTTTTTATTCTATCAAATTAGAATAAAAACTTCCTACAAGATAATTTGGAAAAGTAAATGATCTTAATGTTTTCCTGGATTCTGCACTGACTTTTCTTAACCATATATGTAGTAATTGCATGTACATTCTCTATTACACTTTTTCTGAAAAAAGAGCTTGCTTAAAATTGGTGCCTTTCCAGTGGCACAGTGAGTTAACACCCTGGCCTAAAGCGCAGGCATCCCATATGAACACTAGTTCGAGACCCAGCTGCTCTGCTTCCTGTCCAGCTCTCTGCTATGGCCCAGGAAAGCCATAGAAGATGGTCCAAGTCCTTGGGCCCCTGCATCCACAAGGGAGACCGGAAGAAGCTTCTGGCTCCTGGCTCCTGGCTTCGGATCTGCATAGTTCTGGCCGTTGCAGCCATCTAGGGAGTAAACCATTGGATGGAAGACCTCTCTCTCTCTCTCTTGTTTTCTCTCTGCCTCTCCTCTCTCTGTGTAACTCTGATTTTCAAATAAATAAATAAATAAATAAATCTTAAAAAATATATGAAAAACAACTGGTGCCTTTCTTCAGGACAAAGGGAGAAAAGTTAAATCACCAGAAGACAACAATTGGGGTAGACACTTAATTGCTTTACTATCTATACCATTTTAAACATCAGCCATCACAAAACAAGCCCTATGAGTAAATATACAGTAAGTAGAATTACACTCATGGAAATGCCATCCGTTTACTAAGATGGTGTGCACATTTCTCTTGTGTACAAGTCACAGTATCAATTTATATTTACTTGAGAGTAAATAGCATAAAATTCTAAATTTGCAAACTCATCTCTAAGAATTTCTACATTTTTTCCTTTTTTTCAAAAAAAAGAAAGAAATTAAGAAGTAAAAGAGGAATAGAGGAAGGGTAAAAGGAAAAGAAGGAACGCAGGGAAGCACACAACAGGAACACACAGAATAGTTCTAAAACTAACCTGAGAGTGATTTTGAGGAGGTATACTTCATTTCTCAACTTCTCATTTTATATTTTTAAGAAGTTTCCTTTGTATAAATCTTCATGCTTTCTTCAACACAAATACACACTCACACAAACACACATGACGGATGCAGTACAATGGATTAACTCATGTAAAAGAAAACAATTTGAAAGGAATGGTTTACGAAATTTATATTTAACTTAGGAAGGATCACATGAAATAAATTAAAATAACAAAGTACTTCAGTATAAAATTCTAATGATTCTCACCAAGGAATTAGTAAAAATATTTCATCAGGAATGTATAACATTCCGAAATTTTATAACTGAATGTTTTAGCCACCTTACTTTCATTTTTAAAATAATATTTTTCAAATAATCAATGAAAACAATCTAAGAAACAAAAACATTCATTGATGCATAAGTTCTTCTGTGATATTTTGCCTGCTCCATTAATATTTTCATATTACAAACTCAGCTTACAGTGGTTTCGGGGCATTGTGCTGTATTTAGCACGGTGTTCAAAAAGTTCAGAGATGCATATTATGGAAAGCTAAACAGCAGGACTAGCATTGCGGGGTAGTGGTAAAGCTGCTTTCTGCAATGCGGGCATCCCATATGGGATTTTTGAGATATCTCCATACTGTTTTCCACAGTGGCTGCACTAATTTAAATCCTACCTATAGTGTTTGTGCATTCTCCTTTTACCACCTCCTCACCAGCATATGTTACCCCCTGTCATTTTGCTAATACCTATGCTGAAAGGGGTGAGAGACATCTCATTGTCATTTTTTTAAATTTCCCTAATGGCTAGTGATACTGAACAGTTTTTCATATTTATTGGCCAACTGTATTTTTTTGAGAACTGTCTATTCAGGTCCTTTGCCCATTTCTTAACTCGATTGGTTATTTTTGTTGTTGCCATTTTTTTTTTTGAGTTGCTGATATATTCTGGATGTTAATTCTTTGTCTCCTATAAGTAGGTTGTAAAAACATTTTTCCACTTTGTCAGATCTCATCATTCTGTTGACTGTTTCCTTTGCTGAATAGAAGCTTCTGAGTTGGATATATCCCATTTGTCTAGTTTTGCTTTCGTTGCCTAGGCTTTATGTATCTTACCTAGGAAGTCGTCACTTGCACCAATGTCCTGTGTGTTTCCCCTATGTTTTCCTCTAGACATTTCACAGTCCCCAGTTTCCCATGTAGGTCTTTAATTCACCTTGTGTTGATTTTTGCATATAGTGAAGTAGGGATCTAATTTCATTCTTCTATACACACATACATACACACACATCCAGTTTTGCCAGCATCATCTGTTAAAAAGACTAAATGATTATCTTATCTTCTAAGTAATTTCTTTTTGTTTTGTTTTGTTTTCTTATGTTTTTGACAGGCAGAGTGGACAGTGAGAGAGAGAGACAGAGAGAAAGGTCTTCCTTTTGCCATTGGTTCACCCTCCAAAGGCTGCCGCGGCCAGTGCACTGCGGCCAGCGCACTGCGCTGATCCAAAGCCAGGAGCCACGTGCTTCTCCTGGTCTCCCATGGGGTGCAGGGTCCAAGCACTTGGGCCATCCTCCACTGCACTCCCGGGCCACAGCAGAGAGCTGGACTGGAAGAGGGGAAACTGGGACAGAATCCGGCGCCCTGACCAGGACTAGAACCTGGGGTGCCAGTGCCACAGGTGGAAGATGAGCCTACTGAATTCTGGCGCCGGCCTACTAAGTAATTTCTTATCACTCTTGTCAAAAATCAGTTGGCTGGGGCTGGTGCCATGGCGCACTAGGTTAATTCTTCTCCTGCAGTGCCAGCATTCCATATGGGCACCAGTTCTAGTCCCAGCTGCTCCTCTTCCAACCCAGCTCTCTGCAATGGCCTGGAAAAGCAGTAGAAGATGGCCCAAGTGCTTGAGCCCCTACACCTACAAGGGAGACCAGGAAGAAGCACCTGGATCTTGGCTTTGGATGGGTGCAGCTCCAGCCCTTGCGGCCATTTGGGGAGTGAACCAATGGAAAGAAGACCTTTCTCTCTGTCTCTCTCTCTCACTGTCTGCAATTCTACCTGTCACATAAATAAATTAAAATCTTTTAAAAAATCAGTTGGCTGCATGTATGTGAATTAACTTCTAATTTCTGCATTCTATTCCATTGACCTCTTTTCCAGGTTTTATGCCATACCATGTTGTTTTAATTATAGCTTTGTAGTGTGCTTTGAAATTGGATATTGTGATACTTACTGCTTGACTTTCTATTCAGGATCACATTGGTTATTCTAGGTCTTTTCTAATTTTATGATTTTTTTTCTATTTTGGCAAAGAATGTCAGAGATTGCATTGACTTTTTTGATTGATTTAGGTAATACAGATATGAATGATATTCATTCTTCTACTCCACAAAAAAGTAATATCTTTCCATTTTTGCACTTTTTAAAATACCCTAAAAATTTGATTGACAATTCATTTTCTATAGCATCACAAAACACTACAGTTTACCTTAAAAATAATAGCTTCTTCTTGATGGAATGTGGCATTTAATATCTCAACAATCTATCACAAATAAGTTGAAAATTGTTAGTCAATATTTTTGTTACATGCCTTTTGGTCTTGGGATTTGTTTCTTTGCTCAGCTTCCAAAATTGGAATTATAGTTTCATATTAATCTATAATATATTTGTTATTAATTTGTAATAATTTGTTATTTGTAATAATACATTTATATAATACAGATAAAATCCTTGGCAGTTTTCTCAATTTATTTTTCCATATGCCTAGTGAGATTCAATATAAAATATCTATGGTTCAACCGTTCTGTCTTATGCCCCAGCTATATACATATATATTACTGAATTCAACTTTTCTTTGGTGCCTTTTTCTCTCAGATTTCTCATTTCTTTTGAATGTGTTTTTATTTATCTTGGTCTTAGATAAGGTTCAAGCATAGATAATAAATCAAAGCAATTACTGTTACCTTAGTCTGTTATAGGGGAAGCAGGCATGTTGCAGGTTCCACCTCAAAGCCCTAGAGGAAGACTTCCTGTTCCATAATGTCCACAGTGATTTGTAGTCTCACTGGCGAGAAGTTAATTTCCTAACTCATCCATTCATCCATTTCATGGCATCACTAAAATAAAAAAAAAAATTCGAAACAACTCTGTGGAGCTGACTTCAATCATCGTTGAAATTAAGAGAAATATACAGAGTCTCTTATCATAAAATCAGCACTTGATCCCACATCAGAGCATATCAGTGTTGATTTCTTGATGTTAGTAGCACAATGCATATGGGAAGATTTCTGCTCCCTGCTAGAGTATATGGATTCCCTAATATTTGCATTCCACTCCTTGCAGTTCAGCAAATACTTTGCCCCGGAGAAACATCTAATCCACAAGTGATAGTGCAACAGGATAAAAGTTATTCGTTTTTTCTCCCAGAGTCTTTTGCAGCCAGTGAGGTTGCAATTCTTATTTTAATTCATTCTAATTGATACAAAGAGAACCTACTAAACTCAAGGATATAATTAACATTCATTTATTTTTAATATTTAGAAGCTGTTATTTTTATTAATTTATCTTTATGTCCATCTGTAAATTTTAATGATGTTTGGTGGAAAACCAATTTATTGACATAGGTTTTATTTATTTATTTGAAAGGCAGAGTTACAGAAAGAGAGACAGAGAAAGAGAGGGGGGAGGAGAGAGAAAAATTCTTACTTCTACTGGTTCACTCTCCAAATGTTCACTCTCCACAGCCAAGGCTTGGGCCAGGCTGAAGCCAGGAGCCAGGAACTTCATCCAGGTTTCCCATGTGGTTGCAGTAGGCCCAAGCACGTGGGCCATCCTCTGCTGCCTTCCCAGGTGCATCAACAGGAAGCTGGATTGGAAGTACAGCAGCCAGGCGAAGAGCTGGCACCAATATGCAATGCCTGGATCCTAGACAGTGGCTTAGCCTGCTAAGCCACAATGCCAGCCCCTTTACTGAATATTTTTCATAATTCTTATTTTTTGGATTGCAGAGAGACATTAGATATAGTGAGATACAGAAGCAGGAGACAGTGACAGAGGAGAGGGAGGGAGAGAGAGAGAGAGAGAGAGAGAAAGAGAGAGAGTGTGAGAGTGCACAAGCACACTTCAATCATTTGGTTTACTCCCCAGACACCTGTAAAAGCCAGAGCTGTTCCTGGTCCTGAATGGGGAGCAAGAAATGCAATCCAGATCTCCCAGAGGGGACAGGAACCCAACCACCTGAGCCATCAGCACTGCCTTTTAGTTTCTTCATTAGCAGAAAGCTGGAGTCAAGAGCTGGGGCTGTGAGTTGAACCCAGGAACTGATGTTGGATATATGCCCTTCTTAACCATTAGGCTAAATGCTTGCTCCTTTCCTAACATTTTTGTCTTCAAATCAATTTTTTTTAAAGAATAATAATGTTTATTTGGGAATAAGCAGGGAGCATGTAATGTGGAATATGAATGACATGGAAACCCTGGGTGTATTGTAAGGGGAGGGGTAAAAGAAGACTTGTAATACAGCTCACAAACCACTTAAGGCAGGAAGGTGGCTGCAAAGATGACAAAAAAGTCTCAGGAGTCCATCAACTCTAGGCCCCAGCTGGTTATGCAGAGTGGAAAGTGGGGCCGGTGCTGTGGCGTAGTGGGTAAAGCCTCTGCCTTCATCTCTGGCATCCCATATGGGTGCCAGTTTGAGTTCTGGCTGCTACACTTCTGATCCAGCTCTCTGCTATGGCCTGGGAAAACAGTAGAAGATGGCCCAAGTCCTTGGGCCCCTGAACCCGCATGGGAGACCCGGAGGAAGCTCCTGGCTCCTGGCTTCAGATTGGTACAGCTCTGGTCATTGCAGCCATCTGGGGAGTGAACCAGAGTTTGGAAGACCTCTCTCTATCTCTACCTCTCTCCGTAACTGTCCCTCAAATAAATAAAAATAAATCTTAAAAAAATTTTTTTTTAAAAAACACACATTTAAAAGCAAAATGAGCATTATGTAAATTACCTTTGGCCACAAGGATTAACAACAACGTTGTTCAAAGGTTAATAATCAGGGTGACATCCTGTCCAGGGCTGAATTAACAGTTGCTGGACAGGTGTCTTGCAGAATTTGTTTTATTCAAATCAAATTTTTAACACACTCATCCTCCCCCACTGATTTGTAACTTTTAATGTACTCAATGTCATTGGAAAATTTTACAAGATACCTGCAATGACTACATCCTCATTTGTGTATGTGTGTCATTGAAGGACTTGGTTCTGTTACTTTTGTAATTATATACAGAATTATTTTAAGCCCCCAATCCTGAAATTAATACTTGATAGTAATTGCCTGAAAATTACCAATTAATTGTGGAGAAATTTTGAAATCCTTAGTTCTCAATCTAGGAGATGCTATTTAGTTTCCATTCAGCTGGTTTTCATAATTTCTTTATTAACTTGTTGCTATTTTTCCATTTTTGTTTTACTTCTAATAACTAAGCTGAAAAATTTATATAGGTAAATAATATATGATAATAAGCATATGAATTATACATTTATGTGTATATAAAATACTTAGCTCCATTTGGCTAAGGGAATTCTTCCCTCACCTCCTCTCAAAAAATCTTTTCTTTACATTTAATGAAAAGAAAATTTATAAATACTAAAGATACACTTATTTGATTTTTAAATTTTGCAAAATATAGAATAATTAATTTATTAATACAACTCATTTAAGCATGATTTTCTCATCTTTCTAGGTTAACAAATATTCTTATATGCAAATGAAGTTGATTTGATTCATCCTTTCTGCAAGTCATATACAATTTTTATTGCTTTATTGCAGCTCGGAAAAATAAAAGCAACAAATAAAAAAGTGTTAATTTATAGGAAGTGTGATTATGTACTGAGTTGACATATTTATTGTAGATTTTATGATACTATCTTTAATATGAATATATTTTGTATTCATGAACAATCATAAATCAAGAAACTGCCATATTAATATGGGCATCCCATAAAGAAATAATATAGAGTTTTAATATAATTTTAATTGCTATGTGTTATATAAATACACATAAATATAAATAATTTCTATAATTAAATCTAGACTAATTGACTCTAATATACACAACTATTGTTTCATCCTGACTTTTACATACCTGATCATATATCTCCACAAAATTATACAGTTCCTTATCAGAGTCAATTCCTAGAAATACAGTGTGTGGATCAAAGTGGTAGCTTCATTTTAAATGACATCCTAGGGACTGTCAAGGATGGGTGAAAAGGATGATAGAGATGCTGGCTTATGGGAATCAACATATCATGAGAAAGAAAGAATAACTTTATTGTTCCTCAGCCCAGGTACATTACTATCTTCACAATATTTTATAAGTTAGCAGAACTAGAAGAGAGGAGCTCAAAGTCTCCACACATATGGTAATGACAGGAGGATGCTGATTGCCCTGATTTGGTCAATATAGACTCTATATATGTGTTGAAATATAACAATGTGCCCCATAAATCCGAGCAATGATATGTTAATCTAAATTAACTAATTTTAAAGGGAAAAAAAATTTCAGCTCATCACCTAAGACAGGAAATATGCTGTAAAAATTTATACATGTGTTTAAATTTTCATCAAAGAAGATTAAAGCAATGAAATTTTTTAAAAAGTTTTATTTATTTATTTATTTGAAAGGCAAATGACAGAGAGAGAGGGAAAGACAAAGAGACCTTCCATCTACTGGTGTTTTTTTTTATTTTAATTTTTAAAAAATTTTTTGACAGGCAGAGTGGACAGTGAGAGAGAGACAGAAAGGTCTTCCTTTTGTCGATGGTTCACCCTCCAAAGGCTGCTGCGGCCGGCGCGCTGTGGCCAGTGCACTGCGCTGATCCAAAGCCAGGAGCCAGGTGCTTCTCCTGGTCTCCCATGGGGTGCAGGGCCCAAGCACTTGGGCCATCCTCCACTGCACACGCGGGCCACAGCAGAGAGCTGGCCTGGAAGAGGGGCAACTGGGACAGAATCCGACACCCCGACCAGGACTAGAATCCGGTGTGCCAGTGCCGCAGGTGGAGGATTAGCCTATTGAGCCACGGCGCCGGCCCAAAGACAGAGACCTTCCATCTACTGGTTTGTTTCCAAATGGCATCAAGAGCTAAGACTGTGCCATGCTGAAGCTAGGAGCCAGAAATTCCACCTGGGTCTCTCATATAGATGGCAAGTGCCCAAGTCCTTAAGTCATCATCATCTACTGCCTTTCAAGGAACATTTACAGGAAACTGCATCAGAAGTAGAGCCACTGAGACTCAAATTGGCCCTCTGACATCAGACGTCAGCATCCCAAGTGGTGGCTTAACTCCGTGCACCACCAAGCTGGCCCCAGCCCTGACACTTTTAAATGCTAACTGGGGGCTGGCACTGTGGCATAGAAGGTAAAGCCGCTGCTTGCAGTGCCAGCATCCTGGCTCCTGGCTTCGGATAGGCGCAGCTCTGGCCATTGCGGCCATCTAGGGAGTGAACCAGTGGAAGGAAGACCTCTTTCTCTCTCTACCTCCACCTCTCAGTAACTCTGCGTTTCAGATAAATAAATAATTTTTAAAGATTTATTTATTTTTTGAAAGAGTTACGGAGAGAGGTAGAGACAGGTTGGTCTCATTGCCAAAACACAACCTATTCTTTGTATAATTTGCCAGTTTGGCAACAGAAATTTTTTTCTCTTTTACTTATTTGGCTTTGGAGGGGGGAAATGTCTTAACAATTTGTTTTTATTGTCAATGTCTTATTTATTAATTCTTTACATTATTCAAGATTTTCAAGAGCTTACAACCTTCCTTTTATAAAGGAAATAAGCCTACTATCTACCATATATGTTGCATCATTTTCTGTCAAAATGTTTCAAATGTGTAATAATTCCTTTTTGACATGTAGATGTTTCACAATTTCTCTGTTGTCAAAAATACTAGTAATTGTCTTGGGGATATTTTAGCTACAAAGAACAAGAAATAGTAAAGCTCCAAGTGCTGTTTAACTTAGCATGCTAGGGAGATAAATATAAAATATTATTAGAAATACAAGAAAGCTGTAAAATCACCATCAATCTGGGAAAGTTTAAGACATGTCTCTCAGATCAAGTTGACACAAAGGATCAAGTATACTTACAAAGGACTTAGAGACCTTATGTCAATGGGGAAATATTTTTGTTTGAAATGTCAAGAGAAATTCACCAAAAGTAAAATTCTAGGTAGGTTAGCGAGGAATTTAGATCCAAAGAAAATATATGAGATTTCTATACACACTGGAAAAAAATAACACATCACAGAATAACAATAATGAAAACAAAATGAATATAAATATTAAGAAAAGATATTTAATACACAAATAATCTCACAAAGTGTGTGTGTATCTCTAGCTTCTCTAGAAACCAGAAACACACCCAAGTTATACATCTAGAAAGGGGAGAAGATGGCAGAAAAATTGTCTTTGGGATCTATGCACTCATCCTGTTGACCCAGAGCCTACATTCCAACAGCTAACCTGAAAATGAGGACCAGGAAAGAGATACCAGGGCCAGAACGGAGTAAATGAATTGATTAGCATATCCAGGAGTAAAGATGTAACCCTCAGCAAGTGTTTGGCACAGCAGTTAAAACATCACTCAGGATACACATACACCATAGGAAGTGCCAACGTTCACGTCCTGGCTCCTCATCCAATCCCAGCTTCCTGCTAAAGCACACCCTAGGAGGCAAAGGGTAGGCCAAGTACTTGGGTACCTACCACTCACATGGGGAAACAAACTGAGTACCTGGCTCTTGGTTTCTGCCTGGCCTAACCCAAACCCCAGTCAGTAAAGGTATTTGCAGAGTCTCTCTTTTTTTTCTTTAAAGTCAGAGAGAGAGAGAGAGAGAGAGAGAGAGAGAGAGAGAAAGAAACTGTAACCCTAAAGTGTAATGTTTTCAGAGACTATAATGTAAAATGCTTTAAATTCTATTCATTTGTGTGTGCGTATATACAATCAGTAATTTTTTTTATAAGATTTATTTATTTATTTGAAAGTCAGAGCTACACAGAGGAGCAGCAGCAGCAGCAGCAGCAGAGAGAGAGAGGGGGGGGGTCTTCTATGCACTGGTTCACTCCCCAATTGGCCACAATGGCCAGAGCTGTGCCAATCGGAAGCCAGGAGCCAGGAGCTTCTTCCTGGTATCCCACGCAAGTACAGGTGCCCAAGGACTTGGGCCATCTTCTGCTGCTTTCCCAGGCCATAGCAGAGAGCTGGATGGGAAGTGGAGCAGCCGGGCAGCCATATGGGATGCCAGCACCACAGGACAAGGCATTAACCCCCTGTGCCACAGTGCCCCCCCTTTTTAAAGAAGTCAATCAGTAAATTAACCACTTTCTCATGCATAGTCTGAGATAACAATATATAACGAAGTACTAGATTATTGTTCTTTTTCCTCTTGGTTCATTGCTGCCATTACTGGTGCTGTACAAACTGGGGACAACTGAATCAGGACTCAGTGTTTCTGTGATGTTCATTATATTCCCAAAGGGAACAGTTTTTCCAAGACATTGGCAGGTGCTAAGGCAGCTCATAGAGGCATTTGTGTGAGAGCTGGCTGGGTTTTTACTGATGAGCGTTTTCATTTGCTCCATTCCCTGGTCCACTTTATCAATACATTGCTTTGCATCTAGAAGCTACTTATTCCCAGAGCACACATGTGATTCCTGAAGTCACATGTAGGGTATTCAGTTTCCAAGTCTCCTGTCTCATTGACTTTTTTCTGCATACTTGCAGAAATGTAGTAATTCTCTCTATTTCAGAGCCATGTGTGCATTCTCCCAACTCTTCTAAAACTGGCACGTTATCTACACATTTTTAGTCACTTTAGGGGAAAGGCAAGTTATATATCTGTTTTTAGTCACGTTAGAGGAAAGTGAAGAGAAACACTTGGGCTTCAACTACTCTTTGGAAGCAGAACCCTCTGTTACAGTACTATCCTTCTGATAGAAAATAAATTTGTATTAAACAAGTTCTTACAGGACATTGAAATTGAACAAAATATGCATAATGTTTATAATGGAAAGCATATCTATCTAAATTACATGGGAATGGTCCTTTCTACCTCACCAGGAACTTACCTGAAGATGATGCCATGTGGGAGCCATGCTGATCCTTTGTCTGGCTTGCCCAGTCCCCTCCCTCTTGCTAACTTTGTTTACCCCCAAATTCCCTGGCAACTTTTTATTTCTTTAAGATTTTATTTATTTTTTTGAGAGGTAGAAATACAAGACAGAGATAAAAAGAAACATAGAGAAAGGTTTTCCACCCCTGGTTCACTCCCCAGATGGCCACAACTGTCAGAACAGAGCTGTTCTGAAGCCAAGAGCCAGGAGCTTCTTCTGGGTCTCCCACGTGGGTGCAGAGGTCCAAGTACTGGGACCAACTTCTATAGCTTTCCATGATTTTAGCAGGGAGCTGAATTGGAAGTGGAGCATCTGGGACTCGAACCAGTGTCTATTTGGGATCCCGGCACCTCAGGTGAAGGTTTAGCCTACTATAACACAGCACTGGCCCCTGCTTTTATTTCTTTGATTCATGGACTTGGACTTCCTTTTCTCTTCTTTCTCTCTATTTTTTCTTTTTATTTTACTGTTGAGTTTGTTGAAAAGCTTACTTTTTATCCTGAAAGGGCAAAAAGTTATGCGTGGGTGTTCA
Organism: Sylvilagus floridanus; assembly: GCA_949820135.1. Taxonomy (NCBI): domain Eukaryota; kingdom Metazoa; phylum Chordata; class Mammalia; order Lagomorpha; family Leporidae; genus Sylvilagus; species Sylvilagus floridanus. The sequence goes on from OX463243.1 coordinate 58,036,155, forward strand.
TTATGTGACTGAGATATTTATAGAATAAAGAATATGCACAATGAAGGTTATAGAATAGAAACAAGCTTCCAAATACTTAATTAATGAGGAAGAGCATCTTCTTTTTTAAATAACTAGTATACTTTCCTTGTCACCTACAGAGCACATTTTATTCTCAAAATATCACTGCAAAGTCTCCTAACTTCCCTTATTATCCAGAAAACCTTGGAATATTCCATTTCCAATCAAGCAGGTTCCCTGTCTCCACTACCCCCTGCCACATCTGCACTTCTAGTCTGTTTAACAGGAACGCTCTGTTGCTCCATCGGCTGTGAGGGCAGCCAGCCAAGCTTTCTCTTCATTACAGAGCGACATGGCCCTCAGGAACCCAAACCTGGTGAAGACAGCAGCACAGGAAGCACTTGGCACGCCACAGGCCTGCTTAGACTCAGGTATTCCTGAACAGTCCCTAAGCCTGTACTCCCATCCCTGTCCATACCACTTGAAAGGAACTCCCTGGCTCGTCACATCACTGGGCTTTATGTTGTCTTTTTTGTCCACAGCTTCTTACTTCTTACTTGTTCTCTACTTCCCTTCTCCATTGTCCTGATCTCTTTTTCCTCTACTCTTCACACATTTGCTTCCTCGAAAGGATGCTTTCATTTTGTTGAAGGAGTGTGCCACAGTCTTCCATGAGGGTGGTGAAGTAACACCTTGACAGTAAGGACTCCATTTTAAAGCTCTCTAGACTCCATCTTGAGAAAGCATCTTCCCCACTGTGAGATTCTGGCCTGAAATTATCTAAAACTCAGACAATAACAGGAGTCATACAATAACAGGACACAGCATGCCACTTGGCAGAGCATAGATCCCTATCATGATCTCATGATCGTTCAAGCTTAAAACAGATAGGCTGCATCTGGATTAATGCTAAGATTGTAATTTGGCTATTGTCAAGATTGTAATTGATATTCATTTCGCATAGGCCTTAGGTCAGCTTGACCTTAGCAACCATGTGTTCCCTCTCCTCTCTTGGTATTTTGCCTTTATAATCCCTGTTGCTTTGAGATTTGGGTTCGAGAGCCCTCTATGGCATGAGCCTACTCTCCACCACTGGCAAAAAGGACTGTCAAGTTTTATCAATGTGTGGTGCTCTTCTGTTTGCACTGGCTCAGACACAACAGTGGAAACTGGCATATCTTAGAGATGGAACTGAGTCCCAGCCTGCTATGAATACTGTTGTATTTAGTAAAATTATTAAATTCTCTGGCCTTGGCATCTTCATATTTACAAAGGACCAGGTGATTTTAGCATCCACTTTATAGAACTGTTGTGACCATTACATAAATTAGATAAGTAAGCATTTGGAATGCCTGCTGGCATATGACAGTGTCAACTGTTATCATTATCACCATAGAGAAGGAGAACATATCCAGAAACAAACCAACCCTCTCTAGGACACCCTGTCTTTCCAAACAAAACAAAACAAAACCAAAAAAAAAAAAAAAAAAAAACCAGGAAAAATTCTGTTTCGTTCCTGACTATACCACATATCAGGAACCAAATAACCAAAGTGGCCAGATCTCTTTGAATGTTGTCTTAGGGATCAAATGAAAATTAATAAGTCTAGGATATTCAAATCATTAAACATGAAGTCAGTTTAGCTGCTCAAACACTATTTGTAATAAATGTCAGGTAGTTGATCATTTCCTCTCTGGATTGTGATATAAGTTTTACTGTGCCAAAATCATTTTTGCAAATAAAATCATTCTGTTTCTGCAGTGAAATATATGCTCTGAAAACTGTGGTATATTAATAGCTCTGACATTTGTAAACAAGTTATTTTATTTTATTATTTTATTAGTAGGTCTCAACTTCACAAGCTGAGTTTCTAATTTGGTAATATGTTATGGGAAAAATATTTTCTGCAATGTGAAACTGGAAAATGATAACATTTTCTTTTTCTGAACCTGGCTGGATCAATTGGCAAAGGAGAGATAAAACAAAATGCTTTGGCAAAATTTTATCAATCCATGCTGTTAGAATGTGCCACACAGGAGAACAATAGCAGCATGAAGGAAAGAAGCCATGAATTAAATACATTTTTCCTTCCAAATAGGCTTGAATGTAAGATATTTTGCCAAATATTTTCATTGTGCCTAGAAAATTAAAACACAAATCCAAATTCCAATTCCTATAAGCACTTTTCCACATGGTGTGAACTATGCTGTAGTGTAATAAAGTTTCTTATTCTATAGGATATTTAACCTCATACTCTTTGCCATGACCAGACAGCTGGGCCTGAAGCAGAGCAGCATTGAAATGTTGACATTTTGAAACATTAAATGCCTTTAATTAATGAGAGCTACAGTGGATGGTACAGATGCTGGGACCCTTTTGCACTGTAGACATATTTCCATAGCTTGCATCACTAGTCAAGCACACATGTTTGGATACTTCTCTGCAACACATGAGCACAATTTGTGCACCTGCATCCTCCAATTCATCCAGCATGCACTAATGCACTAGTCTAATGAAAAAATACTTCCCAATCTAAAAGTTATAGAAGAAAACCAAGAACTCACATTAATCTAACTAAAGTCAAAATGCCAGTGATGTATACCATAGTTCATAGTATATGCATGTTTGTGTATTTCATATGTGAAGATTTCATGTAGAAGTAATTTTACATATTTTATTAAGCTATATAGGGCAGTAGATAATTAGATGCATTGATAGGTTTGCCAAGAGAGTATATTTTATGTATCCTTACAATATGCATAAAAATACAGGCAACTGACTGTTATTGAGTGTGTTAGCATTTTAATCCTCCCAACAGCCATGTAACATAAATATAATTGTATATCTCATTTCATAGTTGAAGAAACTGAGGAACAGAGAGGTTACATAACTTAGCTGGAGCTCAACAGCTACTTATTAGTAGAATAGGGATTAGATACAGATCAACTTGCTATATGCCCTCAGTAATTTCTTCATGCCACCCATGGATTGTAGGGAATAATCAAAGGACTCATATATGCTATCTGTTGACATCAGAAGAGCATTGTAGTTCAGAAGTACTTTTCTTATCTGAAGTTCAGTGTGTATAATTTCTAAAATATGCATATTTTTAATCTAAACAAGAGTGAGATGAAGTTTGCAATGAAGATAATCTATACAAAAGGTTATTTGTAAATACTTACTGATCCTATGATAATAACTTTTAATAAAAAAAAGGGTATGCAAAATCCCTTTAAAACAGTGCACATGCACACATAATTCTCTACAGGTAATTTGTTGCATAAACGATTTATTCTATTTTTCAGTTGAATTTTCCTTGAACCTTTCCTTGTGCTGTTTTATATTACTTGAAAAAAATCACAAATCACCAACTGAATAATCTCATTGTATAAGTATTTCTTATTTAATGAGTGCCGTTTTTTAGAAAATGTAAGCCTTATATTCAAATGAGGTTAAAAACCTTGTAAATAGGAGATGTTTCTGCAGCACAGTGGGTTAAAAGATCCAGGCTGCAGCACCGGCATCCCATATTGACATAAGTTTGAGTCCTGGTTGTTCCACTTCCGATCCAGCTCTCTGCTATGGTCTGGAAAGCAACAGAAAATGATCCAAGTCCTTGGGTCCCTGCACACACTTGGGAGACCAGAAGCAGCTCCTGGCTCTTGGCTTCTCATTTGCCAGCTCTAGCAGTTGAAGCCATTTTGGAAGGGAACCAGTGGATGGAAGTTCTGTTTCTAACTCCCTGTAACTCTGGCTTTCAAATAAGTATCCTAGAAAACAAAAATCTTGTAAATATGCCTTAGTCTGCATTTCTAAGGTGTCTCATATAATTTACTGTACAAGAGAATAAGATTGCTTATAACTCTTGAGATATCTCAGAAAATTGCGTTCCAAAGGAATACTTGAATTTATAGCATAGCAGATCAGCACTTATACTCTATTTCAAATATTTTTTTCTGGTTTAGAAAATAAGAAAAAGTATAATCAATTATTTTAATTCACACTTTCTTCTTTCCTCAAATATAAGGTTAGACACATTTGCTAATGTTTTTAGTCAAAGTAATTTCATTTCTGTGAGGGTGTATTTTTGCTCTTGTATTTGTAAAGTCAAATTGATTATCAAGTCTTTTTAAATATTAAAGTAGCAGCCTTTTATTATATGTGTTACATGTTTTATCTGTGTGTTGTCTTTAACTTTTGTTTATGATTCAAAATACTTTACACCATTTAACACCATAGTAATACATTTATTTGCTAAATTATCAAACATCAATGAATCCTACAGAGGCAAAAAAGGAAGTGCTTCATTTTCAAGTCAACTAATAACATTTGTTTCACCTTTGCTCTTTTCTCTGCTTATTTCAGCTACCCTACAGCCCAACTTACTTTATTCTTCCTCTCCTCTACACATATTCAGGCTCCATTTTTGCCACGTTCACTTCCTCTCTTTCTGCTTCTCTGTGCTTCTCCTGCACACTCTCTTTCTAAAAACACCTACATGCTCAAGTATATTTTGTAACAAAATCATTAGTGATCATATCTGTTAGTTCTGTAGCAATTTATTTTTCCCCAACTAGTCATCACATTGCTTTGTGTCAATATACATGGTATCATCTCATTAATTTTAGAAGCTTCATACTATCTCATTTAATAGATGTATAATAAAATTTTTGTAAGTCATATACTGTGGACTTTTGGATTGCTTCTAATTTTTATAATTAATGTAAATAATGAAAAGTAGCAAACATATGTATTTGTGCTTTAGTTAATATTTTGCTGTATTTCTTATGCATGGGAAATTAATACCTTATATAGCAAAGTGTTATTTCACAAATTCCTTATTATAAACAGTTTCACAGAAATCTTTATACGTAAGTTGTTCTATATATACTGAAGCATTTTATAAATTGTGATGGGCAAAGCCTTAAAATCATGATTCTATCACTTGGTTTTTCAAATATTTATCTTTTAATAACCTGAAACACAAGATTTAGATGAAGATAGCTTAAAAGGAGAGCAAAACCTCATTGGCTATTTTTCCCAATAGAATCTTTGGAAAATATACAATTAATTGAATCCCACATTCTAAATTCAATACTTAATATTTGAAAATATTCCTAAATGTTTTTATTCTTTTGTTTTTAAAAGCTGACAAGTTTTAATTTACTTTTATTATTGAAGCAGTACATGTTCATTTTTGGAAATTTAGGAAAGTACTAGAACATATGAAACACATGAAAAATATAACACACAAAAATAATTTTATTTGTATCCAGGTATATCATCCATGTGCATTTTGATTGTTATTTTTGTTTTAGAAGTATAGAGATAAAAACAGAAAGAGAGACAGAGCTCCCATTCATTTGTTGGTATACTTTCCAAATGACTGCAATGGCTGAGGCTGGGCTAGGCCCAAGCTGGGAACCAGTATATTAATCCAGGTCTCCCATATTGTTGGCAGAGATCCAAGTGTATGAACCATCATCTGCTCCCTCCCAGCATGTAGAATAGCAGGAAGCTAGAATCGGAAGCAAACTTGAACCTAGGCATTCTGAAATTAGATGTAGACATCTTAATTTACATGCCAAACACTTGGTACTGGATATATTCATGTACTTGGCAACAAACTACTTATAAATATTATACATACAACATACACAAAGATTACACTATACAAAATATTTTATTGCACCATTAGTGTTTTTTAATTAAAGTCAAATTTTTCTTTAAATTCTATTTGTATTTAAAGTAACTATTGTCCTCATATTGTGCCTTAGATCTATGACATTCATCCTACATAACTGCAGCCTTGCGCCCTAGGACCTGAGCCTTCCCATTCCTTCATAACAATAATCATTCTTTGCTCTCTGAATTAAAAAAAAAAAAAACTCCAAAGGAACAGATATAAGAACTACAACAGAGTTCTCTTCAGAAGTCTTTCAAATCCAAAGACAAGATGGTAATAACTTAAAGACAAAGAGGAAAATTCCATCAGCCTAAAATTCTATGTAAAGTGAACATGTCTTTGAAAATTAAGGATAATAAACTCAGATAGATACTGATGGCCGTCATTACCACCCAGGCATGCACTCTCCAAATAATATTAAAGAGTTCTTCAGCCAGAAAAAAATAGGATTTCAGACAGAAATTTATGTCTGAGTGAAGCAGTAAAGAGCATTCAAAATGCACACCATTGCCTTCAAAATATTACCCAGTATCAATCAATCCCAACCCTTGAAAAGTCAATGGAAACCGACTGGGCCAAACCCCAGATGTCCTGTTCTGTTTTTCATTTCCTGAATTTTCATTTGAATTTTTTTCTTAGTGGTCACACACCTCTTCTGGAAACATTCCCCCATCCCCACCCCCAGATAACCTCTTTCTGAGGCATCTCCAAGAGTCCATCAAAATGAAAAAGAGGTAACCAAGATGGTGGGTGAGTAAAAGGTGGCAACCACGTGCCCAAGGAGACCCCATATGAACAGCTCTACACACACCACGTCAATTTCACGAGAGCTACAGAAGCCAGGTGAGAGACCACCGTGCCTTTGGTTTTGTGATAATCATAGGATAATCATAGGAAAAGTCACACTGAAGAAAGCCGGAAGGAAAGAGTTGCCCATGTCAGCCTTCCCTAGCTCTAGGGCCTTTTGCTTGGGAGAGGGAATGTAGCAGATCCCAGTGCCGGGCCCAGTATGAAGAACTCCAGCTCCTGCCCCCAGGTTCGCTCCTCTGGTGTTCACAAACTTCCATCCCTGTGGAAATGCCAGGAGAATGAGTTTAAGATTATGCCTCAGATCTCAGAGTGACCTACCACACTGGGACCCAGCAGCTGACAGAGCTCAGAGACTTCAAGCTCCCAGAAGGGGCCTGCAGAGTGAGCCTCTAGACCTGCACTCCAAGCAAAAAACATTTTGTTGAACATCAGGGAACTAGAAAGGCAAGAACAAACATAACCAAAAATTGGTAAAAAAAAAAAAAAAATTTTAAAACTGAGAATACAAATAAAGTATACAGAGACAAAAAAAAAAAAACCTGCAAAAAGTCAATGAAACCAAGAGTGGCTTCTTTGAAAATATAAACAAAATTAATAAGCACTTAGCAACATGAACCAAATAAAAAATCTGATACATGGAAATTAGAGATAAACATGAGGACATTATTGCTGGCAACACAGAAATAAAAAGACTGTTAGAGATTAGTATGAACAATGAAATGGCAACAAATTAAATACACATAATAAATGCACAAATGCTTGAAAACATATTTACAAAGATCAGATCAAGAGGAAATATCTGAACAAACCAGTGAGGAATATCAAGATTGAATCAGTATTAAACAGTCTCCCAATAATGAAAATCCCAGGATCAAATAGTTTCAATGCTGAACTCTACCATCCCTTTAAAGAAGAATTAACACCAAACCTTCTTAAAATACTTTAAAAAATATGAGAAGAGAATTCTTCCAAATCTACCCAATGAGTCCAGCATTACCTTGATACTAAAATCAAAGACAAAACACAAAAGAAAACCACAGTCCAATATCCTTGATCAACAGAATGAAGCACGAAAGTTGTGTGATTACTTCAAAAGATGCAGAGAAAGCATTTGATGAACTCCAGTATCCTTCATAATCAAAACTGTGACCAAATTAAATATAGCAGATACATACTTCAAAGAAATAAAAGCTATTTAAAATAAGCCCACAACAGCTGATACCCTGTTGAATGGAAAAAAGCTAAAGATTTTCTTTCTAATATCTGGAAGAGGACAAGGTTACCCACTTACAACACTTTAATCCAACATACTACAGGAGGTCCTAGTTATAACACATGAACCAGAGAAAGAAAGAACATTCAAATGTGGAAGGAAGAAGTCAAATTGTCACCATTTGTTGATTATAAAATCTTATATATAAAAGATCTCAAAGAATTCCAGCAAAAAGCTATTAAAATAATAAATTCAGCAGTTTCCAGGAATAAAATCAATGTAAAAAATAAGTATTATTGTCATACATCAAATAGTGAATCACTTTAAATAGAAATCAAGAAAGCAAGCTCATTTCCAATAGATGCAAACAAACAAACAAAAATAAGTGAAATACCTGAGAGCAAATTTAACCAAAGAGGTGAAAAGTATCAACAGGGAAAACTAGATATCATTAATTAAAAAAAATTAAGAGGACGCAAAGAAATGGAAAGACATCCCTTGTTTAGGGATTGGAAGAATCAATATTATTAAACTGTGTATAATACAAAAAAAGTCTTACAGATTCAATGCAATCACTATCAAAATCCCAGTGAAATTTTTACAGAACTATGGAAAAATAACCAATAGAATTTGTATGGAACCACAGAAGAACTAAAATAGCCAAAAAGAATTTCAGCAAAAAGAACAAAGTAAGCAAACAACTTACTGCTCATTTAAAAATGTGTATCATCTCATAACAGGTTTGCTTTCTAAAGTGTTTACACCTTAAGCCTTAACGTGTATCTTCATTCATAAAATTATATTCTATCATAATAGGAATAAAATTATTTGGGATATACACTACTGTAAGTTTGTACAGATCACATGCCTGAGACCTGTCTTTGTTTAAGAAAACCTAGATTATATAAGTTGTATTTAGAAAAAACATATTTAGTTCAAAATTTCTATCTGAACATTGTTCATGTTATGAAAATGTAATGGCAAAAACTGGGTATAAGCTCTATTTCTGTTTTTTCTAAATGACCTGCTGTACTTAATATGTGTACTAAAATTGTGTTGGGAGCAGGGATTTGGAAATTTCTAACAGATGTGTAGTTTATTTAGTAATTCTGCTACATGAAGTATAAGCTTACATTACTCTAGTCGTTTAATAGGAATTCAGAGATAGTGCGTGTTTTCCATGAACTTCTTTGAAGTACCCTCGGGTATCGGTAGAAAGAACATGGTTCACCTAGCTGTCTTCCTATGTGTGGGCATTACTCTTGGTGATGTTTCTTTTTACTCCTATGTTGCTCTTGCTGTATAAGCATAAGTTGAGATCTAGTCTCCTTGTGAGTAGAGAAGAATAGGAGACTTTTTTTTTTGCAGACCTTTTCAGAGGGTCACAAAAATTAAGATTACCTTTTACTTTTGAAACATTTAACATTTAGAGTCAATGAAGTTGCTGTCTTGAGTTTAGTATTGATATTGTGAAAATAAATGTGATTCTGATTTCATGTTTCTTAATGTTCTTCTTTCACAATTGGATAATTAAGGAATTATGCATCATAAAAGAACCTGAGCTTTATTGTGGGTATACTCTATTTGCACACACATTTGGGTATATTCTGAATACGGGGCTTACTCACATTTTGCTTCCTAATCTTATTGTACAGGGATCCAGATTGCCTGTTCCTAGAATATGATTGTTTATATGTGAAGCACATCTTACTATTGCCTTGTTTTTGTTGCTTTTATTCGTGACAGGAAATGTTTTGAGGAATGTATATCTTTTATGCAACCAACTTAATAAAGAAATTGAAAGAAAAAAAAAAAGAACAAAGTAGCCAGCATTTAACTGAAGCCAAATGTGCCTCAGCACTTAGGTCATCTTCCACTATTTTCCCAGGTCATAAGCAGAGAGCTGGATGGGAACAGAAGCGGTCAGAACACAAATCGGTGCCCACATGAGTTGCCAATACTGATGGTGGAGGTTTAGCCTGCTATACCAAAGCGCTATGAAAGAGGACACTGTATAGACTGAATATGGCATTTAAAACCTTATCTAAAGACAATATTAAGGGGGCAAGTACTGTGGCATAGGATAAGCCTCCACCTGAAGCCCCAGCAACCCACATCAGTGCCAGTTCATGTTCCAATCCAGTTCTCTGCTTGTGGCCTGGGCAAGCAATGAATGAAGGCCCTAGTGCTTAAGGACCCTGCACCCCCATGGGAGACACAGAAGAAGCTCCTTGCTCCAGCCTTCAGATTGGCCCAGTGGATGGACGACCCTCTTCTCTGCTTCTCCCTCTCTTTGTCTATAACTCTGCCTCTCAAATAAATAAATAAAATCTTTTAAAAATGACTATTTATTTGTGAGGCAGAGTGACAATGTAGGAGTAGAGAGAGAAATTTTCATCTGATGGTTCACTTTTCAAATGCATACAATTCATTGGGCTGCTTCAGTAGAAGCCAGGAGCTATGAATCTCATTACTTGAGCCATTTTCTGGTTCTTTCCCACATACATTAGCAGAGACCTGGATCAGACGTGGAAAAGCCAGTACTAGAATAGGGCTTCCCATATGGGATGACAATGTCACAAGCAATGGCTTTACCTGCTTCACCACAACACCAGCTCCAGGAATTTATACTTTTTATGAGAAATAAAAAAGAGTGCTTCTCTCTACTGCTCATTCCTCAAATGCTTGCCATGCCTGGAGCTGTGTTAGGGCTAGACACTCAATGCAGGTCTCCTACATGGATGAGAAGATCTCAATTCCTTGAGCCATCACCACCACCTCCCAGGGGCTGAACTGGCAGGAATCTGAAGGCAGGAGCCAAAGCCCACAATTGAATCCAGACACTCCAATATGAAACTAGGGCATCTTGACTACTAGACTAAAAGCCCTCTCCCTAGGAAATGGTATTTTTAAGGACTGTGGAGTTGGTTGTCTTTCGTAACATCAAAGCTTTGAAATCAATGAAAGGGCAAGTTCATATTACTCTACTGTTAACTTAAGGCACTTCATGAAAGTTTGTTAAGAGCACATCATCTTCTGCAATTGCAGAGCAGACTTTGATGAAAACCTGTCCTTGTTGGTACAGTAAGGACAGCCTAGTTACAAAAAGCTTGGTTTCCCCATTTCATCACAGCCAAATAGTACCTCATAGAAAAATTGGGAGATTTTATAAACTAAAACGTAGACATGTTGTTAGGAAATTCTGAGGGCCTTTAAAGTCCACAGCCTCTCTTGGACTCTACAAGGTAGTGATATATTTCTTCCCCTTTTCAGATGAGATCACCTTTCCTGGATTGTATGAGTATGAATTCCTCTGACATACGTAGCTCACACACTGCTGCTTGTTTTCCACAGATATAGCTTCATCTCCAGTCTTCAATAACTAGAATTGTTGTACAACATATTTTGAAAGCAGGATGTAGTATAGAACTTGATATTTCAAGAAATGGTTTATTCACTGAAAATGTTGCTTAAATATTCATGTCTCTTTTTTTAAAGATTTATTTTATTTATTTGAAAGACAGAGTTACAGAGAGAGCAAGAGACAGAGAGAGAGGTCCTCCATCCGCTGGTTCACTCCCCAGATGGCCACAACGGCCAGAGCTGCGCTAATCCGAAGCCAGGAGCCAGGAGCTTCCTCTGAGTCCCCCATGTGGGTGCAGGAGCCCAAGGATTTGTACCATCCTTTACTAATTTCCCAGGCCATATCAGAGAGCAGGATCAGAAGAGGAGCAGCCAGGATTAAAACTGATTGTCAAATGAGATGCTGGCGCTTCAGGCCAGGACTTTAACCCATTGTACCACAGCACTAGCCCCTATGCATGTCTCTTACGTGAAGAAACACATTTGGAGGGATACTGAGATTACTGATCTAGAAAGAGTAGAATAGAAGGCTAAATAAGGGAGATTTAATGGCATAGTGATTGATACATAATTTTTTTTTTAAAACCATAATTCCTTTATTGCATGTTCTTTTTTTTTATAACGCTTTTATTTAAAGAATATAAATTTCCAAAATACAGCTTATAGATTACAATGGCTTCCCCGCCCATAACTTCCCTCCCACCCGCAACCCTCCCCTTTCCCACTCCCTCTCCCCTTGCTTCACATCAATATTCATTTTCAATTCTCTTTATATACAGAAGATCAGTTTACTATATATTAAGTAAAGATTTCAACAGTTTGCCCTCACATAGCAACACAAAGTGAAAAATACTGTTGGAGTACTAGTTATAGTATTAATTCACAATGTATAGCACATTAAGGACAGAGATCCTACATGATATATTTTTTTACAAAATTGATTAATTTTCTAGGCAATTTCCAATTTACCACCAAGATTTTTTTTTCATTTTTAATTATCTATATACAGAAGATTGATTCAGTATATACTAAGTAAATATTTCATCAGTTTGCACCCGCACAGAAACACAAAGTGTAAAATACTGTTTCAGTGCTAGTTATAGCATTACTTCACATTGGACAACACATTAAGGACAGATCCCACATGAGACATAAGTACACAGTGACTCCTGAAGTTGATTTAACAATTTGACACTCTTGTTTATGGCATCAGGAATCTCCCTAGGCTCTAGTCATGAGTTGCCAAGGCTATGGAAGCCTTTAGGGTTCACTGACTTCAATCTTATTCCGACAGGGTCATAGTCAAAGTGGAGGTTCTCTCCTCCCTTCAGAGAAAGGTACCTCCTTCTTTGATGGCCCCGTTCTTTCCACTGGGATCTCACTCTTGGAGATCTTTCATTTAGGTCTTCTTTTTTTTCCAGAGTGTCTTGGCTTTCCATGCCTAGAATATACTCATGGGCTCTTGAGCCAGATCTGAATGCCTTAAGGGCTGATTCTGAGGCCAGAGTGCTATTTAGGACATCTGCCATTCTATGAGTCTGCTGTGTATCTCGCTTCCCATGTTGGATCATTTTCTCCCTTTTTGATTCTATAAGTTAGCATTAGCAGACACTAGTCTTGTTTGTGTGATCCCTTTGACTCTTAGACCTATCAGTGTGATCAATTGTGAACTGAAATTGATCACTTGGACTAGTGAGATGGCCTTGGTACATGCCACCTTGATGGGATTGTATTGGAACCCCCTGGCACGATTCTAACTCCATCATTTGGGGCACGACTGATTGAGCATGTCCCAGATTGTACATCTCCTCCCTCTCTTATTCCCACTCTTATATTTCACAGGGATCACTTTTCAGTTAAAATTTAAACACCTAAGAATAATTGTGTGTTAATTACAGAGTTCAACCAATAGTACTAGAATAAAAAAATACTAAAATGGATAAAGTATTACATTGTACAACAACAGTCAGCACAAGAGCTGATCAAGTTACTGTTTCTCATAGTGTCCATTTCGCTTCAATAGGTTTCACCTTTGGTGTTCAATTAGTTGTCACTGATCAGGGAGAACATATGATATTTGTCCCTTTGGGACTGGCTTAATTCACTCAGCATGATGTTTTCCAGATTCCTCCATCTTATTGCAAAAGACCGGATTTCATTGTTTTTGACTGCTGTATAGTATTCTATAGAGTACATGTCCCATAATTTCTTTATCCAAATGTATGCTTTGAATTCCCTGTGATCTTTTGCTGTGAGGTTCCCTTCGTTTATCTTCTTTCATGTTGATGGCCGTGTTTCTGTGTTTCTGTGTGTAATGCATCTTTAAGTATCTTTTGCAGGGCTGGACGAGTGGCAACAAATTCTTTCAATTTTTGTTTGTTATGAAAGGTCTTTATTTCACCTTCATTCACAAATGAGAGCTTGGCAGGATATAATATTCTGGGCTGGCAGTTTTTCTCTCTAAGTACCTGGGCTATGTCTCGCCATTCCCTTCTAGCTTGTAGAGTTTCTGTTGAGAAGTCAGCTGTGAGTCTAATTGGAGATCCTCTGAGTGTAATTTGACGTTTCTCTCTTGCGCATCTTAGGATCTTTTCTTTCTGTTTCACCATGGTGAGTTTAATTACAACGTGTCATGGTGAGGACCTCTTTTGGTCATGTTTACTAGGGGTTCTATGAGCTTCCTGTACTAGGATGTCTCTGTCCTTCTCCAAAACTGGGAAATTTTCTGCTATTATCTCACTAAAAAGGCATTCTAATCCTTTCTCCCTCTCCATGCCTTCAGGAACTCCTAGAACTCGAATGTTGGGTTTTTTAATAGCATCCTGTAGATTCCCAACAATATTTTTTAGATTTCTAATTTCCTCTTCTTGTCTTTGGTTTGACTGTATAGTTTCCTGTGCTCTGTCTTCTAAGTCCGATATTCTCTCTTCTGCCTCACCCATTCTGTTTGTAAGGCTCTCCAATGTGTTTTTCATTTGATCTATTGAATTCTTCACTTCATTATGATTTCTCGTCACTATCACAGTTTCATGTTCTACTAGTTGTTTCATTTCAGCTTGATTTCTCCTTAATATTTCATTTTCACGAGAGAGATTTTCTACCTTGTCCATTAAGGATTTCTGTAGTTCAAGAATTTGTTTTTGAGTACTTCTTAGTGTTCTTATCAATTTTTTGAGATCTGCTTCTTGCATCTCTTCTATCTCATCATCTTCGTAATCTTGAATTGGGGTGTCTTTTTCATTTGGGGATGCCATAGTGTCTTCCTTGTTCTTATTACCTCGGTTTTTGCGTTTGTTGTTTGGCATATTGGTTTCTTCACTGTGATGTTTTTTTCTTGTTATACTATGACTCTAGATTAAGTGGACTGTATGCTTTCAATGGAGCCTTAGAGGCTTGAGATGGGTGTGGCCTGAGAGCTCTGTTTGGTTCCTCAGGGTTGAGGGTGTGTCAAAGGAGACACTCCCAGGTTAGGTGTGGTAAATCTCTCTCTGTTACTTTTTTTTTTTTTTGGTTCAAAAGGGAAGTAATTCCACACAGCTGAATGGAATTGGGGGTGGTTAGCAGGAGAATGATGTACCCACGGGAGCCAGAGATCGGAAGCTCTTTCCCAAGGACCAGAGAAGGAATATTTGCGGCCCTTTGTGTGGGCTCAGATTCTCCTGTAGTCTCCCACTGGGCTGCCAGGGCTACTGAACTATAGCGTCTCTGGAGAGTACTCACATGAATTCGTGATTTCCATGAGTTCTCTCCCCCACAGTCTCTTTTTTCACAGTCTCAGTTCATTAGCACAACACATTCATTAGGTTGTAATCTCCTATTATTTCACCCCTCCCACCCAGAGTCAGGTTTTTCTGCTAGGCTCAGGGCCGGTGCCGACCCGAGGTCGCCCTGCTTATGACGTATTCCAAAATGGCGCCTGCTCTTTGTCTTGCTCACCTTTGAGAGGTGAGTGGAGAGAGAGAAGCTCGTGTCTGTATGGGTCACTTTTTTTTTCCGTCTCTCTCTCTCTCTTCTAGTTAGCCTGGTGAACTTTTCCCCGCAGGGTTTCAAGCCTTGTTCGCTCTAGGCTCCCTTTTCTGCTTCACTGCTGCTATTTCGGGCTATTGAGTTTCAGCTCACCTCGTGTTCCAGTGCTGGTGTGTTGAATCTGCTGCTGGTGTCACAAACTGCGGGCTCCCACGCTCTCCACGCAGGTCCACTGTGAATCTCCAGTTCTGGAACGGTTTTCTCTGCTGTTTCTTCCCCTACTCTTCCTTGAACCTGCAGTATCTCCACTTTTATTAAACTGTCTCTCCCCAGACTATCGGTGTGCTCCCTTCCTATTCCGCCATCTTGCCGCACTCTGATACATAATTTTTAGTGTTATATTTTTGTATTTGTCCATCACACCTACTAACAGAAAATGAAGGAAGACATTACATGGAATTTGTTTATTAAAAATATAAGGAATTTAAAACTCAATGACATTTAAATAAAATAAATAGGAAGCCAACTATGTGAAATTTCTGAGGATAAAGGCAACTTTCTTCAATATTAAAAGAAATAGTATATTTTCCCCTCCTCCCACCCTGGAAGAATTTACACTAAGGTAAGAAAAACAACTAAAACTGAGATAACTTTGCCTGAACTGCAGGATATTTAGACACTGCCAAAATGATCATTTCCATCTCTAACATATGTTGCGTTTATCTTTATGAGTTTGGCTGAGAGAAGAGAAAATGAATGCCAGAAAGATAAAGATTCACATTTTAGTTTGAGTATGTGAATGCCAAATTTGAAATATCATTTTCACACTGCAAAACACTGATTCAGAGAAAAATATTTTAATTCATTTTTCCCACTTTAAGTTTCACTCCACTTGGAATACTTCTGAGATCCTTTATCAAAACACTTTAGCAATTCTTTTAGAATAAAGCCTTCTTATTCATATTTTTGCATTGTTTCATGCTCAATAGTGGTAGCACAGTTATTTGGAGTGGATTCATTGCACTTATATCCTCTGCAATTCTGTCAAATTTCAACGCATTTTTCAATTGCACAGAAATCTTCAAATGCTATGGATTTTTCCACCCTTGAGACATCTCTTTGAAATATGAATCAGTGTGCTTTTTTATTAATGCTCCCAAAATAAAATTCATCTGAAGAAATGCCTAGAACCAACTGTTAATTCTCAGAAATCTGTCTTTTCCCATTATTCTCTACCTGTGGCCTGTTTAGCTGCAGTGGAAAAAGGCTTGTATTATGCAGAGTTGATAACTCAAATTTTCTGACTCAAAGAGTGCCATTCTGGTCAACACACTGAGCATTTCTTTCAGCATCACCAGTAATTAAGACACAATTTTCGGGCCGGCACCTCGGGTTCTAGTCCTGGTCGGGGAGCCGGATTCTGTCCCGGTTGCCCCTCTTACAGGCCAGCTCTCTGCTGTGGCCCGGGAGTGCAGTGGAGGATGGCCCAAGTGCTTGGGCCTTGCACCCCATGGGAGACCAGGTAAAGCACCTGGCACCTGGCTCCTGCCATTGGATGAGCGCAGTGTGCCGGTCGCAGCGCGCCGACCGCAGCGGCCATTGGAGGGTGAACCAACAGCAAAGGAAGACCTTTCTCTCTGTCTCTCTCTCTCACTGTCTACTCTGCCTGTCAAAAAATAAAAATAAAAAAAAAATAAAAAAAAATAAAAGACACAATTTTCACATCTCAGGTGTGCCAGGAGTCAATCCTTCCAGGTTCATATGAATCCTAAGCAATAGATACCCTGTCTCTATGCCTGTAAGGTGTAGCTACTCCATATTAGATATTTAAATAGTCTCCAGATTGATGACACCATGCTATATGCTGTGTTAATCAAGCAGAGACAATATAGTGTATTGTTTGGGGAGCAAATTCCTCTAGATTCAAAGCCCAGTAGTGAGATAAACATCTTTATAAGAGTGTGACATATAAAAATTATTCACATTTATGACTCTCAGTTTCCTTGATTTAGACTGGCATTTAAGTATTAAGTTAGATATAGTATATAAAGCAATTAGTGTAGAACATGCCACTAAGAAGTATTTTAAAAATTATTTTTGATACTTAATATGTGTACATATTTATGAGGTACAATGTGATACTGTAATTAATGTGTGAATTTGATAATGATCAACTCAAGATAATTAGCACATCTATCATCTTAAAATCATATAATTTATTTATTTATGATGAGTTCATTCAAATTCATATCTTCTAACTACCGTGAGATATATAATGCAGTGTCATTAATAAAATTTAACCTCTGTGCCATAGGAGAACAGAACTTCTTCCTCCAACTATCTTCTTGATTCATTGACCAATCTCTCCCCATACCCCTTCCCCACAGCAGTATTAAAAAACTTTACCAGATATAATTCCCAAAAAGAAATTTTTCTCATTAAAACAATTGAAAATAAATTGATAAATTAAAAGTGAGATTTTAATGTGTTGATGATTCCAAAAACACCCAAAGATTAAATTTTAGAGAGACAACAGAATTTTCCAGAAATCCAGAAACTAATGTATCCTTGCTCCTCTGGGGCACATGCTAAGTTTTGGTCATGAGTGAGTGGAGAACCAAGCCTTCCAAACTCTTCTTGGAACTCTTCTTGGATAAAGAGAAACCAGTGGAATGTTTAATAACCATTGGAGCTCATGTGATTAATTAGAGTAAATGGCACTTCAAACACAGAGGTATTTCCCCACCTGTCAGTTCTCCTTTAGAGGACATTTTCTGCAGGCATAATACCAAGGAAGTCTGGATACAAGATTAAAAAAAAAAAAAGGTCTTGATGCTTTGCTTTGCTCAGGTCACTAAAAAGTGCTGGAGGGACCAAATCTTATCCTTAAGAAATATGAAAACTTCAGGAGGACAAAGGTAAGGAGAACACGAACAAAAGAACAGCTTAGCCTTGAAAGGATTAAAGAGTTCATCTTCTCTAAACAACAGTATCACAAAGCAAAAAAGGAGTCAAGTTACAATTTTAGCACAATATTCTATATACAATAAAATTTATGTAATATGGGTAAAGAAGTATGAAAATAATACTAAAATTCAAGAGTTAAGTAGTAAAATAGAAATAGTATTCTTAAACTGAAACATGATAATAATCTGAAATGAAGAAATTATTGGAAGGGGTAACAGCAAAATAGGAATACCTGAAAGGATTCAGAGCATTTGAAGACAGTTAAATCCACTGAACAAATTTAGCATAGGTTAATTTATAAGAAAAGCCAAACAGAATTGGAGTGATTTTTAGGGTAATGTCAAACATTCTTACACTATGGTAGACAGAGACACACAAAGACAAAGAATTGAACTAGAAATTAATGATAATAGAAGCAGAAATTAAGTAATCTCCTAAATGCATAAAATAATAAATATGCATGTCAGTAACCTCATTAAATCCCAAACAAGATTAATATAAAATATGTGCACTAAGCATATCACAGATAAGTGCTTAATAAAAAAGCAAAAGCATAAATTTTGAAAGTAGCCCAAGGAAAAAAGAACATACATTGAAGTCAGTTATCATCATCTCACATCATGAACTCCAGAACAGAGGGCAACACAGACACAGCTTTTAGTGATTGGGGGCAGGGGAGAGAAAAAAAATCCAACCAGTAATTCTTCACTCAATAAAATATCATTGAAATCTGAAAGTAAACTAAAGATATTTGGACCAATGGTAGCTGAAAGACTTCACTTCTAGCAGATTCAGACTGGAAGAAATATAATTTAGGTTCCAGAAAAAAATAACAACAAAAGATAAAAATCTGCAAGAAAATATGAGGAAAATAGGTGCATATAACAATAAAAGTCTTTTTTATAGCTTTTTAATTATTGAAGGTATACAAATTTCATGTATTTCCTATATAGATTCAGAAATATAGTGATGTTTTCCAACCTAACTTCCCTCCTTCCCATGCTGACACCCTTCTTCCTGCTCCTTCTTCCTATTTCAGTCCTTATTAAAATCTATTTTAAATTAAATTTATACCCATAAGATTAACCCTACACTGAGTAAAGAGTTCAACAAATAGCATGAAGAAAAAGACATGTTCAACTGGAGGTTTGCTATAGTAGTTAAGCCACTGGGACATCTGAATCCCATACTGGAATGTCTTGGTTTGAGTTCACTTTCCACTCTTAATCCCAGGTTTCTGCAATTGCATACCCTGGCAAGAGGAATGTGTAACTCAAGTAGTTGGATCTCTGTCACCCATGCAGGAGACCCAGATGGAGTTTCTTGTAACAGTCACAGTTACTATAGTTATTGGGAGAGTGAACCAGTGAATGGGATATCTATGTCTCTCTCTCTCTTCCTTTCTTTGCCTCAGTCTATCTCTCTAACTTTCAGATAAAGGATTAAAAGAAATAATTTTTTTAAATTTATTTGACAGGTAGAGTTATAGACAGTGAGAGAGAGAGAGACAGAGATAAAGGTCTTCCTTCCGTTGGTTCACTCCCCTAATGTCCTCAATGGTCGGTGCTGCACTGATCTAAAGCCAGGAGCCAGGTGCTTCTTCCTGGTCTCCCTTGTGGGTGCAGGGGCCCAAGCACTTGGACCATCCTCCACTGCCCTCCCGGGCCACAGCAGAGAGCTGGACTGGAAAAGGAGCAACCGGGACTAGAACCCAGTGCCCATATGGGATGCTGGCATGGCAGGCAGAGGATTAACCAAGTGAGGCACGGTGTTGGCCACAAAATAAATCATTATTAAAACATATAATATGGTATTATAGATTAAGTAGAAGACATTATGATATATTTCTACTTATATATGAATGTTAATCAATAATTGACATTTTTGATCATGGTGATGAAACTGACTCAGATTGGACTCTGAAAAGTTAATAGTATATGCCTATATTCTTTTTTAATTAGAGTCAAAGAGGCAAAGAGGTAGAGAGAGAAGGAGAGTGCATGCTCCCATCTACTGTCTCAGTACTTAGTTACAGGGACCCTTTCATCAACTAAACAAAGAGAGACAGCCATAAAGAAAGAATCAAAAATTCAAATTCAAAATATGCCTTTAAGCATCTACTGATTTTAGAGGAAAAAACAACCTAGCTTAATTCAGTTCTGAAATTAGAATAGAACTAGTAGCAACGTTCAGTTATTTAACAAAGAGAAGGGATAATTAAATATTGTACATACTCAAGTCACAGAAAATGAAAATATCTAAGCTAGGAGGCACCAGATGCAAGAGTAGAATGTTATATGATTAGAATGAGATAGCAAAGAAAGTATGGTATGTCAGCCATGATCTTGAAATTCTATCACAATAATAGTATAGAATACTCATCTACTACATTTCTTATTCTACCATAACATTATGTTTCCAACCTTCAAAAACAAAAGAAAATAAAATTTTAACTACTTTTTCTAAACTATTTTGAGCAAGCATTGAAAATGGAATCTTAATTAGATTAACACATAAGATAATAAACTTCTATCTTCAACTTAAACCTTAATATTTTTGAATCATGTGATTTTAACATGACATAATATCACATAGAATG
This sequence comes from Sylvilagus floridanus, assembly GCA_949820135.1. Taxonomy (NCBI): domain Eukaryota; kingdom Metazoa; phylum Chordata; class Mammalia; order Lagomorpha; family Leporidae; genus Sylvilagus; species Sylvilagus floridanus. The sequence continues at coordinate 58,056,759 of OX463243.1, forward strand.
GATTCAAAAAACTCTCCTCTTGTTAATTCATTTGAAATCATGTAAATCATCCTTAAGAACATTGTAATTAAAAATTCAAAAGCCAAATTAAATAATTACCATGTTGAAATAATTTATACCAAAGTATTACATTGTCACAATTTATTTAATCTTCAGTTAACATGTGAGTTTTTCACCCACTCATTCCCCTTGTTGTTGGATTGTCACATAACATATTGTTTCTAATATCTTAGCATATTTTCAATTAGAATGCAGCTTTATCTCTGTCCGTTTTTCACATTGCATATAGAAATGAATTAGAATACAACTGTAAGGACTTCTGCGACTGCATGTGTTCAGTGTCTGCAGAATTCTCCCTCTTCTTAAAAATGTGTAGTTAAGTAAACATATCTGAATGTAGACTCCACAGAACTCATGTTTATTCAGGGTTTAAAATATAGGCCTGCTTTCCTATTACCCTCAGTCGATTTTTTGATCTAAACCATCACATGTTTGAAATTGAATTTCCCTGAAAAGTCATGGAAATTGGTTTTATTAATGGGAGTACCTCCCTATTCCACAATGTTTACTTCAGAACTCTCTACACACTTATTTATCTTCCCCATTAATCCCTAGTCCCAGATATCCTAAATGCTATGGTCTGCCTCTAAGATGATAAAAGATAAATATGTTGCACAATTTTACTTTAAACCTGTCATAAGATACCACAACAAATCACTCAAGACTAAAAAGTACACATTTCAAATTTAATTTAACTTACAAATAATTATATGGTTGTCTTAATGAATACGGGTCAACTCCTTGAGTAATCACAAAGATCGGTGTTCTAGAGGGTACATAGTCAATGTATTTAGTTGACTTTTTTGCAGCTTATAGCAACATTTAAAATATATATTTAAACCCATTACCATATTTAGAAGACACATCAAGATTTTATTTTTAATCACTGATTAAAATGAGTTATCTAGGTATGATTCCAAAATACAGCATTATCCATACATTCCTGTTGCGTACACATATTCAGTTCCCTGTAAATGAGGACTCTCTGATAGGTTCTCAAAGCTAAATATGTCATTGGAGGTGGACATTTGGCCTAGTCATTACAAGTCAGCTTGGGATACCCACATCCCATACTGGAGGGCATGGGTACAACTCTTGGCTCTGCTCCCAATTCCAGCTTTTTGGTAAGGCACATCTGGAAAGCATCTGGTGGTTTATCAAGTTCCTGGGTCCCCCCCCCCCCCCACGTGTGAGACCTGGATTGAGTTCTGGGCTCTTGGACTTGGCCTGGTTCAGCCCTGGCTATTGCAGGCATTTTAGGCAGTGAACCAGAAGATGGGTTAGCCTGTCTCTTTGTGTTTAAAATAAATACATAAAAATCACAGGAGGAATGAAGTGAAACACTTCAACCTACTTCATTTCATGACTTATTATGCAGTTACAGTAATCCTGAATGCTTAATGCTAAATAACAATGTTAAATGTAAAACATTAGTAATCCCTGTGCTTTGTGAAACTACTGAATTTTTAATGTGTTTTATTGTCTGTTTCTGTTTTACTTTCTTGCAACTCCTGTTTTCTTTAAGAAGAGTGATCTTTCATGGGCATATGATTTCATGATTATTTTTTAGATTTCATATCTACTTCTACATTTATGAATCTATATATTGTAATCAAAATCAGTATACTTCTGGGGTGAGCATTTAGTGCAGTAGTTAAGACACCACTTGGGATGCTTTCTCCTTTTCTGGATTCCCTTGATTCAAGTCCTGGCTGTGCTTCTGATTCCAGCTTCCTCATAATGTGCACCCTAGGAAGCAACAGGAAGATTCCTAACACCAACAAGGGAAGACCTGGACTGAGTTCGCAGTTCATTTGTCCTGATCCTTAGCATTTTTAAAAGATTTATTTATTTATTTGAAAGTCAGAGTTACACGAGAGAAGGAGAGGCAGAGAGAGAGAGAGAGAGAGAGAGAGAGAGAGAGAGGTCTTCCATCTGCTGGTTCACCCCCAAAATGGCCACAACAGCTGGAGCTGCACCAAAGCCAGGAGCCAGGAGCTTCCTCCAGCTCTTCCCATGAGGGTGCAGGGACCAAAGGACTTGGACCATCTTCTACTGCTTTTCCCAGGCCACAGCAGAGAGCTGGATAGGAAGTGGAGCAGCTGGGACTCGAATTGGTGCCCATATGGGATTCCAGTACTGCAGGCGGCAGCTTTACCTGCTATGCCACAGTGCCGGCCCCAATTCTTAGCATTTTGTTTTACAACTTCACTGATGTTTGTCTATTGCCATAGGTTGGATTTTGTTGCCAGAACAGTTGTCAACAACTGTCAACAACTGGTTGACAACAACAGTTGTCAACAACATGGTCCTTATCACTGACTATTTAGGATTCAGACTAAAATCCCATCCTAAAGGCCTATGTTGTATGGCTGCCCCTTCATCCCTTCTCTTAGCATGGGCTTCCCTCAAAAGATGATACCTAGAGGAGCACATTCCTGGACATCATGTGTTTTGGGATGAGATTCCTGTGAATAAAGAATGAATTAAAAGAAGGGAAGCAAAATCAAGACGTGTTATTGAATGGGTTATTAGTTGAAAGAAATGGGGCATGACTCCACTCAGGATATTCTTAAGAGCACTGTCGAACGCACTTCAGAGTTTTTATCAGAAGCAAGAAATAAGACAATGCTTTATTCACCAGTTTTTATAGTTTATTAATCAAGTCCTAGCATTGAAAATTCCAAGTTTTTTATATCTGTGATAAAGTCATATGGTAGACTTCCATAGTTGTCCTGCCAACAAAAACAGAAAATTTCCAGTGCAGAAAAAAATGAAAGTTATGCTATGAGATCTTATCCAGTTACTCCTTCAGACAGCTGGATCCTGCATTAATAGCTGAAGCATTAAGAAGATGGACAAAAGGAATCAATGCGTATAAAAAGTTGTTAATCCAGTGAGAGATTCAAGGGCTGCACAACACTATCTCACCTGCTTTGTCATCTGTAAACTTCATAACTTTTATTTTCATTCAGCTTTTATGAAATACTGTTTATCCTTCTCATGGTTGTAAATGGGTCCCTCAAATTTGCTGATGCCAATAAACTGTCTTATCAACCTCTGGGAACAAGAAAATAGTTCTTTCGTTGGAACATCTGCACTCTACATAGGAAATATCTCTTGCAGCAAATTCTCTTTCAAATGTCCATGTTGTAGAACTCTTCTGGACTTCTATATCAAGTTAATTGACCACTGGTTTTGCCATTGAGTTTACTTTCCCTCCATGGCATTTGATTTCATGTTTTGTATTTTTGGAACATTATTTTCAACCTGTTTGGGATTGCTCCATCTATTCAGTTCCCCTAGAGGACTTTCTCAAGACTCAGGACTATATAATTTAACTGTGACATCGATTAACTGTGGCATCAATTTGTAGTTATAGGACACATGGACATATAATTAATTGCTTTCAAAGGTGAAGACATTAATATTCACATCTAATTTTCATATCGCTAGAATGTTCTCCTCAATGAAATTATTTCCTACAGTTTCTCAAATTTCCTTATTCCTTGGGAATTTAATTTTTGTGTCTTTCCTAGGAATTCATGGTTATGAATTTCCACTTTAAAATGGCTTTGGGATGTGCATGTGGTACACGAAGTAAAGGTATCACTTCGGACACCTGTATGCCATATCAGGGTGCCTGGTTCAAATCCTGGTTACTTCTCTTCCAATCCAGTTTCCTGCTAATGCATTGAGGAAGGCAGAAGATAACGGCACAAGTGATTGTGCCCCTGCCATCCACATGTAACCTAGGAAGGAATTCCAGGATCCTCCCTATCCTAGCTTTGATATTGCCAGAATTAGCTGTTGAGGCATCTGGAGTACAAATAAACAAGTGGAAGAACACATTTTCTCCCTCTGTGTGTGTGTGTGTTTGTGTGTGCTTGTCTACATCTCTGCCACTTTTTCAAATATATTTAAAAAATTAAAAATAACTTTAAGCCACACTGTTCAAGTATTGATTGAAAATAATCAGCTTGTTACTTCTGTTTCTTATGTTCAAACAAAAAATTAAAAAACTTTTATCTGTGCTTCTTGCCAGTAAAAAAGGTACTTCAAAATTTTGTGTAAATTTGTATTAAAAGATATCTTTACTTAGATGCAAAAATATTTTTAAATCCACATATATTTTTATCATAATATATATTTTTATGAACTTCTTGAAGACTCCATTATACATGATTTCACAATTTCTTTGCACTACCATAATCTTATCATTCAATCCCATTTTTCTTTTTTTTTTCCCAAAGATTTATTTATTTATTTGAAAGTCAGAGTTACACAGAGAGAAGCAAAGGCAGAGAGAAAGAGAGGCCTTCCATCCACTGGTTCATTCCCCAGTTGGCTGCAACAGCTGGAGCTGTGCTGATCTGAAGCCAGGAGCCAGGAGCTTCCTCCGGGTCTTCCCATGCGGGTGCAGAGGCCCAAGGACTTGGGCCATCTTGTACTGCTTTCTCAGGTCACAGCAGAGAGCTGGATCGGAAGTGGAGCAGCTGGGACTCGAACTGATACCCACATGAGATGCCAGCACTGCAGGTGATGGCTTTACCCCGCTATGCTTCAGCGCCAGTCCCTCAATCCCATTTTTCATGAACCTTTTGAAGTGCCCTAATGTGTCTTCTTTACAGGTACTGAATCGATTGCAAGGAATTTGGAATATGTTACTCTGAACCTCTCTTAAGGAAGAAATAATCTTTGAATTAGGAGAGAATTGTACTCAAAATGAAGAGAAAGGGTAGAGAGTGTGATGCCATTGATGCTTTGAAAGTATCAAATTCCTAGATAATCATACTGTAATTAAAATGATCTATGCAAACATTTTTAAAAACTTAAAACTATTTATTTGAAAAGCAGAAAGACAAGGGAATGGGAGTCAGAAACAGAGACAGAGAAAAATAAGGAAAGAGGTAGCTCCGATTCTTGGGTTCATTCATCAAATATCTGCAAAAGCCACAGAGGAGGGTGCAAGCTAGGAGCCAGAACAATCCAGGTTAATGAATCCATGTTTCCCACATGGATGGCAGGACCCAGCTACTTGAGCCATCCTTGCTACCTACCCAGGGTCTGCATTAGCTGAAAGCTATATTCAAGAGCTCATAGCACAAACTGAACCCAGGCAGCGCAATGTGGGATGCAGGAGTTTTAACTGGCATCTTAACCATGAAGCCAAATGCCTACCCCTAAACATTATTTCTTTCAGTTAAGAATAGTATTTCATGCAATATGAAATTGTTCGTACTTTATTTTAATTAAACAAAAGAGAAAAACTCTTTCCTTATACTAAGTATAGGTATGGTTCTTGACTATTGTCATACACTGCAGTATTTCATTCTTACATGAAACCATCAATATTTCACATTAAGTATAACACTATGCATCTAAAAGAAAAGGAAACAGATGAATAACAATTGGTTACATTTATAAAGGCTCTAGAATTTTATGTCACATCTCATTTTAAAGTGTTATCTATCATATTCCCAATGCATTAAAGAATCTATGACTTTTCTGATTTTGCTTTTTTACCGTCAACTACTAGAAATGTTGAGATCTATACTCTACAATGACAACTATACTTTTGATACTTTTGCTATTACTCTCGCTATTACTCTTTCGGCTTACATTTTATATTAGGCTACTTTGTATTGCTAAAACAACATGCCTGAAGTTAGGTATTCTATACAGAAAAGAGATTGATTTCATGCACATCAGAGGTTCAAGGGCATATTGCTTACTTTGACTCAGCCCATGAAGGACTCAGGGTGGATGGCTTCACAATGACAAGAGCATATATATGCAAGCGGAAGAGATCACCTGGTGAGACAGGACGCCCACAGAGACAGGGTCCCACAGCAACAACTTTGATCTTCTCAGAGGGTCACCTCTAATGACCTACATATCTGATGCTGGGACCCAGCTCCCAAAGCTTTCACAGTGCTGCTCCATACCACAACATTGCAGACCAAGTTTCTAACACATGGCCATGTGGGGCAGACACTAAAGCCATAACCAAACCTTGAGTCTTCTGTTACTTTTCTACTCCATCCACTGATGTTACTGGTACCACCTTCAGCGTGATGAACACTACCACCACCACAGAACGAACAACCATGGGTATTTATTGAGCTCTTAATGAATTTCAATGATATGCTAAGTGTTTACACCTATTTTCTCTGATCCATATGATACTGCCATTCCAAGTACAAATTAATAAACATGAATCAAACAGCCTAGGTTTGAGTTCCAGTGGATTTGCAAACTTTTTTACCTTTCTAAGCATTGACTTCAAAATAGTATTTCAGATTAAATGAGTAACACTGCTCATAAAAATACATACACATTCATCACTCAGAAATAATATATTAATATTATTATGTATTTATTCATTTTTCTTGGAATATGTTTAAAAATGAGATTCTGTTGTAAATATGTGAGGAAAATTCTCATACTTTTCCATATTTCTGATTTTTTTCTCAGAACAAATTCCTACTAGTGTAAATACTGGATAAATGAATATAGAAATATACAAGATTCTTTTCATATTCCCAACTGCTTTTGAAGACAATACTTATTCTAATAACTGCTTTTATTTTTCCCATTTAAAAATATTTTTAAACATAGTGTTTTTATAGTAAGGTTTTGCTTAAGTGTATTTCTTAATACTGCTTTTTCCTTATTTGTCTATGGTATTGTTATTTCTCATGTTGTAAGAATTTTCAATAAAACTCTATTTATTTAGCATTTCTTCAAATAATAGCGAATTTGAATATGTTTTATTAAATGTTGGTATTTTAATTTGACAACTTGTTTTAATAGTTTATATTATTATTGTTGTATTGACAATTCTGAATTTTCAAATCATTTTCTTGATATGTAAAATTACTTTCATCTTATTAGGATGAAATTATTATTATTTTATTAGGAAAAGAATACAGAAAACAAATTAAGTATCCTTTGAAGGTCACTATTTACACAGATGTATTCATTTGCAAGAACACATATAAAAAATTTGGTCCTTTATGTCCTAACAAAGTAATTTCATGGTTGAATAAATTTATGTAATTAGCCATCATGTTTTGTACAACAGTGTCTTTATCCATAGTTGGTGAGTGATACTTAAACTGAAAACTCTGGCATGTTACCTATGAACAATACAGTAACAATAGTTTCTTAAAAATAGTAAAGTGTATGTACACATACCATATTGAGGTTTACAAGGCTCTGTTATGGACATTATCTAATGTACACTTCAAACTAATCAAGCGAGTTAGTTATTCAGTTTGGGAGTTTTATTGTTAGGGAGCTGGTGAAGGAAATGCTAAACTGGAATATTAAAGTCCCAAAATCCTGAAGTCATTTGTTGTTTAATTAAAAATTGGAATTCCCATATGTGTTTCTGGGTTCCTAATACAATGTTATTTCTCTCAATAGATATTTTCCCACTTCTTATTTTTGCCGTATGTTTATTAGCTACAATCCATCATTGACCTGGCAACAGAGTTATGGCTTGTTTTCTGTTCAATAAACAGAATGAAACCTCTTCCCCCTCTGCTTTCTAAATCCTTATTCTAACTTCTAACCTATCTACTTTGTTCAATTCTATCTGAAATTATTGGCTCACATTGAGGCCACTCAATAAAAATGCTTAGATAAGATAAATTTTATCAGTATATTTATTAATAATATATTGAAATTTAAATGTTACATATCTAAGTTTGAGTCTCTGCTTTGCAACTACACATCTACCTAATCACAAACAGTAACTCTTTTCAAATTTCTATCAATATACTGTTTAATCCTGTATGCTATGTCTGTATAGACTCTCCCATTTATGGTGGTAATTATATGTTATACAATAAGAAATTTTTCTACTTGTCATATGAAAAAGAAGTTGATAAAATCATCTCTAAAAACGAAAGAATTAGTTCATTAAGAAGATATCGCTTAAAAATGGCAAAATCATTTCTTTTTTAGGCACTATTTCATCTCTTGTCAACAATAACAATGTTTAGGCATGAGAGTTAGCTTATTTCCATCGCTATCATAATGATGTTACAATTGATTATACTCTTAACACTTGAGTAGGTTTTGTTTCATAATTAAGAAACAGTAAGCATGTTAAACTCATACTTTTCAATAAACACAAGTGGCAAAACACATAAGTAAGGCACTTTATTAAAAGATTATTTTTTTTTTAAAACAGCTATGTTCAGGCTGGCGCCTTGGCTCATTTGGTTAATCCTCTGCCTGCGGTGCCAGCATCCCATACGGGCATCGGGTTCTAGTCCCGGTTGCACCTCTTCCAGTCCAGCTCTCTGCTGTGACTCAGGAAGGCAGTGGAGGATGGCCCAAGTGCTTGGGCCCCTGCACCCTCATGGGAGACCAGGAGGAAGCACCTCATTCCTGGCTTTAGATCGGCGCAGCACCGGTCATTGTGGCCATTTGGGGAGTGAACCAATGGAAGGAAGACCTTTCTCTCTGTCTGTCTGTCTGTCTGTCTCTCTCTCTCTCTCTCTCTTACTGTCTAACTCTGTCAAATGAATAAATAATAAAAAAGGTATGTTCAGAGGGAGAGATTATTTTACATGTTAGTATTGATAATTTATTTAATTTTATACAACTTATCTTTGAAAATATAAATTGTGATAAAAATACATCTTTTAAAATCATTTACATATGCTCACATAAAGAACATGTAATTGGCCGGTGAAAATTGATATTCATTAAATTAAAAAAATCTTCAAAAAACAAAAAAATATACTTTGTTAAACTTGAATACATGAATTAAAAATATAATGTTCTACCACAAAACATGTACTATATATCCAAATGGAAAGCTTCATTGCCTGATGTGATTAGTTAACACTGTATATATGTGTATATATATAGACATATATATATGATATATGTGTGTTGTTCCATAGCCCACAAATATGTATTAAATATTGTTCATCTTTTAAAAAATATAAAAATTAATGAAAACCCTCCTCTAAATATTTAATGTAATTATATAATGAATGCTTCTTTGAAGGCCAGGGAAAATTGTTTAATTGACTGAATCCAAAGTTCATAATTGTTAATGTAAAAATCACACCTTTAATCTTATTCCATTCTCTCATTTTCAAGTGAAGGTTTTGTTTCAGTAGAGAATTATTATAAATGTACAAACCTAAAACATGTTTGACGACCCTGAGATTCAGAGGTTAGGGATAGACTAAGGCCTATAATAAGAGAAAGAGATCCAAAGTAATTCCATTCAGAACTACATTGACTATCCGTACCTATTTTCCCATTGTGCAGAACAGTTTAAATTTATTTCTGCTGTCGTCTAGCTCCGGATCTCTTTCAACATTAGTAATTGTAATAAATCAAGAAATAAAAGATGTCCACATTTACTTCTTATTACATCAAATAAGAATATGCAATTTAATGATGCTTTAAGATTGGCTCCGGTCCTATGTTTTAATTTTATTTAACAATAGTGATTTGTTAGACAATTAGGCTAATAATAACAAAGAAAAGCTTCAGTGGTCAAAGTGTGGTTTTTAAAGAAACCACAACAAATAAATAAATAAATATGTAGAAAGGTTTTACCACTAATAGATGCTTTTCCTTGGAAAATAGCATATTTTTAATGAAAAGCTATCTTCACAGATGATATCTCATCATAAACTATTTTAACTGTTTGACTTTTCTCCATAATTAATGGTAACTGACATTTTCCATTTCATATTAGGAATTTTAAACTGGTAAAAATGACATAGATGTGATAGATAAGAGAAAGATAGATAAGAGAAAGAATGCTGGTTGACCTCATTTTGGGGAGTACGATTGCCTTGCTGATATAACATCCGTATTTTGTCATGACACCAATGAAGAGTACAATGTTTTGGGCTAAATTCATCATAATTAAAATAAGTGATAGCACTGAATTATTTTTCATTAGTAAGAAAAGAGCCCTGGATATTTTCAGTTATGGGAATGCTTATACTCCCAGGCAAGGACACTCTTTACTGGAGTAATGAATTTTGGAAAATTACTAATGATTACTAATCCTCATCATTTATAATTTTTTAATTAATAACTACCTAGTATAACTATTATAAAGTGTTCCTAGATAATAATTTTTTCATGTTCCTGTATTTGATCAAATTCTCTTATAAAGAACAGGCTGTATTAATCTATTTCCAGGTTATTAAGTAATATTTCACATTATTTCTAACTGACACATATCTATAACTGTTCTTGAATATTGATATATATATATAGATATATAAATGATATACATTTTGCTCTTCATCACTACATGTATTTTGTTTATACAAAATGCCTTCATTGTGTTGAAATGAAATTAAGTAAAGCAACAGAGATCAAAGAAACTATGCTCAATATATTTTATCTTTCTTTACAATTTTCTACCAAAAGAATTTACACAAGTATAATGTTTAGTGGTTAACATTCCTCAAAGCAAAGAAATTAGAAGCTGTGCTTTAACTATATTGTTTTCAACAAAATTTTATATCCTAGAAAACATTTTATCTAGCTTTTGTACTTGCTTGTTTTACTGATATTCATTCCTGTTTTTCAAGAAATAACAAAAATATGTATCTCTGGACCAGGGAAATCTTACAGTTTTCTGTACTTCAGTACCAATATATGCTGCTTGATGAAAGACTGATCAAAGGGCATCTGTTCGTTAATGTTGGGTTTTCTCCACACAAATTTTTTATTTTTATTTGAAAGGAAGAGACAGAGAGAATGAGAGATCTTCCACTAGCTGATTCACTCCCCAAATACCCGCAGCAGCCAATGCTGCAACAGGCCAAAGCCAGGACCCTGGATCTCTACTGGGGTCACCCACATGGGTGGTAGTCTCCTAAGCACTTGAACTGTCATCTACCGCTTGCCAGCATGCACATCAGCAGGAAACTGGATTGGAAGCAGAGTAGCTGCAACACCAACCAGGCACTGCAATAATGGGATGTGATCGCCCCAAGCAGTGACCCAAGCCTCTGCGTCTGATTCTACCCTAGTTTTTCTCTAGTCTGCATTTAAATGTGACAGTTTAGTAACTGGAATAAATATAGTTATGCAATTTATTGACCATTAGCTTAGGCAAGTTATTATCATATATCTCTATTTGCATTTTTGTGTAATAAAACACTTCGAATGCTTAGAATCTTGTCACTTGTAATATAATGGTTGTGCCTAATGGAGTTAAGTATGATGATTACCATTACATAAAATATTCTCTTCACACGTACAAATACAAAGACACCTCAACACATTCAGGGAAAAACAGTGGCAGCATTTGGCATACGGGTTAAGACTTGCTCTGACCTACTCTTGGCCATTACAAGCATTTAGGGAGGGAACCAGGAGATGGAAGGGGGCTCGCTCGCTCGCTCGCTCGCTCGCTCTCTCTCTCTCACACACACACACACATCTTGTAAACAAATAAACAAATAGGTTTTTACAAAGAACAACAGAATTATGGTACAAGTTCATTTTGGTGCTAAAATATTTTGAAATCCAGGCATGGTATTTCCATCATATGCCTCTTCCTTAAACTTTAATGGTAATGCATAGGTATAAATTTTTGAAGAAAGTTTGCACCAAAATAAATATATATTTAATAGCAATTCCACAAATTTTTAAAAGTGTCTTATACACATATAATTATGACTACATGCAAATTCATAAATATCACCCCAAGATTTACACATTGAAGCTTAGATACTGTTCCTTTAAAAACATAGCATGAATTCAATAAGAAATTTTACATACTTTTTAATCTGAATTATTCTCCATGAAGAATAAAGCAGAAGACCAAAATGTCACTACATAATTCAGCATAATATAGCACTCCTGATTGCCTAGTCTTATTTAAATCAGAAGTTTCCTTAATTCTTGAAGTCTGACTTGAGTGCCATTTTAAGAAAAAAATTAAAGTACTCAGTTATAGGCATATTATTGTTAACTGCAGAATTTTTTAGTATTGTTTTCCATAGGAGATTATTAAATAAGTTATGCTACAACTATTATTTAATGTTGTAAAATATCATGTTAGTGAATAAATATGCCCATGTACACACACAGCATACACATATATGATCTTATGTGTATATGTATGAAGATACACACTTAGATAAATGCAAATGTACTGAAACACTTATAAGAGTTGTATTTGCAAAAATCTGCAATATGATACTAGTATGGGTAGTTACTTTTAGAAATGGAATTTCAAGTGATTTTTCATCTTCTTTTTCTGTTCAGTTTGAATATTAGTTTATATATGAGCTCACTCATTTTGATCATTACAATGAAAATTAAAATTTTGATTATTTAGTAATAGAATAGAAAACTCTATTATTGAAAGCATAGTTCAGGTAGTAACAGACCAGAAACAAATATGTACAAGTTGGCAGACGAGTTGATGTTGTCTTCAAAAGCAGGCACTAAACTGAAGAGATCTCTAATGCTCAGAATAAACTACATTTTTATAGAGGAAAAATATATTCAGAGAAACCCCCCCCCCCGTAGGAAAATATTGGCAATTTAAAAAGATAAGCTGTCCTATGGGTATCACAGTAAAGTGGAAAAGAGAATTAGATTTTTTTCTAGGCCCTGGAGGAAAAAAAAAATTACAAGATTTAAAAGAGGTGCAGGCATTTATAAAGTTGTGAGGATGTCCTCGAGATGTATAAACCCCGTATTGGAGTGCCTTGGGTTCAGTCCTAGCTCATTTCGTACTTCCAGCTTCCTGCTAATGTGCACCCTGAGAGGAAGAGGTGATTTACACGAATAGTTGTGAAACCCATGTGGCAAGCCCAGATGGCGCTTTGGGCTCCTGTCTTTTGGTGTGACCCAGCCCAGGCTGAAGCAGGCATCTGGGGCATAAACCAGTGGTGTGCTTGCTCGCTCTCTTTCGCCTTCCAGTAAATATGTATAAATAATAATAAGCAAGACTCTAAGAAAATAGATACTGTGACTTTTAATAAATATTTACAAGTTAAAGAGCATAATCTATGAAGTTCAGGGACATAAAATTTCAAAAATTAGGGGTTTATTTCAAGGACTACAAAGAACAGAGAGACACAAATGGATGACAATGAAAGAATATTAATAATGGCCAGAGAAGATGACTTTAAGAAATGTTAGCTCTAGATAGATATCATTTATGTATTTTATGTACTGGTTAGATGTTCTTTTCCCTGGCCCTTATTTATTTTGAAAGAAAAAGCCTAGGGACTGGCATTGTGATGATGCAGGTGAAGTTGCTGCTTGCAATGCTGGCATCTCATACTGAAGCGCTGGTTCCAGTACCAGCTGCTCCACTTCCAGTCTGGCTCACTGGTAATGTGTCTGGGAAAGCAGCAGAGGATGACCCAAGTCCTTGTGGCTATGCTTCCCACATGAGAGATCTGGAAGAAGCTCTTGGCTCAGTCCTGGTCCTGCTGTGTGACCTCTTGGGGAGTGCACCAGTGGATAGAATCTCTCCCTCTCCCTCTCCCTCTCCTTCTCCCTCTCCCCCTCCCCCTCCCTCTCCCTCTTTTTTTCTCTGTAACTCCAGTTTTCAAATAAATAAATCTAAAAAAAAAAAAAAAAAAGAATGAGTAAGGGGCCTACTTTGTTGTGTAGAGGGTTAAGCTGTTGTCACTGGGATGTGGTTAGAGCCCCAGCTGCTCCACTTCCAATTCGGCTCCCTGCTAATAGTCTCTAAAAAGCAGCAGAAGATGGCCCAAATACTTGGACCTCTGCCACCAATGAGGGAGATCAGGACGAATCTCCTGGGTCATGACTTTGGCCTGGTCCAGCCCTAGCCATTGTGGCCATCTGAGGAGTTTACAACATGACACAAGATACCACTCTGTCTCTCCTTACCTTTCTGCAATTCTGACTTTCGAATTAGAAACCAATAAATAAATAATTTGGCTCTTCACTATGGTAATGTCAAGACTCAAATTCAAATCATATTCCCCCATAAAAGAGAAGCAGTGAGGTCTTGCAGTAAAAAATTAGTTTAGAGAGGGTGATCTCCAAATTATATTGAAAAAGCATTAGCTGAACTGAAGGAAATAAGAATATCATGTGGAAAGATAAAAACCACTTTCAGGGGTCAGTGCTGTGGCATAATAGGTTAAGCTTCCCTCTGTTGCACCATCCCATTGTGGGTGCAGGTTTGGGTCCTGTGAACCAGCAGATGGAAGATTTCTCTGTCTCTCCCTCTCTTTGTCTGTAACTCTGTTTCTCAAATAAATAAGTAATCTAAAAAGGGACATTTAAACCTAAAAATTGAAAATGCCATTTAAAAAAGAAAGTGAAAGGGCTGGCGCTGTGGCACAGTGGATTAACACCCTGGCCTGAAGAGCCAGAATCCCATATGGGCGCCAGTTCGAGACCTGGCTGCTCCTCTTCTGATCCAGCTCTTTGCTATGGCCCAGGAATGCAGTAGAAGATAGCCCAAGTGCTTGGGCCCCTGCACTTGCATGGGAAATCAGGAAGAAGCTCCTGGCTCTTGGCTTTGGATCGGCACAGCTCCGGCCATTGTGGCTAATTGGGGAGCGAACCATCAGATGGAAGACCTTTCTCTCTTTCTGCCTCTCCTCTCTCTGTGTAACTCTTTCAAATAAATAAATATTTAAAAAAATAAAAAAAGAAAGTGAAATTTTCGTTCTAAGGAATGCTCAAAGGAAGATGTGACAGAAATTAGTGAAAAAAAAAAAGCTGAATCAAATCCATTAATCCTAGAGTTCTGAGCTAGAAGATGTTGATGCAAGGAGGCATTATTCAATGCTAAACTGTTAAAAGCAAAGACATGTTAGGAAAACTAATGTATAGACAAGTTATTATGAGGGAATAATACTGTTAGCTTACGTTAACTCCTCAGAAATGGATAATGAAGTCAAATGATTTTGCTCTGTTACTGAAAATATAAATTTTTAAAAAAATAAAATTTTAGTTCCTAGAAAATCTTTTATTTACTTATTTTTTATAGTTTAAAAAATTATGTAAGGTGGACAAATTGCATGTGTTTCATATATACAGATTTAGAAGCATAGTGAGACTTCCCACCCCACCATCCCTCCTGCCCAGGATCCCACCCTCCATCCTCCGTCCTTTCTTCTTCTTTCAATTTTTACAATGACAAACTTTTAGTTGGTTTTATACTCATAAACTTAACCATCCACTAAGTAAACAGTTCAACAAATAATAAGAAGAAAAAAAGCATTATTCCTCAACAGTATAGACATGGGTTGAAAACAATAATCAATTCTCAAAATGTCAATTTTGCTTATATACCTTACATTTTTTTGTACTCTATTGGTTACCACAGATTAGGGAAAACATATGGTATTTGTCTCTTTTGGGACTGCCTTATTTCACTATGTATAATGGTTTACAGTTGCATCTATTTTGTTGCAAAAGACAGGATTCCATTTTCTTTTTACAGTTCAGTAGTATTCTGTCTACCATAATTCCTTAATCTAGTTATTATTGATGGACATCTAGGTTCATTCTCGATATTAGCTATTGTGAATTAAGCTGACTCAACATGGGGATACAGATAACTCTTTCATATTCCCTACATCCTCACTAGCATTTAATGTTTTTTGATTTCTGAATGAGAGCCATTCTAACTGGGGTGAAGTGAAGCCTTGTTTTGGCATTTCCCTAAGGGCCAAATCCTGAGCACCTTTCCATGTGTCTGTTGGGCAGAGTATCTTGAGTGATACACATACCCAGCATTGTATACTCATCCTCATGAAATGCATTTACAAACTTCCACTTTTTCTATTTCTTGGAATTAGAAATCACAGAAAAAGAAAAGATGAAATGAAATGCTATCTATATGATGACTTTGGAGCTTGCATTGATGTCAAACTCCGAACTTTCTTTTTTCCAGAAGATACAAACCCTTCCTCTCTCTCTCTCTCCCTCTCTCTTTCTCCTCCTTCCCTCCCTCCCTCCCTCTCTGCCTTTCTCCCCTTCTCTCTTCTGATTTCTCATCACCTGCATTCCTTTTCTTCTTCTTTCCTCTCTTCTTATATATGAAACACAAGTTCCAGGAGATTGGGAGAAAAATGTAATTATAATGCACTACAAGAAAATTTTTGGTTGCTATGCAGTAGTTAAGTAATTTACAAAATAGAATTTATTAAATTCAAATTTGCAGTGTGCACAACTTTCTGCCTTTTTATTTTCCTCTTCATCAACTCTTAATTCATTCTTGCTCCTCTTAATGCCCAAGACATAAAATTATCTATTTTCTTTCATCTACCTTTGACTCTGGGGAAATCAAGTGCTCTTATTCTTGTTTCTTGAGGTCTTGCCCTTATGTTCAGCCTAAACAGCATGCAAAAGAGCCTTTCACATTGCATAACACTGTGCTCATTATCAACATTTCTTATTAACAAGCATCTGCTTTTCCTGGTTTTGCCATTCCTGTCACAGTGTCCCGTACTACTATTTAACTGATTTGCTTCAATTTATCCATTCTTAAACAGATCGGATGTGTATATACAGAAGAATGAAATTAGATCCATACCTCTCATGATATACAAAAAAAGCAAATCAAGATGGATCAAAGACCTAAATTTAAGACTAAAAGGATGAAGTTGCTGCAAAAAACAGGAGAAACACTATAAGACGCTGGTATAAGGGATGGCCTGTTGGGCAAGACTCCTAAAGCACAGGCAACAAAATTAAAACTAAACAACTGGGACTGTATCAAACTCAGAAACATTAGCACAGCAGAGGAAAGATCAATGGAGTAAAGAGACAGCCAATAGAATGGGAAAAATATTTGCAAACCATGTATCTGAAAAAAGGATCAATATCCCAAATATATCAGCAACTTACAAAAAATCAACAACAACAAAAATACCAATCTAGTTGAGATGTGGGCGAAGGACTTCAATAGACCATTCACAAAGGAAGAAATATAAATGGCCAACAAATATGGAAAAAACCTTTAACACCTTAGTCATCATGGAGATGGATATCAAAACTACAACGAGATGTCATCTTACCCTTGTCAGAATGGCTACAATCCAGAACATGTAGAGTGACAAAATCTGGCAAGAATATGGACAAAGGGGAACACTTATACACTGTTAATGGGAGATTTTTTGAAAAAATTAGAAATAGACTTTCCATATGATCCAGCAACCCCACTACTGGTTTTATACCCAAAAGTGTCAACCACAATATATCAAAGAGACACACGCACCACCAAGTTTATAACAGCACTGTTCACAATAGCAAAATTTGGAATAATCAAGGTGCTCATCATAAGATGAATGGATTAAGAACAGGTGGTATATATATATATACACAATGAAATATTATTTAGCTATAAAAATAATGAAATTCTACCATTTGCAGCAAAATGGATGCAACTGTAGTATGTCATGTTAAGTGAAATAAACTGGACCCAGAAAGACATATAGTGCATGTTCTCCCTTATATATGGAAGCTAAACTTTAAAAGCCCAACAAAAAAAAGGGAAAAGAAAGAAATCTCCATGTAAATCAGTATTGCTACAAATACAGTTTTGTAAAGATTTGTTTTATATCTTTGCAAAACCAATAGCTTTAATGATCTGTGATTACTATAAAGATTAGTGTATATGGGTGAAATGGTCATTTTTCTATTCAATTACTATTTATAGCCATTGGCAATATCCTTACTAAAACAGGGTCTTTTTGCTTTTTATTTGTTAAACTTCTTATCTGGTGAATTATTAAGCCTTTCTATTGCCATGTAAATTTAAAATATGTTATCTCAGAAGCTTAAAAAAAGAAAGGAAGAAGGAAGGAGGGGAGGAGGAAGGGAAAAAGGGAGTAACATTATATTCTTTGAATTATATCTACAAATTACACTGAATCTGTTGAAAACTAATTAATATTATAATAAAAATACAATATATAATAAATAAAATATTTTAAAAGTTACAAGCATGTTAAGACAAAGTTTGGGACTCTATTTAATTGAACTAACGTACTTGAATAGTACAACATTGATCACTTTGATTTTAAAGTTCTTTTTGGACTCAATATTATATAAAGTTAAAATTGGTACAACTAAAATTATAAAATTTGTTGCATACTAAAGCCGATTTAATTAAGTGTGTGTCAATGCTTTCTTGGATGGCCCAGTAATGTTACTTTTGTAATTCCATGTATAAACATACAAAGACTCAAATTACAAACTATATGATGAAAATAATGAAAGCCATGAATAACACATCAGTTATTTTGAAAATATTTAAGTTAATATCTCAAAAAAATTTTAAAATATTTTTTAAACTTTTATTTAGTAAATATAAATTTCCAAAGTACAGTTTATGGATTACAATGGCTTTTTCCCCCCATAACTTCCCTCCAACCCGCACCCCTCCCATCTCCTGCTCCCTCTCCCATTCCATTCACATCAAGATTCATTTTCAATTCTCTTTATATACAGAAGATTGATTTATATATTAAGTAAAGATTTAAACAGTTTGCACCAACACAGAAAATAAAGTGTAAAATACTGTTTGAGCACTAGTTATAGCATTACTTCACATTGGACAACACATTAAGGACAGAGATCCTACATGAGGAATAAGTGCACAGTGACTCCTGTTGTTGACTTAACAACTTGACACTCTTGTTTATGGCATCAGAAATCTCCCTAGGCTCTAGTCAAGAGTTTCCAAGGCTATGGAAGCCTTTTGACTTGGCTTACTTTTATAAATTGCACTACAATAATAAAAATATTCTTAAATAAGTAGAATGAGATTAAGTTCTTTATCAGGAAGAGCAAAGCAATTAGCATTTTTACATGTAAAAACACTTCTGAATTAAGAGGTATATTATGCTTTTGATTAACTATAAGTAAAATAATATGTCTCTCTTTCAGAAGTCATTGACATAATATTGATAATTTCTCAATCTTATTTTAAAAATTTTATTTAATTTACACCAGTTTCATGTATTACATATATACAGATTTAGGAACACAGTGATACTTCATACCTTACCCTCCTTTCTGCCCCCATACTCCAATCCTTCTTCCTCCCCCCACTCCCATTGTCACTCTTATTTTTTACAAAGATCTACTTTCAGATTACTTAACAGATAGATTTTTATGTGTAGATAATCCTAACTCATACACAGCTCACCTAAGTCATACTTTTCTTAACTATTTAAATTTACATATTAATTAAATTAAACAGATTGAGTTTGGGGGCAATTTTCCCTCAATTTGAAAATAGTCATTTTCATTTTCAAATTGTTTTAGGATTGTATAGTAAAGCATTATTTTTTAAAACTTGTATATACCTATATCATGTACCTCATTGTTTTTAGCCTCCCACTCAAAGATAAACTAAGATTTAAAGAAAGGTGGGTGTTTGGCACACTGGTTAAGATTCTACTTGTGGGACCGGCACTGGTGTAGCACATAAAGCAGCCGCCTGCAGTGCCTGCATCCCATATGGGCGCTGGTTTGAGTCCCAGCTGCTCCACTTCCGATCCAGCTCCCTGCTATGGCCTGGGAAGGCAGTGGAAGATGGCCCAAATCCTTGGGCCCTTGCACTCCTTTGGGAGACCAGAAGAAGCTCCTGGCTCCTGGCTTCAGATTGGCTCAGCTCCAACTGTTGAAGCCAACTGGGGAGTGAACCAATGATGGAAGACCTTTCTCTCTTTCTCTATGCTTCTCCTTCGTTCTCTGTATGCCTGGGTTCAAGTCTGAACTTCACTTCTGATTCCAGCTTCCTGATATGTACACTTTTGGAGGAAGCAAATGATTGCTCAGGTGGGTGGGTCCCTTCCACTCATGAGAGAAACACAGGTTAAACTCTGTGCTCCTGGCTTTGGCCTGGCTCAGCGCCACTGGAGATGAGGAGATTCATTCTTTCTCTCTCTCTCTCTCTCTTTCTCCCTCCCTCCCTCTCTTTCTTTCTCTCCCTTTCTCTTTCTATCTGTCTCTCCCAAATAAAATGAAAATACATTATTAAAAACCACTTTGGGAGTGCTTTCTTTAGATTTTTTGGATGTGATTCCTACTAGGAATGATATCAATACAACATTATCGTACATCATGGCAAAGATTACAGAGGCACACTTATTTTTTCATGTCTTGCGATTCCAAAGTAGAGATGATAAATCAATCAAATGGACTGCGAGTGGAAATGACATGTTTATTCTGTATCAAAACATTGAAGAGTTAGCATGATGTCTTCAGAGTATCTTCTACATGCTTCAGATGATAAAGTTACTGGAAGTTAGATGTTACCAGCCTGAGTTTCTAATTAATAATATGGAGCAAAGAATCCTTGGGATATGTTACATGAATGGGAGAAATACTTTTATTGTGTAAAGCCACTGAGATTTAGGGATTGTGTGCTATTAGGGCATATCTTAACCTAACAAATATGTACCTTATCTTGTCATTTTCTATATATTAGGTTTCAATAACTATTAATTATTAATCTGTGTTAAAAATCAACTGAAATTTTTTACTTAAAGTCTATCTTAACTAATTATTTGCTTATAATCTCTTCTCAACTATGTAAATTTATATGATCAAAATGATAGTACTACTTTCCTTTCCTTATGCTGCTATAACCTAGAAAAAAAAATTTTAGTAACAACAACATGTACATCAAAAGAATTTCTGAATCCAAAAGAAACATAAGGTTATATGAAACCAAACTTGTCATTTTACTAAAATCCCCTCTCTTGAACTGCGCTAACTTCTAGATAAGAGATCCTTAAGAAGAGATGAGATACTGGCAATGGTAGATGGCAATAAAAATAGCCATATGGATATCTTAGAAAATTTGCTAATGTGTAATGGTGAAAACACATCATTTATATTTATAATATATGAATTTCTGTAATGTGGATGATTTATCTTTATAGTGTACATTCTGAATTTCCAGTATTTTGGATGAAAGGATAAGTATTTTTCCATAAAGATGGTGGTAGAGACAACCAACCTTTGACAGAAGAGAAGTGTACAAACAAACAACCACCAGGAACCAAATAACTATAAATTAGAAAAGCAATAAGATAAACATATTCCCATTTAACTGTTAGCACTGATAAAGATTCTTTATAGAAAATGGATTTTGCATGATGAGGAAACTCACTTCTTAAAAACAGCTTTCTAGAATTAGGAATAAATCATATCAAAATACAGAAAATGTTTGCAAGAAAGCTCTAATTATAATGGAAACAAATAGAAGCATGTAAAAGTCCAAACTAGGTCATTAAAAAAAAAAAAAAAAAAAGAGAAGCAGGTAATAGTCAAGTGGTCAATATGTTAGTTAAGACATCCATGCCCTTATCAGAGCACCTGAGATCGATTTTGGACTCTGACTCATGACTCTAATTTCCTGTTCACAAAGACCCTGGAAGCTGTAGTTATGACTCAAGTAATCGGGTTTTTGACTCCCAGGTTCAACCACACGTTTGAGGTTCATTTTCAATTATCTTTATATACAGAAGATCTACTTAGTATTTACTAAGTAAAGACTTCAACAGTTTGCACCCACACAGACACACGAAGTATAAGGTACTGTTTGAGTACTAGTTATACTGTTAATTCACATAGTATAACACATTAAGGACAGAGATCCTACATGGGGTGTAAGTGCACAGTGACTCCTGTTGTTGACTTAACAATTGACACTCGTATTTATGACGTCAGTAATCATCCAAGAATCTTGTCATGAGCTTCCAAGGCAATGGAAGACTCTTGAGTTCACAAACTTTGATCTTATTTAGGCAAGGCCATAGTCAAAGTGGAAGTTCCCTTCTCCCTTCAGAGAAGGCCCGTTCTTTTCACTGGGATCTCACTCAAAGATATCTTCCATTTAGGTCATTTTTTTCCAGAGTTTCTTGGCTTTCCATGCCTGAAATACTCTCATGGGCTTCTTAGCCAGATCTGAATGCCTTAAGGGCTGATTCTGAGGCCAGAGTGCTGTTTAGGACATCTGCCATTCCATGAGTCTACTGCGTATCCTGTTTCCCATGTTGGATTGTTCTCTCCTTTTTAATTCTATCAGTTAATATTAGCAGACACTAGTATTGTTTATGTGATCCCTTTGACACTTGAGCAATTTGTAGATTCAATGTGATATGAATCAAAATACCAAAGACATTCTTCTCAGATCTGGAAAAAACGATGCTGAAATTCATATGGAGACACAGGAGACCTCAAATAGCTAAAGCAATCTTGTACAACAAAAACAAAGTCAGAGGCATCACAATACCAGATTTCAGGACATACTACAGGGCAGTTATAATCAATACAGCATGGTACTGGTACAGAAACAGATGGATAGACCAATGGAACAGAATAGAAACACCAGAAATCAACCCAAACATCTACATTCAACTTATATTTGATCAAGGATCTAAAACCAATTCCTGGAGCAAGGACAGTCTACTCAACAAATGGTGTTAGGAAAACTGGATCTCTACATGAGAAGCATGAAGCAAGACCCCTACCTTACACCTAACACAAAAATCCACTCAACATGGATTAAAGATCTGAATCTACAAACCAACACCATCAAATTATTAGAGAACATTGGAGAAACCCTGCAAGATATAAGCACAGGCAAAGACTTCTTGGAAAAGACCGCAGACTCACAGGCAGTCAAAGCCAAAATTAACAATTGGGATTACATCAAATGAGAAGTTTCTGTACAGCAAAACAAACAGTCAGGAAAGTGAAGAGGCAACCGCAGAATGGGAAAAAATATTTGCAAACTATGCAACTGATAAAGGATTAATAATCAGAATCTACAAAGAGATCAAGAAACTCCACAACAACAAAACAAGCAAGCCACTTAAGAGATGGGCCAAGGACCTCAATAGACATTTTTCAAAAGAAGAAATCCAAATGGCCAACAGACACATGAACAAATATTCAGGATTTTCTTTTAGTATTAAACTATTTATTTTCCATTTAGGTAGTAGAAATGTTTTAGAATTTTTTACAGTATTGGTTTAAGCACTATACAATAAAGCAATAAGTTACATTTTCTGAGACCTAACTAACTAAATAATGAATGGCTTGTGAGAAAAAAAAAATTGATTTGTTCTTGACTGTTGAGAAACTGGGTGTTACAATTCATTTGGATGCAAAGAATATTTGAATTTGTATTTTATGAAGCAATAGAATGGGCAATCATTCTTTAGAATTTTTGTGATTTCTATTGAATGCTTTCTCTATGATAATATAGAAATGAAAGGCACTGACATGCTTTGAAGGAAAAAACAAACTTGCTTTTCTAGCGAATATATGAAAATGATACTTAGAAAAATATACGAAGGACGAAGGTGCTGAGATACCTTAATCCTGAACTCACTGCCTTCCTCTGTCTCCCCATCAAATTAGCTCTAACCTGAGTCTCCAGATCACTCACGTTTTATTTAATTTTTTTCAGTATTCTGGTTGAATAATTAGATGCAATCAAGACACAGGAAAAGGATTACATCATATAAATGAGGATACCACCCAGGCAGATTAACTATTATCTGACATAATAATATGGTTAAAGTGGTTGTTAAAGTGTTGTTGTTTTGCTCTTGTTATGGTTTTCTATTTTTAAAAATTGAAATGAGTTAGCGACTCATATAATATCTGAGATTTCTATAAAAGAAAAATAATTAAACTCTTTTGATGTAAGGACTGACCTGGTAGCAAGTGATTTTACTTTTTAAATTTTTCATTACCATCTTAAAACATGATTTACTGCTTACTACAGAGAAAAACAAGTGAAATTAGAGAAATGGGATAATAAATGAAAACACTGCTTTGAAATCATACTTACTGATGCAATATGATCAGCGAATTGAGTAATAAATTGAGTAATATTTCTGTATTCTCACAGGATTCATCAACATGGAAATAAGGGAAGTTCTATTTACAAAAAGACATGACATTCTTATTTGTGAAACTCAGAACATAAAATTCTCCTTCTTTTTCAAGCAAGGACTAGTGTTCCTGCATTTAATTCCATTTAGGCATCACATGGAGTTGTAAGTAATATCACAATTCTCAAACAATCACTGAGATAGAATCAAGGCAGAAATATTGAGTGAACCACACAGTAAATTTTAAAATCATTTTGTGTGCTCATACATATTAAATACAGGTATTTTTGTTAATCCACGTTCTCAATACTCAATAAGGATTTCAAATAATGTTTGGTATTTGCTATTTTAGAATATAAATATGAATATATATTATTTTATAATGGACACCAAGACATTTTCTATAGTCTAAATTCCAGTCTTCTATAAGGGAGATATGGCTGAATGAAGTCATTCACCCCACAACCTCTGCAGGTTTTCACTATGTGAAGGATAAAGAACATAAGTAGACACATGGACCTTAATGGGACAGAATCTCTGTTATATGCCCTCTCCGTGTTGCAAATGATTTGTTACTTCCCTTCTCTGCTGCCTGGCAGGGCTATTCAGGGGATTTTGAGTCATGGACTGCTTGTGTCATGACATCAATTTCACAATCAATGCACTGGCCAGAATGGACACCTGACATTCACTGCTGGAAAGGAGCAATGGTAACATTTCAGAAGCTGCACCTTGAAAGAAATTTCTAAATATAGGCACTTAAAAGAATTGGAACTATCCCATGGCCCCCTGAAAAGAAAGTTCTTGCTCAGGTATCCTAAGCTTCTTGCCTCGTTATGTCTTCCAAATACCATGAGGAGCAATTTGACTTACAGACTTGTTCAAATGAGTATGAGAGTGTTTAACAAATTTCAGTTTTATCCAGATACTAATTTCTTCTGAAATCTCCCTAATCGAAAGTGAATAGGCCATTTCCAAAGACCTTTTTAGAGTTTTTACTCACTGCAACTCATCTAGGAAAATGATTAATGAACTAAACTTCTGTTAATCTTATGGTCTATAAAAATCTGAAACTTCAAAAAAACCTCTATTATGAGAGATGAACGAAGGTCCCCTTCTAAGAATCTATTAGCAATTTGGAGCCTTTTGGGAATGATGATTTAGTGCTAAGAAATGTAAAAATGATTTCACCAGTACAAGTGAACTCTTGCTGGTTTTGATAGCTCCTTTTTTTGCTAGATACAGGTCTGATTATAATCGTTCTGATATCATCCATTATTACACGAGCTTTAATGGACCTTCTGTTTCTATATTTCTCTTACTAAATAATAATTCTTGAATGGGTGCATATTATTGGTTGTGCTAAATAATTGATAGCATAGAATTACTGGTAAAACTATGACAAGCCAAAGGATGTAGCAGAAAGAGTCTTGGCAGCCAAATAGTAAATGTAGTCAGAAGAGACTAATTTTGTCCAGGATAGGACTATCACATGATTAATTGCTCTATTACTTGCATTTGGCTTGCACAAAGGCAAGAAGGGATTAAAGAGGGAGTAGCAACTAATTTGTTGAGTGTGGCTTATTCTGATTTATTCTTCCAAGTTGATGGTGATGGGAAATGCTTTCATTTCCACTCTATCCTTATTTGCATAAGTCAGATATAAAAATGAATTTTGTTGAAATTTTTTTAGAAAAACATTGTTGTTATATAATGACAGATTTATTACTTTAATTGTTCAAGAATATTGAGAACAACTGTCCATCTTCACCGAATCAGCCATTGTTTTGAATGTAGGCTATTGAAGAACACCGGTAGCATCAATATTGGTAGTACAGTGAATATGAAATGCTTCAGTAAACCGACATGGTGGTTGAATGAAATAGCTAAACTATATGTTGCTTGATTTTTAATTATTGACTATAATGGGTTATATCATATATATATATGTTTTGTTCAACAGTGTGTAGTTTAGAAAGTATACCATTTATCTCTTTCTCTGACTCTCTCACATACATACTTTTTAATGGCTTTTATTGAAAGAATACATTGAATTTTATTGAAAGAATTTACATTAAATGAAACATTTAATATCAATATGAATCTAGAATTTCAGACTTATTCTTTATATACTGGCACAATTTTTCAAAATTATTGTTAATGCAAAGGAAATATAAAAATAAATATACTATAATTACTATAATTTTATGTCTCAAATTCTCAAGCTTTAATTCATTGTTGCTAAGCTTCTAGAATTCTTCACTCAAATGATACATCATATACGTGCATTACAGAGACCATAAAGGAGACATATATTAAAGCCACATGTAAGTATGTGTATTTTAGAACCCTTGATTATCAAAATATGACCTTGGCACTTTGGTTCTGATAGGATATAGGTAAGAGGGAGTGGAGGGCAATGCACTCTTTTTTTTTTTTTTGACAGGCAGAGTGGACAGTGAGAGAGAGAGACAGAGAGAAAGGTCTTCCTTTGCCATTGGTTCACCCTCCAATGGCTGCCGTGGTCGGCGCGCTGCGGCCGGCGCACCGTGCTCATCCGATGGCAGGAGCCAGGTGCTAGGTGCTTTTTCCTGGTCTCCCATGGGGTGCAGGGCCCAAGCACTTGGGCCATCCTCCACTGCACTCCTGGGCCATTGCAGAGAGCTGGCCTGGAAGAGGGGCAACCGGGACAGAATCCGGCGCCCCGACTGGGACTAGAACCCGGTGTGCCGGCGCTGCAAGGCGGAGGATTAGCCTGTTGAGCCACAGCCCCGGCCTGCAATGCACTCTTTAATCAACTTTTTTATTGGGATTCTTGGTTTCCTTATAGCTACTATCTTCCAATGTGTGCAGATATTACCACCAAAACTAGCCATATTGTAACACTACACAGAGTGACTTTTTAAGCAGAGCACACTATAACAGACAATAGAGTTTACCGATTTAGCATAGCACAAACTATAAACATAGGTTATCCTCTTCTATTCACCAAAGTAGTATACACTACTAAGAAGATATTATTTCTTTCATGCATGTTTTGTCAATTAAGTGAATTTTTACCTACATAAAATTAACATTGAAAGGGTGGATTTCAAGATGGCAGAGTAGGGAGAGCTCTTACTGCTCAAGGCCAGAAGATGTTTTTAAAAAAGTAAAGATAGTGTAGTCTCAGGGAAGAGTTAGGGAAATAACAGCAGAGGGAACTACCAAAATTAGAGGGATATGCAGACATACGTGAAGGGCACCCACAGCTCCGGACTCCAACAGCAAAGAGCCTATGCACCAGCACTGAAAAGTGAGGTGAGACAAGACCACAGCAGCCCAAGCCACAGCAAAAAAGCAGCAGGAAGATCCTAGAGGGAACAAGGCTTGAAGCCCTATGGGGGAAAGTGTACCAAACTAGAAGTCAGAAAAAAAGAATGGTAAGGACACGTTTCTCTCTCTCCAATAACCTTACAAAGGTGTACAAACTGATAGAGCAGGCAACCATTTTGGACATACGTAACAGCTGTGCCAGGTTGTGTCTGCACCTGGCATTCAGCCGAGCGTAGACTCCTGACTCTAGTGGGAAGAAATAATAGGGGGTTAGGAGCTTGTGACTGTGTGATGCTTCTGAACTGGGATGTGAAAAAAACTGAGGGTGTGTGGGAGAACTCCCTGTGTGGCTGGGATATTGAGCAGTCTCAGTGGGAGACGCCACAAGCTCCAGGGTTTTGAGTTACTTGGTGAGAGACATTGCTGGAGAATCTGAACTAACACTGAGGACTGCACAGATCCTTTGCATGGTCCTAGGGGCAGAGCAGAGCAATATTATACCCAATGCTATAATATCTGGGCTAGGGCTCAGGCATTGGTCTCCATTGAGGAGAAGAGCTCAGCTGAGCAGAATATGCTTCCCTTCTTACTAAAAAAAAGGAGAGAGATTTACCATGCCAAACCAGGGAGTGTCACATTAGGCATACCCTTAAGCCTGGAGAACTGAACAGAGCTTTCTGGCCACATCCACTACAAGACTCTAGAGATTCACTGAAAACAGACATTCCATTTATCTACACAGTCATAGTATAACAAAAAAAGTCACCACAGTGAAGGGAAAAAAAGAAAAAGAAGAAACCAAGGGGTATCTCCACAAATGTGAACAACAAACACAAAAGCAAGGGACACAAATAAGGAAGACAACATGACACTCCCAAAAGAACACAGCACTTCAATACTAGGTTATGAAGATGAGGAAATAGAAGAAATGCAAGAAATGGAACTCAAATAATTGATCACAGGATTACATAGAAGTAATCAAAAGCAAAGACACTAACTACTAAAAAATATGCAGGTCATGAAAGAAAATCGCTCTCATGAAATTAAAATCTTAAGAAGGTATCAAAATGAAATAAAAAATTCAAAAGAACATGAAACTGAGATCTCAAAGAGAATAAAAATGAAATGAAGAAGTAAACAGAACAAATAAAAATGCAGTGGAGAGCCTTAAAGACAGAATCAGTGAGATAGAAGAGAGAATATCGACCATGGGAGACAAAACACAGGAAAGTATACAGTCAAACCAAATATAAGAGGAAATTAACAGTGATTTGATCAGCCCTTGTTGTGAATGTTGATGAACAACTTAATATATTTTTTATCCCTTTTAGTATTTTTTTATTCTACTTAATACTATTGGTTGAAGTCTGTAATAAACACACAATTATTCTTAGGTGTTTAAATTTAACTGAATAGTGGTATCTGTTAAATATAAGAGTGGGAATAAGAGAGGGAGGAGATGTACAATTTGGGAAATGCTCAAGCTGACTTGCCCCAAATGGTAGAGTTAGAAACGTGCCAGGGGATTCCAATTCAATCCCATCAAGGTGGCATGTACCAATGCAATCTCACCAATCAAAGTGATCAATTTCAGTTCACAGTTGATCAGATTGTTAGGTCTAAGAGTCAAAAGAATCACATAAACAAGACTAGTGTCTGCTACTACTAACTGATAGAATAAAAAGGGAGAGAAGGATCCAACATGGGAAGCAGGATGCACAGCAGCCTCATAGAATGGCAGAGGTCCTAAACAGTACTCTGGCCTCAGAATCAGCACTTAAGGCATTCAGATCTGGCTGAAGAGCCCATGGGAGTATTTTAGGCATGGGAAGCAAAGACACTGGCAAAAAAACAAAAACAAAAACAAAAACAAAAAAAACAAAAAACACCTAAATGAAAGATCTCTGCTAGTGAGATCCCAGACATTCAGATCTGACAAAAAAGCCCATTGAGTATTTCAGTCATGGAAATCCGAGACATTGTGGCCAAAAAATGACCTAAATAAAAGATATCTTTGAGTGAGATACCAGTGGAAAGAACAGGCATCAAAGAAGGAGGTACCTTTCTCTGAAGGGAGAAGGGAACTTCCAATTTGACTATGGCCTTACCTAAATAAGATCAGAGTTTGTGAATTCAAGAGTCTTCCATAGCCTTGGCATCTCATGACAAGCACCTTGGGTGATTACTAATGTTATAAATAAAACTGTCAATTGTTAAATCAAAAACAGGAGTCATTGTGCACTTATTCCCCATGTAGGATCTCTGTCCTTAATGTGTTGTACTATGTGAATTAACGGTAAAACTACTACTAAAACATTTCTTTATACTTTGTGTTTCTGTGTGGGTGCAAACTGTTGAAATCTTTACTTAGTAAATACTAAGTCGATCTTCTGTATATAAAGATAATTGAAAATGAATCTTGATGGAGAATGGGATGGAAGAGGGAGAGGGAGATGGGATAGTTGTGGGTGGGAGGGAGGTTATGGGGATAAAAAGTCATTATAATCCAAAAGGTGTACTTTGGAAATTTATATTTATTAAATGAAAGTTTAAAAAAAAGAATGTCACCACCCATCCAATCCTGCAAAGGATTCTTAAGAATGTAGTACACATAGAAAGACAGAAACATCATCATCAATATGAAAAAAGGTTAAAGAAGAATATCTCTTCATAAAGATCAAAGTAAGCTCTAAGTATAAATTATGAATATCTTTGGAAAAATGGTAGGGCAAATTCATTACTTATCAATTGTTATATTGAATGTAAATAGCTTCAACTCCTCAGTTAAAAGGCACAGACTGGCTGAATGGATTAAAAACAAAACCCATCCATTTGCTGCTTACAATAAACACGTCTTACCAACAAAGTTGCAAGCAGACCGAAAGTAAAAGGTTGGAAAAAGATATTCCATGCCAACAGAAATGAAAAAAGCTGATGTAATCATCATAATATCAGACAAAATAGACTTTAATTAAAACTGTTAAAAGAGACAAAGAAGGGCACTATATAATGTTTAAGGGATCAATTCAACAGAAAGATTTTACTATTATGAACTTATATGTACCTAATTATTCAGCACCTGGCTATTTAACAAAAAGGTTAAGGGATTTAAAGAGAGAATTAGACTCCAATACAATAGTATTGGGGGACTTCAGTACTCTATATTCAGCAAGAGACAGATCAACCAGACAGAAAATCACAAGGAAACAGCTGGTTTAATCAACATATAGACCAAATGTATCTAACAGATATCTACAGATTTTTTCATCCTACAGTTGAAGACTACACATTTTTCTCAACAGACCATGAAACTTTCTCTGGGATTGACCACATATTAGGCCATTGCACGTTTCAACAATGTCAAAATATCGAAATCATACCATGTATCTTCTCAGAACATGGTGGAAAAAAGCTGGAAATAAGCAACTCAGGAATCTCTAGAGCATAACCAAACACATGGAGCCTGAACAACACGCTCCTGAATGAACAATGGGTCACTGAAGAAATCAAAAGAGAAATCAAAAACTTTCTGGAAACAAATGAAAGTAACAAGACAACATATCAAAACTTATGGGATTCAGCAAAAGCAGTGTTCAGAGGAAATTTTATAGCAATAGGTACCCACCTACATCAACAGATTGGAAAGGCACCAAATAAATGAGCTATCAATGCATCTCAAGATCTAGATAAAAAACAATAAATCAAACCGAACCCTAATAGGGAATAGAAGTAATTAAAATTAGAGAAGAAATCAATAAAATTGAATAAAAAATACAAAAGATCAGCAAAACGAAGAGTTGGTTTTTTGAAAAAATAAACAATATTGACATACCATTGGCCCAGCTAACCAAAAAAAGGAGAGAGAAGACCCAAACCAATAAAATCAGAGAAAAAAAAAGGAAAGCAACAGAAACCACAAAAATAAAAAGAGTCATCAAAAATTACTACAAGGAGTTGTATGCCAACCAATTGGGAAATCTAGCAGAAATGGATATATGCCTGGACGCATATAATCTACCTAAATTGAACCATGAAGACACAGAAAGACTAAACAGTCCCATAACCAAGTCATAAATTGAGTCAGTAATAAAGGCCCTACAAACAAAGAAAATCCCAGTACTGGAAGGATTCACTGCTGAATTCTACCAGACATTTAAAGGAGAACTAACTCCAATTCTTCTCAAGCTATTCAAAACAACTGAAAGAAAGGGAACCCTCCCAAATTCTTTCTACAGGTTGGGTATCACCTTAATGCCTAAACCTGAAATAGATGCAACAGAAAAAGAGAATTACAGAACAATTTCCTTGATGAACACAGATGCAAAAATCTTCAACAAAATTCTATCCAACAGAATCCAACAACTCATCAAAAAGATCATCCACCCAGACCAAGTGGGATCCATCCCTGGTTTGCAGGGATGGTTCAACATTCACAAATCAATCAATGTGATACACCACATTAACAAACTGCTGAAGAAAAACCACATGATTATCTCAATAGATGCAGAGAAAGCATTTGATAAAATACAACATCCTTTCATGATGAAAATTCTTAGCAAATTGGGTATAGAAGGATCATCCCTCAAAACAATCAAGGCCATTTATGCAAACCCATGGCCAGCATCATATTGAATGGGGAAAAGTTGGAAGTATGCCCACTGAGATCTGGTACCAGACAGGGATGCACTGTCTCACCACTGCTTTATTCAATATTGTACTGAAGGTTTTAGCCAGAGCCATTAGGCAAGAAAAATAAATCAAAATAATACAAGTAGGGAAGGAAGAAGTCAAACTATCTCTATTTGCAGATGATATGATTCTTTATTTAGGGAAGTCAAAGAGCTCCACTAAGAGACTATTGGAACTCATAGAAGAGTGTGATAGTAGCAGGATATAAAATCAATATGGTAAAACTAGTATTAAAAATTTATTAAAACTAATAATTTTTTTTTATTTTTAAAAAATGTTTATTACAGTCAAGAGGCAGCTGCCAGAGGACACCCAACTCCTCCCCCAAGTGTCAGTCATGTGCATTGGCCCACAAGGCTTCTCCCCCCTGTGCCTGGGCATGGAGGTCTCAATCCAGCTTCTCCGGCACAGAGGGCGCATAGACCAGGCTGAGCTCACTGCCAAAGTTGCACACAATGGCAGCATTGTCCAGCACCAGGATCTGGTGGGCAGGCTGGGTCTCACTGTTCTTCCCCAGGTAAACTGTCTGTAACAGGTCCCCATAATTTAGGTCCCAAAAAGAAACACAGCTCTGGCCACCAGTCACCAGCAGGTTGTCTGAGATGACACCCAAACTTGCACCACAGCCAAGATCCTGCTGAATGGAGTAGAGCTTGATGCCTGTGCTGCAGTCCCAGATGCTGATGAGGTCATCCAGGCCACTGCTGATGACGCAAGACGCAGTACAGGTAAGGGAGGTGACATCCCCAAGGTGAGCAAACATATGGCTGACCCGGCTGCCAGTCAGCACATCCCACAGGCAGATGGCCCCATCTTGTCCACCATTGGCCAGCACCATAGTCTGGTCAATATATACAGTTGATACAGTTGTGATGGCCCCAGAATGGCCCTGCAGGGTGAAGAGGCAGCATGAGTCCTCCAGAAAGAAGAAGACTAGTTTTACCATATTGATTTTAGTTTTACCATATTGATTTTATGGTAAAACTAGTATTAAAACTGTTTAATACTTTATACTTTGTGCATCTGTGTGGATGAAAATTGCTGAAATCTTTACTTAGTATAGAGCTGATCTTCTGTGTGTAAAGATAATTAAAAATGAATCTTAATGAAGAATGTGATGGGAGAGTGAGTAGGAGGTAGGACAGTTTTGGGGTGGGAGGGTGGATACGGGGGGAAGAAATACTATAATCCAAAAGTTGTACTTATGAAATTTATATTTATTAAATAAAATCTTTCTATAAAAACAAATAAAATTAACACTGGGAACTTCTAATGTCTTATTATAAGGTTAAGTAACAGCATGGTTTTAATATTTTATATAGTATGTGATTTTTTATCATAAAAATATGATCTGAAAATTACTATAAATATATGTGAATACTTTGTTTCATTATTATTATTTACCTGAGGTTAATACCAAATTTATAATTCTCTAAGGTAGTACTTATTTAAAATAAGTAACTGATAGCTTACCCAATTTCACTTATATTTCCAATACCCAAACCAAAATTTGATACTGGGTCCTTATGCCAACTTAATATTAATTAGTGAAAATGTATTTGTTAAATAATATTGTGATTTTTTAGTAACTAATTTAGGCTATAATAGCTAAGTTCTATGATAGGTGCTTTGCAGAATAGGCAGCTTCAATTTATTATCCACAATTAGTCCAATGTTATTCTTAAACATAAATCAGATTATGTCCTTTCTCTGTTTAAAACCCTCTGTTGACTTTTCTTGGTAATTGATATAAAGTTCCAAGCCTTTAACAGAGTAAATCAGACAATATATGAGTCAATTAATCTAGATACTAGCATATTCTCCAGCCCCATGGAGTATTCTTTTCCTCTTAGCTCTCTAGGATATTGTCCATTCACCTTCCTCCATTCTCCCTCTTAGGTCACCCATCCTGGCTTTTGCTGAGAATACTCATCCCCCAGATTTTTTTCAGAGTATTTGCCAATTGTCAGAAAAGTTTCAACTTAAATGTTACTCACTTAGAGTGAGACTCTCTTATATATAAATTACAAGTCACTGTCTATTGTATGAATACTTCATGGATTTTTATAATACATCAGTGCCTGGATGTGTCTATTTTGTATAGATTTTGTTTATTTAAAGATAAATCCATTTGAGTATGGAGCTCATTTTTGAAATAAATGATATATCACAGCCACTGTGCACAATTGTTTACTGAACTTTTTGAGTATAATAACTTTTATGATACTTATGTAAAGGCAATTGTGCAGAGTCAGAAAATCCAAAATATTCTTTTCTATTGATTTTCTTCCTAATATAAATTGTATAGGATGAGATATTCAAAATAGAGAAACGCTTTCTAAAAAACGCCAAAATCATTGAATGGATTCGCATAGGTAAATGGGCATACAAATCTTGTTGATCAGAATATCAGTAATTAGAAAGCTGATTACTTAAATATTTTCATCTTGACATGTAAGATTACACAGTCCTTAAACTTGCTTTTTGAACATTTTGTTGTGAATATCAGAATGTGATTCACAGAACGTATGTAAAATGAAGTTATGAGATCTCAAGTCTGTTCCAGTGATAATTGTGTCTATTATTATACCGGTATCAAACTGTTTTGATTATAACAGCCCTGTAATAACTCTTAAAATGAGCTGTTGTGATGCCTCCAACTTTATTGTTGTTCAGGATTGCTTTAGCTATTCAGGGTCTCTTGTGATTCTATATGAATTCTGGGGTCATTTATGGAGTCTTGTTTTCAAATTTTTTTTCTTCTTGCATATAAAAAGGTTACATAATTATTATGAAATAAATATATTCCTGAAATATGAAATAAAGAATGTGAAAGAGTCCAATATTTCATCCTTAGGCCCCTCTGTTAACAATTCTAACTGTGCTAAAGTTTTCGGTGCTTTGAAAATTTTAATGATCCTTACCTCTTGTCAGCACATATGTATTCAGTAAAATGGGCAATAAAAGTACCCATAAAATTATCATATAATTTTTTCAGAGTAGATTAAAATGAACTACCTAATTTGAATCTCAAAATATTGCTTAAGTGTTTATAGAAAGCTAATTTACATATTTATGATTACTTTTTCTTATAAAACAGATTGACAATTATATACAATATTGAAGGGCAGTTTATGTTCTCTTGGTTCTACTTATCTTATATATACGTTTACAGTTATGGCTGTGTCTTCTGTTACCTTTTAACCTACGTATATACCTCACTTTTATTACCAATGAGGAGTATAAGAATAAATATGAAAAAATTTGTGCTAAAGTAAAAAATTCCAATGGATTTGACTAAAAAAGAAATAAGTAAATCTCATTCTCACTATATGTCCAACACCAGCTTCAGGAGCTATATTTGTTGTGATCACTAAGGGGTTTACACCGATGGGAATATTATGATGTCATAACACAACCATATTAGTTGAGGCCTCAAGATGTGACAAGGCAGAAAAGGGAGCTAGGGGAATCATGTTATGTTCACATTGTCAATTCTAACTGCTATACAGGTAGTGCAATTCTCTCCTTTGCCAGTAATGAGTGAGGAATCATAATTGCTGAGCCACTGTGAGTTACTACAGGAATTTCCCCCTAAGATTGTGATTGTCTAGCCTTTTCTCTACTTCTTGTGAATTAGCCTCAATAAAGTATTTGATTCAAACCCTATGATTCCACTGTCTCTGGGATGGAGAGAAAATAAATACTATAAAATTTAAGGTAAGTGTCTCAGAAACAGTTTGTCATGCTCTTAGTTAAGTAAACTTGCAAAGTAAGAATTAAGTTCATATCATTTTCTAAACTATAGAATCATACTTCACCAAAAGACATTAATTGCTGCTTTTCTTTCCAATAAATCATGTGGACATCATGTGAATAATCATATTGCTGTATGAAATACATTCTAAAATATGTGTACAGCTAAATTACATGAAAAATGATCTTTTTGTGGTAAAAGGGGGAAAACAGTATTAGGCTGAAAACTTCAATATTGAACAATATTAACGATTGTTCCACAGGTAAAACAATTAAAAATGTGTAATCTAAAAATGTGCTTTCAACCCAATCAAATCTGCTTGTTAACAGTGTTTTTCCTAGAGGAATTTATCCACTTTTCATCTTAAGATTGAATTACTTTTGATCTCCTGAGTATCAATTTCCTCAATCTAAGATACTCAGATTGAGGAAATTGATATTAGGATGATGGAATGAAGACAGGAAGTTTCCACCAAAGAGAAATCTATCTAAATTGAAAAATAAAGATATAATGAAATTCACCCACTAACATTATATCTTTATTTTAGCTATTTGTATATTACTAAGTAATTTTTGAAAGTTATAGTCTGCTAATCTTATTAGCTTTATTTGATAGCCCAAATAGTTTAGTCTCTAACTGTAGCTAAATAGAAATCCAGACAAAACAGTATATTCCAAGATTAGGAGGAAGATTTGATCACTGAAAAACTTAAGTGTTATTAATCTGTGCTCTATTTTGGCAATGTGTGAATTATATCATTTTTTGCATCAAATTAAAACCAAGACCTTGAAAAAGATGAGATTATTAACCTTTGTACCCTGGCCAATCCCATTAAGATAATTGCACTGAGCTGCAGAGCTAAATTCTCTCAGTAATTTCGTTTTGAAAAACAAAATTAGACAGAATATCCTGGCACACTCTTGTAAATTGTACTTTAGTTCTGTAAGTGTGGTATCCAACAGCTGCTATGTCCTACCCCTTAAGTGGTTATGTTCTCATTTTTTCCAAAACAATCCATTTTTGTTAAAATAATACATCACATTTATTTTATTTCATGATGTCAACATTATTTTCATTCCATCCACATAAACAGTGTCAGTATGAGACTGAGGATAATTTCACACATAATGAAACAGATGCCTGGAAAAAACAAAGGACAGGGCATTCAGTGATCTTCAACTCTACTTTAAAAAATATTTCCTAAAAATTTCTCTAGAATGTTTTTACTTGTCAACAGTGTTTGTCTTTATTATTGGCTCTCTCCATGGAATAACAAGAGTGTCACTTGTATCAGGTCACAAGTGAAATGTGAAAGAGAAGGCATGTTGCTGGCACCGTGCGCAGTAGGTTAATCCTCCATGATATGGGCACCAGTTCTAGTTCCTGCTGCTCCTTGTCCAATCCAGCTCTCTGCTGTGGCCTGGGAAAGCAGTAGAAGATGGCCCAAGTCCTTGGGCTCCTGCACCCATGTGGAAGGCCAGAAGAAAGCACCTGGCTTCCCTTGCGGCCACCTGGGGAGTGAACCAATGGATGGAAGACCTTTCTCTCTGTCTCTCCCTCTCACTGTCTGTAACTCTCTGATAAATAAATAAAAAATCTTAAAAGAGAAGGCATGTAAAATAAAAACAAATATATGCAAAAGAAGAAGCCTAAGAATATTAACCAGTCTTCTATTATATCTATTATATCTCTGTGTGCTTATTTAACATAAATCTGTAAAGTGAGTAAAGTCCCCTAGATACTGTCAAGAAAGCCATACAATGGTTAAAGTTTGGCCCAATGAAGGGTAGAGGGCCAAGGGTACTATCACAATAGAATGTATGCTCTACATGCAGTATTCACTTATCCTTCATCCCTTTGGGCTCATCTGAGGTACCACGTCCAAATGTTATCAATAGTAATCCCCATTGCATCAAAGAAAAATAAATACAGTTGTTTGGATCAGTTCTTTCTCCCTTATAAAAGTAAGTACAATTTTTCTCTCATCTTTTTCAACTTCTGTGTTTCAGATAGTTTTCCTTAGCTCAATTTCATTGAGTAACACTTTCAAAATCATGTTATAAGTGTAGTAAAAACACAGGGGTGGGCATTGTGGCACAGTGGGTTAATTGCTGCTTGGGACACTCACATCTGATACAGTAGTAGTAGTCTCATCATGGCTAATCCACTTCTCACCCAGCTTCCTGCCATTATCTTAGGACAGATCAAGTGCTTGAACCCTGTAACCCACAAGGGAGGCCCATATGGAGTTCCTAGGTCCTTGTCCAAGCCAGCCCTGAATATTGAGGGCATCTGGGGACTGAACCCGTAAATAAAGATCTCTCACTACCCTCTTCAAATAGATGAAAATAAGTTGACAATGAAAAAGACCATAGGCCACCCTTTTCTTGGAATTATGGAAAAATTCCTAATAATCTCTATAAGATGTTGGATACAGAGTTGATTAATATTTTATCATGTAAAAATCCATCTGTTTATAACAATTGGAGTATTTTGGAATGAGTTTTGAATGTTGTCAAATTTCTTTTCAGCCTCTATAAGATGATCATATTGGAATATTTTATAATTTGAACAATTAACATGTGTCAATGGACTTTCAAATGCTGCATAATGTTACCATTTCTATAATAAAATTCACATGATCATAATGTATTATTATTTTAATATTCTTTTGGATTCTTTGCTATTAAATGATAGCTTACATGTTTGTTTTGCTCCTCATCAGTGACTATGGTCAACAGTTTATTTTTTAATATGCAAAATTTTCAGCTTTTTGTAAAATTATACTTACTATATATACTTTTGGAAAGTGTTACTTATTTTAGAAACCTTCAAATAATTTATCTAACATTAGAATAACAAAAATTTGGACAGTATTTGAAAATTATCTAGGGCTGGTGCTGTTATGTAGAAGAGTTATTTATCATGGTTTTCTATCTTTTCAATTAAATTACTCTGTTTGAACTCCTTGTCTCTACTTAGCATGAATATATATTATTTCCCTGGGAAACTATGCATTTAACATAGATTTTCAAGCGTACTTGTCCATAATTGTGCACAGATATCGCTTCGTCCTCTCTTGATGGTCTTTTCCTCCTTTGCATGACTTACTTTGTATATATCTCTTTTCTTTAATATTGTTTGCTGATCTAAAGATTTTTAAAACTTATTTAACTATTTATGAGTTCAACTTCTTTCTTAATAGTAATTTATTAAATCATGTTTTTGTATTTACTAAATTTATTCTGCCTACTTTGTGGTTCAATTTTTTAAAAAGAATTTGAGTTCTTTGTGCTTGATAGTAATTCATTTATTTTAAAGTACTTTTTACATGAGAATGTCCTTTTATTTGCTAAAATTCATAGTTTTGTTACATTGTGTTCAGAGAAATTTTTCCATTTATGTATTTTAGAACTTATGGAGGTTTTCATTGTGGCTTAATAGTTTGTCAAAGTTTGTAAATATTACAAGTTCTTCCACCAGATTTTTCACTAATATGTTCTCACTGCCACTTTCAGTCCTAATACAGCATTTCTACTGATTTTTTTCTTGGACTAAGTTATCCTATAATGTTGGGAATCTTTTTGAACCTTCTTAAATCTTTTTTTATACCTAGACAACTTTTATTTAAGATATACAAACTTAATAATTTGATAAATACAAATCTAGGAACATAGTGATTCTTTTTACCCTACCTTTCCCCTCCCAAAACACTCCAATCCACCCACACTACAACCATTCTTCCTCCTCCCTTTCATATGCCCATTATTATTTTTTACTAAGATCTATTTTCAATTAACTTTATACACATAAGATTAACCCTAAGAGTTCAAAAAATAGTATGGGGGAAAAAAAACTGTCCCTCAACAGCTGAGACAAAGGCTGTTCAAAGTCATCACATATCAAAGTGTCAATTTCACTTCTATAGATTACATTTTTTTTAACATTTTGCCATATTCCCTTCATATATAAATATATGTAAACACATACATAATATTATTTTTGAAAAAGTTAGATATATTAATATCAGTAATGTGAAATTCATATAAAGTTATAAATGCATTCACTGAATTATACCACTTGTTACGTAAGTGGTATAATTCAGTGAATACATCTATAAATATTTATATATCAAATAATCTGGCTTCAATACTTAACTACATATATTCATATATACTACATTATATATATTTATTTCACATGAGAGAAAACATGATATTTGTTTATAATTTAAAAATCATTTATGTAAATATTGCTGTTATTGAAAATAGATATCAGCAAACTACTTGATTATGAATTATTAATTTTGATTTTAAAATGATAAGATCTTTTTTATATTAAACAAACATTTTTGACTTATCTTAAATCATGCCTGATAAGAGCCATTGTATATTCTCTTCATGCTTTTTATTTTTATTCTTTCTGAAGTTTTTATTTTAACTGTGTTCTTTTATACATGGTGAAAATATTGTCTAGGCAAAAGGTCTTTCACTATGCTTTCTTTCTTTATCTTTCTACAGAGGAGGAAGTTTCTTTTTCTAAAATTTATTTTGATACATATGGCTGCATATTTATGTGTACGAGCTGCACCAAACACATAAATATTGATTTCAACACTTAATAATCAACTCAATTTACCCATAATTTACTAAAACAGAAGATACAAACTCCGCTTGTTTTTTATTAGCACCACACTCTAACAACTGAGCTAACTGGCCACCCAAAATGTTGTTTTTTAAAATGAGTTCTAAAATCTTTATTTTCTTAATTCAGTAAAGTGAAAAAGTATAATATATTGAAAACCTGAAGGGTTTGTGCTCCATTTTAGAAATGAAAATTCTAAGTATGTTTTCATTTAAGTTTAGTATTTGAGTTTGTTATACATATTAAAATATTATTCTAAAGAATAATCTGAACAGTATCAACTATTTAGAATACATTAAATATGCTTCACATATACCACATATTTTATGTTTTAAAAAATAGAAATGAAGTAAGATTAATAGGTAGAAAATCTTAATGATTTTTCAAAATGACCATAAATTATAGAACAGCACAACTAACAATATGAATCGTGTGTCTATAAACTTATTTGTATACTTAGAAAAGCAAAATGGTGGACACTGTCCAAGTCTTCAAAACTTGTTCCAGTTCTACCCTATCAGCATTGCCCTGCCAGCCCTTCTTCTTTCTTGGATCATTCTTTGATCCCCACATCTTTCAACACCACAGTTGAAATCTAAGCAGACTTTTAAATTCCAACAACAGAACGCATCACTTCAATCAATTTAAGAATTTGAATTAATAACTTGGAGGTGAAAGATTCTGAAGTGATTGACTTCTAACAGCCTAAAATGCTGCATTGTGACTTTATTCTTCATGTCACTATTTATTTGTAAGTCACATATCTGAAAGGCAGACTCCAAAAAGGCTGACTTGACTCTGACTTCCATGGTAAGCACTCCTTTCGAAAAAAAAAAAAAAATGAAATTCATTGAAGAAATAGTGTTTGCATTGTATTATGAGTGCAAAAACCAGATAGTCCTGCAAAAGACAGTTAAGAAAAAGATAAAATGAGCTGAAAAGGTAATGTGTTCCCTCTACATTCATTGTGAAACTGTCATAACTGTGGGTGCC
Organism: Sylvilagus floridanus; assembly: GCA_949820135.1. NCBI lineage: Eukaryota > Metazoa > Chordata > Mammalia > Lagomorpha > Leporidae > Sylvilagus > Sylvilagus floridanus. The sequence continues at coordinate 58,098,096 of OX463243.1, forward strand.
TCTTTTTTTTTTTTTACAAAAAGACTGAAACTTTGAACAATGTACTGCTTCAGTTAGCCAGTATATTTGAATGGATAAAGTTTGAACATTTAGAAACAGATGACCCTATTAAAAACTTTAATAGGAATACATTATTGTGATTTATCAAATTGCATACCTTTTTAAAAAGGGGAAAGATAAATAGTATATCTTAATTTGTGAAACAAGAACTTTAGTTTATTAATACATGTAAGCACTATTGTATTAAAAAGTAAATTCCATTTAAAAATTGAGTTTTAAAAAGTAAATTGTGTCTTTTTATCTTTGATATAAAAAATAAACTCTTGAGCTAGAGAGTTTACATTCTAGTGTGCATAAGTTAGGACAGGAACTGAGACTTCTCATCAAATAACACTTTATCATAGAAAACTTGCCTGACCAATTAGCATCACTCTCCAGTGTACTGTACTCTAATTTTCTTCAGAAAAAAATAAAAATATAAAACGTTCTGACATATATAGTGTTCGATTACTACTTATTAATGATTGGACTTTTTAGAAGACAGGCATTTACATATCACTGCTAAGAAATGAACTAGGCAGCTAAGAAGACAGTGAATGCAACTCTGACCCCAGAATCTCTGACTTGTTTCGACTCATCAGGGATTGAGGAGACAACACAAAAAACTCTTTCCTTGTCTACCCAGTTACCCTTGGCAGTTAGCTCTACAAGGCCGTGTGTGCCCAGTGGAGGAACATGCACTACCAAGTTCTGTGACTCAATGGATTGATCTGAATATTAGAGAAAAACATTTCCACTGCAAGACTGCCAACCGTGGATGCTTCTAGCTAAAGCAGCCTACAAAAGGCAACTCAGAAGTGGGGATGGCAGAGCTGCTAGCAGCGAGAGCCTGGGGTCTTTGGGTCTAGGTGTTGTGAGATAAAGTTTCCTGAGTTTTTTGACTGGTAAAGCTGCGGAACGTTGAGTTTCATGACCTTCCACACAGTAGACTATTAAGTTACATTGAAACGGTGGACAACCTTCCTTTCCTCTTTCGTACTTGATAAAGGAATCTTAGCTTACTATCCTTTTCTACAAAAGGTTCTGGCCTTCTGGCAACTATCTGTCACTCAAGGACAACTCTTTGGATGTCTGCCTTTTTTTATAATATATCCATCCTCCTAAACAACCTCACTTTTTTGTTTTAAAGGCAGTGCTGAGAGCTGAGAGAGATGGATCAGCAAGAGCATACGATCATGTGAGGGAAAGTGAAACACACTGAGCAAGAAAAAGAAAACGGATGAGGAAGAGGGAAAATCATAGTAAAGGAAAAGTTCAAATAACAGCAAAAAAAAAAAAGACACCTGTTCCACTCTTTATTTATTCCTCTGTAGGTCCAACTATATTTACATTATCTCCAAAATGCAATAATAAATATAGAGGGAAAAGCAACAGCTTGAAGGTACAGAGAAAATGCAATTGTTTTCTGAAATTAATCACTGCCTTTTGGGTTCCAGCTGCCTTTCCTTGTTCATGAGGTTCTGTGTTGGGAATTTAGGGTTTAATATAAATTAAAAATCCCCATGTATTTTCTTCTGTATTTTTGATTTATGGTTGTGGTTTTAAATAATATCAGAATGCAAAAATTATAAATTCAAAAAATATTTGTAGCTATTCTACAGTATATAGACTTAACCATCTTTCAGTAAGCTGGTTTATACTAAAATATTAAAAAGTCCAATATATTTAAATTTCACAGCTGTTCATGTTTGTTTATGTAATATACCATCTGTTTAATTTAATTCTTTAATATTAATATTAAAGACCTCTATTCTGAAATGGAACTACCAAAAAGAATTGTATTTACCATATATATTAAAATGACCTGTATATTATATTTAATAATACATGCATATTAGACATATGATGTGAAAGAACATTATTATAGGTGGTATAAACACAGCAGTGATTGAACCAAAGCCCTTTATACTCAAACTGCTTTGGGATGATCCAGGTGCTGATGAGGATTATGAAGAAAACTAATATGAGGAGGGAAATCAAGAATTTGGGAGAAAAGCCATTTAAAGGTTTTTACTAAGGAGGAGACATTTGAGCTTTTTAAAAACTTTTTTTACTTATATAAAGTGAACCAATGTCATGTATTTTATATATACAGATTTAGGAGCAAAGTGATACTTCTCACCCTACCCCCCTCCTGCCCAGGCTCCCACCCCGCCCCCCTCATTCCTTTCTTATTTTCTTCTAATTTTTACATTGGCATACTTTCAATTTATTTTATACTCATAAAATTATCCCCCATTAAGTAAAGAATTCAACAAAAAGTAAGAGAAAAAAGTGTTCCACGAAAGAGACAAGGGCTATAAACAATGATCAATTTTCAAAATGTCAATTTTGGTAATATAAATTATATTTTTGTACTCTGCTAGTTACTACAGATTAAGGAAAACATATGGCTTATTTCACTAAGTATAAAGGGTTCAAGTTGCATCTCTTTTGGTACAAAAGACAGGATTTCATTCTTTTTCATGGCTTTATTTGAGCTTTGACCATGGAGACAACCATGAAGGCATTTTGGAAGAACACTCCAGAAACAGCTAAGGGCTAGCACAAAGTATCAGTTAAAACAGTAAATTGGCCTATGGCTGTAAGATTTAGGGAATTAACAGGAGGTAGGGAGAGACAAAATGGAGTCACACTGCACAACTTCTAATAAGTGTCTAAGAGAATGGAAAATATTTCGTGTTAGAAATATTTTGTCATGGCAGTTACCACTTTCTTTCTAAAGTAAATATTTTTATTTCCTGAGTGAAATTAGACGTCAGTAGAGATTAGGTCCTTTTTGTATTAGAAAGGCTATTTTTTCACAAAGCTAACACTTTAAAAAAAAAGATTTATTTACTTACTTTAAAGGCAGAGTTTACAGAGAGGCAGAGAGACAGAGAGAGAGAGAGGTCTTTCATCCAGTGGTTTTCTCCTCAGATGGCAGCAACAGCCAGAGCTGGGCCGATCCGAAGCCAGAAGCCTGATAAAATGACTATGGAAGACAGTGGTTGTAGGCAGCCTTTGGACAAATCAAGGCCAGTCTAGGCTTGTGGAGGTCTTGGGATAAGAAAGTCACATACTCCCATCCTGAAGGAGGATGATAATCAAGTATGTTGTTATCTTTTGTGCTTCTTTGTTCTGCAGCTGGTTATGTATAAATACCACCGAGACTGGAATAAACGAGTCTTGATCAGCCTTGTTGTCTTGGCTCCATCATCTGTGATCTCTTTTTCCTCTTTTCAGTCCCTCTCCCTCCCTTAGGTTCCATTCGTCTGGTGCAGCTGGCCTGCACAAGTGGTCACTGAGGTTATAGAGGCCTTACAGAAAATATTTGGAAAATTTTCCTTAGGCACGCACACACACACACACACACACACACACGTAAACACAAACACATAAACACACTTACACACACACACAAGGAACTTCCAGAGAAAGCTTTATTTCTCAAATACAGAGAGATAAAGACTATGCTATGCAGAAACGTTCAATTTAACTCTCACTGTTTCCAGACCAGACTCTTCAATGAAATTCAATGACTTTGGAAGAGGACATTTTAAAATTTTGTTTCCTATAGCTTTCTTCATGACAAGTCACCCAAGGGGTATCAAGATATTGTAAATAAGGGTATAGAAAGGTAGAAAGAACATACAGAAAAGAGGAATAGAGATAAAATTTTGACATCTTTATAATTAAGTCCCCCACACCGAACCTAAACCAGTCCAATTGCTGTTAATTTCCTCCAAAAAACTCACTGCAGTACTTATTTTCTCATTTTATGACCTTTATTCTATTTACTGTGAATAAAAATCCTAATATTGAGATTTCAACAATACCTTTTCATAATCTGAATTATTCACAAATCATCTTACTTTCACTTTATATAAAGAGAATATATCTTCTTGACCTAAAAGGTCGAAATACAATAAGGAGAAATCTCTATTTGTCTTGCAACTTATCATTTCCTAACCCATAGTACTGCTGTAAATATGAAATTAATAAATGCATAAAACATGCTTGGTTTAATTACGATTATTTTATTACTAAAATCATCATGATCAAATCTTACTATATTAAGGCAATCCATGATTAAGGGTGACAATGTTTTGATTATCACAGTTACATTTGGGCTTGTGATAGATTTGTACTCAACTGCATTTCCACTTAGCCAACTCTCTACTTTTGCAGAGTTTTTGTTCATGTAAGTGAAAATCTTTATATTCAATCATAACAAAATTTATCTAGGGGCTGGCACTGTGGTATAGCAGGTAAAGCCGCCGCTTGCAGTGCTGGCATCCCATATGGATGCCAGTTTGAATCCCAGCCACTTCAGTTCCGATCCAGCTCTTTCTTAGGGCCTAGGAAAGCAGTAGAAGATGGCCCAAGTCCTGGGCACCTGCATCCATGTAGAAGATCCATAAAAAGCTCCTGGCTCCTGGCTTTGGATTGGCACAACTCCGGCCGCTGCAGTTATCTGGGGAGTGAACCAACAGAAGGAAGACCTTTCTCTCTCTGCCTCTGCTCTCTGTAATTCTGCCTTTCAAACAAATAAATCTTTACAAAAATTTTAGCTAGTCAGATTTGTTCTACCATTTCAGCCCTCTGATGTCATTTAGATCCTGGAGAGCTCAATTCATGTGGTGTTATTATTCTAATTTCCTGCATCTGATGATTTTTGTGTCATCTAAGTCCTCATTCACAGTAAAGATAAAAACACTTAATATGTAATGTAGTAAACAGTACAATAACTCTGTGTAAAAATATTCTTCTTTGTCCATTAATGTCTATGCCATCCTTAAAGTAGTTCATTAGATAAAATGCCTTAATCATTTAAAATTACCTAACAAATGTCTTACAAAGAAAGATTTAATTAAGGTTTTACAAGTATTTAAGAAGCAAACTTCCACATATCTTTCTAAAATTCAAGGCTTGATCATAGCATTCAAGTGCTATGCCACAACATGATTTCAAATCAGAAAGGTGAGTGCTATTGCAGAACTACTTCTGTGAATCCATGTTGGTTGGATGGTTCACTCTCATCTACATGTGCTCACAATCAATAAGCTTCCCTTGACTTTTCTCTGTAATTAATGAATATTATTAGTATGTGATCCATATCATTTTGTGATTCAGACAGTTATTTCCTGGGACATACATAAACTTTACCCTTATTATCTACTCCTCTCAGAGGTCCAGTAAAATTAAGCGGACACTTTATGAGATCTATGGGAATAGGACATTATTCTAACAATTTGCTATTATTATTACACTATCTTAATAACCCATTCCACTGAAATGTGCTGAGATTTTGATGTTCCACAGCTCCATCAATGTCCATAAAAGCTGCATAGCCACATCTGCTAATAAATATGCTAAGAACTTAAAAGCTATTGTACTTTTCTGAATCTTTAGATTACAGTTATTCTACTGACATAGTGCAAAATTATGTCAAGTGACCCATTCAGGGGACTCCCAGGGGCTTTCCAAATGACTTTGTATAGAAAACCCTTGATGCCAAAAAATTCACTTGGGCTTATGTCAAATCATTTAAGGACCATGGCTCTATTCTGGCTTCAGGACTTGTGCATTACATATAACACCTGTGGACACTTCCAGTAACCCCTGTTCTGATTTAAGAATGTGCTATCTCATGAGCTCCAGAAAACCCCGAGATTTAAGATAGCTTTGTATTCATGTTTGGGGAAAGTTTTGATTAGAATCACTTTATTATTTTGGTATGCAGTGGGGTAAGCACATTTATTTTATATTAATACCAATTTTAGTTTACAAAATTTGAATAAGTATTGTGTTGGGCTATGTTTTTACCTATCAGGAAAAAATAAAGAAGCTAAATTTTACTTAGCTTTCTGTCACAAATAGATAAGTCATTTTTATCAATCGTATACATGTGTATGTTTATAAATAATGTAAAATGAGTTCATTACTACACACATTTTAAATTATATTTTGTTTAAAGTTACCTATGATAATCTCTTTTCCAGCAGTATAAAATAGTCTACAAAAGTATGACTTAAATGGTTATGCAATACTTTAATAATTTCCTATCACAAACTTTCACTAAACTTTATTAACAACTAAGTACTGTTTGTTGCCCATTGTCAATACTGTAAATGCTTAAAATAAAAATATTCTTATACATAAATTATTCTGAGCATACTTGAATATATTCATACATAAATTATCAGAAAAAATTACTTAGATAGTTCAAAGCTATGGTTATTAATGCACATATTATGTTCTTAAAGTGTATACAACTTTATAACTTAAGTTATTAATGCTCCTCCACCCATGTTAAGCATGCTAATTTTAATGAGTTATTGCTTATCTCAATTTGCATTTATTATCAGTGATACTTAAAATTTGTAGTTTATTGGCATTTTATATTTCTTCTTATGAGTTTCCTAAACTACTTTTGTATTAGATTGAAGTTATTTGCTTCTCTCTCTGCATTTTAGTATGTCCTGTCCTGAATTATTTTTTCTTCTGTGTGTGTGTGTTTGTGTATGTGTGAAGTTAAGAAGGGCACTTATGATTTTGTTTTTATTTTCCTATTTTCTCATTTCAAATTGGTCCAATTTTTTTTTATTTCTGGAAGTCCTAATTTTTGATACAGCATGATTAATGCTGTAGGATGCTCTTTTAAAAAATCTAGGAATTAAACTGGATTAAAAAATTATGGTGTATTTACACTATGAAGTACTACTCAGTTGTTAAAAAAAAAAATGAAATCCTGTCTTTTGCAACAAGATGAATCAACTGGAAACCATTATACTTAGTGAAATAAGCCAGTCCCAAAAGAAAAATATCATGCTTTCTCTTATTTTAGGTAATGAATAGAGTACCTGAAATGTAATGTATTAGAGTGAAATAAACACTTTGAGATTCAATGATTACTTACAATCCTTATCTCTTCCATAGAGGAAAAACTGTTTTTTTTTTTTTTTTTTATCTCTTCATACTATTTGTTGAACTCTTTTACTTAGTGTAGGGTTAACTACATGATCATTAAGTAAACTAAAAATAGGTTTTTGTAAAAATTTATATCCTAAATAAAAGTTAAAAAAAAAAAAATTACAAGTGGGAATGTGAGAGGGAGGAGGAGGAAGGGTTGGAGCATGGGTAGGAGGGAGGGTGGTGGAAGAGAGGAAGTGCCACTATGTTCCTAAATATGCATACATGAAATACTTGAAGCTTGTATAACTTATATAATTTTTTTTTTTTTTTTTTTTTTTTTTTACACAGGCAGAGTGGATAGTGAGAGAGAGAGACAGAGAGAAAGGTCTTCCTTTGCCGTTGGTTCACCCTCCAATGGCCGCCGCGGTCGGCGTGCTGCGGCCGGCGCACCGCGCTCATCCGATGGCAGGAGCCAGGAGCCAGGTGCTTTTCCTGGTCTCCCCATGGGGTGCAGGGCCCAAGCACCTGGGCCATCCTCCACTGCACTCCCGGGCCACAGCAGAGGGCTGGCCTGGAAGAGGGGCAACCGGGACAGAATCCGGTGCCCCGACCGGGACTAGAACCCGGTGTGCCGGCGCCGCAAGGCGGAGGATTAGCCTGTTGAGCCACGGCGCCGGCCATAACTTATATAATTTTTAAAAAACAATATAAAACAAATATTTTAAAAATGTAGGAATTAAATAGCTACTCTTTTTTATTGTCATTAACTTTAAATCATGAAAAATTAAGATTGTATCTGCCAAAGTATAAAAGCAACCATGCCAGTTCAAATCATTTTTTTACATGAGAATTTCAGTATTTCAAGAAGTGCTGCTTGTTCTCTCTCAACTCCCCACCTAGAGTTTCCTAGCATTTGGTGGTCTTTTATACTCATATTTTCATTATTTTTAACTTTTATTTAGCAAATATAAGTTTCCAAAGTACAGCTTGCAGAGATCTTTCATTTAGGTGGGTTTTTTTTTTTGTTGTTTTTTGTTTGTTTGTTTTTTGTTTTTGTTTTACCAGAGTGTCTTGGCTTTCCATGCCTAAAATATTCTCATGGGCTCTTCAGCCAGATCTGAATGCCTTAAGGGCTGATTCTGAGGCCAGAGTGCTGTTTAGGACCTCTGCCATTCTATGAGTCTGCTGTGCATTCTGCTTCCCATGTTGGATCCTTCTCTCCCTTTTTATTCTATCAGTTAGTATTAGCAGACACTAGTCTTGTTTATGTGATCCCTTTGACTCTTGGACCTATCATTATGATCACTTATGAACTGAAACTGATCGCTTTGACTAGTGAGATGGCATTGGTACATGCCACCTTGATGGGATTGAATTGGAAACCCCTGGCACATTTCTAACTCTACCATTTGGGGCAAGTCAGCTTGAGCTTGTCCCAAATATTTTCATTATTTTGAACTCATTCTTTCATCAATTATTTTTGATATTCTCTTTGTATTCCAGATTCACAATAAGCCAAAGAGTAAAGCTTTCTGCCTCCTTCATACTGCTATTTTAGGTCATCTGTTTTCCCTTTTCTGCATTCTGCTTGAAATATGAAATATGCTGGGTAAGTTTAAATATCATAGTATGTTAAATCTATACTGCTTTGATTTTAATGGCATTAATATCTGAAACATAATGTTAGCATTGACACCATGACTACATTTCATTTAAAAACCTTTATTTATGAAAACAAGAAACACATTTCAAGTCATATTGTGCATTCATTCATTGAATATTCAATTTTTACTATTGCTCTTTTGTGTGAGATATCGAAGAGGGGCTGCTGTGAAGTAAGCTTTTTTTTTTTTTTAAAGATTTGTTCGTATGTTTGAAAGGCAGAGTAACAGAGAGAAATAGAAAGAAGTCATTCCTTACTGGTTCCACCTTTAAATGACTACTGTGGTTGGGACTGGGCCAGGGTGGAGGTAGGAGCCTGGAACTCCATAGGATCTCCAGGGACTCAAGTACTTTGGCTGGCATCCCATATGGGTGCCAATTCGAGTCCAGGCTGCTCTACTTCCATTCCAGCTCTCTGCTATGGCCTGGGAAAGCAGTGGAGGATGGCCGGTATCCTTAAACCCATGCACTCACATGGGAGACACAGAGGGAGCTCCTAACTCCTGGCTTCAGATTGCTGCAATTCTGGCTATTGTGGCCCTCTGGGGAGTGAACCAGCACATGGAAGACCTCTCTCTCTCTCTACCTCTGCTCTCTGTAACTCTGCTTTCAAATAAATAAATCTTTTTAAAGAAAGACATACATTTTTAATGAAAATGAAGTTAAAAAATTCATTGAACAAAAGAGAAATTAAGCTGGATATTTCCTATTGAGTGGAGCACTAGGTATCCTGCGCCCCCTTATATTCTAATTGACTTTTACTCTATAAGCACTCATTGTCTAACTCCTCTCTTTGAAAAGGAGAAACTAATAGTCAATGTCTGTTAACACTTCAAATACTTTAACATGTGTAAGTGTACGAAACACTGTAAATATTACACATATCAACTTTGATGTCCCAATTAAATACATTAAATGATACAATATCAGCCAAACTATGTTGTCAAACAGCCTTTTGGAGATTCTGATTTTATGCTGAGCCTTCCCTCCTCCCACCTTTTATCTCTCTGCCTGTCTTTTGGCAGTGACTGTAGAAACTTTATATATGTGGAAGACATCTTGATCTTTTTTTTTTTTTTTGCTCTAGAATGATCACAGTCTCCCTTATTTTCCTTCTTATATGAAACATGGCATAAAGGAAAATTTCTCTGAGGTCTTAGACCCAGTGTAACTACCACACTTAACAATCGGCAGGGAACAGAAGATTCCTGGGAATCTAGGTATCTCACTCGTTGCCTTTAGTATCATAGATCTATTTAGTGTTGTCATTACATTTCATACAATGTTCTATTTCAGAAAATATTAGAAAACAGGCAATATGGAAAATATCTAGGTAAGAAAAATCTTCACATACTAGGAAAACATAAGTATGTCTTATTCCACATAGTAGACCTTGTAAATCATTAATAGATTTTTGTAATGTCAGAGAAGCATGAGCAATTATTTTCTCAAAGATAATTACAGGGATTGAACAAACTACATACAAATAATTATTTGAAGCACTGCAAAGTTATTAAAGCCAAAGGAAATTAGGGGACACTTATTTTAGAAAGAAGGAATCAGTTAATTTTCTATGGCTATGTTAGATATTATAAATTTAGCAAACTCCCGTTTAATAGCTCATACTTTTCTAAGTCAGATGTTTAGGTATAACAAAGCTGGGTTCTGTGCTCAGATTCCAACAAGACTATTGCTAAGGAATCTCCCAACTATGTTCCAATCTAGAGCTCAGTGCCCTCTATTAGCCTCATTCAGATGCACTTGCTACATAACTCCTTGCATCCTGAAGATCAGCAATGGAGGACTTTTGTATCAAATCTCCTACATGGATCAAATAATTTCTCCAAGAAGAGATTCAGTTCTTTGTATTTTCATTTGATTAGGTCAGTCCCCCTCCAAGGATAATCTCCTCTTTACAAAGTTAATCATGCTGCATAACATAACCTAAGCAGAAAAATGATATCTAGTCCAATTTATGGTTCCAGGTATTATTTCAGGACATACCCATCAAGAGGCAAGAATTTTTGTCACCATCTCAAAATTCTGCTGACTTCTGAACTACTTAATGTAATGCCCATCTATATAAGATTTCCATGAGAATATTCTACAAAACAAAATAATACTGTACTGCTATAATTCAAGTAGGAAACGATTTTATTAGCTTGATGTATGAATTCAGAACTTTCTGAACAACTAGAAATTGAGGAGATAGAGTTCAAACAGGAAAGAGCCACAGAAAAGAACCAAAGGTCTGCATATAAAATCCTATTAGATTTACAGTCTGTTGATAAAGGCAAATAGCATTAATCAATTTTCAAATGTTAGATCAGTCTCAGTAATTCCAGGTAACTCAGCCTCCCTAAAGTTCAGCAGCTCAGCAAAGCCAGAGTATTCTGGTTGGAATCACGATGCTCGGGCTAAGCTTCAATGAATATTACCTGATTCCTGATTAAAAATAAATAAACATGAGCAACTAACAGGCATATTTCACCCACTTCTCTCAGGTATCACATTTCTGTGTTGCTTGTTGCTCAACATATGAAAATAGGTATTTTAGGAGCTTTAGTGTAGTAGCAGTTACCAATAGCCAGAAGAGAAAATTTTCATTTATTTTTAACATTTTCAAGTAACCTGAAATTACTGATACACTTTTTGATATTTCAAATTATATTAATAATTTCAATTTATAAAAATTGCATATTAAGCAGGAGTCCCACACTAATTTAGAGCTGTCAAGCCACAAACTCCTGTGCCTGTTCTCATTCTCTTTACTTTATTTCTCATATGGTAATGTACATTATTTCTTCTTATTCATCTCATATCCTTCAACAGCTATTTTGTCATTAAAAAAATCTCTTATGCTTTTATATCAACTGAAATCTGGGTTTTCTTTTTTTAAAAACTTTTATTTATCAAATATAAATTTCCAAAGTACAGCTAATAGATTATAGTGGCTTTACCCCCCCATAACTTCCCTCCTGCCTGCAACCCTCCCATCTCCCACTCCCTCTCTCTCTCTCATTCCATTCACATCAAGATTCATTTTCAATTCTCTTTATATACAGATCAATTTAGTATATATTAAGAAAAGATTTCATCAGTTTGCACTCACACAGAACATAAAGTGTAAAATACTGTTTGAGCACTAGTTATATCATTAATTCACATTGTACAACACATTAAGGACAAATATCCTAGATGCGGAGTAAGTGCACAGTGATTTCTGTTGTTGACTTAACAATTGACACTCTTGTTTAAGGTATCAGTAATCACCCTTGGCTCTTGTCATGAGTTGCCAAGGCTATGGAAGGCTTTTGAGTTCGTCAACTCCAATCTTATTTAGAGAAGGTCATAGTTAAAGTGGAAGTTCTCTCCTCCCTTCAGAGAAAGGTACCTCCTTCTTTGATGGCCCCGTTCTTTCTACTGGGATCTCACTCGCAGAGATCTTTCTTTCTTTCTTTCTTTTTTTTTTCCAAAGTGTCTTGGCTTTCCATGCCTAAAATATTCTCATGGGCTCTTGAGCCAGATCTGAATGCCTTAAGTGCTCGTTCTGAGGCCAGAGTGCTGTTTAGGACATCTATCATTCTATGAGTCTGCTGTGTATCCTGCTTCCCATGTTGGATCCTTCTCTCCCTTTTTTATTCTATCAGTTAGTATTAGCAGACACTAGTCTTGTTTATGTGACCCCTTTAACTCTTAGACCTATCATTATGATCACTTATGAACTGAAACTAATTGCTTTGACTAGTGAGATGGCATTGGTACATGCCACCTTGATGGGATTGAATTGGAAACCCCTGGGGCACATTTCTAACTCTACCATTTGGGGCAAGTCCGACTGAGCATGTCCCAAACTGTATATCTGTGTTTTCTAATCAAGACAGGTCTCCATTATAGTACTATAAAGTGCTGAATGTTTCTACTCCTATTCCATATTTTCTCACAGGTTTTAAGGCAGGAAGTTAGCTTTATCACTCTTTAAATTTAAAAAATCATCTTTAAATCTAAATTAAATTAAATTAAATTTAAAATCAGCTTTAAATTTCATGTCATTTGATTAATAAAACAAAGCACTCCTGGGGCCAGCACCATGGCACACTAAGTTAATCCTTCGCCTGCAATGCCGGCATCCCATATAGGCACTGGGTTCTAGTCCCAGTTGCTCCTCTTCCAGTCCAGCTCTCTACTGTGGCCTGGGAAAGCAGTGGAAGATGGCCCAGGTCCTTGGGCCCCTGCACCCCCATGGGAGACCAGAAGGAAGCACCTGGCTCCTGGCTTCGGGTCAGGTCGGCACAGCTCTGGCCTTTGTAGTCACTTGGGAAGTGCACCAACGGAAGGCCTTTCTGTCTCTCTCTCTGTCACTGTCTGTAACTCTGCCTGTCATATAAACAAATTTTAAAAAAGCACTCCTAATTTTTTGGCTACCAACAGAATTCAAGGTCGCTCTCCTCTTCATTCTTCAAATATATTAGCCCTGAATTACTGTCACTCTCTCTGATACAGCTCCAGTCTTATTTCTTAGTGATCAATAGACAGCAGAACAGTTTCCAATGATACTATTTTCTGATTGTTTAACTTTTCTAATGATTTTTTATCTACTTAATTTCAGCCCTTATTTTCATAATCATAGAATGGACCTTTTCATTTCTAATGTCTTCAGTGACTAACTTCAGGCTCCAGCATTCCATTCTGTGAGCACCATCTCCATTCTTTCCCTCTCAATTATTCTAGTCTGAGAAATCAATGAAACACTCAACTCTATTGGAACCTACAATCATCACCCTTCTGTTCTTCCTCTTCTCCCACTTTGTTTTCCTTCACTTTTAAATTCAGAGGTTAAGCAATACAAATCGTTGCATAGATCCCCAACTCTCTCACTTTTTAAATTCTTCATGTAAAACCAACATCTCTGATTAAACCTAAATCTCCATTTGTTCCCTATCTTCCACATATGGTTGGAGAAGAGCAAAATCATGTTGACTGGAGTAGTTTTTAGTTTATGACTGCAGTTTTTAATGATGATATTATAGATAATAAAACCATTTTATTGTCAAAACAGAGACAATTTAAAAAAATGAAAAGTGGTATTGTTAATTACCATTGGCATAAATCTAAGGTAAATTGGCACTGTGTAGACTAACTACAAGGTCTGGTCAAATTTTTCATGTGTTTTCCATGCTGCTGTCTGAGATAGGCCAGTGAAAACTCTTTTGTGTAATTAACCTCACTCATATAAGTTTCTCCCTATAAGTGAATATTATTCTTGGTCATGTGTTTACATTAAATGTCAGGTTTTTTCACATATCACATGGCCAAATATTCTCATATCACTCTACTTCTCATGATAACATGTCATTCCCTTTAAAATATTTTCTTCACTTGACATCTACGGCATTAAACACTTCTGGATTTTTCCCTACTTAATGGGGTGCTTCTTTTCAGAATTACTTACTAGTCCCTCTTCACTTCCAAGTTTGGATGCCCTATGGCACCATTTATGGTCTACCTACACACACTCGTCTGGTGATTTCACCATGGTTCCTGGTTTTTGTTGATGTTGTTGTTGAGTGATATCTACATACTGCCAACCACATTTGTGTGTCCAGGAAGTTCTGTCTCCTCAATACAGAAAGCTCATGTTAGACTGCTTATCTCTCTACTTAAATTTCTTTCTTTCTTTTTTTTTTTTTTTTGTGTGACAGGCAGAGTGGATAGTGAGAGAGAGAGACAGAGAGAAAGGTCTTCCTTTGCCGTTGGTTCACCCTCCAATGGCTGCCGCAGTCGGCGCGCTGCGGCCGGCGCACCACGCTGATCTGATGGCAGGAGCCAGGTGCTAGGTGCTTTTTCCTGGTCTCCCATGGGGTGCAGGGCCCAAGCACTTGGGCCATCCTCCACTGCACTCCCGGGCCACAGCAGAGGGCTGGCCTGGAAGAGGGGCAACCGGGACAGAATCCCGGCGCCCCAACCGGGACTAGAACCCGGTGTGCCGGCGCCGCAAGGTGGAGGATTAGCCTGTTGAGCCACGGCGCCGGCCTACTTAAAATTCTAAATGCCATCTAAATTTCACAAAGTTAAAATGTTAAGCTTTTTGGTACATTCTCCCTAGCACGTAAGGCACTCACATCCCTTACCAGACACTGTTGAGTTCAATGTCTATCTCTAGATGCTGATTCCCATTCCTGCTAATGAGTCCACAAGTAGCAGTGATGGCTCAAGTGACTCACCCCCTGGTATCCATGTGGGAGATCTGAATTAAATTCCCAGCTCCCAGGTTTACCCCAGCCTGGGTCAACTGAGGCATTTAGGGAGTGAATCAGTGAATGAAGTTCTCTCTCTCTTCTCTCTCTGGTTTTCTGTTTCTCAAATAAATAAACAAAAGAAAACTAAATAAATAAATGAATAACTCCCGTTTCCCCTCCAAAACTGCTATCAGCTCAATTTCCTTTTTCTTTTTTTTTTTTATGAAAATTTTCCTGTTGCTCAAACCCAAAACTTGGAGTTGTGTTTTATTCCTCTTTTTTTTTTTTTTTAAATCTCTCAAACAAATCTAAAATCCACCAGGCCATATTCATTCTAAATCCAAATTTTCATATATCCAGATTCCATGCACAGATTGCTAATGAGTGTTACTAACTCATCATCATCATTTCTAATCTGGATTATAGCAACAGGTCACTCTACCCCATTCCTTTTTTCTCTGTAGTTTAATCAACATGGCATTTACAGAGATTTTTAAAAAGTCAAAGTGTTATCAGTGCTCTGATCAAAAGCATCTTCATGCTTCCTATTTTACTCAGTGTAAAAGTTAAAATACTTAGGATGCCAACAAGCCCCCTCTTGTCCTTCCTGCCATGCGCCATTACCGCTGTGACTGTAGTAATGTCCCCAGTTTATTTCAGTTAAAGTTGGTGTCTCAGACTCAGAAAGCTGTCTCAGCATGCTTGTCCCTGCTGCTTCCTTTACCAAGAATATTTTTCTTCCTGGTCTACACATCTTATTTCTTAATGTCCTTCAAATGTTCACTTACATGTCACATCTCAGGAGATAAATTAGTTATATCTCCCATTAAAACTATAATTTCTGTAAGAATAGTAATTTTGTCCATTTTTTTCACTGTTACATTATCACCAATTTGTGAGTTCTCAATAATACCTGAATACTTATTCAATAAAATAATGAATAAATGAGCAAATTAATTCAGCATTTTTCTGCTTCTCTATATACCCTAAGAGTTCCATGATTTTTCAATATAAAACAATAGTTGGTCTTGATATGTTTTGATGACATAGTCTAAACTTAAGCCAGATGACCTGGAGCAATTATATAGTTCAAAGTAAAGAAAAGCAAACTGGCCTTGTTTCTAGAGAATAGATATTAAACAATATTTGAAAAAAGAAGTCTTTACTGGAGTGGAGAATCTTTCTTTTCATATTGTTCTTTCCTTGCCTTTCCTGTACGAAATAACAGAACAAATTCCAAATACAATACAAACGTGATCTGGGAAGGAGTGTATCTGAAGTTCTGAACCAAAATTTAATGAATAAAACATTTACTTACATTCAATAAGCATCTGATTAGGCATACACAAAGGCAGGTGTTCTTATTGTTAATATGCATAAGAACAGCTTTGTTGGTTATTCAAAATGTAGACTCTTTGACACCACCTCAAGATTTTACTTAATCAATTTAGGGTTGGGCCAAGGAACCTATACTTCTAACAATAAATTCAATTACTTCTGATGACAGCCAAATAGTACAACACAGTAAAGAAGACCAACTTAAGGACTTGAAGAAAACCTAATACAAATAAAGAATGCTATTTAGAGAATATGTCTTTTATCTTCCTGAAGAATGTATAATGAGAGCACACAACTAATTAAAGACAGAGAAAATCTTTTGATAAGTGACAAGCCTTGTATTTTTCCATTTGAGATATGTCTAACAATAACATGATACTTAATTACTAAGTAAAATGTTAATTGTCTTCATTATCATCTATTTATTTAAATATTGATCATAAATTTGAAATTAAAATCAACTCACCTTTTCAAAATTGGTATTTCTAAATACCAACTACACTCCAAAGCAAGTCACTTGCTTTAAAGTACAACTAATCATACAACATCTAAACATCCTTAGGGGTTATTACACTCAATCAGAATAGAGTATTACTAATAATCAAAGAGATTCTTTGAGAATACTAAGTACAAATTAAGCTATTGAGAATCAACATGGAATTTTGAAAAGAATAAAGAAAATTAATAGCCTGGTTTTCACACTGACAAGACTTATTTCCTTTACCTGTAATATCAATGAGTTGAACTAAATATTTACCAAAGTTATCTCTGTTTCAAGGATTTGTCTTCAGTATGTTTACAAATCAAGGATGCAATTCCTAAAAATTTTTTTTATCAGGATTGCAAGAAAACTGATATTTTCATAAAAATAATTATAGAGAACTGGATAATTAATTTCTCAAGAAGTTTCATTTCATTCCTTATAGTGTGAATACAGGATCTCATTATATACTTTTGCAAACTAATTACTAACAAGTTCATAATATTCACAATTGTGAACATTTGTTAGAGGAATATATATTCATAGAATGCTTCAATGATCTCTTTAACATATATTAACTGGAAATCATTATACTTAGTGAAATAAGCCAGCACCCAAAAGATAAATACCCTATGTTTTTCCTGATCAGTGGTAACTAATCGAGTACAGTAATGTATTGTATATAGGCAAAACTGACATTTTGAGAAATGATTAATGTTTACAGCCTTTGTCTCTACTGTTGAGGAACAGCTTTTTTTTTTCTTCCTACTATTTGCTGAACTCTTTACTTAGTGCAGGGTATTTTATGATTATGAAATAAACTGAAAGTATATCATTGTAAAAATTAAAAGAAAGAATAAGAAATAAAGGATTAATGTGGGTGGGAGGAATAGTAGGGTAGGAATATCATTATGTCCCTAAATCTATCTATCTATATCTATATCTATCTATCTATCTATCTATCTATATATCTAGCTATATATATATATATAAAACTACATATATATGAAATTTGTTCACCTTATATAAATGAAAAAAAGATTATTTATTTCAAAGGCAGAGTTACACAGAGACAATGAGAGAGAGAGAGAGAGAGAGAGAGAGAGCGCTATCTATCTTCCATCTGCTGGTTCACTCCTCAGATGACCCCAATGGCCAGTACAGTGCCAGGCAGAAGCCAGGAGCCAGGAACTCTAACTGGGTCTTCCAGGTGAGTGGCAGAGGCCCAAGTACTTGGACCATCTTCTGCCGCTTTTTCCAGGCCATTAGCAGGGAGCTGGATCAGAAGTGGAACAGCCAGGATTCAAACCAGCACCCATATGGGAAACCAGTGTTGTAGTCAGCGGCTTTACTCACTTGTACACAACACCAGCCCCAACCTCTTTCCAAGAGAACACAAATGCTCTGAATCAAAGTGTAAGTTTTATTACATCAGTCCCAAACCAATCTCAGCTCACTTTTTTGGCATTTTTTATTATTTATGTGAGAAGAAGAAAGAGAGGGAGAGAGCGATGGAAAGAAGGTGGGGGGGGATAAAGACTAGGGCTGTGCCAGGGTAAAGCCAGGACCCAGAAATTCAATCCGGGTCTCCCATTTCGGGGACAGTAATCTAATTACTTTGGCAATCACCACTGCCTGCATAGTCTGCACTAGCAAGGAGCTAGTCAGGAAGAAAAGCAGGTGTTAAACCCAGATACTCCAAAGAGGTTTCAGTGTGCGGCATTCGTTATATTTAGAATTTGGTATCTAAGAGAACTATGAGGTAAAACTTTTAATTCCCCCCTAAGTATGATATTGATAGCAATTTGTAAAAGTAATGTGAATTAGTCCAGGTAGCTTAATTGTTTCATAATTTTCTTCAGGGTTGCCTAAAGCAGTTTGGAAACCACAGTGAATCTGTTGAGTAGTCTAGTGTCCCATGAGTTCTTTGGATCTTTGCTATCAGTCCAGATTCCAAGAGCAACTCCTGTAGTCCTTACAGCAATGAGCTTCATTAATTATGAGTCCTCATCATTTCTGGTACAATTAGATAAGTATTCAGCAACTAGATAGATATTAAATGTACTATAAATTAGATGGCCATTTTATAATATATAAAAACTAATTCTCTCTAATTCAGTAAAGGAAGAAAGGAACAATTTCTATTTTCAATCAAATAATGTAATATCAGATATTAAAATATGGCTTCAGACAAACAGTTGTACCCAGAAAATGGTTTTATTCTGGGGATAATTGCCTAGGAAGTAGAATGAACTTGACATAGACCTTAAAGGATGAGTAGATTTTGAACTTATCAGAACTGAGTGGTGTGTGTATATATATATATATATATATATATATATATATATATCTCAAAAGAAGAAGAGAGCACCAAGTAAAAGCATAAAAGAATATAGAGTCGTTATGTATAGCAGAACAGCAACAAGTAAATAAATAAATCAGTGAAAATGTAGCTCAGTTGAGTTGAACAGTTTGAAACATAATAATGAAGTCATATTGAGGCAATATAGTAGAGGTTCTCTAACTGGCAGGGTAAAAAGAAACTTAAGAATTGTGCAGATAGTGATCTACAACATAACAACTAAATTTAGGAGTCCTATTTATCTCATGTTTTTGCCTTTTGCTTCTTGTCATTAGGAAGAATCAAACCAAGACATATCAGTTTGTTATGTTTATAACTGCGATCAACAATTTGGCCTGTTTACTTTGGTTGTCCTGTCAAAACTTCAAAAACACTGATTTGCTGTATAAATGTCCAGAGAAAATGGAAAAAGTGAAAAATACTGAATTGATAGTTTTCACTTTCTCATACTTCTGGTAGTGCAAGAGCTGCTTGTTTTTTTGAAATCTGTGCTGCATGCTGTGAGCTGACAGGCAGTCTTCAAAATGCAATTCTTCTTAGATAAGGACCTTTCAAGATATTTCACTTTTTGGCAAAGAATCAATAGTGCATTAAATTCTAGAATGTGTTTTCTATTAAGAAGCCATTTTATGGTAATACCTGAAATTTGCAAGCATGAGGAGATAGCTTTTGTCTTGAATTAAGCACAGGTAAGAGATTTAATCTAGTTTTAGAACTGTGAAATCCTGTCCCAAGTTTTCCCTATCCCTGAAAAGTCTGGAGAGCCCAGAGAGTTAAGAAGCTTTATCAGGTTGTGTGTGTTTGTGTGTCTTATTATAGGAAAAAGGAAGACTTCACTAATATAATAACACAGAACAAATATTGACCTCATTTTTAGTTTATCCTTGCTGAGTTACATGATAGAGGAAAAAGGAAAGAGAAGGACAGTCAGGACTTTGCTCTCTGAACTTCTCCTTGTAGATGTCTCAGAGAGATGGGTTAATGGGCTTTTCGTGTTTTAGGGGCTGTTTTGGGAAACATTCCATGGAGCCCATTGTTTAGGTCAGAGATAAAAATTAAGAAAAGAAGGCACCAGTGGATGGCTCTTTGAAGAAAACTAAAATAGATCAAAACTAAGTGAATATGGAAATGTACATAGAGGTGTCATTGTACTTTAGAGAACTGGGGATGGAGCCAGAAGGAACACAATGATGATCTAACTGTGTACTTTGCGGTGCATGGGGAGGTGAGTGTAAAGTACAACTACTGCATGTATCTTAGGTAACAGAATTGTTGTGCAACAGAGGTGTCACAGAAGAGGGAGCAACAAATTACAGTTCAGAAAGATGGAACCAGGGATAGTAAAGCAAAAGGTTGGTTTTGTTTGGTTTTTGCCTTTTTTTGCCAGAGTTAGACAGTGAGAGAGAGACAGTTACAGACAGTGAGAGATACAGAGAGAAAGATCTTCCTTCCTTTGGTTCACCCCCCCCCCCCATTAAATGGCCGCTAAGGCCCGAGCTGCACCAATCCAAAGCCAGGAGCCAGGTGCTTCCTCCTGGTCTCCCATACGGATGCAGGGCCCAAGCACTTGGGCCATCCTCCACTGCCTTCCCGGGCCACAGCATAGAGCTGGACTGGAAGAGGAGCAACCGGGACAGAATCCAGCACCCCAACGGGGACTAGAACCCGGGGTGCCGAAGCCATAGGCGGAGGATTAGCCTAGTGAGCTGCAGCAACAGCCGCAAAAGGTAATTGCAATAATTTTCAGTGAGGCAACAGACCAGGTGAGAGGAAATGTGGCAACCTTTTTTCCTGGTTTGTGCCTTTTATCCCCAGTGTATGAGGAGCATTAATTGATGATGTCGCCCTGTGATGTTTATGATTGGCATTTGTGATTGACAGTTGTTAGCTGCCTACTTTAAGGCTCTTGATACATGTGACTACAAACTAGATTTCTGGTTACTGAGTTCCCATTGTATCAGGACACTTTAACCACAAGTTAAACTGCAAAGTGGGTGGTCCCAGGAGACAGCATGGTCCTCGGAATCATCCCAAGTAGGGTCTTGCAGCCTCTCCCCAGTCACTGGGGTCTAATTATGTACCTGTCTGGTGGGTGAGATTGGTATATATTTGGGAATATTACACTTGCCATATTCTTTCCTTTTTATCCTCCTGCTTGCCAGTATGATTAGGAGGGCATGGTAAGGCCTACATGCAGAACAATATAGTACCATATATAAAAGAAATTAGATCAAAAGTTATTTGGAATCAAAGAAAAAGACATACTAAAACTCTAGTTAATCTATCACATGTACATATAAGACCCTCATATTTTTATTACTTTTCAATATTCATGTTACTTATGTTTTTCTTCCTAGCTTTCTTCCTAAAGCTTTATTTTATTGATTTTACTTATTTTGTTTTCTGCTGTGAAAATGTGCATACATGAATCAATAATTTGTTAGTTTCTTAGAAATATATTGATCCTTCCATTTGATTTTTCTGTTGTCTTTGTTTCTCAATATGCTTTCATCTCCCTGAATAACATTTTCTGTAGTAAACTAATATGCTCTAACAAGGAGTTTAATTATATGTGAGCTGAATAATAGCTTGAACACTTTATCTGTTTGAACTCAAAGTGAACCTGAATGTTTAAAACTGTTGTTGATATAAAGTGCTGATGGAAACTTTTTAAAATTACATCTCTTGTTACCCATTATAAGCAAGTGCAAATGCTTTTTTTAAATCATAAGCAAAAATACATGATCAGAAGTCTCATTAAAATCTTTGTGTATACAGTCAACAAGACTATTAATGCTATGATATTCTAAAAGTTCAAGTCCTATCAACAATGTTTCATTAATTTTTAAACAACTGTTTTTATACTGGAATTAACTTAGTTACAAAAATTTTATATAGGAATACTTTCTGTATACTTTCTGTATTAACCCCATTGTTTGCTTTTTTTAAAATCATCCACATACAAAAAACAAACAAACAAACAAAAAACCTTAAGAAGCCCTAGTTCTTTTTTTAGACTAATTGACATCTTTCCTCTGCAATGAGAGCTTGAAATAGAGCCAACACTGGAGACATCAGACTATAAACAAAAGCAGGCAGAAATCAGAGAAGAATGAAAGAAGGAAGCACACCTGTAAGGGCCACATTTATGTGAATTTTCCACTGAAGCAACTGTATTTTCTACAGGGTGCTCTGCCCAAGAGTTTCAAGTCAAGAGCTAAGGTCTGACAGGTCTGTTGTCAGAAAAGATTCCAGCTGTCTGCCTAACAGAACTTGGGGCTGGATAAATCAAGAAAAGGAAAAAAAAGTCATAGCAGAGCAAGCCACTACATCAATGTAAAATCTTTCGCTGGACACTTCCTTAACTGCGAGCAATTCATATTCAAGCAACATTCCACAGAGTTCAAAGACAAATAATCCATATGAGACAGTTGGACAAAAGATTTAAATTTCCAATCCCCAGAGAGAAGGCAGAATTTGATCCCCCAACTTATCATCACTTAAAAAAAAAAATCTCCTTGTCCTCTTGAAACCCCAAGCACTGCCTAAAAAATTGTGTACCTGAACAATAGGAGTCACTGTAGGATTTGAAGCATATTTAAATAAAACCACCCTATGAAAATAAAGTAAAACAAAAACCAGCTTACAAGGTTCCATGGTGATTCCCCAAGCAGTAAGCTTACTGCCAGAACAGTAAAATAGAAGTCTAAGTTTGTGCAATGTATCAGATAACATGGCTAGTATATGATACACAATACTATTCCCATAGAGAACTAGCAAGATGGAAATCACAATCCAGTGAAATACCACTCAGTAAGAAGAAAAAGACAACCTACAGCTCTCAGAGTTAAAGTTAGCCCAGAAGGACACTGAAGTGATTGCAATAAACACAAAAGTTTACAAAAGAATATAGGCACAGTGGGTAAGTGAGGACTATGAGAACTGGAATCTGTATTTTGAAAAAGAACAGAATGGAAAACTAAAATCATAGATGCCATATGCTCTTTTTTTATCTGTCCGAATTCCTTTTTATTTTTTTCCAATGTACAAGTTTTCTTTTTTTTTAAATTTTATTTAAGATATACAAATTTCAAGCATTTCACATATACGGATTCAAGAACATACCGATACTCTCTAGCCCACCCTCCCTTCTGCCCATGCTACCACCCTTCTTCCTCCCTTTCCTAAGTTCTTTTTAACTGACATTTTATAAAGCAGTTTATAAATTCAGTTTGCTAAGAACCATGTAATTTAAGCTTGATAAATCCATATCTGATTGACTGTTGTTGAGATTCCAAAATGTCAAAGTAAGGAAGGACTATTGAATGTGCTATTTTGAGGAAAAGGCAATGATAGTTTGTATTATGATCTATTTTTTAACATGTAAATATTATACCAGAGTATTTCAAAATGTTCATGAAAAATTAAGCATTTTTCATTATGCATATTTTTATGAAAACATATGTGCGGATTTGAAAATGTTTTATACCACTTTTTAAAATTTTATATTCAAGGAACATTTGAAATACCTCAGCATATGCATCAATTAGTAATTTCATTAAATTGTAATGACACATTTGATAATATTTCTTTAATTATCACAATTCTAAAACAAAGGCTTAAGTATTTGGGAGATAGAGAAACTAAGGTTCACAGAGATTGAGTAATTTTTCCCAGGTCAGTGATTAAGCAACTGGGAAAGGTGTTTGAATATGTTTCTATAAAACTTTACAATACAAACTTTCTGTACAGTATTATTACCATGTAAACAACATTCATGACTTTTGAAAAACATATAGATATTAACTGTACATTTTTATATAGTATAATTCAATACATATATACAGTGTAATAGTCAATAGAATAATTGACATAATTGTTCAGTATATTTTATCTCTCATATATATAGTTACTGATATGTAAACACATCTTTGGGGTAAAATATTCTTTTATATAGATTAGAGTCATCAAACTTTGGGTATTTGTTTCTGATTTTTCTCTAGTTCAATATTCCAATGTATTCCACATATATTTGACAGGATTACTTTGGATATACCTATTAAGTGGAATATTATTAGAGAACTCAATATTTTTAAAAATATAAAGGTCTCCAAGTATAAAATATTTCAGAAATGCTCATTTATACCTTCAACCTCAAGTCTAACCATGCTTTATTATCTAATGCATCTTAGCAATTACTGCTAAATTCCTTTTTAAAACCTTCATAGATCATGGTGCACCCAGAGACAGAGTATAGGTCCCCCCGTGTGACAATGGTTAGCACAGTGGCTGCCACCCCACTAGCCAGTGCTTTGCAAATGGTTGTTTTTATTTCCTTATAGCAAGCAAAACATATAACTTAATGTATGACAACCAATGATGGAGTAGCACTGAAAAACAAGCAGCTGGACACATTCATTTCAGAGAAATCACTAGGTAGACAAAGTTCTGAGAAAAAGTCAAATAAGTTCATTAGAAAACAAGACAGTAGTTATTGGTTGAGCCTCTACTCTGTACCCATTGGCAACTGCCACTGTGATTCTCTTAGGTGTCTTAGGTAATCCTGTATGAAGAGAAAATAATTTTGGTGTAGTTAAGGCATAAGAATGACATCTGAAGTCTTCTGGGGCTCTATAGGCTGGATGTCATCAATGCACAGAAGTGTTATTGTAGCTTCTAGGACAGCAAGATCAAACCACAATAATGACATTCTGGCATGACAGTGATACAGACACATTCATTTTATTACATATTTCACCGGTTTGCTGAAAGAACATTCAAATACTGGCATGACTAGCTATGCACTGCATAAAATAATCCAAGTCTTCATGGACAATGATTATTAAAATTTAATCCAAAAGCTGTGTGAATACATCGTATAATTTCATATTACATATATATGAATGTCATAAAATGTATTGGTTATCAAATTAGTTCTCATTAACACAAAAGCAAAATACAGACCATAGACCATAGAAAAAATCTACTGGCCATTAGTATATTTCACTTACCAATATTATTACCAAATGAGAACTAAGAATTAAAAATAAAAAAACAGACGCAAGTTAACTTGTAAAAGGCCAAAGTTTTAGTCTTACACCATATCATGTCATATTAAAATAAAATATTTAATTGAAAGACAAGTGAATATATAAGCATAGCCAACTATAATTTAGTTTTTACAACATTATCTCAAATGTTGATGTTAAGTAACAAATAGTATTATCTTTGTAGTGTCAGGATTTTCTGTGAATACAAGCTCACAGTAGCAGATTCATGAAAGAAAGAAATTGTGTGTGTGTGTTTGCATGTGTGTAACATTTATTTAGCCCTTATGTCAAGCACTTTGCTCACTTCTTCACATGCATTAAATTGTTTAGTCCTCATATCAGACCATTAAAGGAGATACTATTATTAAAAGAGGGGCACCAGCCTATACCCTGGGAATTCTGACTCTTTCTATCTATACCTTAGACATCCTCCTGAGAACAACAATTTCTCTACGTAACACTGATATTAATGATTAGCTAAATCAATATGAATCTTATAATATGAAAAGTGTATGACATCATCACTCCCAACAATTACATGGTAAATGTGTATGTACTAGGTAGGTATCATGGATACTAAATTCCTCTGCAAACAGTTACGGACAAGGCATTAAAATATTTGCCTCTATCACATTATGATTAAAATAATGGTACAAAAGTGGATTTGAAATATAATCACCCCATTCTGGGGGGATCCACTTCTAAGACTGAACGGCTTCCAGTATACATACTAAAGCTGATGCATATACTATTATGTTCCTTATATCTGAAATGAAGTAGCACACTCAAAAACACAACAGGGGCAGTGTTTGGCATAGTAGTTAAGGTGCCACTTGAATTACCTTTATTTCATATGAGAGTACCTAAGTTGAAGTCCTGGCTTCAATTCCAATTCCTGTTTCTTTACAAAGCACAATTGGGAGGGCTCAGATGGTGGATCAAGGAGCTGGATCCCTGCCACCTATAAGGAAAATTGCATGCAGTTCTGGGATATGGGCTTTGGATTGCCTGAGTCCCAGCTGTTGTGAACATTTCTGGAATGAACCAGGAGATGGAAGATATTTCATATTATCCATTATGAGTGGCTGATTTAATCTAAACATTAACTCTAGATCTATGAGCAATTAAGATGTATTTTTTAGTGTTAAAATGTGAAATTTGACTTAAAGATTTTCTGGTACATAATCTTATATATTATATATATCATATATATTATATATAATATACATATATTATAAAAAGGGAATTTAGAATTAGAATCCAGCTTAGGACTCATGGTTTATTTCACAGCCATTTTTTTTCTTATCAATTCAGAGTCAGTCATGCCACTCAAATCTAATTTTCAGATTTCTAATATTTAGCCATTTTTTACTATATATCCAATAGAAATAGAATTACATATGTATATGGATGCCATGTGTCCAATAACTCATGTATCTACTTTACAAATACCTATCCTATGTGATGATTTTAATAGTTTTCTTCATAGGCCGGCACCGCAGCTCACTAAGTCTAATCCTCGCCTGCAGCTCTGGCACCCCGGGTTCTAGTCCCGCTTGAGGTGCCGGATTCTGTCCCAGTTGCTCCTCTTCCAATCCAGCTCTCTGCTGCTGTGGCCTGGGAAGGCAGTGGAGGACAGCCCAAGTGCTTGGACTCTGCACCCGCATGGGAGACCAGGAGGAAGCACCTGGCTCCGTGCTTCATATCAGCGCAGCGCACTGGCCATAGCAGCCATTTGGGGAGTGAACCAACGGAAGGAAGACCTGTCTCTCTGTCTCTCTCACTTCTAAGTCTGCCTGTCAAAAAAAAAAAAAAATTAGTTCTCTTCAGTAACATGAAAAGCATTGGTATTGGTATTTATTATTTACCTGTATGATGGCAAACTTGGATGAACTACAACTGCAACATGATCTTCTTGTTCAATGTAGACTGTGATATGGTCTGAAGATATTTGACTCTCAAAATTTTGTGTCAATAGTTAATAATTGGCTGATGGATTAGGATGGTAGCTTGACCCAATTATGATATCTGAGGGTGTGATCGTTGGAAGTGATAGGGTTGGATTGGATCACCAAGGCCACACCTATGATTGAATCATGATGGCATTATAAAGAAGAATCACAGTAAAAGCAAAGGAAAAGTGTATTTGTGTGTCTTTCTTCTTCCTAACTCACTAAGCAATCCTCCCTTCAGTATCTTCTAGCCTCTCCAGATACCTAAACCAATTGAACTACCCAATCTTGGACTGTGAACTTCAAAATTATATGTTGCAGTAAACTTTCCTTCCAAAGTAGCATTTCTCATATATTTAATTAAAGCAATGAAAAGCTGACTACTATGAACGAAAAAGAGAGCACCAAATATTCTCCTAGCCAAAATGTTATGTTTTATTCTAAAAGCAAATATGATATCCTGTGGATACTATTTCATATTTACACAAAGAAAGTCAAATATATTTTTCTAACCATCCAAACTATTGAATTAGTAAAGCTTATGTTATCAGCAGACAATCAACTCAACAATGGTCAAGGAAACCACTACAAGAGATTAATAATGTATCCTTTTTATTTGCAAAGAACTAGTTTTAAGTAAGTAAAGAAGTTGCACAAGAAATTGATCTCCTGTATACAAAGAGAAGTGAAAATGAATCTGGATGTGAACGAAAGGGTGGAGGGAGTGGGCAAGGGGGGAGGGTTGCAGGGGGAGAGGGAAAGTAAGGGGGGAAAGCCATTGTAATCCATAAGTTGTACCTTAGAAATTTATAATCTAAATAAAAGTTAAAAAAAAGAAATATTAATCTACAAATGCATCTTCCAGTCATGAACAATTGGTAAAGGTCTAAAAGCATCAGTTTGTTTAACAAATCTTCATTTCAAATAAAATGAATTGAAAATGACCTGAAAGAAATAGTTGTATAAAATGAAAAAACTAATATGAATAGCCACCAAATTTGAGTATGTTAAAGTTCATGTAGTACATTTTTGGAATACATTTACTTCATAAAAGAAAATCTGTTTTACCTAGTAAAAAGATTTTTTTTAAAAAATTCAATTTGCAATCAATACTGCCTCCTTTTATTGGTTGCCCCTAAAATCACAGGTATATATTAAAGAGGACTAGGAATTGAATTGCATCATTTTGCAAAATGCACATAGTTCAAAGCAAGTTCTTTCCAATATCCTTCACTGGCTGCTTAAAGTTCTTTCTAATCTAATGCTTTAGAACGTCAATATTTTCTGATAGCTGACCCCTTTTACATCAGGTTTACAACACAAAAATTATTTATTATCTCATATCACTAACAAATTGTTTACAATCTGTTCCTATTTGTATCACTCTTGTGTTCCATATTCCAAAATATTTTATTCTCACCTTCACAAACCAAAGTCAATTCTTATAAGTTAGCATGCCCTCCCTTCATTTTCCAGTCAGCTCACGTGTATAGGAAGTTAAATGCTTATTCAGAGGTAGCAGATTTCGACCAATTCTCCTAATCCATGACTACTATAGATATGTCAAAAATGAAATATACAAATTTAATGTCAAAAATATTTTCATTAAATATTAGCTAAAATATGCAATTAATTTATAGTGTATGGCCACAAAAATTTAATGTGTGTGATATTTTTGGTAATTTTTTCCCTTACCATACAACCTGATCCTATTAGGCGAGTACAATTGTTGATTTAAGTGAAATTAGTCAATAACCTTGCTAATTATTAAAGTATATGTTTATAAACATATTGACCAAGAAAATATGTTAGAATACATATTCTCTCACTGCCGTGAGATGTTTTAGTTTCTTCCACAATATCTTCATGAACTGGATGTCAAATGTCTGCTTGAATACTTCTATCAAAGGCGACCTCAAGGGGCTGGCACTGTGGCGCAGTGGGTTAATCTTCCGCCTGTGGTGCCAGCATCCCATTTGGGCACCAGTTCTATTCCCAGCTACTCCTCTTCCAATACAGCTCTCTGCTATGGCCTGGGAAAGCAGTAGAAGATGGCCCAAGTCCTTGGACCCCTGCAGCTCCAGCTGTTGTGGCCATTTGGGGAATAAACCAGCAGACAGAAGACTTTTCTCTCTGTCTCTCCCTCTCACAGTCTGCAACTCTACTTCTCAAATAAATAAATAAAATATCTTTACAAAAAGAAAGGTGACCTCAATAGCAATAAGGCAGTTCATTTTACAAAGTTACATCTATTTCAAAATCCCTCATCATTTAAGGGACTAGGACACCTGAAGTTTTCAAAAATCATATCTTTTTTCACTAACCAGCATCTTTACTCAGGAAAATACATTTTAAAAATGAAATTTCGTAATAATTTGTAAGGAAACTGGTTGTACAAAGCCTCCAGGAATATTCCATGGAAAAAAAGAAAATTTAAGAAACACATTTCTACAAATTGAAAATAGGGTTAACATCAATTAGAACAAAGTTTTTAATATCAGACAATTGGACAGAAGAGATATTAAGAAATAAAAGAAGCTCTAGTTCAGATTTGAGAACTTCTATTCAGAGCTGTACCTTAACAAATTTGGAAACCTAGAAGAAATGGTTGGGTTCCTGGAAACATACAATCTTCCGAAATTGAGCCATGAAGACACAGAAAACCTAAACAGATCAATAACCAGGATGGGAAGTGAATCAGTAATAAAGATGCTCCCAACAAAGAAAAGCTAAGTACCACTTTCAACGTTAAATTCTACCTGATATTTAAAGAAGAACTAACACCAATTCTTCCCAAGCTATTCAAAACAATTGAGAGGGAGGGAATCCTCCCAAATTCCTTTGATGAAGCCAGCATCACCTTAATTTCTAAAACTGAAAAAGATACAACAAAGAAATACAAATACAGATCAGTTTCTCTGATGAACAGAACACAAAAATCTTCAACAAAATACTAACCAATCAAATACAACAAAACATCAGAAAGATCATTCACCCAGACCAGTGAGATTTATCCCTGGTATACAGCGATGGTTCAACGTTTGCAAATCAATTAATGTGATATATCTATATTACATTAATAAACTAAAGAACAAAAATCATACAATTATCTCAATAGATGCAGAGACAACATTTGATAAAATACAACATCTTTTCATGATGAAAACATTAAATAAACTGGATATAGAGGGAACATTCCTCAACACCCTTAAGGCAATTTATAACAAACCCATGACCAGCATCATATTGAAGGGGGAAAAATTGGAAGCACTTCCACAAAGATCTGTAAACACACAAGGATGCATACTCTCACCACTGCCATTCAATATAGTCCTGGAAGTTTTTGCCAGAGTCATTAGGCAAGAAAAAGAAATCAAAGGGATACAGATTGGGAAGGAGGAAATCAAACTATCTCTATTTTCAGATGACATAATTTTATATATAGGAGATCCAAAAGACCCCACTAAGAGACTGTTGGTACTCATAAAGAGTTTGGTAAAGTAGTAGGATATAAAATCAATGCACAAAATCAATAGCATTTTATACATAGTCAATGCCACAGCTGACAAAGAACTTTTAAAATTAATCCCATTCCTAGTAACAAAAAAAATTCAATGTCTTGGAATAAATGTAATCAAGGACATCAAAGATCTCTATGATGAGAATTACAAAACATTAAAGAAAGAAATAGAAGACACAAAAAAATGGAAAAATCTTCCATGTTCATGGATTAGAAGTAGCAATATCATCAAAATGCCATGCTATCAAAAGCACTTTACAGATTCAATTCAATTCCAATGAAAATACAAAGTACATTCTACTCAGATATAGAAAAAATGATGCTCGGACTGGTGCTGTGGAATAGCGGGTGAAGCCACCGCCTACAATGCAGGCATCCCATATGGATGCCGGTACAAGACCTGGCTGCTACTCTTCTGATCCAGCTCTCTGATGTGGCCTGGGAAAGAAGTAGAACATGTACTTGGCCTTGGGGCCATAGCCTTGGGCCCCTGCAACTGCATGGGAGACCTTGAAGGTACTCCTGACTCCTGGCTTCAGATCAGCACAGCTCCAGCCTTTGCAGCCAATTGGGGAGTAATCTAGTGGATGGAAGACCTTTCTCTCTCTCTCTCTCTCTCCCCCCTCTCCCTCTCTCCCTCTCTCCCTCTCTCTCTTTCTCCCTCTCTCCCACTCTCCCTGTCTGTCTCTCCTTCTCTCTGTGTGTAATTCTGACTTTCAAATAAATAAATAATTCTTTAAAAAAAAAGAAATAAATGATGCTGAAACTCATACAGGAAACACAAGAGACCCCGTGTACCTAAAGCAATCTAATACAACATCAACAAAAACAACAACAAAACCAAACAAAAACAAAAACAAAAAAAGGGATCACAATACTAGATTTCAAGACATACCACAAGGAAGTTATAATCAAAACAGCCTGGTACTGGTACAAAAACAGATGGATAGACCAATGGAACAGAATAGAAATACCAGAAATCAATCCAAACATCTACAATCAACTTTTATTTGACCAAGGAGATGAAACCAGTCCCTGGTGCAAGGACAGTTTCTTCAACAAATGGTGCTGGAAAAAACTGGATTTCCATATGCAGAAGTATGAAGCAGGATCCCTACCTTACACCTTAAACAAAAATACATTTAAAATATATTAAAAAAAATCTATGACCTGATACCATCAAATTATTAGAGAACATTGGGGAAACCCTGCAAGACATTGGCAAAGGCAGAGTTTTCAGAAAAGACCCCAGAGGCACAGGCTGCCAAAGCCAAAATTAACAAATGGGATTACATCAAATTGATAAGTTTCTGTCCTGCAAAATAAACACTCAGATAAGTGAAGAGGCAACCGACAGACAGAATGGGAGAAATTATTTGAAACTATGCAACTGATAAAGGATTAATTACCAGAATATATAAAAGAAATCAAGAAACTCTACAGCAACAAAACAAACAACCCATTTAAGTTATGATTTTGAACACCTCTTATCTTGATTGTTGAGGAATAATAATGGGAATAAGAGAGGGAGGATGAAGAAGGGTGTGAATGTGGGTGGAAGGGCAGGTAGGGTAGGAAGAATCACTATGTTCTTAAATTCGTATTTATGAAATGCATGAAGTTTGTATTTCTTAAATAAAAGGTTTCTGGATGAAAAAAGTAAACATACAAGGAATAGATAAATGTTGCAAGAGATTAAAAAGCCTTCAGGCAAAGAGGACCTCAAAAGAAAAATCTATCAGGAATAAATAAAAGTATTATCTGCTGAAAAATAAATTAATTCTCTAAAAATATGTAACAACCTTTAACATCTATGTACCTGGGATGAAAGCATCAAAGTACATGAATCAAAATATAGTAAAATTGAAAACATGTAGATAAATACAATTTTATAACCAAAGGATTTAAGAAACCTTTTAAATAAATTCAGTTTATAACTTGAGCAGACATAAAATCTGTAAAGATAGATTTTACATAAGTATCACTATGAAACAAATTGTTCTAATTGATACTAATTGAATAATTCACCCAACAACAGAATCCTCACTGTTTATAAGATCACATGGAAAATTAAAAACAGAAAATTGGGGCTGGCACTGTGGCAGAGTGGGTAAAGTCCTGGCTGCCCTACTTCCAATCTAGCTCTCTGCTATGGCCTGGAAGGCAATGGAAGATGGCCCAAGTCTTTGGGCCCCCGTACCCGCGTGAGAAGTTCCAGGCTCCAGGCTTCAGGTATGCACAGCTCTGACTCTCGTAGCCATTTGGGGAGTGAACCAGTGGATGGAAACCCCCACCCCAGGCTCTCTCTACCTCTGTCTCTTTGTAATTATGCCTTTCAAATAAAATAAATTTAAAAAACACAGAAAATTATCAGGGACAAAGATACTCATTAGAAAAATTGAATGAAATCATACAACGTATAGTCGTAAACCACCATGAAACACTTCAGTAACAACAAAAGCAATGCCCAGATAGAAATTTATAATGCTGAATAGATACACTTGCAAAGATGAGTGGTTTATAAACTACTTTCCAGACTTTATCCCTAGGAAATTAAAGAAAGAAGACCTTTTTAGAAAAAATTTATTTATTTGAAACTCAGACTTACAGATAGAGAGATAGAAAGAAAGAGGGAGAGAGATATCTTCCATCCACTGGCTCATTCCTCAAAGGCTGCAACTGCTGTAGCTGCATGAGGCCAAACTCAAGAACCTGGAACTCCACCCAGGTCTCTGAAATGGGTGGCAGAATCCCATGTGCTTGGGTCATCTTTCACTTCTTTCTTGGGTGCATTAGCAGGAAACTGCATGAAAACTGAAGTACCCAGGACTCAAACCTGAATATATATGGGATCCCAGCATTGAAGGTGGTAGGTTAACTCTCTGCACAATACTGGCTCCAAAATATTTTAATCTTGAACCAAATAGAAGGAAATTAAAATTACAGAAAAAAAGTTACTTAAATTGAAAATTTGATTCAAATCTGATTAAAATCAAAATTCTATTTTTAAAAAAAGATTAAATTCATTTAAGTTTAGCTAGGCTGAAAAATTTTTCAAAAGAACAAACACAAATTCCTAATATTAGAAATGAAAAAGCACCATTATTACTGATTCTATGGTATTAAATGAAAAAAATATGAAAAATTTTACACTCAAAAATTCTGTATTTGATGAAGCACAAAATGTGAAACAATATGTACTCACTAAAGAAATCCATCAATTATTAATTTCATTCCAAAAAAGAAAGCACCAGACTAGGATAGTTTCAAAAATGAATTTTAAAGATCAATTGATCTGTCTCAAGAAAAAGTAATTATATTTATGAGGCCACTATTAATAATCAAAAGTAGAAAAAGAATTAAGAACATATCAATACCAATATCCTTCATAGCCACTAATGAAAATCCCTTCGAAATAACATGGAGTAGGCAAAAGAAACATAAAATAAAATGTAAAGAAGTTATAAGGGATGGGATCCAGAGACAGGAAAAGGATGTAAGACAAAAACTAAGAGAATCTGAATAATCTTTGGGTATCTTAATTAAAAATATACCAATACCAGCTCATCAGTTGCAACAAATTTGTAATACTAAGAAAACATCCTATTAATAGGGACAACTGAATGTAGGATAAATAGAAAATCTATACTGTCTTCACAATTTTTTAATCTTAAAACTGTTTAAAAATTAGTCTCAGAGTACTTCAAAAATTTTGTGTAAAAACTAAATTAAAAGCTAAATTTGTTTTAGTGGAAAAACAATTTTGAATGCCTGCATAATTTTGTCACAATGCATTTTTTTTTTTTTTTGACAGGCAGAGTGGACAGTGAGAGAGAGAGACAGAGAGAAAGGTCTTCCTTTGCCGTTGGTTCACCCTCCAATGGCTGCCGCGGTCCGTGCGCTGCGGCCGGCACACCGCGCTCATCCGATGGCAGGAGCCAGGTGCCAGGTGCTTTTTCCTGGTCTCCCATGGGGTGCAGGGCCCAAGCACTAGGGCCATCCTCCACTGCACTCCCTGGCCACAGCAGAGGGCTGGCCTGGAAGAGGGGCAACCGGGACAAAATCCGGTGCCCCGACCGGGACTAGAACCCGGTGTGCCGGCGCCGCAAGGCGGAGGATTAGCCTGTTGAGCCACGGCGCCGGCCCACAATGCATTTTTTTTTAAATTATTTAATTATTTGATAGGCAGAGTAAGTTACACACAGAAAGAGGGAGAGAAAGAGAGAAATGGCCACAATAGCAGAAGCTGAGTCGATACAAAGTCAGGAATCAGGGGCTTCTTCTGGGTCTCCCAAACAAGTGCAGGGGCCAGCCATCTTCCACTACTTTTCCAGGCCACCAGCAGAGAACTGGACTGGAAGAGGAACAGCCAGAACATGAACAGGTGCCCATATGGGATGCCATTGCCACAGTGGAGGCTAAGCCATAGTGCCTGCCCCACAATACATATTTTTATGAACTTTTTGAAACTCTCTGACATTGAAAATATATAAGCTGCAAGATCAGAGATATGTTAGATAAACCCATCAGACTTGTATATTTATTGATAGGCAACATAACCGGTAATTTTTCTTGTTTCTTACTTGATTTTCTGTGGTGTGGATATACTTAGGATTTACTTCCAAACTTATTTGGTTTGGAGTAAATTATAAAGAGTCGTAGTCAATTATTCATTGTTAAAATTAGAATGAATCATCCATTATTAGCCACAGGGACCTGTAGAACTTGTCCACTGATATAGATACAACTTAATTTTCAAATTCAGTGGCATATTATATCCATATATCAAATTTTACATACAATCTAGGCATTCTGAATAATTTCTTTTTTTTTTTAATTTTTTTTGACAGGCAGAGTGGATAATGAGAGAGAGAGACAGAGAAAAAGGTCTTCCTTTGCCGTTGGTTCACCCTCCAATGGCTGCCGCAGCCGGCGTGCTGCAGCCGGCACACCGTGCTGATCCGAAGGCAGGAGCCAGGTGCTTCTCCTGGTCTCCCATGGGGTGCAGGGCCCAAGGACTTGGGCCATCCTCCACTGCACTCCCGGGCCACAGCAGAGAGCTGGTCTGGAAGAGGGGCAACCGGGACAGAATCCGGCGCCCCAACTGGGACTAGAAACCGGTGTGCTGGCGCCGCAAGGCGGAGGATTAGCCTAGTGAGCCGCGGCGCCGGCCTGAACAATTTCTTTAGGTCTATTTTCCAGGAGTATTGTTCATTCAGGGTGTTATCATCAATATATTTACCTAATGTTAATTCTGATATCACCAAGTAGTAAATATGTGCCCTAAAGATGTTTGTCAGAAAATACCCTATAAGCAAATAAAAGTGCAAGTCATTATCAATATCTAAGACCAGAGAAATAAAAACTGAAACTAGGTTTATAAGTAAGAGTTAACTTTTGACAAGAAGGACAAAAGATACTGAGTAAGTATAAATATAATATCTAAGGGATGGCTGAGAATTCAAATTCAGAAAAACATGTGGTACCCAACAGGTGCTATTATATGAGACTGACAGAGTACCTAAAATAGACATAATAGATAATTTATTATACACTATCCATTCAGATTTAAAACATACTAGTCTTCCAGGACTCCATCTGGACTTACAGTAAGAAAATCATAAGATGTGAATGCATATTTAACTAAAAATGAAACCAAAAGGATGATTTTAGGAAATAGTAATCAAAGACGTCACTTGAGAAGTTTATAGTTTTAAGATGTACTTCAGAAAGCCAATGAGAAAATCATGAAAGGATCTAGAAAGGGTCCTATGAACTCAAAACTCATTGTGGATACTCTTACATTGAATTTCTTTATAGTATCTCAGAAACAGAAGAATGATACAATGACCAAAAATACATGAGACAGCTGTGCAGAAACATGATCACTAAGATAATGAAATAATATTTATGGGGCCGGCGCTGCGGCTCAATAGGCTAATCCTCCGCCTAGCGGCGCCGGCACACCAGGTTCTAGTCCCAGTTGGGGCACCGGATTCTGTCCTGGTTGCCCCTCTTCCAGGCCAGCTCTCTGCTATGGCCCGGGAGTGCAGTGGAGGATGGCCCAAGTGCTTGGGCCCTGTACCCCATGGGAGACCAGGATAAGCACCTGGCTCCTGCCTTTCGATCAGCGCGGCACACCTTCTCTCTCTCACTGTCCACTCTGCCTGTTAAAAAGTAAAAAAGGATGAAATAATATTTATGATCTAAAGTTTGAGAAAATATTTGCCACAATTTGAATTACACCCACAATAATCTCATAATTTTAACTTCTTAATAAATTCCAGGAAAAAATACAACCTTAATGGTATTAATGAGTTCATCTATTTCCTGAAGGTTTTTTTTTTTTTTTTGCATTTACTCATATTTAGTGAGTGATCTAAGAATAATACTTCCATGTAATTTCTGTACACATAGGGGTTTTTTTGTTTTTTGGCTTGTTTTTGTTTTTGTTTTTTTTGACAGGCAGAGTGGACAGTGAGAGAGAAAGAGAGAAAGGTCTTCCTTTGCCGTTGGTTTACCCTCCAATGGCCGCCGCGGTCGGCGCGCTGCGACCGGCGCACCGCGCTCATCCGATGGCAGGAGCCGGGTGCCAGGTGCTTCTCCTGGTCTCCCATGGGGTGCAGGGCCCAAGCACTCGGGCCATCCTCCACTGCACTCCCTGGCCACAGCAGAGAGCTGTCCTGGAAGAGGGGCAACCAGGACAGAATCCAGCGCCCCGACCGGGACTAGAACCCGGTGTGCCAGCGCCGCAAGGCGCACATAGGTTTAAGTATGTACAAATCCACTAATATTTGATGGATTTTTCAGACATCAAGTAGGTTTTATAATATTAATCCGTAGAAGCTAGTCAAAATGTTTAAATGTTGCTCTAAATCCATTAAACAATTTCATAGTTTTCCACATATATTTTTCCCTCAATACATTTTTTGCGCTGTATCTGGTAATACTTCTTTTCTTGACAACCTGGCACCTGACATTGCTATTCAAGTGTTTAACTCGCAAGTAGATTCAAAGGTTTCTTAAATGGTCTTATCTGGCTCATTATTTAACTATATCATTTACAAATTTCACAATGCAATGACATCACAACATCTATAGCATGCAATCTTAGCCCTGTAGCTTCTATCACTGATATTTAAACCATATCCTCAATTTGAGTCAAAAGTACACTTCCAATCTACTCATCCAAATTGATCTCTAATTTTTCTTCCAGAAATATATTATTTATGAATGCTGATATCCATATCATTAAACAATTTTTACGTTCTTTAAACCTTAGGCTTGACATATGTCACAAGTCACAATAGTAACAAAGCCTCACAATGCATGTTTTTAAAAGATTATTCTTTTTTAAAAAGAGATTTAATTATTTGAGAGGCAGAGTTACACACAGAGAGAAGAAGAGACAGAGAGAAATAAAAAATGTCTCAAAAGTTTATGACATTGTTTGGCTCATGGATCTTTCAATAATTGTTAGCTACTATTATCATATTTATTAAAGCATTGTGTTACCTGATTGATCGTTTTGTCTTTATCCTGGTAGTGCCAGTCAAACGGGTATGAAATGATATGTCATTGTTGTTTTAATTTGCATCTCCTTCATGATTAGTGATGTTGAGCATTTTTTTCATATAACTGTTAACCATGCATATGTCTTCTTTTAAGAAATATCTAATCAAATATTTTGTGTATTTGTTAATGTTAGATATTAATTCTTTTCATCAGAAGTATGGTTTGCAAATATTTTTTATCCCAGTCCTTAGATTGATTCATCACTACAATAATTACTTCCTTTTCTGTAGAGAATGTTTTAGTTTGATATAATCTTATTTGTCTATTTTTTTTGTTACCTATATTTTGGAGTCAATCTAAAAAAAAAAAAAACTTGTCCAGATAAAATGTTTATTTCCCCAATTTCTTCTAATAATTTTACTGACTTGGGGTTTAAATTCAAAGAATAACAACACTTTGTACCTTAAATATGTACAGCTATAATCTGTCAATAAATAAATAAAATCAAAGAAAACATACAGTAAAATATTTATCTTCAGAATTATTTTAAATATTCAATAAATAATTAATAAATTTTTTTAAAAAAAAGAAAAGAAATTATAAAAAGGGTCCCATTTAAAAAATGAAAAGACAATATATTGACTTGGAGAACATATTTTCAAACCCTATATTTATTAAAGGACTTGGATTCATAATTTAGAATGCAAACTTCTAACTCAATAACCAAAAGATAAATGGACTATGTAAAAAATTAGCAAGGATTCTGAATAGAAACTTCATCTGAGATGGTGAATTGACCACTGAGTGTGTTCAGGGTCATAAGTATAGGAAAGAAAATTTACACAAAATTATAAACTACACAGCAGGTGTGAATATCTATGGTGAAGTTAAAAAGCTGAAATCATCAAACATTGAAGGTGGGAAAGTAAAACAGTACAGTGCCTTTGTAAAACACACCAGCACCTTCTTACCTTATATGTAAATTTTAGATATGACCCAGCAACCCCACTAATAGGAATCGACCCAATAAAAATCAAAGTAGATGCCTACTCACATATGATGCACAGAGCTGCACCACCATCCACAATATACCCAAACTGAAAACAGTTCGGTATCTACCAGCCAATGAGTGAGAAGCAAGGGGTGCTACAAACAGTGTAATAGCTATTCAGTAACAAAATGAAGCAAAACACTGAATATAGTTTATCCTCAACAATATTATACTACAAAGGCATAAAAATGCTCTCATATGATTTATGATTTAATTTATGTGAAATATCCATACAAATATCCATAGTGGTTGCCTGAGACTTGGGTTGGAAATAGGAAGTGGCTAGGTAAGACATGGAGAATATTTTTGAAATGATGAATATATTTTAAAACTGAATTGCAATGGTTACATAACCTTGTGATTTTATTAAAGAATAAATTGAACACTTAACAGGTACATTTTATGAAATGCAAAAAATATTTGGGTAAAGCTGTTGTTTGTTAAAGTTGAAGTTTATGGAGATTTTCTCTTTTGCAGGTGGCTACCAAAGTTATTGGTTGATAAGAGTCCAGTTCTGTTGGCAAGAAGTCTGCACTGGCAACTTCTGTGTTCTATGCTCTTTGGATTCTTGAAGCTCCTCTTTTCACTTCACCACTTCTGCAATGCAGATAAACCTGGGCTGTTTTTTTGTTTTGCTTTGGCATCTAAAGTTCCATGTGCTTTAACTTATGCACAAATTTGGGATTTGGGGGTTCATAGAGATTGCCTATCATCAAGTGTTATTAAAGATGTCGCTTTCTCTTAGGTAATTTGGGGTCCAGAGTAACTAAAAGCTGATCACTAGTAGTATCTTTTCTCATAAAGAAATATAAATTACTATTTTAAGTCCAAAAGCAAAAGAAAAAAAAATCAAGAATAAGAGAAGATCAACATGATATTCATAGTGCGAGCTGGGCATGTAATAGAAGCACAGTATTTATTTATGAAAGAATCATAAAATAAGTACATCAGTATTTAAAACACGGGTCCAGAGTTCCATTATATAGTTTAACAGATGTGCTTGCATAGAAATAACACTGAGCCAGCACCTATATCAATGGGGTAGTTCTTGCTCATATTTAGGGCCAAATAAAAAATCTACCTTTTATTCCAAAAAACCCTTGCTGATCCACAAAATTGGAGTTTGCTGGGCCTATTTATTCAACATTCTTTTCTAAAATTATCAAATTTATCCTAAGTGCTTGTTCACTTGTATCATTCTCCCACTAAAGTGTGAATGATTAGAAGCAACTGGCTGTGTTAATCTCATTTGTCTTTGTAAACTCAGCAGTTCAATATATGCTTATTGAATTATTTAATCATTTAATTATTTCTTCATTACTGGGTCTCAAATAAAGTTATCCTCATATTTCTACACTTTAGATATATTCTCTATGCTTATTTTGAATTTCAGTGTTTCTGCAGCTCACATTTTTTGCTTCATAACATCATACTTTTATTTAAACATCTGGTTTTTATTTTTGAAATTATGGATTTTTATATTTCTTTCCTTCTGTGAATGTTCACAGTATATTGTCTCTATCTGTTCTGTGATATTTTATTCCATTTTTTTCATTAGTTGTCTGTTTCTCTCATCTTAGCTGATACATTGTAAACGATCTATAGAAAAGAAATGGAACTTTGTTAGGTGCCCTGCCAGCTTTGACACAGACTATGTATATAATATGCAACTGATTTAGAATAATTTAAGCAATATTGAGAGTATAATTTGTTAAGCATGTGTTAAATTTCAATATACAGTACAGTACAAGAATGCTGTTGATCACTAAATTTGATTTGCAAAATAAAAGAAAACTATTGGGTCACTGTTTAAAGTCATTTTTTTAAAAAAATTATATGTCAGGACCCCTATTATAAGATAAATGTAGGTGAGATTTATTTCCTGGTAAACATATATTCATTTCATTAAAATTTTTGTGTGGTATTTAATATGCAGTAAGACAACTTTATTGCTTGTTTTATCCTATCTTCCTACTGATCTTGCTTAGATGACAAATAAAGACATTGCACCGTGCACAACTGAAAAGTATTGGCCATAAGTTCTACAGTTAATGTAAATTTTTGACACCAAGAATGAAACAAAGAAAGTTTGTTTAGTTTATATGTCTTTTATAAAACTTTGCAAATTTTGACAGTGATAAAAAAGGGAAGAAATGCCCAGTCCTATAAAGACAATTCAACAGAACCTGTAGGGGGATATTGCAAGATGGTGGATATGGAAAGGACATAATGCTTTAGGCTAGGGGAAAACAGTAGCAAAAAACGCGGAGAAAATGCATTTCCGGGGGAGAGTTGGAGGGAAATCCACAGTGGATAGCCTACAGAAGGGCGAGGGATGCCGTGAAACAGTGTGGAAGGGGCAGAAGCACAGCAGCAAGTGCAGGTGCAACACATGACCACTGAGATGGGGGCCAGA
Source organism: Sylvilagus floridanus (assembly GCA_949820135.1). Taxonomy (NCBI): domain Eukaryota; kingdom Metazoa; phylum Chordata; class Mammalia; order Lagomorpha; family Leporidae; genus Sylvilagus; species Sylvilagus floridanus. The sequence continues at coordinate 58,139,639 of OX463243.1, forward strand.
GAAAGCACACGCTTTGAAGACTGAGGCAAGAGTAGACTGCAACAGCCCTTCCCACTGGTAATATAGTCAGAGGAAGAGCCTGGCGGAGTACACTTTGAGTCCAGACTGAAGACCTAAGAGAGACAATGTACCCACCTAACCCCTTGAAAAAAAGGCATATTTCTCTCTCCCCATCTCCCAACAATGATGCCTGGAAACCAGTTGGGAGAGGGTGTCATCTTGGCCCCAGCAGCGGTTGTAGTGGCTCTTGTGCACACATGTGGTCCAGGGATTTTTCCAGGGGAAAAAATCTACATTCCCACTGACTGAGAGGATCTGGCTGAGAGGATTGACAGGGGCCTGGGCAAGCATGTAGGAAGGACTGTGAGGTGCCCACAGCCTCTCAACATTTCACAGGCTCTGGGGCTCACTCCACCTAGGTGGAGCACCCAAAGGCAGCTGGCTCTAGGAACATCTCTGCCTCTTCATGGATGAGAAGGCTAGCAAGGTGGAGCAGATCCTCTGCAACCCATGACTGTGGGAGCCTTGTGTGGTAAAACTGTGGGAACACCTTGCATGTATCATTGGCCACATGGTGTAGCTGGGTCTCTGGATAATCACTATGGGCAGTGCCAAAGGCTCAGAGCTCCTTCATTGTTTGGGGTAGATCATTGTAGCAATATCAATGTTCACATGGGGAATGTACTAATCCTTTGCACAGCTTATATGGTAGCGTGAGTGAATGTTAAACCACCCACTGTGGTTTAACCTGGGCATTGATCACCTTGGAAGAGAGGAGGTGAGGGTGAGATTATGCCAACAGAGATGATCATTCCCTCTTTCCTGCTGACAAGAGGAGATCTACCATTCCAAACAAGGGTGTTATAAGGGATATGAACCCCACTCTGGAGCATTGACCTGACCTCCTGGCCACACTCAACAATGGCTCCAAGTACTCAGTGAAAGAGCAGGCAATCCACTAAGCCACAGACACATATTTCCAAGTCCATCAGAGGAGAAAACAAACAAGTATTTCCACAGCTGCCTAAAAATAAATACAGAAACTCAAGAAATAAGAATCAGGAAGACAACATTACTCCCCCAAAGGAACAGAACAATACTTCAATATTAGAAAGAAGACAAAGATGACAGTGAAGTTAAAAATGAAGATAAAGAGATTGATGAAAGGCCCAAAAGTGAATTCAAAAGATTTAACATGGGATCACTCAGAAGCAATGGGAAGTAAATTCAAGTGTTCAGGAAATTCATACATGACATGGAAAAAAATTCTTTCATGAGATTGAGAAATATTAGAAATAAGGAATTAATTTGCCAAATAAAAATATAGTGGAAAGCTTTAGCAAAAGACTTGGTGAGGCAGAAGAAAGAAATCTGAACTAGAGGATAAGATAGATAAATCTTTGGAAATTACTCAGACCAAATAAAGAAAAAGAAGAAGGAGGAGGAAGAAGTAAAGGAGAAGAAGGAGAAAGAAGAAATTAGAGAAATTTTAAAAAGTGTGGGAGATTGACGAATACTATCAAATGACCCAACACATGGGTCTTAGGAGTTTCTGAAGGTGTGGAAACAGAAAATGGATTATAAAGGTCTACTCAGTGAAATAATTACAGAATATTTCCCTAATTTGGAGAAAGGGATGTACAAGTATACAAGGGACACAAAACTAACAGGTGTGACCAGAAAAGATCTTCACAATGACACACTGTAGTCAAACTTTCAACTGTAAAACATAAGGATTCTAAAAACTGCATGAGAGAAATGCCTGATTACTTTCAGAGGAGCTCCAATTAGACTCACAGCTGGTTTCTCATCAAAAACCCAACAGGCCAAGAGAGAATGGACAGACATAATCCAAGTCAAAAGACAAAAAAAAAATTATAAACCTGTGATACTGTACTCTGCAAAGCTCCCATTTATAAATGAGGGTGAATTAATACCTTCTATAACAAACAGAAATGGAAACAATTTGTCACCACTCATCCAGCCTCACAAATCATCATTGTGATGTGCATCATTAAGGAGGTGCTATACACAGAAACACAGTAAGATAATTATTATTATTTTCCAAAAAAGACAGATGCAATATGTATTCACTGACAAATATAGTACCTAAAATGTAATGTATTAGAGTGAAATCGACATTTTGAGATTTGATGATTGTTTATATCCCTTGTCTATCCCATGAGTAACTGTTTTTGTTTTATTCTTCATAATATCTGTTAAACTCTTTTATTTAGTGTGGGGATAACTTTACCATCATTAAGTAAACTGAAAGTAGATCTCTGCAAAAATTAAGAGTGGGAATAGGAAAGGGAGTTGGAGAAGAGTTGGAGCATGGATGGAAGGGAGAGTCTGTATATAAGAAATACACGCAAACTGTAAAGTTTAAAGAAAATTTTAAAAAGGAGGTGAAGACACAAGATCTCCCAATAAAAGCACAAAGGAAATTCAAAGCAAACAATAGTAATATTTACAGAAAAATGGCAGGGCAAGGCATTAATTATCAACAGTAACCTTGAATGTAAATGGCCTAAATGTCCCAGGTAAAACATCAGACATGCTGAATAGATTAAAAAATAAGATCTATTTGCTGCCAACAAGAAACATATCTCATTAACAAATACACATACAGACTGAAGGTGAAAGGATCAAAAAGCATATCCCATGCTAATGGAAAGTAAAGATGAGTAGTTTTTAGCCAACCTAATATCAGACAAAATATGCTTCATCACAACAACTGTTAAAAGAAACAAAGAAGGGCACTATACACTGAATAAGGGATCAATTCCACAGGAAGATGTGACTAAGTAAATGTATATGCAGCCCATGGGAGGGTACCTGGCTATTCAAACCAAATGTTAATGGCTCTAAAGTGAGACACAATTTCCAATACAATAGTAATGCGAATATCAACACTCCACATTCATAAATGGAGAGATCAACTAAACACAAAATCAACAAAGAAACAACAGAAATAATTACACTGTGGACCAAATGGACCTATCTGATATCTACACAGATATCATATCACATCATATCATATCATATCATATCATATCATATCATATCATATCATATCACAGTTGCAGAATACACATTCCTTTCACTAGTACATGGAATATTCTACAGTATACAAATGTGCTAGGCCATAATAAAGCACCTCTCAGCAAACTAAAAAGAAAATGAAAAGAAAACATGCATTCTTTTCTGACCACAATGGGTTGAAGCTGGAAATTAACAACTCGAGAATCTTCAAAACAAATGCAAACACATGGAAATTGAATAAGATACTCCTAACCGAACAGTAGGTCATGGAATAAATAAAAGACCTCAAAGAATTTCTGGAAATGAATGAAAAAGGCAATACAACATACCAAAAGTAGATATGGCAAAAAAAAAAATCAGTGTTAAGAGTGAAGTTCAAAGCAATTGGTGCCTACATCAAGAAATTGGAAAGGTACAAAATTAGTGAGCTATTAGCATTTCAATGACCTAGAAAAGCAACAAAAAACAAAACCCAAAACTGGTAGGAGAAAAAAAATAGTTAAAATTACAGACCAATCTCTCTGATGAACCTTGACACAAAAATCCTCAACAAAATACTAGCCAATCAAATCCAACAACACATCAGGAAAAAATCATTCACTGGGACCGAGTGGGATTTATCCCTGGTATGCAGTATGGTTCAAATTCTCAAGTCAATAAATGTGGAATACATTTAAGCAAGGAGGAGAAAATTATTTAAATGGAAAATTACAAAAGAGTAAGGAAAGAAATAAAAAGACAACATAAAAAGATGGAAAAAATCTTACATGTTGATTTGAAGAATTAATATTATCAAAATGACCATACTACTGAAAACAATTGAGGTTCAATTAAATCCCAATCAAAATACCAATAGCATTCTTCTCATATCTAGAAAAAAAAAGATTCTAAAATTAATATGGAAACACAAGCGACATGGAATTCCAAAAGCAATGTTATACAACAAAAACAAAGCCAGAAGCATCACAATACCGGATTTCAAGACAGCCTGATATTGGCACAAAAATAGACACATAGTCCAATGGAATAGAATAGAAAGTCCAGAAATCAATCCATACATTAAAACCAACTAATCTTTTTTTTTTTTTTTTTTTTTTTTTACAGGCAGAGTGGACAGTGAGAGAGAGAGACAGAGAGAAAGGTCTTCCTTTTGCCGTTGGTTCACCCTCCAATGGCCGCCACGGCCGGCGCGCTGCGGCCGGCGCACCGCGCTCGTCCGATGGCAGGAGCCAGGAGCCAGGTGCTTTTCCTGATCTCCCCATGGGGTGCAGGGCCCAAGCACCTGGGCCATCCTCCACTGCACTCCTGGGCCACAGCAGAGGGCTGACCTGGAAGAGGGGCAACCGGGACAGAATCCGGTGCCCCGACCGGGACTGGAACCTGGTGTGCCGGCGCCGCAAGGCGGAGGATTAGCCTGTTGAGCCACGGCGCTGGCCAAAACCAACTAATCTTTGACAAATGACCTAGAATCAATCCTTGAATCAAGGACAGTCTCTTCAACAAATGGTGATGGAAAAATTTGATCCCTGCATACAGAAGTATGGAATAACACCCTTACCTTACACCTTATACAAACATTAACTTAATATGAATCATGGATCCATGACCTGATACCATGAAATTACTAGAGGAGAACAATGAGAAAAGTATGTAAGACATGGGCATGGGCAAAGACTTCCTGGAAAACACCCCAGCCTGCAGGAAACAAAGCCTAAATAGACAAATAGGATTATATCAATCAGAGAGGCTCCTGTACCTCAAAAGAAACATTCAGGTGCCAGCGCTGTGGTGCAGCAGGTTAAAGCCTGGCCTGAAGCACCAGCAACCCATATGGGCGCAGGTTCTAGTCCCTGTTGCTCCTCTTCCGATCCAGCTCTCTACTGTGGCCAGGGAGTGCAGTGGAGGATGGCCCAAGTCCTTGGGCCCTGCACCCCATAGGAGACCAGGAGAAGCACCTGGCTCCTGGCTTCGGATTAGCATGGTGCACCAGCTGCAGCACGCTGGCCACAGTGGCCATTGGAGGGTGAACCAACAGCAAAGGAAGACTTTTCTCTCTGTCTCTCTCTCTCACTGTACACTCTGCCTGTCAAAAAAATAAATAAATAAATAAATAAAAGAAGATGGCCCAAGTCCTTGGGTCCCTGCACCCACATGGGAGACCCAGAAGAAGTTCCTGGCTCCTGGCTTTGGATTGGCACAGCTCCGACCCTTGCAGCCATTTGGGGAGTGAACCTGCAGATGAAAGACCTCTCTCTCTCTGTCTCTACCTCTCTCTGCAACTCTGTCTTTCAAATAAATAAAATAAATCTTAAAAAAAAAGAAACATTCAGCAATGTGAAGAGACAACTGATGGAATGGAAGAAAATATTTGCAAACTTTGAAACTGATAAAAGATTAATATCAAGGATCTCTGTAAAGAGCTCAAGAAACTCAACAAGAAATAATCCAGTTAGGAAATGGGCAAATGACAGAACGGGCATTTTTCAAGAGGTAATTCAAATGACCAACAAACACATAAACAATTCTCAGGGTCACTAGCCATCAGGGAAATGCAAATCAAAACCACAATTTTGATTCACCTCCACCCTCCACCCTCCCCAGTGAGAATGGCTCACATACAGAAATCAACAAACAATAAATGCTGGTCAGGATGTGGGGAAAAAGTTACCCTAATTCACTGTTGGTGGGAATGTAAACTGGTGCATCTTCGGTGGAAGACAGTACAGATATCTCAGAAATATGAATATAGAACAAACATTTGACCCAGTTATCCCACTCCTAGGAATTTATCCAAGGGAAATGAAATCAGCATATGGAAGAGTTATCTATACCTTCACGTTCAGTGTAGCTCAATTCACAATATCTAAGATATGGAATCAACCCAGATGTCCATCAACTGATGACTGGATAAAGAAATTATGGTAAATATACACTAAGGAATATTACTCAGCTGTAAAAAAAAAAAAAAAAAAAGAAATCTTGTCATTTGCACCCAAATGAATGCAACTGGAAACCATATGGTTAGTGCAATAAACTAGTACCCAAAAGACAAATACCATATATTTTTCCTCATCTGTGGTAACTAATAGAGTATCAAAAATACAGTGTATAGGAGTGAAATTGATATTCTGAGCTTTGATGATTGTTTATAGTCCTTGTCTCTATAGTTGAGGAACATTGGTTTTTTTCTTCACAGTATTTTGAGAGCTCCTTATTTAGTTTAGTGTTAATCTTAAGAGTATAAAGTAAACTGAAATTTTATAATTAAAATTAAGAGAGGGAATATGAGAGGAAGGAGGAGGAAGGTTTTACCATAGGTGGGAGTGAGGTTAGGGTGGGATATATCACTATGTTCCTAAATCTGTATACATGAAATACTGAAGGAATATTAAAACTAAGCAGGACCCCCCCCCCTTCTCTTCTGACCCTTGCCAGATTGACTTTTGACCTACTTTCTGGATTCCTGACTCGGGGAGGGGTTGAGGCCTGTCTTTACTAAATAGACATGGTGATGCTGGGGCAGGAAGAGATAATACCGGAATGTGGCCTTGTAAAATTAGGGAAATGGCCCACCGAAACTAGGACCCAGACCAACCTGTTCACCTTGACAGGCACCCAGCTGATGAACCTAGGGTTTTATTTAACCTTAGGAAATGTATGGTAAAAGTGACCCTTACGTGTTGTAAATCTGGCCAATAGCTGATGTTATCTGTACTTACACCTGTACACTTTGTGCTCACGGGATTCCCCTGTCCCCTGGGTTCCCATGTGAAATATGTTCTACAGATTCTACAAAGCCTGTGGATGACTATAAAAAACTGAGGCGATTTGTACTCAGGGTCGCTCGCTCACATTTGTGACGCTGCGACCCCAGCATGCTGGTCAATAAAATACTCTTGCGTTTTGCATAAGAGACTGCCTCTTGGTGTATTCTTTATTCCGGCACAGCCGTAACAATACATGAAATTTATAAACATTAAATAAAATTTAAAAAATAAAAAATAAAAAAAGTCAACAATCCTAAACTGAATGCAAAAAATATACTTAAATAATGCATTAATTAAATATAATTCCAAAGTATTACAAATTGACTTTTTCCAGAAAAACACAGATGACTAAAGTTTTAAAAGTAGAACACATGTAGGGTGGTATTTCAGTTCAGTATGTTAAGCCACTGGTTGTTACACAAGCATTTGATAAAAGAGTGCTGACTTAAGATCTGGCTGCTGTACTCCAATCCAGATCCTTGGTAATGCACTTGGGAAGGCCCAGGAAAATGGCCCATATTGCTGGGCTCCTGTCACCCATGTGGGAGAACAGGAATGGAGTTTCTAGCTCCTGGCTTCACTCTGGCCTAGCCTAGGCTATGGTGGGTATTTAGGGAGTAAACCAGTAGAAGTAAGAAATCTCTGCCTTTCTCTCTGTGTCATTCTGCCTTTCAAATAAATAAATATTTAAAAATATATATGCAGGTGATGCATTTAAACAATACAAATATGCAATGAATTATTTATTAATTATATAATATTTGTAAAGTTAATTTCAAAACAACACATTAGTGTAGGCTAGGAAAATCGAGAGAAATATTAGCTAATTATGTGTAAACTCCAAGGTACATCTTCAAATAAAGGCAAACAAATGAGATAAATAATTTTCTTTACATCTTGAATACATAGATATTCATATAAACAATATTTGCAACTTGTTATGAAAACCACTAACAGCTCAGTATAAAGCTGACAATGGTAGTAAGCTGAAAATTCACAGAAAACAAAAACAAAAAATAAAATCATCAATAGCATTGGAATTATTACCGTCTTCACATAGGATAAGTAACATTCTACCTAGGGTTGCCATAGTGTTACCATGGTTATCCTATCCTGGAAAACTGAAATTCAAATGAACCTGTTAACTTTGCTCACTTTGAATCATGGCCTTGGAGATATTCTCTTCTGTAGTGGAAGTTCCAATTAAGGTTTCCATTTAATGAGTACCATGAACCAGAGAAAATGGGTGTGTCAATAAAATGGAAGTCCTAACTTTAAATATGAGATGTTACTAAAAGGAAACAAACCAGTTGGAAATTATCACACTCCAGAAAATTGAAATTAGGAGAGACACGAAGTAGGTAGTAATTCCTATTCTCCTAAACAAAACACAGAAGGTGCTGTAAGAATGTTGAGGCCTTATCAGACGTGGGCCTCACTGCTCCACCTGGTCAGAGAGCAGAGGGCTCCTCACAGTCCCTGAGCAGACATGAGATCCTTCATCTCCTTTCTCGATCACATCTATGTGACAAGATGCATGAGAGACAAGTGTCAATTATCCTGTGAACACAAGTTTTGAAAACTGGTGACGTGCACTGCTTTAATTTTTGTCTACCGCCACTCAAATAAGCACCTATGTTCACCTTTTTAAAATGTTAATTTCAATGGACAAATAATAATTGTGTATATTTACGGGATACTGAGTGATGTTTTGATCAATATATATTATATAAATATCTCATCGAACAAATTTAATATATCCATCACCTCACCAAATTATCACTTTTCTAGGGGTGAGAACATTAGAAACCTAATGTAGCAATTTTCAAATATAAAATACAATTTTCTTATCTGATAACCATGCAATACAACAGTTCACAGAAAATTATCCTTCTAGTCTTAAGGTACTTAAGGTAATATAGTTTATATACCATGAATGAAATTTGTAATTTGAATGAATAAGCTGTTTCAAACATGGAAAACAATGTATCCATATGACCCTGATGCCAAATCAAAATTTCCAGATTTGGGAGAAAACCTCTGGAAGGCCAAAGTCAAGCTCTCTTGATCAGCTTTCATGTTGGAAAATTCACTCTCTCCTCTTTTCTGAATCCCTCCTCCCAAGTGGCTCTTACCATACATATAGAGGTGCTATTGTAGAAAGCAGAAAATTAGCAGGGAGTTAGCTACATGTCTTAATCTCTGGAAAAAAAAGTTCATTTGAGAAAATAGGGAATATAGAAACTAAACCAAGTCAGAGTTTGCATTGTTACTTTGATCTGGGCAATCTATTACAGAATTTACATTTCTTTTAATTTTAATTTTAATTAACATTACTTTTAAGTGATCCCAAATCACTGGGATCCCAAAGTAGCTGCAAGTGTATTGAACCTTTTCTGTCAGTCATGGAGGTTCACTGCGTCATGGTGCCAGCCCGACTGAGAAGACGACATTCCCAGTAGATGAATGAGGAAGCACCTCCTCCTGTTCAAGTACAGGGGTCTGGTCCACAAAAGGCAGAAAAGCAAACGTTGAAAATGACTAAATTATATGATCTACATGGCCACTGCAATGACATCCTACAACATTCAAGGAACTGGTTAATATGAATACAAGAAGGGGCTGGTGCTGTGTTGCACTAGGTTAATCCTCCACCTACAGCACTGGCATCCCATATGGGCACCAGGTTCTAGTCCCGGTTGGGGCACCGAGTACTAGTCCCGGTTGCTCCTCTTCCAGGCCAGCTCTCTGCTGTGGCCTGGGAAGGCAGTGGAGGATGGTCCAAGTGCTTGGGCCCTACACCTGCATGGGAGACTGGGAGGAAGCACTTTGCTCCTGGCTTCGGATCGGTGCAGCGCTGGCTGCGGAGCCCATCTGGGGAATGAACCAATGGAAGGAAGACCTTTCTCTCTGTCTGTCTGTCTCTCTCTCTCTCTCACTGTTTGTAACTCTACCTGTCAAATAAATAAATGAAAGTCTTTAAAAAATACGAATACATGGAAAAACAAGTAGTATTAACTGAAAATGATCTGTTGGAGGATGGTTTCAGAGAACACACTTTCTGCCACTGCCTGGTTGCAGAAGTGCCTAAGGAGCAATAGAAGCCAGAAAAATACAGAATCTTTGTTTTTACTATCTATTATTATACCTGACCCATGGATTGGCAAATTATTAGATCTTGAAGACTTCTTCATGATTATAGAGGCTTTGGCACATGATGAGAAATTCCTTTTTTTAAAAAAAAAAAGATTTTTTTTTTATTTGAAAGGCTGAGTTACAGAGAGACAGACAGAGACAGAGACATAGACACTAGAGAGATAGAGAGAATCTTCATCAATCTGTTCACTCCCCAAATGGCCACAACGGTTAGGGCTAGGCCAGACTAAAGCTAGGAGCAAGGAGATTCTTTTGGGTCTGCCACCTGGGTGCAGGGGCCCAAGGACTTGTGCTATCTTCCACTGCTTTTCCAGGCACATTGGCAAGGAGCTGAAGTGAAAGTGGAGCAGCCAAGACTCGAACAAGCGCCTATATGGGATGCCAACAATGCAAGTGACAGCTTTAACCACTATGCCACATTGCTGACCCCAGCTCAGAAATTCTTAAGAATCTTAGCCATACTGCAATGAAGTTCCACAAGGAGTGGAGACTCTTCAAGACTGACAAGGAGTACTTGTTAAAATTGGCAGCAGAGGAGTGAGGAGTACCAGTGTCAGTGATGACAACTTCCATTCTATTTCAGAATAAATTCTCAACTTATCTTGCTTTCTTTCCTGTGTGTAGTGAAATAATAGTGTGAGCACCCATTTCAAAGTTATTACCAGTGGCATTGTTGCACGTTTGAAATCCAGTCTTTAAAAGGTCAATCTCAGAGGCAAGTTTGAATCAAATTTCTCTTTGATCATTTTGACAAATAGCAAGGTGATATGGCAGTAATACACACACATACAAAAAAAAAACTTCATCTTTCAAGATATTTAAATGTATACATTGTATACATTGGTACTTACAGTTCTGATTTAATCTTTGTTTAATAATACAGTCTTTGATTTTACAAAGCATAAAGAGATCACAATACAATGGAACTTCAAAATGTTCATGGAATCAAAAGATAAGTTCATCTTAGTACACAGGTTTTTTTCATTGTATGCATTTTCCATGAACATTCTGTAGGACTCTTGTTTATTCAGTACCCTAAAGTAAAGCAAAATCATAGCAAGATAGAGAACTGATCCAAACCAAGGGGAAGCTTTTCCCCACCTGGTAAAATTATGAATTGAAGACCAACATGTATGGTCCTGTTCTGAGAATAATGAACACTCAAAGTTTTTAACCTAAAATAAAAAGTCTTTTACAAGGATGGAAGTATATAGGAAAGTGCTGTGATTCTCCAGCATAGTTCATGTGGGGATGGGGCAATTCTATCCTGGAGTTTGATATTAAAAACTAACCCTGATGTTTCAAAGCCCAGCTGTGACCTCATGACATAGTTTAGCAGGGATAGAACTGAGATATTTTTATCATTGAATTTACCCCCTTGCTTTACATGGACAACACAAACATGGCTAATTTTATATTATGCTCCCTCAATTGCAGCAAATACTCATTTACATGTTGTTTTCCCATGTATGGTTTCTAAGAGAATACTGTTATCAAATAATCTGATAAACAAATTATGAGATTGGATTCTCTTCCTGAATACTGGTCTAATGGCAATAAAATTTAAAAGAATAAAATAGATAAGCTACAATTTACTTCTAAGTTGTGGGATAAATTTTGAAGTTTAAAAAGCTGAACAAAGTTAATTATAGTTATTAGTATGGTCACTTTTAAGGTGACAACACCTTAGTTCTCCTTATTTTAAGGATGAAACTGCAATTTTTACTGCACTTCCATATGGCCATATCTAATTCAGGGTAATCTGCTAATAGTTCCTAATGTCTGATTGGTATAGAGAATGGAAATAAAAGTAATTCTCTTTACTGTAAAAGTTCACTTCCATAAATGCTACATGTAATAGATGTAATCAATATGTTTAACTTAAAAAATTTATTCTGACAGGCCGGCGCCATGGCTCAACAGGCTAATCCTCCGCCTTGCGGTGCTGGCACACCAGGTTCTAGTCCCGGTTGGGGCACTGGATTCTGTCCCGGTTGCCCCTCTTACAGGCCAGCCCTCTGCTGTGGCCAGGGAGTGCAGTGGAGGATGGTCCAAGTGCTTGGGCCCTGCACCCCATGGGAGACCAGGAAAAGCACCTGGCACCTGGCTCCTGCCATTGGATGAGCGCAGTGCGCTGGCTGCAGCGCGCCGGCCGCAGTGGCCATTGGAGGGTGAACCAACGGCAAAGGAAGACCTTTCTCTCTGTCTCTCTCTCTCACTGTCCACTCTGCCTGTCAAAAATAAAAAAATAAAAAAATAAATAAATAAAATAAATTTACTCTGACAAAGGTTTAGTATTAGGCACTTCACAGCCAGTTTGCAAACAAATCTAAAAAGAAATGGGTTTTGACTTGTATCTCTTTTCTGTGACATATAACCCTTTAACTTCAACTGGCCTTAGTCCTTCAGTCAATATAAATCCAAATCAGTTTTTAAATAAACTTATATATTGCTCTTTTTTCCTACCTACTTCTGTTTTTGCATACTTTTAAAAATATCTTTGCAATATTTACCTGTCATCGTCAGATAAATTAACCTTCAGATTAACCGTGAAGTTCAGTTTCTTGTACTTTCAAAGTGATGGTGCAGCTCGCTACTGCAGAAAATAGTATGGAGGTTCCTCAAAAAGTTAAAATTAGAGTTACCATGTCACCCAGCAATCCTGCTACCAGGTTTATATCCAAAATAATTGAAGTCAGGATCTCAAAGATGTATCTGCATTTCCATATTCACTGCAGCATTATTCACAATAGTCAATATGTGTAACCAATCCAGATGTTCATTGATATATGAATGGATAAGGAATATATGGTATACACCCATACAAAAATAGATTATTCAGTCTTAGAAAAGAAAGGCATTATATCATTCGAACAATGAGGATAAGCAGTGTGGATAAACTTATGCTAAGTGAAATAAGCCTCTCTCAGAAAGACAAATACATATGAGTCTACTTATATGAAGTGTTTAAATTAACTAAATGCCTAGAAACAAAGAATAAAATGTTGATTGCTAGGGAGAGGGAAATGGAGAACTGTTATTCAATAGGTATAAAGCTTCAGTTATACAAGATGAATAAATTGTCAATATCTGCTGTACAATTCACATGTTATTTTCCCCTTGAAAATTAAGAGAGTTGATCTCATGTTAAGCATTCCTATCAAAATAATAAAACTAAAAATAAAAAGAGAGGGAACAAGGAAACTTGTTAAAGTGGTGGATGTATTTATTGCCTCAATTGTGGTGAGAGTATCAAGAGTGTGTGCAAATGTCCAAACTCATCCAAGTGTATACAATAAATATGCACATTTTTAGTAATTACGTTCAATAAAGCTATTAAAGATAGATCACATAACACAAAAATATAATTCTAAAGATAATGATATAATTGACAGTTGGACAACATACTATTATAAATTTTCTGAATTCCATACACACATACTGAAGGCTGAAATTCTTTACTAATAACAAAGAAATGATACCTTTCCTACTTTGTCAATTATGAAGGATGTCTCATGGGAGAGGAATTTAACAACTGAATTTAAACTTCCCTTTAGCTATGTATCAACTTGCAGAAGGGAACAATTTAATAATATGCCATAATTTCTAATGAACTCAAAAAATAAAGTTTATTTTCAGGGTGTGTAAAATGATGACATCTATTGATAAGAAAATTATAGTTTACAGATTTAATTCAGAGACAAACACTAATGAGCACTTTACAAGATTTCATTGTTTCATTCAAAATATTGCATTTTATATGTTTTAAAAGGAAACAATGGAATAGGTCAAATTTAGAAGGAAAGAATATTCATTAGAGTTTTGTTAATGTGTGTAATAGGGAAGGATAGTGATAAGTTTAGTTAATGGCAATGCAAAAAGAACAAATGTGATACATTCTATTGTGATCTATTAAAATACTTTAATCCTTAGAATGTTCAGAGATCATGGGGGGGATGGTAACTATATTATTAAATGGAGTGCCATTTTGAAAGACTTTAAAAACTTGTGTAATGTTTTATTTTATGGACTGAAAAACTAATTATGGGGCCAACTTTGAGATTCAGTGGGTTATGCCAATATTTGCAATTCTGGCATCCCATATCAGACTGCTTTCTGGTTCCAGTCCCAGCTACTCTGCTTACTTTCCAGCTCCTTGCTAATGAACCCTGGGAAACAGCAGGGAGACAACCCATGTGGGGGACAGGATGGACTTTCTGGCTCCTTGCTTTGGCCTGACCCAGCCCTGGATATTGCAGGCAATCGGTAAGATACCAGATGGAAGATCTCTTGCTCTTTCTCTCTCGGTGTCACTTGTTTCAAATAAATAAATAAACCTTTAAAAACTAATTACATTCATCAGACAAAATCATAATAAAGTAATATGAAAGCATATGCTGGCCAGCGCCACAGCTCAATAGACTAGTCCAGGTTGGGGCGCTGGATTCTGTCCTGGTCGCTCCTCTTCCTGTCCAGCTCTCTGCTGTGGCCTGGGAGGGCAGTGGAGGATGGCCCAAGTGCTTGGGTCCTGCACCCACATGGGAGACCAGGAGAAGCACCTGGTTCCTGCCTTCGGATCAGTGCGGTGCGCTGGCCGCAGCGCACCAGCCAAGCGGCCACTGGGGGTGAACCAACAGAAAAGGAAGACCTTTCTCTGTCTCTCTCACTGTCCACTCTGCCTGTCAAAAAAAGAAAAAAAAAAAGAAAGAAAGCATATGCCAACACAGATTGGGAATACAGATTATGATGATTTTATGTGAATAAGAATTCCTATTTGTCTGACTAGTCTGTGGTTTTTGTTATATATGCTTGCTTTAGTTTATTTATAAGTACAGGACAACTATTGAGAACATATACCTCATAGAGTTGGGAAGATTAAATGAGACAATAAAAGAAATATTTTCTTTTTTTTTTTTTTGACAGGCAGAGTGGACAGTGAGAAAGAGAGAGAGAGAGAGAGAGAAAGACAGAGAGAGAGAGAGAAAAAGGTTTTCCTTTTTGCCATTGGTTCACCCTCCAATGGCCGCCGCGGCCTGTGCGCTGCGCTGATCCGAAGCCAGGAGCCAGGTGCTTCTCCTGGTCTCCCATGAGGTGCTTGGGCCATCCTCCACTGCACTCCCTGGCCACAGCAGAGAGCTGGCCCGGAAGAGGGGCAAACGGGACAGAATCTGGTGCCCCGACCGGGACTAGAACCTAGTGTGCCGGTGCCGCTGGCAGAGGATTAGCCTATTGAGCCGTGGCACCAGCTGAAATATCATCTAACACACAAACAGTTTCATTTGATAAAATGTGCATAATGTTGCTTTTGCTTCATAGATGGAACTCTATGATTTACTCTACATTGTTGTCTTTTTCAGTTTAACATATTGTGACTCCCCTGCCACCATCATAACTTGCTTCATATAAAACACCTACAATTTCTAAATGCTATGTGTTGTTTTAGTTCATTTTTATGTAATTCTGGAAAAGGGAAAGCCACAGGGAACAACAAAACTAATTACTCCTTTGAAGGAACAGGGAGAAGGTGAATGGCTGACGGAGCATTAGATAATTTTTTGTAGCATTTGAACTATTATTCTATATCTTGTTTATGATAATAGATACTCAACTATTTGTGTAATGAAATAAAGCATTTCAGAAGTAAAACACGTGTACAACTACTGGATTGTTAAATTTCTCTTCATAGTTTTTGCATCTTCTAATTTTCTATAATTATCTTGTTTTTGTTTCAAAATCAGGAGAAAACAGTATTCTCCTATTCTTTCAAATTTACACCAAGGATTTGACAACTAGAAGACAAAAACAATATTTTTCCAATATTTAACCTCTATATTGAAACACATATTTTAACATTGTGATAGGGGCTAGCACAGTGGTGCAGTGGATTAACACCTTGTCCTGAAGTGCCGGCATCCCATATGGGCACCAGTTCTAGTCCCAGCTGCTCCACTTCCCATCCAGCTCTATGCTATAGCCTGGGAAAGCAGTAGAAGATGGCCCAAGTCCTTGGGCCCCTGCACCCACATGGGAGACCTGAAAGAAGCTCCTCGCTCCTGGCTTTGGATCAGCACAGCTCCAGCCTTTGCAGCCCATTGGGGAGTTTACATTCAGATGGAAGACCTCTCTCTCTCTCTGCCTCTCCTTCTCTCTGTGTAACTCTTTCAAATTAAAAAAAAAAAATCTTAAAAAAAAACACTGTGATAAAAGTCTTCATTATTACAAATTTGAATCTTATTTAACAGGATTATCTTGTATAGAATCAGAATCAAAAGCAACCTACTCATAATTTTTATGTGATCTTGTAAATAAATTTGAATGGTATTTTGAGAAGTCAACTAGCATAGCAGTACTAGAAGGCAAAGATATCATGCTTGTGATTAGCATTTAGACTGGCGATTTGTCAGAGAGACTCCTTGGAAGGGTAAAAAGACCACCCAAGTGAGATAATTTTCCCTCCTAGTTCCAGCATTGTACTAACAAATTGATAAACTTTTCTGTGCTTTAGTTTCCTAATTCCTAAAAGAAGATGTTCAGAGGATCTCTACTTGTTTTCTAAATCATAATAGTGTACTGTGACAGTGAGGTAAAACTATGAACTCTAATAAATATCATACTAAAAAAAACTTCCCTTAAAGATAAAGTATGGTATTTGCCAAGACAACAGGATCCTCATTTTCCAAATGGCAAAGACTTCTAGAAACTCCCATGTACTCTGTGGATGGGAAATGTTTTTATTGGCCTTATTTATATCTCTTGTGAATTAGCCAATAATTTAATCATGAATTTCATTATATTTTACTTTCTTATTTCACTGAAGTAATAAAGCTAGAGGATATATTAGAGATTCTTTGATTTTCAAAAATATTTGGTGGATGGCTCTGCTTTTGAATTGGTATCTAGTTGGTTTAGACTCATATCCCTTGACCAGCTCTTATCTTTTATTAAATCTTTTGTCATGTTTAGGTATAATGCAAAATATAACACAGCAAATGTAATCATCTTTCAACAATATCTTTTTGGTTACCACTTCAGCAGGACCCTATTTTAATCTTCTTTACTGAGGAAAGACTGCATCACTCTCAACTGAATTTCTGCTCTATCCCCACTTAATTCTCTTCTGCTGCACGTTTTTAAAGTTTCATCTTGGGGAATTTCATCTATTTATCCATATGTGCAGTTGTATTTCTGGGACACTTGTAAATGAGGTGATACATGTAAGTGTTATCAGCCTATGAGCTTATATATAATGCAATGCTGTCAAGAATAAAAGAAGAAACAAACTACAGCTTCTGCAAAAAGAAAAATTAAGCATACTTCTCAATAGGTGGATGGAGTTGAATTCTACTAAACTTGGACGATCTAAAAGGTAAAATTATTTCCAAAATTTGTTAAAGGTAATTTAATAATGTGTTGTATTGTGTAATGAAATTATCATAAAAAAGTTATAAAATATGTGCTTCAGACAATCACATTAGTAATTCTTCACACTTTTATGTACAGCAGCAGCAAGTTTGGAGTTGCAGGAAGAATGAAGGGATCAGGTATTCATTGAAACGGTGAAAAGTACTATTAAAACTAACAGAAAACAAAGCTTTTGTTACCAAAATGCCTTAATTTATTGACAAAAGAAATCTAACAAAAGCAACCTCACATATTACAGCTATTGTTTTGCCATCACTTTGCTTAGCTTATTTTTTGTGTGTTTACTTCTGTGTTTTTGTCAAACTCTTTGTACGTTCTTTCTCATTTTCCCCTAAAAGGTTTTAAAAGTTGTCATTATTTAATTTTTTATTTCTGATTTCAATACTGTTGTCTCTTTTCCCCCATTTTGTTCAGTTTCTAGGAAAATCAAAAGTATGTTCTTAAGGATGAATGTCAGTTTCTACTGTATCACTTATGGTTGAGTAGCAAGAGGTTCAGCTCTGATGTGATTCCTTTCTCTTTCCCTTGCAATACTCAGAAATTTTCAGTAGCTCCTGATAGCTTATGTAATAAATTTTTAAATACTTAGCCTGAAAATATTCAAGTACTTCATAACTGTCGTATCTTGGCCATACTTATTTAAAGTGATTGAGATGTATAATTCATATAAAACATTCAAATCTAAGTCTTTCAAAATATGTGGGCCAACAAACACACCTAAATTTCAAGTGGCTTCAACAGATTCCTTTAAATTCATCCTAACACTCATATATACTTTCTTCTAAGAAATATTTGTTTTATTGTTTTAAGAACACTTAATAGGAGATCCACTTTAGCAAATCTTAGGTGTGCAATACAGTACTATCAACTATATGCACAAGTGTATACAGCAAATATATAGAACTTATTCATCTTTCACATGAATGAAACCTGCTATCCAACAGGACCCACACAATTATTGAATATATACTAACTGAATCCCAGGTATAGCTCTTGGGGCTTTGAATAAACTTGTAAGTAAAGCACACAAAAACACACATACCCTAGTACAGCATAATTTTAATGGAGAAAAACAGTGGACAGTATACATAGACACTACATCATTTCGTTGTATTAGAAGATAATTGGTAATTTCAGAAAGTAACAGAGAAAGTTAGAATATTAGGAGAGTGAGGTGAGAGCAACTTCTAAATAAGATGGTTAACACTGATCTTGAACATGTAAATTTTTAAGCAAGGAAAACAACAGCTCATAGCACAAATAACTTTAGTTATTGGGGGTTAAATTATAGATGAGGATGTATAAAATTCCAGAATGCTGGCTATGATAAATTAAGTGTATAAATTTTAAAATTTAGGATATCATAAAAAAAAGCAGTATACTAATAAGATGTGACAAGATGTAAAATAGAAATTCAAAGAATACTCGATTATCCTAAAAGTAACCAGAAAAAGAGAAAATAAGTAAAGGATTGAACAATTACAGAATAACAAGTGAAATGGTATCCAACAGGAACCACACAATTATTGAATATAAACTGACTGAATCCCAGGTATACCTGTTGGGGCTTCGAATAAACTTGTAAGTAAAGCACACAAAAACACACATACCCTAGTACAGCATAATTTTAATGGAGAAAAACAATGGACAGTATACATAGACACCACATCATTTGTTGGTAAACTGAATCCAACCATGTCCATAATTACATTAAACATAAATGGTCGAGGCATCTCAAACAAAGGGCAAAGATTGATAGATCTGAAGAAAATGTAGATCTACTTATGTTATATTTACAGGAAGTTCACCTTATATAAAACATAAAGCTTGAACATAAAATCATAAACAATACAAAATGTGATAAATTATCAAATACAATAAAGCAAGAGTAGCTGTATGTATATTACAGAGAGTAAATTTCAAATTAGGGAATATTATGAGAGAGAAAAAACAATAATACATAGAATAAAGGGATCACTTCACCAAGAAATTCTAAGAACACTAAACTTACATACACCTAATAGTAGGGCTTCATATTACATAAAGTAAGTAAATTTCAGAAATTACAGTCTAGATGTAGCTGTTACCAAATCACTGGAACCAAGACAGAAGAACTCACAGCACTCTGCAAGGCCTATCTTAGACTGCATTTCAAGAATCACGAATAGGAGGGGCCAGTGCCAAGGATCAGTAGGTTAATCCTCCACCTGTGGTGCTGGCATCCGATATGGGTGCTGGATCTAGTCCTGGCTGGTCTATTTCCAGTCCAGCTCTCTGCTATGGCTTGGGAAAGCAGAAGATGGCCCAAGTCCTTGGGCCCCTGCACACACGTGGGGAACCAGTAAGAAGTTCCTGGCTCCTGGCTTCAGATCAGCGCAGCTCCAGCCGTTACAGCCCACTGGGGAGTGAACCAACAGAAGGAAGACCTTTCTCTCTCTCTCCCTCTCACTGTCTGTAACTCTAACTCTCAAATAAATAAAATCTTTTAAAAAATCATTAATAGGAAATAAGTAAAATGTTCAAATTTCAAAAGAAATTACATAGGCAGAGAGAATGTAAAAATTCCTTTCAAAAAAGCATCCCTACGGTAACAAGATTTATATGATAATTATTAAAACAAAGGTAGACACTGACTTGAGGAAAGTTTATTCTTTAATTAGTTGTTCTAATTTTCACACACCTCAAGCAATAATTTCCTAAATGTCACACATACATGGTTTTAAAACGATTTTTAAAAAACTTTATATTTGATGCAACCTGAAGTGTCATTCTATCTAACTTTATATGCAGGATAGGAGTTTAATTTGCAGGGAAGAAAATCTTGCAAAACATATTTCATAAGTAGCCATTTAGATTCTACTTGACCAGCACTG
This sequence comes from Sylvilagus floridanus, assembly GCA_949820135.1. Lineage (NCBI taxonomy): Eukaryota > Metazoa > Chordata > Mammalia > Lagomorpha > Leporidae > Sylvilagus > Sylvilagus floridanus. The sequence continues at coordinate 58,159,902 of OX463243.1, forward strand.
AAACCAATATTCTTCCTGCTCTCTAGAGTAGTAAATTGTATTTTTTAATTAATTTGATTTGTTCTCCTAATCATCAGCTAGCTGTCCTTTATAGTTAATCTTTCTTCCATATGGTAGTTTTTCTTTGACAGGCAGAGTTAAACAGTGAGAGAGAGAGAGTTAGAGAGAAAGAGAGAGAGAAAAGTCTTCCTTCCGTTGGTGCACTCCCCAAATGGCCACCACAGCTGGCATGCTGTGCCGATCCAAAGCCAGGAGCATGTGGGTGCAGGATCCAAGCACTTGGGCCATCCTCCACTGCCTTTCCAGGCCACAGCAGAGAGCTGGATTGGAAGAGGAGCAACTGGGACAGAATCCATCACCCCAACTGGGACTAGAACCCGGGGTGCTGGCGCCGCAGGCAGAAGATTAGCCTAGTGAGCCGTGGCACCAGCCTACATGGTAGTTTTTCTAATACTTTGGCCAATATATCCAGTACACAAATATGCATCACATATACTATAACTTTCCATTTTCTCCTGATGATAGAAATTGCCTATGTTCATGGTATTCACTCCTGGTCATTGGAACTTCTCGTCAAAAGCAAAACCTTGTTAGCAAAGTGCCTCATGTGTTTCTTAACAAGTGCTGACATTTGGTCTGAGAGATGAAAACTACTGCATCTCTACTCCTATGCTATCTGTAAGCGAAGTCTGGATTTTTCCCTTATGTCACTTTGCTTAAAAGCATAGTGACTTTGAATACAAAGCAATTTAGTTAATAAAGCTTTAAAAAATCTAAAATAACTGTGAATCAAAACTGAAAAAAATTAGTAATAAAAATACATCATTCTGTGGTTTAATCCATATATTTTACAATTACATACAGATAATTGAGTCCTTTAAATCCAAGCTGAAATAAATACTTTGAGTTTCTAAATAAATTTTTAAAACTTTTCTGTATCAACAAATTTCCACTGAAAAGTAGAATTCTAATTTGTCTTCTTAATATCTTCTTAAAAAATCTATTAAATTCCATATTGGAAGCTGATTTCTCTAAAACATCAGCAGATGTTCTGCTGAAGACAGACGGTTTCTGTTTATGTACTGCGGAGTGCCTATAGACACACAAAAGAAAACAGGTCCAGCATGAAGTCCTCAGGACCTGCTGTCCTGCCTCATGAGGTATGCAGGAAGCATCCAGAATATCTGTCACACATTTTCCTTTCATCTGTAATAATTAATTATATATGAACACCTTTATAGATCAGTGTCATTCACTTACAAAACTCCATTACTTGCATTTAATTATATATTTTTTTATTTTTTTATTTTTTTTTAATTTTTTTTGACAGGCAGAGTGGACAGTGAGAGAGAGAGACAGAGAGAAAGGTCTTCCTTTGCCGTTGGTTCACCCTCCAATGGCCGCCGCGGCCGGTGCGCTGCAGCCAGCACACCGCACTCATCCGATGGCAGGAGCCAGGTGCCAGGTGCTTTTCCTGGTCTCCCATGGGGTGCAGGGCCCAAGCACTTGGGCCATCCTCCACTGCACTCTTGGGCCACAGCAGAGAGCTGGTTTAATTATATATTTTAATGACTTGTTTCTAAAGTAATCTTACAAAACAAATCTGAAGCATGTTAAGAATCAATTTTAGAGGGGCCAGCACCATGGCGCCGTAGGTTAATCCTCTGCCTGTAGCACCGGCATCCCATGTGGGCGCCGGTTCTAGTCCTGGCTGCTCCTCTTCCGATCCAGCTCTCTGCTGTGACCCGCCAGGGGAGTGGAGGATGGCCCAGGTGGTTGGGCCCCTGCACCCCTATGGGTGATCCAGAAGAAGCACCTGGCTCCTGGGTTCAGATCGGCGCAGCTCCGGCCATCGCAGCCATTTGCGGGGGTGAACCAATGAAAGGAAGACCTTTCTCTTTGTCTCTCCTCTCAAATAAATAAATCTGTAACTCTGTAACTCTAGCTTTCACATAAATAAATAAAATCTTTAAAAAGAATCTATATTCTACTTAAGGGCTTTTTAATACATTTATAAGTATATTTATAATATAAGTAAAGAAGTAAAATATTCTATATAAGAATGATTTTGTAACTATTGTATTTTGGGTAATGGCCATAAATGTCTAAAAGCAGAACCAATTTGATAAATGTTGATATTAATGTGACAATAAAAGATTATATATACTTTATTGTAAAATATGATATATTTTAAAACCTTACAAAACAGCTCATTTTGGCATTTTTCATAATTTTTTGTGATATAAATTAGGACAGATCAATATATCAATATTTTAAAGAGAAAATATAGGTCCAAAAAGTGGAAAATATAAATATGCTAATTATGCAAATACCAACTTGATTTCATAATTTATCTGTGGTCTCTGAGATAGTTTGGGGATGAGTCAATTAATTTCAGTTAATCACCAATCAATAATTCTAAAATGTTGTTTTTATAAAGTAATGACATTTGTGAACTTTACTGTAACAAAGATGGTAGGCAATCATAGTTGTAACACTCCAGAGTAGAATTCAATTACCTTTAACGGTAATAAAATAAACATTTTCCCATAATTTGGAGAAATGCTTTTCACCTACACTGTCAGATCACCAGACATTAGTTTAGAAGACCTATCACATAATACTAGGAATGGAGGGATGCTGAGCATTTGCTGATGCTTGGAAAGCATGACTTGAGTGCTGTTATCTCACAGGTTTTTGTTACTTATTATGTGAAAGAGCTTCAAGAAATATATGTAAAATTGAGTTAAAAGACAAGTATATTTTGTTGCAAACAATTTTTAAATTAATTTTATCATAATACAGCTTTCTCATGTATTTTTTGGAGATCAATTATACATATAATTAACCCATCATTACCTTTCCAGTTTTTTTCCTCTCTCAGAACTCCCATCATTGTCACTGACAAATTCTGTTCACTTACTAAGTAGTGTACTACAAGCAGTTAAGACCACTCCTTATTTCTTATTTTATATATCACAATGATGAAAAGACCTTATTAACAGATTGTCTTAAATTCCTCTTCACTTACTGTGCTCTGCTAAAGTTCAGATGCTATTTTTCACCTGGGTTTTTATACTAGTCCTTAACAGGTCATTCTTCATGTCACTTGCGTTTCTCCTTTTCTATCAATTTTTTACTCTGACGCCAGATTCGAATTTCCAATAGGAAAATTGCATTTTATTATTGCCTAAAATTATTCTAATAGCATACTACAGTAGGTCATATTTTTTATTCAACAGTGATCATATAAAATTTTACATTATATGATACGGTTTGTCTAATGTTTCACATCTACTATTATAAAGAGGTTTTGTTGTGCTCAGATAAAAGTGTGTAATGTTTTTAGTGCCTAGAATAATATGAGATATAGCAATGTGAAGAACGTTACTTGTCATTGCTATTACAGATATCCTTCTGCAGTTATCAAAAGAACTAGTGGGACTTGTAAAGTGAATGTAACCACAAATTCCTGTCCTCCAGTTCAGAATGCTCCACAAAGCAAAAGCTGTATGTTCTTTGTCTGAAAAGTTATTAATAATGGAAAAGAAATTTTAATAGCTCAAGATGCTCTAAAACATTTCAGATTTGAAGAACATTTTCATGAGAGTATGGAAAAATTGCAGCATACTGGCTCACTTACTATAGTGTGCATTTTCCCTAACTTTGACATAATATGTTGAGGAGTGTTCAGTTTGCCTATTACCTTACAAATTAAGACAAAGGAAAAATAAAGCTTTGGGCAATGAAAACAATGTTGATGAAGTCAGATCCTCTTGAAATAGTACTTTTTGTTTGTTATTTGTAAGGGAGAATAAAAACTGAAACTGTGCTTATGTAAAATGTAGCATACATTAATTCAGAATGATTGAGTGGTTTGATAATGTTCTAATATAAAATATTTATGATTGGCAGGTAGAATTATGAGTTGTCAAAACACAATTAGATAGACACTTGTCACCCCAGTGCAAGAAGGTCCTATTTTTATGTTATGCATTTGTCAACACCATAAAAGAATAGCCTTATATGAATCACTTCATATTTTGACTGGAATTGTCAAGTAAATGCAGCTTGTGGAGTTACCCAACACACAATTACGTTTGCACCCTCAAATTGTGAAATGTTTCACTGCTTATCAGAACTTCAATTAGTTAAGTAACACCAGAGATTATCTGTGTGCAATTACCAATTATCTGCAATGGCTGGCACCAATATCTGTGGGAATAGGAAGGAGGAATTAGGACTGCACTGTTACAAGAAACCTGTACTATTCCATAAGTGGTATAGCATTATTTGAAAGGGGGCTTAGACTTGTTTAGACTGTAAATAAACTTCCAAATAGCCATTAAAAGGAATTTTAAATAATTAATTGGTATAGTCAAAGAGGAGATAAAATGGAATATACAAGAGACCTGATTAAACTCAGAGAGAAAGAAAAAATGGAGATTTAACAGTAATAATAGAAAACAATTACAAACATGGTAGGTATTAATCCAATCATTCAAGAATCATTTAAATATTAACTATTTAAATTTTAAAGGCATATGCATATAGATAAAATGTAACTACTAGCTATCTATATTCCATTATTTGATTCATCTATTTTGATGCTTGCAGGTTATACACATAAATGTTTACAGGGACTGGCGATGTGGTGTAAAGCCACTGCCTGCAGTGCCAGCATCCCATATGAGCACCGGTTTGAGACCCAGCTGCTCCACTTCTAATCCAGCTCTCTGCTATGGCCTGGGAAAGCACTAAAAGATGGCCCAAGCCCTTGGGCCTTGCACCCATATAGGAGACCTCAAAGAAGCTTCTGGCTTCCGGTCAGCACAGCTCCGGCCATTGCGGTCAACTGGGGAGTGAACCAGGGGTTGGAAGACCTCTCCTCTGCCTCTCCTCTCTCTGCATAACTCTGACTTTCAAATAAATAAATAAATCTTTTTTAAAAAGTGTATGGAAATGTGTATTTTAATTTAAAAAAAGTGTTTATAATGATTGTATCACTTTTGACAGAAAATTTATCATTTGCAGTGTTCCTCTTATCTATAATATCCATTCTAAATTATGTTTTAACTTTGTTATTTTAATTATATAAATTAATGTAACTACTCATGTTTTTACTAAAGTTAGTATAGTATATCTTTCGCATCACTTTCCTTTTAATCTATTGTTTTTATATTTAAAGTAAGTTCCAAGAATGAAATGAAAGAAGATATATGCAACTTGACCATTATAATTAGAGATTTCAATTTTTCTCTTTTAGTAATTGTTTATGCTAGCCAAAACCAAATATCAGTAAGGCTATAAATTATATTAACAGCACTATTAACCAACTTAGTCCAAATGACATTTGTAGACTACGCAAAGAATACAAGGGGACTTAAATAACTATAGGAAAATTGGATTAAATCAGTTTATTTTGGTTCCAAAACCTTTAAAATATATGTATGATATTTTTATAATACTGACTTGCCATGAACTCTTTGAAGACTGCTCATATGCATTGTTTTCAAAATTTTTCAGCACAAAAATAATCTTGAACTTTAATTCTATATTCCATGATTTTCTGAAGTACTCTCTGATGTATTTTCTCAAGCTTTCATAAAGCATTATCCAACATAGAAACATTATTAGCCATAACAAAACTTATACATATAACATAGCCTAACTGAAAGAACTGAAATAATGCAAATTATGTTATTTGGCCATGTTATTTGGCCACATAAGAAATAAACTAGTAATCAAGAAAAAAAAGACAACTGAGAAATCTTCACGTGTCAAAAAAAATGTGTAAAGCAACAGCAACAACAAGCAATGTTATCCATCCTTACAACAAGAAAAGGTAGACAGGGTGAAAATCAGTATCTTCCCTCAGATCTATCAGAGAATCGCACCAGCAGGACACAATATCACCCCCATAAGTGGGTGAAACAGATAAATCTGAAGCTAAAATTCGCTAACTTAGCACATTAGCCGCTGGAGCCATAAACTAGTAAGAATACTGCAATAGTAATTGTGATGAATTACTGCAGGCTTAAGTATAAACGAACTTGAGAAGTATATATTCCAAGAACCCCACTACGAGTTCCTGATGTGAAAAATCCCCAAAATATCCCATGTGGTAACGAAGGGGAAGGAGAGAAAACTCATTTTGAAATACAGTCAGACATGTCTCCACAGCAAGTCCTGCTCTGCTAGGTCAGATTTTATGAGTCCCCCAGTGCCATGCAGGAGAGACATTCCTCTCACTCCAGTGCTGTCCTGCCTTCCTGTCTCATCTAAGATCAGGTAGCTCTGTACAAGAAAAAATATTTGTGATGGACATGGGGTAGAAACATAGACACACTAACACACCGAATTTAATTCTGACTGTAGAATGCATATTCTCCCTCATACGAGAAAATTGGCAAGAGTCCGGACAAAAATATATAGGCTGGGGCCGGTGCTGTGGTGTAGGAAGTAAAGCTGTCGCATGCAATGCCAGCATCCCATATGGGCATCAGTTCTTGTCCCGGCTGCTCCACTTCTGATCCAGGTCTCTGCTATGGCCTGGAAAAGTAGTGGAAGATGGCCCAAGTCCTTGGGCCTCTGCATCTGTGTGGGAGACCTAGAAGAAGCTCCTGGCTCCTGGCTTCAGAACGGCACAGCTCTGGCCGTATCGGCCATCCGGGGAGTGAACCAGCAGATGGAAGACCTCTCTCTCTCTCTGCCTCTCTTTCTCTTTCTGTGTAACTCTTTCAAGTAAATAAATAAATCTTTAATATATATATATATATACATACATATATATATATATATATAGGCTGTGGTTAACACTTCACAATATTTTTTCTTGACAAGCAGAGTGGACAGTGAGAGAGACAGACAGAAAGGTCTTCCTTTTTCCATTGGTTTACCCCCCAATGGCCACTGCGGCCAGCATGCTGTGGCCGGCACACCGTGCTTATCCGAAGCCAGGAGCCAGGTGCTTCTCCTGGTCTCCCATTGGGTGCAGGGCCCAAGCCCTTGGGCCAATCTCCACTGCACTCCCGGGCCACAGCAGAGAGCTGGACTTGAAGAGGAGCAACCCAGACAGAATCCAGTGCCCTGACCGGGACTAGAACCCAGGATGCTGGTGCCGCTGGCAGAGGATTAGCCTATTGAGCCGTGGCTCCAGTGACCCTTCACAATATTTGATCATGAAATGGCTTTCTGTCCTTTAGTCACAGATTTTCATTATTTCTGCCATTAAGCATAGTGGTTTTTCCATAAGTGAAGCATGATTTATATCTGAGGGGTCATTTTTATTATTGACTTTTCTGTTGTTAAAAAATAGTTGTGTAATCTTTTAAGAGTAAACCATTTTTACTGTAACAAAAATATGTCTGGTATTGATTTTGAAAATAACTGAGAATTTCTCTTGCTTTACATTCAATTTAGCATAATGGACAATTGTTAGCACTTAATTATTTTCTTTTTTTTAACTTTTATTTAGTAAATATAAACTTCCAAAGTACAGCTTATGGATTACAATGGCTTTTCCCCCCATAACTTCCCTCCCACCCACAACCCTCCCCTTTCCCGCTCCCTCTCCCATTCCATTCACATCAAGATTCATTTTCAATTCTCTTTATATACAGACGATCAATTTAGTATGCATTAAGAAAAGATTTATACAGTTTGCACCCACACAGAAACACAAAGTGTAAAATACTGTTTCAGTACTAGTTATAGCATTAATTCACATTGAACAACACATTAAGGACAGAGATCGTACATGAGGAATAAATGCACAGTGACTCCTGTTGTTTACTTAACAAATTGACACTCTTGTTTATGGCGTCAGAAATCTCCAAGGCTATGGAAGCCTTTTGAGTTCGCTGACTTCGATCTTATTTAGACAAAGTCATAGTCAAAGTGGAAGTTCACTCCTCCCTTCAGAAAAAAGTACCTCCCTCTTTAATGGCCTGTTCTTTCTACTGGGATATCACTCACAGAGATCTTTCATTTAGGCGTTTTTTTTTGTTGTTGTTTTTTTCTGGTTTTTTTGTTGTTGTTTTTGTTTTTGTTTGTTTGTTTGTTTGGCCAGAGTGTCTTGGCTTTCCATGCCTGAAATACTCTCATGGGCTTTTCAGCTGGATCCGAATGCCTTCAGGGCTGATTCTGAGGCCAGAGTGTCGTTTAGGACATCTGCCATTCTATGAGTCTGCTGTGTATCCCGCTTCCCATGTTGGATTGTTCTCTCCCTTTTTTATTCTATCAGTTAGTATTAGCAGGCACTAGTTTTGTTTGTGTGATCAGTTTGACTCTTAGACCTATCAGTGTGATCAATTGTGAACTGAAATTGATCACTTGGACTAGTGAAATGGCATTGGTACATTCCACCTTGATGGGATTGAATTGGAATCCCCTGGCACGTTTCTAGCTCTACCATTTGGTGCAAGTCAGTTGAGCATGTCCCAAATTGTACAATTATATTGAATTATTACTGTAAGGAGTTTTGCCAATAAAAGTGGGGAGAAAGCAAAGAAAATATAAGACTTTGTGTATTGTGAATAGAGGGGCCATAACAACTATTCAAAGAAGTTACAATTCAGATTCTTCAGAATCCTATCATAATAAATGACCATTCATGGAATTTATATGCATGTTTTGCTTGTTTTGAAATTTTTAAACTAATGAATAGCTTTATCTTCTAGCATACAATCTTGCTGGTATTGATCTCCTGGCTTGACCATTCATTTTGTATCATAAATTCAAGACATTCTAAATCTCATGATTTATGAGCCCTAGTCTAAATTCAAGCAATTTATCTGAAGTACGTTTTGTCTTCCAGAAAAATTAAGCATTTCTCCAGAAAGAAAGCTTCTATGTGGAAAAATCCATTCATCTTTTCAACACCTCCAGAGTACAAAGAATTTTCCATACTGTGATAAGAATGAACAATGTGTAGATAGACTAACAATTTTAAATTGTAGCCTGCCTCCCCATGCAGAAACCTTTTTGGGAATCCCTAAAGCACCAGAGGGAAACAACCATTTCTGCAAATCTTTCCTTCTGTGACAGCATTTTCCTGAATAAAATCTAAATCCATGAGAAGAGAGAAGCACTACTCCCCAGGTGGCAGCAGTTAGAAGTTAAAATAATACATGTAGTCAAGTTTCAAAATATAAGTGATTTCCAGGAAGAACAAGTAATAGGGCTGCTAAGGATTTTTTTTTTTCTTAGCACACCATCAACATGTGTTTTAATCCCTAGAGTATAGCAGAAAATTAGGAAACTTACCCTAAGATTGGGGATATTTTGGGGCAGGTGAGTAGAGTAGGGAAGAATCAGTGGTAGATAAAGAGTTATTTAATATATTATTCACCTTTTCGCCATTTCTTTTCAGCAACAAGATTTGAATGTGTCTTATGTAACAGTGGCTTTTCTATACCAAAATCTCCTTCAGCTACATAACTCAACAGTATAATCATCGACATTTACTCCTGTGAAATGATCCCAAATACATTAATGATGCTCATGACAAAGGTCGGATACCATTCACTGGATAAAAACCCCTACACTCACAAAGGTCTTCATAGCTTTTTGCAGGAAGAGATTTTTTTGTTGTTTCCTTCAATTTAATGATTTTAAATTTCTTCTTTTGTAACTTTTTTCTCATTTTTTCCATACGTAGAAAATATTTTCTAACTAAACAATCAATATTTAAAACATTTGGAAAAGGAAAAAGTTTTATAGCAAATGCTGTGAGACATATGATTCCACTGTATTGCAGATTATAGGAGCTGATTAATTCAAGGACTAGCAAAGGGAGCCACAAATTTCATCACTTCCATTATTCAGGTAGTCAAGGGTTAATCTGTGTCATGAAGTGAAAACTGAGCAGGAAGGCAGCTATTTTACTTACCCCCAAACACCAGCCTTTGAGTTAATGGAACTTAAGTTCAGATTCTGCAAATATTTTTAAATGTATCTGTCTTCCCTCACCCAATTATAATTTACAGCACTCCAGAATAAGTTGAGAGAATCTGTCAAATGCCATAAAATTACTATCAGTTTCTTCCTTAGTGGACCATATAAATTTATGCATTTATCTCTTAAACTTTCAGGCCATGGGAAATCTCTAAATAATAGTCTCACAAGCCATGTTATGCAAAAGAGCTAAAGCAAAGAAATAAAAAGCAAATTTAGATGTCCCAATTCCTGCTAATGTCAGAGTACCCTTTTTAAAATATAATGTTTTCTTATTGTAAAAGTAGTACACTCCTATTGTACAAAATTTCTAAAAATATGCAAAACCAAACATTTCTTGTTTGTTTTCTTCTCACCCACAGTCCCATTTCTGAACAAAGGTATATATTTGATATATCTCTTCCAAGATTTTTACTTACATGTTTTTATCATTATATACATATATATTTGGGTCATATTTTATGACTTTCTACATGTAGAAAGCTAATGTAGGAGAATTAGCAGGGATTTGATCAGAAGTCAAGCAGCTAGGACTTGAACTGATGTCATTATGGGTTGCTGCGCCACAGTGCCAACCCCAGTTCTCTGCTTCTAAAAGCCAAACAATAAAACAAGGCACTGTCCTTGTCTATAAGTTCAGAATATCTTCTTACGGAGATAAAGTTTACCATGGAAAAACTTACAGAAATATTGCTGGAGAACACGCCAAAGATCAAGTACTCCTTTTAAACAAGAATGAATCAATAGAAAATTCAAACCTAATATCATATTGAAAATATTATTGGAAGTAAATGATCTTAAAAACATATGCAATGTGTATGGGTTTTATTTTTATTTTATGTTTACATTTTTAAGACTTTTTTTTAATTTTTTGAAAGACAGAGACAGAGAGAGAGGTCCTCCATCCACTAGTTCACTTCCCAGATGGCCACAACAGCTGGAGCTGCGCCAATCCGAAGCCAGGAGCGAGGAGCTTCCTCCAGGTCTCCCACAAGGGTGCAGGGGCCCAAGGACTTGGGCCATCTTCCACTGCTATCCCAGGCCATAGAAGAGAGCTGGATCAGAAGAGGAGCAGCCAGGACTAGAATTGGTGCCCATATGGGATGCTGGCACTGCAGGCCAGGGCTTTAACCCATTGTGTCACAGTGCTGGCCTCCTTTATGTTTAAATTTTTAAGTATTGTTTTATTTATTTGAAAGGGAAAAATCAGGGCTGAGAGAGAGAGAGAGAGAGAGAGAGACGGAGAGATGGAGGGAGAGAGGGAGGGAGGGAGAGAGAGAGGGAGGGAGAGAGGGAGAGAGGGAGAGAGGAAGAGAGGGAGAGAGGGAGAGAGGGAGAGAGAGAGGGAGAGAGAGAGACAGAGAATATCTCCCATCCGCTGGTTCCCTTTATGAATGCCCAAAACAGTCAGAATCCAGGAACATAATACCAGTCTCTCACATGGGTGGCAGGAACTTAAGTACTTGAGCCATAACCTGCTGTCTCCCAGGATAAGCAGTAGCAGGAGGCTGGATCAGAAAAGAAGCTAGAGGTCTCACACCGTGGCATAGATTAAGCCTCTGCCTGTAGTGCCAGAATCCCATATGGATGCTGGTTTGAGTCCCATTCGCTCCACTTCTGATCCAGCTCCTTTCTAATGATGTGAGAAGGCAGCAGAAGATGGCCTAAGGCCTTGGACCCCTGCACCCAGGTGGGAGACACACAGGAAGCTCCTGGCTTTGGCCTGGCCCATCCTTGGCCACTGGGGCCATTTGAGGAATGAACTAGGTGATGGGAGATATCTCCCTCTCCTCCCCTCCCCTCTCCTCCCCTTTCCTCCCCTCCTCTTTCTGCCTTTCAAATAAACAAATATTTTTTAAAAAATAATAAAAATTTTCAAAAGTAGAGGAGCTAGGCCTCAAACCTCGGCACACTGATATGGGATGTGGGCATCCCTAAAAGTGACTTATCTGCTCTGCCACAGGCCCATTCTTAGAGGAACATTTTAATTTATTTTTATTTCTTCTCATAGTTTTTTTTTTTTCTTGGCATTTGAAAAGCAAAGAAACTCACAACACTAAAGCCTAAAAAGAAAAAAAAAAAAAAAAAAGACAACTATTAAAACAATTTGGGTCATTTACAAAGAAGATTAGAATTAGATTAGAATTAAGCTGTTTATAAAATTATTGTTATTGAATCCCATCAAATAAATGAATGATAATTATAAAGTTCTATAATAATCCAATTGGGACTACAGATTCTTTTATTATTCAGTCTGTCTTTCACTTATCAAGGCAATTAAAAGGCATTCTCAGATATGCAAAAATTCAATAGAATGTCAGTGATAATAATTTCTAAACTTCTATGACCAAGAAATGTGATTAAAATGTAATGTCTATATGGTTTCAAATTACATGTTTCCTCCACTACGTCAAAGCTTTGTCCTTAGAAGATGAAAATGGAAGTTTGGGGTGAAGAGTGAAAGCTGAACCACTTGGAAACAAGGTTAACTGGGTATCAGGGTGAGAAATCCATGGGAGGCTGCAAATTCTTAGTTAGGTGAGCTGTGGACTTTTATATTTTGACATTTTTCCATCTTTCAATTTGCATGATTTGGGGAGAATTAACTTAATGTAAAAACATATTTAATCTTTTAGAGAGAGAGAGAGAAAAGCAATAGTTTTATTTCACCAACCAAAAATCACAAATTCTTCAGTGGCCAGAATCTAAATGCATTCTTTTAGTAAATAACACGGTAAATCTTTCAAGAAATATGAGTTCTGTAGATCTTTAAGGCAAATAGTATGACTCCAAGGATTGATGAAGTGCATTTATATTGCACTTGGAGAGAAGTAACTCATTTCCCTTCATGATGTTAGATAAGCTTCTCCTTCATGCATTAATATTTCTCCAAGTGCCTGGACATATCCCCTGGAGATATTTGCTCTAGTAGTGGCTATCAGAACATTTGATTTGTGTGCATGCAGGCTTTGATATTTTATTTCCTTATATAATTTCCCCTTTCTTGGTTAAGAACATTTTTGAAATACAATCCTCAGTGTGTTAATAATTTACATTGTTGCTACAAATACTAACATTTTCTTAATTATTTTTTCTTCAATGTTATGTTTTAAAAGTCATCTCTGCACTGAAAATTAAAATATATCCATATTCTCTTCTACTTATTTTACTGTTTAATATTAATATCTAATGTTTCCAATAAGCCTATTGTAGACAAACTATTCTATGCAAGACATTTAACTATTAGATAATAATAAGACTTATTGTATAAATTTCCACCTCTGACCTCCCTGTTTGTGATTATCCTCATTGCTTTGAGGTTCAGAGTTTACTTTTATATTTTTCCTTAATAGACCTACTCTTCTAGACTGTATTGGATAACATTTGCTATCATTTAGGATATCTTTGGCCATTTGTATTTATTTATTATGAAATTATGTCATCTATGTCATAACATTAGTAAGTGATATTTTCTGCAATTACTTAATAGGAATACTATAATTGTGTCATTTATAATTTTGAGATATAATATTGGAATAAAATACTTTCCTAAAAATATAAATGTATTTCCAAAGATATGAAGACTGACATCTTTGAAAGCCTGTACTAGGGACAGGATCCAAGGCATTCACTCTGCAGACTTTTCTTTAAAACACAACTTGAAAATTGTTGTTTTCATGGCAGAAATGTGGTACAAAACAAACACTAAAGTAAAACAAAGATTTACAAGACCTTGAGAAACAGAGAACTGCAAGGTTCACTGGAAGAAAGGGATCCTAAACCCTGGAACTTGAAATAAGTGGAAAGAGGAAAGAGAAATGAGCTAAGAACAAGCAAGGTCATTTCAGACACTAGAGAAAATGTCTAAAAATCAGTAGAAATAGGAGACAGAGTTCATTGTTTTGAAGCAGAGCTACTTAGAGATGAGCCTATAAGTTAGTCATGTTGGTACCTAATGGGATGGACAAGAGCCCCAGTCTTGCTGAATGTGTTATGAAATGCCAATGTAGGGCACAGATTACCATGGCTGTGATTAACCCAAAGATGCCAGGAGAATGGCACCAGGCAATGACCACTTATAGTGTGGAGTCTCAGGTGTCAGGTGTCAGGTGGCTGAGAACCTATCAGAGAAGGCAAGGAGGTGGCAGGAGGCAGGCCCTTGGAGCTCAGACTTTACTCTGCAGGCATATGCTCCATTGTCTTACCAGATTTCACTAATTAAACACAAGTTCAACAGAAAAAACATCAAGAACTTCAAGATAACAGCTGCAGAGTATTGAAGTCCAAGAACAGAGACCCTCTGAGGCTGGGGTCCTTTGACATGGCACGAGGCACATCACCATGAAGCCCTTGGGCTGGTCAGTGTTCTAGCCATATAGGATATAGTATTGACAAAACAAGAGAGAAAAATCCTCACCAACATAAAGTTTACATTTGAGTGATAAGGCCAAGCTTAAAAAAGATGAGTATATTTTGTAAAGTTGATAATATATCAATACATTTTGTAAATATCAATATATTTTGTAAAGTTGAAAGTTTCTTTTTCTTCTTTCCATGAATAAACCGAGAAGAAAGGATATGGAGTTGTGCTCTAACTAGTATTTGCAATTTCTATAACCATGTCAGTTTAATATATCCACACATGTAATTCCATAGGTAGATAAAGTGATGGTGATGATGTATCTGAGTACAGAGGATAGATGACAGATACATGCATCTACTTATATGAGCATATGTGCATGTGTATAGAAACAGAGGCAGACAGACATAATAACACCTTCCTTAAAGATCATTGTTTTATTCTGTTTCATAAAATTAGACTATAATAGAGATTTTTTTTTCTTAGAGAGAATATTGCAAGTTTGTTTTACTTCACTAATCTCTCCACTCAATCACTTTAGAAAGAAGAGTCCTTGAAAAGACTTTCAACTTTGTAAACAGATCCTTGGAGGCAACCCTTGAAAAAAAATAATTCTCAGATTGATTTTCCTATCATGCTACAAAATTGCACTAATATTGATCACTAAAGGAAGGTGGCATAAACATGGCATGAAAGAACTAGCAAATTAAAAAGAAAAGTCCTGATAACAATAAGTAAATAATTCTGCCAAAGAGAAGAACTAATTTAAAGTCATGGTATAAAAGTAGAGACTGGTTTCAGGTCCCATTATTGTACACAATGCCAGACAAATGAAATTCATATTCAATATAAAAATTAGCTAATGGTATAATTATTCTGCATATATTTATGCTTGGGAAGGATTAAATGTCTCCTGGAATATTTTAATTATTAAAAAATGACTTGATATTTGTAAGCTAGTGGATATATTTGATGTGCTTGCCATTGGAGTATCCCAGGATAGAAGCAAGGTAAGCCAGAAAGTATGAAAAACACATCTATACTCTGTTCTTGAGTGTACTATGTTTCTTACAACTGCCCCTATCTGTGCAAAGCTACATCAGGAAGAGGCCAATAATTTTGTGCCTTCAAGTTACAAAGATATGATTCTTAAATCATCATCCAATGAGTATTATCATTTATATACTTAGTACTTTTATGTAGAATTACATAATAAAATATTGTAGTTAAATAAACTATAAAACAATTTTCCCTTCTCAATACAACTGTTTTAGCTGATAATTTGGCATTTAACAGCATTTTTAAACAACATATTGTATTACTATTCTTGATTTTCAAAAACATCTGGTACAGACTTTTTTGGTTTCTTCCATCCAAAACTATGAAATGTGTTCCCATTCATTCTTTTTTTCTCAAGAGTATTATATACTACTGTTTGTTAAAGTCAATGTTTTAAAGTTAATTTCATTACATTGTAAATAAGACCCATTTCTGACACATTGATAATTTCCTTTATTTTGGGGTACAAGTTTATGTTCCTGCAATTGGTAATTATTTTTGTTTTGTATGTGTTGCTCTTTGTATTTTATAGTACCAATTCCTAATGAATTCTCAAATATGCTGCAAAAGTATAAATTTCCTCTTTAAAACATTAAAAACCATCAAATATCCTACTAAATGAGCTTCTTTTTTTCCCAAAAGAAACCTTTTATTTAAGGAGTAGAAATTTCATGCATTTCATTGTACAACTTTAGGAATATAGTGATTTTTCCCACTATACCCACCCTCCCAACCACACTCCTACCCCACCTCCTCCTCCTTCTCCCATTCCCAGTCCCATTCTCCGCTAAGATCCATTTTCAGTTAACTTTATACACAGAAGACCAACTCTATACTAAGTAAAGAGTTCAACAATTTGCATGAAAAAAAAACACCATTCCTTAAGAGGTGAGAACAAGACTGTTCAAAATCATTGTATCTCGAAGTTATTTTCACTTCTTTTCTTTTTTTGAGACAACTGACTTTAAAATAGCAACCAAGAGTGATACATTTTTAGTGAGCACTTAGATATAACTGTAACTTATGAGACTTAAGAATACCTTCCATTTAATACATCAAAAGAAATAAAGTCCTTGAAAACAAGTTTTTTATCATTAATTAAAGAAGCACTTAAAAAAAGCAATGGAGTTGGACACTTAAGCATAACTAAAATGAATGAGACATAAGAATATCCTCCACTTAATACATTAAAATGAAATAAATCTTTGAGAACAAGTTTTATTATTAACTTTAATAATACAATTCTTTGAGAACAGAGGTCCTGCATGGGAAGTTAGTGCATAGTGATATCTGTTGTTAATTTAACAATTAACACTCTTATGTATGACATCAGTGATCACCCAAGGCTCTTCATATGAGCTGCCTAGGCTCTGGAAGCCTTTTGAATTCACAAACTCCTTCAGTATTTAGACAAGGCCATAAGCAAACTGGAAGTTCTGTCCTCCCTTCAGAGAAACATACCTCCTTTTTTGTTGACCTCTCTCACCCACAGAGGTCCTTCATGTAGGACAATTTTTTACCACAGCGTCTCAGCTTTCCATGCCTGAAATGCTCTTATAGGCTTTTCAGCCAAACCAGAATGCCTTAATGGTTGATTCTGAGGTCAGAGTGATACCTAGGGCATTTGTCATTCTATGAGTCTGCTATAGGGACTGCTTCCCATGTTGGAGCACTCACTCCTTTTTAATTCTATTGATTATTATTACCAGACATTTAATCCTATTTATGTGATCACTTTAAGACTTAATCCTATCTATGTGATCATAAATGAGTTTCTGAACATATCCCTCCTGAACTTCTCTATCCTGTTCAAATATGTATTCTCCAAATTCATTGCAAAGTTTTCATCTTGCTTCTTCCTGTTTCCACCATTTGAAGATGGAATCTTACATACTTTGCCAGTCTGACAGTGACTGCAATCTGCTATTGCAACTATTCTGTTAGGTCAAGTGGAGAATTCCTGGCTCAAAACACATTATAGGTCATTTCTCCACTGTTTTCTTGTTGCAATGTGGCTTTTGAAGATAAAATACCATTTGAATTCCAACTATAATTTATATTACTTATTCTCTCTGTTCCTCACCTCTCTGACCCACTGACTCTTTGGGGGAGTTTTGCAATGATTAGGATCTGATTAATTTGTGATTGTCTTTTTAAACCATTTTATAGACATTCAATTCCAGTGCAAAAGTGAATGTTCTCAATACTTCAATTAAAAAAAATTGATAATTTACTCCTTTGCACTTTCTTGTTTCTGTCCTTCTAGAATTTCTCATATTTAGATGGTGGACCTTCTATATTTATTTCTCCCATCCAAGTACTAACCAGGCCCGACCCTGCTTAGCTTCCGAGATCAGACGAGATCGGGCGCGTTCAGGGTGGTATGGCCGTAGACTATATTTATTTCTCTATATAATTATTTAAATCTCTTATATTTTACATCTCTATGCTATTTTTTCTACTTTTTGAGAAGTTTTCTTGATTTTATTTCATTTTTGATATCTTGTACCATTTTTAAGCCAAAAATAAAGATTTTATTTTCTAAATTTTCATTTTTATCATCTTATTTATTGTATCATGGGCAATATTTTTATTTTCCTTGAGGAATTAATTAATAGGTGAATAAATAGATATTATCTCCTATCCTATAATATAACAATTTCTATAATTTCTTTAAGATTGTCTTTTTCCAGAATTTTTCTTTCATTTTCAGGATCTTTAAATTTCTTGTGTCTCTTTGTTAGGAATTTCTTCTTAGTGAAGGTGCTAGGAAGAATTTTGGGAGCTCTGACTGCATGAGTCTGTGCAATCTGCTAAGTGATCAAGTTGCAGTCTAGATCTCTTTTTGGGAGGTGGCCTCTTATTGCCAGTATCTTTCAAAAATATTTTGTTATTTTTATTTGAGAGGTAGAGAGACAGAGACAGAGAGAGAAAGAGAGAGAGAAAGAAACACAATTCCCAACCACCTCAATTGTCCTCAATGGGCAGAGATGGTTTGGTGCCAGAGCCAGAAGCCAGGAGTTCAATTTCAATTCAGGTCTCCCATCAGTGTGGTAGGCATCTAATTACTCGAGTATTCATTGCTGATCCAGAGGTCTGCACTGGTGTGAAGCTGGAGTCAGGGCCAGAGTTGAGCATCAAACCCAATCACTATGATGTAGGATGTAACCATTTGACTGGTAGGCTAAATGACCACTCCATTGCCAGTACCTATAAAATATTATGTTATACAGTTTTTAAAATGTTTTTGCTTTGTCCATTTCAGGTTTTGTCCAAGATCCAGATTCCTTCTAGTTTGACTGTTGATGGAATGAAATTATCTTGCTTTATAGAGCAAGGGTAGTTGCTTTTGAATCACTGGACATTTATCTATTTTCTCACTTCCATAGATATGTTGGAGTTATACCTTTCACGGAAATATGTATCCCAATTTTCATTCCAAGTCCTTGCCCCCAAAAGAGGTAAGAATTCAAAGAGGCATGAGGTATACAAATGACAGCAGGATTTATTTAATGTGAAAGGGTGGAAATATATTTGCATGTGAGTATGTGCAACCCCATAAGGAGAGTGCATGGGAGAGGGGAGATAATGGCCAAAGTTTTTTCTGTTGTTATGGCTTCCCTTTCCTGTCTAATTGCTACACCTTTTCAACTTCCTTACCTAACAATAATATAATAAAATTCATATACCTTTTGTATTTTTATTTACTCTAAATTATTTATTCTTCCATTGGTTTTAGAAGTAATGACTATTATTTAACATTATTTCTTCAAAGTGAATTGATAAATTCATTTATGATATTTTGATTTATATAGCTATCTTTCCTTATCTTCCCTTCTGGGTTGCGTTATTTATGAAATTTTTGAAACTAACTTTTTATGATTGTACATTGAGAAATTCATGCTTTATTCCCCTTCAACAAACTTTGATTAACAAACTTTATATTCTGTATTGTTCTTGTTTTTCTTTAAAATGTTAATTCATATTTATGAATTCTAACACTGAATCATATGTTAAGCAAAATGTATCTTTTCACACTTGAGTTTTATGTGTGTGATTATACTAATATACTAATTATATGCTTCCAAAAATATCTTACAAAAATTGTAAGACATGTGGAGTGATAATGTATTATTTGCAATTTCTGGGGAAAAACAAATTTTGTGGTTTTTTTTTTTATTTGTTAAAGATTAGCAGCCAGCTAAAACATTTTAAAAAATTTGTACCAACAGTTTCTCCCTATAGTTGTGATTGTTGACCCACAGTGTGCATAAGATTTAGAATCCTTGTTAAAATTGCATATGCAAAGGCCTCATTCCTAGAGACTCTGATTTTGTAGATGGAATGAGGGGTCTAGAAAATTGCATTTTTGAAATTGGTTTTAGAAGGAACATTCCTCAATACAATCAAGTCAATTTATGACAAAACCATGGCCAGCATCTTATTGAATGGGGCAAAGTTGGAGGCATTTCCACTAAAATCTGGTACTGGACAGGTATGCCCACTCTCACCATTGTTATTCAATATAGTCCTGGAAGTTTTAACCAGAGGCATTAGGCAAGAAAAATAAGTCAAAGAGATACAAATTGGGAAAGAGGAAGTCAAACTATTCTTATTTGCAGATGACATGATTCTGTATATAGGGGATCCAAAAGACTCAACTAAGACTATTGGAATTCATAGAAGAGTTTGGTAAAGTAGCAGGATACAAAGTCAATACTCAAAAATAAACAGCCTTTGTAAACAAAGACAATGCCAGGCTGAGAAAGAACTTCTAAGATCAATCGCATTCACAATAGCCATAAAAACAATCAAGCAGCTTGGAATAAATTTAATCAAGGATGTCAAAGATCTCTACGATGATATTACAAAAAATTAAATAAAGAAATAGAATACACAAAACAATAGAAAAAGCAGCCATGTTCATGGATTAGAAGAATCAATATCATCAAAATGTCCATTCTCCCAAAGGCAATTTATAGATTCCACATGTTATCAATCAAAATACCAAAGAAAAGAATTCTTCTTAGATATAGAAAAAATGATGCTTAATTTTCTAGGCAATTTCCAATTTAACACCAAGATTTTTTTTTTCATTTTTAATTATCTATATACAGAAGATTGATTCAGTATATACTAAGTAAAGATTTCATCAGTTTGCACCCACACAGAAACACAAAGTGTAAAATACTGTTTCAGTGCTAGTTATAGCATTGCTTCACATTGGACAACACATTAAGGACAGATCCCACATGAGAAGTAAGTACACAGTGACTCCTGAAGTTGATTTAACAATTTGACACTCTTGTTTATGGTGTCAGGAATCTCCCTAGGCTCTAGCCATGAGTTGCCGAGGCTATGGAAGCCTTTAGGGTTCGCCGACTTCAATCTTATTCCGACAGGGTCATAGTCAAAGTGGAGGTTCTCTCCTCCCTTCAGAGAAAGGTACCTCCTTCTTTGATGGCCCCATTCGTTCCACTGGGATCTCACTCACAGAAATCTTTCATTTAGCTCTTCTTTTTTTTCCAGAGTGTCTTGGCTTTCCATGCCTAGAATATTCTCATGGGCTCTTGAGCCAGATCCGAATGCCTTAAGGGCTGATTCTGAGGCCAGAGTGCTATTTAGGACATCTGCCATCCTATGAGTCTGCTGTGTATCTCGCTTCCCATGTTGGATCATTCTCTCCCTTTTTGATTCTATCAGTATTAGCAGACACTAGTCTTGTTTGTGTCATCCCTTTGAAAATATATCATGTAGGATCTCTGTCCTTAATGTGCTATACATTGTGAATTAATACTATAACTAGTACTCCAACAGTATTTTTCACTTTGTGTTGCTATGTGAGGGCAAACTGTTGAAATCTTTACTTAATATATACTAAACTGATCTTCTGCATATAAAGAGAATTAAAAATGAATCTTGATGTGAAGCAAGGGGAGAGGGAGTGGGAAAGGGGAGGGTTGCGGGTGGGAGGGAAGTTATGGGGGGGGGAGCCATTGTAATCTATAAGCTGTATTTTGGAAATTTATATTCTTTAAATAAAAGTGTTATAAAAAAAAAAGAAAAAATGATGCTTAAATTCATATGTTGGAACAGGAGACTTTGAATAGCTAAAGCAATCTTATACAAGAAAAACAAGGCTGGAGGCATCACAATATCAGACTTCAAGACATACTACAGAGCAGTTATAATCAAAATAGCCTGGTACTGGTAAAAAATAGATGGATAGAAATCCCAGAAATCAATCCAAACATCTACGATGAACTTATATTTGACAAAGAAGCTAAAAGCAATCCCTGGAGCAGGGAAAGTATATTCAACAAATGGTGCTGGGGAAACTGGATTTCCACAGTAGAAGTATAAATCAAGATGCCTACCTTAAACCTTACACAAAAATCTACTCAACATGGATTTAAAATCTAAATCTACACCATGACACCATCAAATTAATCGAGAACATTGAGAAACCCTGCAAGGCATTGGCACAAGCAAAGAATTCCTGGAAAAGACCCTAGAGGCATACAATTACCTCAAATTAAGAAGCTACTGTACAACCAGAGAAACAGGAAAGTGAAGAGGCAACCAACAGAATGCGAGAACTTATTTGCAAACTATGCAACTGATAAAGGATTAATAACCAAATCTACAAAGGGATCAAGAAACTTCACAATAACAAAACACACAACTCAGATAATAGATGGGCCAAGTACTTAAACAGACATTTTTTAAAGGATAAAATCCAAATGGCCAACAGACACATGAAAAAATGCTCAGGATCACTAGCCATCAGGGAAACACAAATCAAAACCACAATGAGGTTTCACCTCACCATAGTTAGAGTGGCCCTCACACAGAAATCAACAAACAACAAATCTGGAGAGGATTTGAGGAAAAGGTCACCCTAACCCACTGTTAGTGGGAATGTAAACTTGTAAAGCCACTATGTAAGACAGTTAGGAGATACCTCAAAAATCTGAATATAGACCTACCATGTGACCTAGCCATCTACTCCTGGGAATTTACCCAAGTGAAATGAAATCAGTAAACAATGAGCTATCTGCACCTCCACATTTATTGCAGCTCAATTCACAATAACAACCTAAGTGCCCACCAACTGAAGATTGGATAAAGAAATTGTGGGATATGTACACTATGGAATTCTATACAGTAGTAAAAAAAGGATGAAATCCAGTCATTCACAACAAAACAGATGAATCTGGAAAACCTCATACATTTTTTTAGTGAAATAACCCAGTCCCAAAGAGACAAATACCATATGTTCTCCCTGATAAGTGAGAATAGTGTTCCTAAAATGAAAGCTATAGAAGTGAAATTGACACTTTTAGAAACAATGACTTGAACAGTGTCCTGTTTTTATTGTTACTTTTCATTTTGCATTTCCTTTCTTTTCTTTCTTTCTTTTTCTTTTCCTTCTTCATAGTATATGTTGAACTCCTTACTCAACATAGAGTTAATCATATGTATACGAAGTCAATTGATAAAGATCCCAGTAAAAAATAAGAGGGGGGGAATAAGAGAAGGACAAGTTAACCTATAACTATAGAGCTGTATAATTCTGCATACAGTCCTACTGACTTATTTCGAAGGGTGCAGCCTAAAAACTTGTCATGAGACACTAAACCCATTAAAACTGGTGGTATAAATGCCATCCTAATTGTTAAAATGACAATATTAAATGTTATATATGAGTGGCGCCGTGGCTCACTTGGTTAATCCTGCGCCTGCAGTGCCAGCATCCCATATGGACGCCGGGTTCTAGTCCCAGTTGCTCCTCTTCCAGTCCAGCTCTCTGCTGTGGCCCAGGAAGGCAGTGGAGGATGGCCCAAGTGCTTGGGCCCCTGCACCCGCATGGGAGACCAGGAGGAAGCACCTGGCTCCTGGCTCCCAGCTTCGAATTGGTGTAGCTCTGGCCTTAGCGGCCATTTAGGGAGTGAACCAACGGAAGGAAGACCTTTCTCTCTCTCTCACTGCCTTACTCAACTGTCAAATAAAAAAAATGTCATAGGCAACATATAGATAGGTTTAAGTGTAAAAGTGATCATATAAATAACATCAAGTGCCTGGTAATAACAATAAAATTTAAAAGGAAGGAATGTCCAATATGGGAAGCAGTCCACACAGAAGACTCCTAGGATGACACTCGCTATAAATAACAGTCTGATCTCAGAATCAACCCTTAAGATTTCCAGGTCTGGCTGAAAGGCCTCTGAGAGCATTTCAGGCATGGAAAGCCAAGACTATGTGACACGAAGGACTATGCTACATGAAGGATCTCTGTGAGACCTCAGTGGAAAGAAAACGCCATCAAAGAAGGATGTACTTTTCTCTGAAGGGAGGAGAGAACTTCTAGTTTGCTTATGGCTGTGTCCAAATACTGATGGAGTCTGGTCACAAAAGGCTTCTGTAGCCTTGGCAGCCCATGGCAAGAGCCTTGGGTGATCACTGACATCATAAATAAGAGTTTCAATTGTTAAAGGAAGAACAGAATTCACTGTACATGTACTCCCCATGTAGGACCTCCGCCCTTAATGAGTTATACTATGAGAATTAACTGCAAATTTTGTTCTCAAACTGTGCTCTATATTTTTTTTTCTGTATGTGGGTGCAAACTGTTGAAATCTGTACTTAACATTGAGTTGGTCCTTTGTATATAAAATCAAACTAAAAAGGAACCATGATGAAAAAGGGGATGGGAGAGGGAGAAGGAGGTAGGATGGGAGTCGGGATGGAAGGGGGTTGTGGGGAAAAGAACCACTATATTCGTAAAGTTGTACCTATGAAAAATGCATTCATTAAATAAAAGCTAAAATAAATAAAATTGCATTTTTGAATCAGCATAACAAAATTTGTACTCAGGATGCTAACTATAAAGCAGCATGTGGGGTAATAAACCAAAGATACCTTTCCTTGTGATTCTAAACTTGAAACCAAATAAACAGCAGAAGATAAAAGGTCCATACATCCACTTTGGAACCTCTATTGTTCAAGAGAACATTCCTGATTAGGGAGAATGATTTTAGCACATAATAAGTTTACTTCCCAATTTTAAATGAAATAAAGGGTAGAGAAAGGATGACTGGGACTCGGCACTCGAAGAAGAACTGAAACCACACTAATATATAAAATCTCAGGGATTAACTTAAATCTAATATGAATTTGGCAGTGATTATATGTTGTAACTAATAATAACTAGAAATGTTATGGTAAATATTTTTATCAAATAATATTATAATGATTTGGTTAATGACTCATCAACTAAAGATTATGCACTATTTAATATGATATGATAAAATATAATATTTAAGATTCTATTTCTAATTCAGTTCCAATACCTAGTATCTCATTTTTAATTCATCCCAGTCTAGCAATTATTTCTTTCACAGATTATACCAATGATATTTATGTAAAATGTTCATACCACAGTCATGGTCATATAGATTTTCTTATATGTTATATTCTCTTAAGAATTTTATAGTTATTTAGAATTTACATCTTTAATTCAACTGAGAATGGTGTAAATTGTGGACCTAGACTATCTCTCTCCCTCTCTCTGTGTGTGGCCACTTGTTTCAACACTATTTGTTGAAAAAAATCTGTTTCATTATATTATCTTTGCTGTTTTATGAAAGCTTAGTTCACCATACCTATAGCAGCCTTTTTCTTGGCTCTCTATTCTGTTTCATTGATTTGTTGGCTTTTTTTCCCAAAACTACCACTGTTCCTTGATTACTATAGCTATATAGCAAGTTTTTAAATCAATAGTAACACAAATTTTAGAATCATTTTATCAAGATTCAAAATATAATCTGTGGAGATATTTATTGAAATTGAGTTGACTCTGTAGATCAAATTGTGAACTGACATCTTAAAAATATTTGAGACTTGCTACTTGCTGTATTCTAACAAACGATTTCTTTATGCCTTATTTATTTCAACCACAAAACTGGGAACAAACTGTGAACTCCTAAGATGATGATGTACACCTCATCTGACGACTGCTGTCTAGGGCCTCCTAAACCTGGCTGCTATAGACTAAATAAACACATCAAAAGTTAACCTCAACCATGGGGTTAATTCAATGAGACCAGAAAGAATATTGAAAAATAAAAATCTGTCATAAAAGCCTTCATTGTGGAGATCCCAAGATGACTAAATAGGGAAAAGATGTGCTGATTGAAACAAGTGGAAGAGAGCGGAAGTGTATTATTCCGAGCAGAGTTGGAAAGAGGCTTATAACGGAAATTCTACAAAAAGAAAAGGGACACCATGGAGCAGGATGGAAAGAGCAGACAGACACGCAGCAGTGAGTCGGGGGACATCTCACACAACCCCCATAGCTGAGGGCTAGAGGAGATGCCAGCTTCTCAGAGGTGGGTGAGGGCAGATTGTGGCAGCTGATGCCACTGGTGATAATCCATGAGTGAGATCCTTATGGAACACACTGACTTTGAGTCTGACCTGGAGCCCTAGCTACCTAATCCATTAATGGAAAAGCACATTTTTTTCTCACTATCTTCCCAAAAGAATGCCTGATAACCATAACCGGCAGGGAGAAGGCACTATCTTGACATCAGTATAGGCTGTGGCTCCTCACCCTTGTATGACAAAGGGAATTTCACCAGAGAGGAAAAAAATGCGTTTCACACTTTGAGTCTGGCTGGGAAGTTTGACAGGGGGCTGGTCACTCAGAATGGTGAGGTGCCCCCATTCTCTCAACCTATCATAAGGCACTGGGTTCAACTGGCAAGGCATAACACCCAAAGGCGGCAAGCTCTGGATTTGATTCTGTTCTCCTCAAGGACAGAGAAGACTTGTAGGATGAGGAGGGATCATCTGCACCCTGTGATTATGGGAGACTTGTGTACTGTGACTGTGGGAATCCTGTGACTGCACAATAGGACATGGGGTGTAGCTGGGTCTCTGGGCAATCACTGTGTCTGGAGTCAGAAGCTCAGAGCTCCCTGATTGCCTGTGCTGGATCATTTAAAGTGTTCCATGCTCACACTGAGGACTACACAGATCCTTTGTGTGGTTCATGTACCAGTGCACTGAGGGTTATAGCCACTGTGGGCTAACCCTGGGCATTAATCAGCTTGGAATAGAGGAGGTGAGAGTGTATATTGTATATTCCAACAGGCACGATCATACCCTTCCTCATTCCAACAATAGAGGAGAGCTACCACAACCAACTTGGGTGTCACCCTAGATTCTCACACCACCCTTGAACACTGACCAAGAACTCCCTAACCCCACTAGCACAGGCCTCTGGGTATTCATTAAAGGATCAGACACTCCACTAAGCCACAAATGCATAGTTCAAAGTTAAAACCCATCAATAGGGAAAACCAGCAAGTATTTATACAAAAGCAGGAAAAATGCAGAAATACAAGAAACAAGAATGAGGAAGATGGCATGATTCCCACAAAGGAATACAGCAACACTTCTATATTAGAAAGTGAAGAAGAAGAGACTGAGGAAATGCAAAAGAATGAGCATAGGATTACTCAAAAGCCATGAGAGACAAATTCATAAGTTAAAGAAATCCATACATGACATGGAGGAAAAATTTTCCCATGAGATAGAGATTTGGAGAGAAATTAAGCCCAAACATGAGAAATGAAGAATTGAATGGAAAATAAAAAAGACAGTAGAAAGCCTTAAAACAGACGTGGTGAGGCAGAAAAAAGAATATCCAAGCTAGAAAACAAATCTTTGGAAATATCTCAGTCAGACCAAAAAAAGTAGAAGAAGAAAGAAAGAGAAAGAAGAAGAAAGAAGAAAGAAGGGAAAGGAGGGAAGGAAGGAGAAGAAAAAATGGGAAATATTAAAAATAATGTTCAAGATATATGGGATTCTATCAAACAACCCAAAGTATAGGTCCTAGCAGTTTCTGAACGTGTGGAAAGATAAACGTGTGAATTAGAAGGCTTATTCAGTGAAATATTATGAGAAACATTCCCTAATTTGGAAAAAGAAAGGGGAATCCAAGTTCAACAAGCACACAGCACTTCTAATAGACATGACCAGAAAAGATCTTCACAACAATCCATTATAGTCAAACCTTTAGTAGTAAAACAAAGAAAACATTCTAAAGTGTATAGGTGAGAAATGCCAGATAACGTCAGAAGATCTCTGATTGGACTCATAGATGATTTCTCATCAGGAAACCTGCAGGTTAGGAGAGAATATAGACAATAGTCCACTTTTCTTTTTTTTTTTTTTTTTAAGATTTTTTAATTATTTATTTGAGAGACAGAATCACAGACAGAGAGAGGGAGAGACAGAGAGAAAGGCCTTCTATCTGCTGGTTCACCCCAAAGATGGCCGAATTGGCCAAAGCTGATCCAATCTGAAGCCAGGAGGCAGGAGCCTCTTCGGAGTCTCCCACGTGGGTGCAGGGGACCAAGCAAGTCGGCCACATTCTACTGCTTTCCCAGGCCATCAGAAGAGAGCTAGATAAGAAGTAGAGCAGCCTGAATTAGAATCAGCAAAAATATGGGATTGTCATGCCACAGGCAGAGGCTTATTAGCCCACTATACCACAGCACCAGCCCTAATCCTTGTCTTCTTTAAAGAAAAAACACTGGCCGGTGCCTCGGCTCACTAGGCTAATCCTCTGCCTGTGGCACCAGCACCCCGGGTTCTAGTCCCCGTTGGGCCACCAGATTCTGTCCTGGTTGCTCCTCTTCCAGCCCAGCTCTCTGCTGTGGCCTGAGAGTACAGTGGAGGATGGCCCAGGTCCTTGGGCCCTGAACTCGCATGGGAGACCAGGAGAAATACCTGGCTCCTGGCTTCGGATCAACGCAGCATGCCAGCTGAACGCGCCGGCCATAGTGGACACTTGGGGGATGAACCAATGGAAAAAGGAAGACCTTTCTCTCTGTCTCTCTCTCTGTCTAACTCTGCTTGTCAAAATAAAAAAAGAGAGAGAGAGAGAGAGAGAGAGAGAAAAAACACTGTGGGGCTAGCACTGTGGCATAGTGGGTAAAGCCACCGCCTGTAGTGCTGTCATCCCATATGGGTGCGCTGCACCACTTCCAATGTAGCTCTCTACTGTGGCCTGGGAAAGCAGAAGAGGACGGCCCAAGTCCTTGGGCCCCTGCAACCCCATGGGAGACCTGGAAGAGGCTCCTAGCTCCTGGCTTTGGACCAGCTCAGCTCCAGCTGTTGTGGCCAAGTGGGGAGTGAACCAGTGGATGGAAGACCTCTCTCTCTCTCTCTCTGCCTCTGCTTCTCTGTAGCTCTGCCTTCCCAATACATAAATCTTCAAAAAGAAATACTGCACCTGCAAACTTCTGATTTACTAATGAAGATGAAATAAAGCCCTTCAAAATAAACAGAAATTAATACATTTTGTTACAACTTGTCCAGCCTTAAATATGATGCCTAAGGGTGTACCACACACAGAAACACAGAAATATAGTTATCAATTGGAAAGAATGTGAAGCCAGAAATCTCCTAGTAAAAGTATAAAGGAAATCCAAAGTAAACAATAGAGATATTTACCAGAAAATTGTGGGGGCAAGTCATCACTCATCAATAGTCACCTTCAATGTAAATAGCCTAAATTCTCCAATTAAAAGACACACACTTGATGAATGGTTTTAAACACAAAACTCATCTATTTACTACTTACAAATAACACACCTCACAAACAAAGATACATACAGACTGAAAGTGAAAGTGTAGAAAAAGGTATTCCATGATAATGAAAAGTCAAAACCAGCTGGTGCAGCCATCCTAATATCAAACAAAATAGATTTTAACACAAAAACTATAAAAAGAAACAAAGAATAGGATTATGTAATGACTAATGGATCAATTCAACAAGAATATGTAACTATAAATAACATATATGCACCCAATGCCAGGGACCTGGCTATTTAAAACAAATGTTAATGGATCAAAAGGGAGTCATAAACTTCAATGAAATAGTAACTGGGGGCTTCAACACCCCACATTCAGCATTGGACAGATTAACAAGACAAAAAAAAAAAACCAACAAAGAAACAAAAGACTAATCTATACTATGGGCCACATGAACTAATTAATAGCCCCAAAACATTTCATCTCACATTTGAGAAATACATATTCCTTTCATCAGTGCATGGAATTTTCTCTAGGACATACTGTATGCTAGGACATATAGCAAGCTGCAGCAAGTTAAATTTAAAAAACTGAAGGCATACCTCACATTTTTTTTTCTGTCCACAATGGAATGAAACTGGAAATTAACAACCTAAGAACCTCTAGGAAGAGGTTGAACAAGCACAATGAAATTGAACAACATGCTCCTGAATGAAGAGTATCATCCAAAAAGGATATAAAACAACCCTGGAAATGATTAAAGATGTAAATACAACAAATAGAATCTTATGGGAAGGGCCGATGTTGTGGCATAGCAGGTAAAGCTGCTGCCTACAGTGCCGACATCTCACATGGGCACAGGTTCAAGTCCTGGCTGGTCCACTTCTAATCCAGCTCTCTGCTATGGCCTGGGAAAGCAATAGAAGATGGCCCAAGTCCTTGGGATCCTGCACCTGCATGGGAGACCTAGAAGAAGCTCCTGGCTCCTGACTTCAAATTGGCATGGCTCCTGACTTCAAATTGGCACAGCTCCGGCTGTTGCAGCCAACTGGGGAGTAAACCAGCAGATGGAAGATCTCTTTCACTCTGCCTCTCTTTCTCTCTGTGTAACTCTGACTTTCAAATTTAAAAAAATAAATCTTTAAAAAAAGTCTTACGAGATATATCAAAAGCAGTGTTAAGAGGGAAGTTTATAGCAATTAGTGCCTACACCAAGAAACTAGAAAAGCATCAAATAAATGAGTTATTAGTGCATCTCAAGGACCTAGGGAAACAACAGCAAACCAAAACCCAAATAAGCAGGAGAAAAGAACTAGTTAAAATTAGAGAAGATATAAAAATTGAAACAAACAAACAAAAAAAAACAGTACAAAAGATCAGTGAAATGAAGAGCTAGTTTTCTGAAAAGAAATAAGCAAAACTTAGAAACCATTGGCCTAATCGCCAATAATAAAAGAGGGAGAAAACTCAAATCAATAAAATCAGAGATGAAATGGAGATGTAACAACAGATACCAGAGAAATAAAAAGAATCATCAGGAATTACTAAAAATAGCTATATGACAGCAAATTGCAAAATCTTGAAAAATGGATAGATTTCTGTGCATATACAACCTATCAGAATTAAATAAAGAAGGGCCGGCGCCATGGCTCAACAGGCTAATCCTCCGCCTTGCGGCACCGGCACACCGGGTTCTAGTCCCGGTCGGGGCACCGGATTCTGTCCCGGTTGCCCCTCTTCCAGGCCAGCCCTCTGCTATGGCCCGGGAGTACAGTGGAGGATGGCCCAAGTGCTTGGGCCCTGCACCCCATGGGAGACCAGGAAAAAGCACCTAGCACCTGGCTCCTGCCATCGGATGAGGGCGGTGCACCGGCCGCAGCGCGCCGACCACGGCAGCCATTGGAGGGTGAACCAACGGCAATGGAAGACCTTTCTCTCTGTCTCTCTCTCTCACTGTCCACTCTGCCTGTCAAAAAAAAAAAAAAAAAAGAATTAAATAAAGAAGACACTGAAAACCTAAACATACCAATAATGAAGACGGAGATTGAATCAGTAACAAAGACCCTCCCAACAAAGAAAAGCCCAGGGCTAGATGGCATCACTGCTAAATTCTACAAGACTTTTAAAGAAATATTAACGCCAATTCTGGTAGAACTATAAAAATGGTTGAAAGGGAAAGAATCCTCTCAAACTTCTTTAGTGATGTCAGCAACACCTTAATTCCAAAGCCAGCAAAAATACAACAGAGAAAAAGAAGTATAAACCAATAACACTGATGAACAAAGATGCAAGAATCCTCAACAAAATACTAGCCAATTGAGTCCAACAAGACATCAGACAGATCATTAACCTGCACCAAGTGGGATTCATCCTTGGTACGCAGGGATGGTTCAATATACACAAATCAATAAACGTGATGTATCACATCAAAAATTGAAGAATAAAAACCATAGGATTATCTGAATAGATGCAAAGAATGTATTTGATAAAATACAACCTTGTTTTCATTATAAAAACCTTAAGCAAATTGGGTATAGGAGGAACATTCCACAACACAATCAAGGTGATCTATGACAAACCCATAGCTAGAATCTTATTTAATGAGGAAAAATTAGAAGCATTCCCACTAAGATCCAGAACCAGACAAGGATGCCCACTAACACCATTGCTATTCAATACAGTCCTGCAAGTTTTAGCCAGAGCCATTAGACAAGAAAAATAAATCAAATGGATAAAATTGTGAAGGAGGAAGTCAAACCAACCTTATTTTCAGAATACACAATTCTGTACATAGGGGATCCAAAAGATTCCACTGAGAGATTATTGAGACTCATAAAAGAGTTTGGTAAAGTGGCAGGATATAAAGTTAACACATAAAAATCAATAGCCTTTGTATACACATACAATGGCATGGCTGAGAAAGAACTTCTAAGATTAATCCATTCACATTAGCTACAAAAAATTAAATGCTTTGGAATAAATTTAACCCTGGATCTCAAAGATCTCTATAATGAAAATTACAAAACATTAAAGAAATAGAAGAATCCACAAAGAAATGTTAAAATTTTCCATGTTCATGGATTGGAAGAATTAATATAATCAAAAGTCCATTCTTCCAAAAGCAATTTATAGATTCAGCATGATCCTAGTCAAAATGCTGACATTCTTCTCAGATCTAGAAAAAATGATGCTAGAATGCATATGGAAACAGAAGAGATCCAGAATAACTAACAGAACCAAAGCCAGAGGCATCACAATACCAAATTTCAAGATATACTGCCAGCCACTTATAATCAATACAGCCTAGTAATGGCACAAAAATTGACAGGTAGACCAATGCAGTGCATCTACTGGCAACTAATCTTTGACAAAAGCACTAGAGAACCAACCCCTGGAGAAAGGACAGTCTTCAACAAATGGTCCTGGGAAAATTGAATCTCTGTGTGCAAAAGTATGAACCAAGATCCTTACCTTACACCTTATAAAAATTAACTCAAAATGGATTGAGGATTGAATCTATGACCTGATACCATCAAAATACTAGAGGAGAACATTGGAGAAACTGTGAAACATTGGCATAGGCAAACACTTCTTGGGAAAGATCTCCAAAGCACAGGTAATAAAAGCAAATACAAACTAGTGGGATTACATTAAGCAAAGAAGATTCTGAACTGTAAAGGAGACATTCAACAAAGTGAAGTGGCAATTCCTTGCAAAAAGTGGGAGAAAATCATTGCAAACTATGCAACTGATAAAGGATTAATATCCAGAATCTATGGAAAGCTCAGGAAATTCAACAACAAAACAAACAAACCAGTTAAGAAATGGGCAAAAGACTTGAAGAGGAATCATTCAAAAGATGATGAAATCGAAACAGCAAAAGACATATGAAAGGATGCTCAGAATTATTAGTCATCAGGGAAATGCAAATCAAAACCACAATGAGGTTTCATCTCAAGTTAGAATGACTCTCATACAGAAATTAAAAAATGAATAAATAAATAGTTGTGAGGATGTAGGAAAAAGTTTTCCTAATCCACTTTTGTTGGTAATGCATGCTAGTATTGCCATTGTGGAAGAGAGTATGGAGATTCCTCACAAATTTGAAAATCTATCTGCCATATAACCCAAACACTATTAGGAATTTGCCCAAAGAAATGAGAACAGCATATGAAGGAGATATCTATACCCTCATGTTTATTGTAGCTCAATTCACTATAGCTAAGATATGGAATTCACCTAAATGCCCATCACTGATGACTGGATAAAGTACATGTGATATATCTACACTATGGAATATTACTCAGCCATATAAAAGAATGAAATCCCGTTTTTCACAACAAAATGGATGCAACTGGAAACCATTATTCTTACTGAAATCAGCCAGTCCCCAAAAGACAAACATCATAAGTTTTCTTTGTTCTGTGTTAACTACCAGAGTACAAAAAACTGTTATGTATATTAGTGAAATTGGCATTGTGAGAATTGATTACTGTTTTTAGCACTTGTCTCTTCTGTTGTGGAACTTTTTGTTGAATGTTTTACTTAACAAAGGGTTAATCTTATGATTATAAAATAAACTGAAAGCATGCAATTGTAAAAGTTAAAAGAATGAATAAGACAGAAAGGGTGAGGGAGGGTGGAAACATGGGCGGCAGGGTGGGAAGTATCACTGTGCTCTCAAATCTGTATATATGAAATAAGTGAAATTTGTTCACCTTTTATAAACAAAAAAAAATAAAAATAATACTGATATTATTTAAGACATTTCATGTGATATGTGTAAGTATTATGTCTACCACATGAATATTCAATATCATTATAGTAATAACATAATTCATCAGGACTTCCAATGTTATAACTTAGAAATAATTAAGAATTACTACAAGCAATAGGTTCTTATTGTCTATAGTCAGTGGCCTGGATTTGGAGGCTGAGGATTTGCGTAATCATGTTCTTTAAATGTAATTTTCTAGAGGATTTCATGGGCCACTCAAGTCTTACAAGTCTTAAGAACATTTTTTGGAGTGAATGAGTGCTGAAATGTGTAACTGCTGAAAAGTATAACTGCTAAAAATCTTTTGATGATGAATTAACAGTGTCCTTGTCTCTACAGCTAACTACTGGTAATTTTCATCTATTACTCATTTATATATGGACTATCCCCTAGAAATCTTTCCAGAAAAGAAAGAAGATCTAGACCTCTTCTATAGGGAATTTTTCCACTCATACATCTATTCATCTGACCTCTACCACTGTGACAGGTTTTCTGGATCTGGGAGAATTTGCAAACTAATTCTATCCCTAACAAGTTTCCTGCCTGAAATCTGGATTCATGAAAAGTAAAGACTGTCTATTATCTTACCTCATAGCTGAGCTGCATTTATGAGTCACCTGAATCTCATTTACTTACTTCTTAAAGCAGTTATAAATTACCCTATTCAATTTCACTTTATCTTATTACAATTGAATACATCAATTAGTTACTAGAAGGAGACAGGAAAAACTAGGCTAACAGAGACTTCTGGGTTCATTCAGCAGAGTATATAACTAAATTTCACAAAAAATTCAATGGCTGTAATTGTCATCCTTCTAATGGTGGCAACCAAATTTGTATCCCAACAAAAATATCTGTTTTGAATTTCAGATCCATTGATTGAATTGTCTGCTGAACTGTCACTATAGTCTCACAAGCAACTGCTATTCAATTAATCATTCAAGCCAATGCTAACCTGTTTCTTCCACATTGCTTTTCAGTAAATGGTACCACTATGGTCAGATACCTAGCCCTGCAATTTTCCTCTGTCTACTTTCTTATATTCTTACTGGCAGTCCTGAATTGTGGTACTCATCACCTTCTGTACATATTGTAAAAATTGTTGCCTAATTACTTCTTCACTCTCTCCCTTGGTCCACTATATTTTCTATACTACCAGCAATATGATGTTTAAACAAATATGAACTTTGTCTCCTGTGGGTGAAGTTCAGTGACCTTCCTTTCCAGACAACATCATGTGCCACTGATCTCACTCCGCCCTAACTATATGTCATGAACTCCAGCCACCATCATAAACTCCCATTAGTCAACAGACACCAAACATGCATACTCAAACAACTTTAGGTTTACTTAGCTTATTGCAGCAAGAAAGAACACACATGAGAGAAATATCAAAATGACTGCATCAAAAGGTGTTACAAGGGACTTATAACAATATTGGAATTTATGCTTAGTGATTCTAAGGATGACTTAGTGAGTTGTAGAAAATTGTGTGTAGATGTTATCAGGTAGGAAGAACAAATCAATGACTGGATATTTTCATTTTAATCTAGGAGGGAAAAGAGTTCAAAGTATAGCTAGAACTGTCACTGGTGAGGGGACAGCAGTAACTCACACTTGCCTGCAGGAGGGGCTGTTTAGTTACTAGTGTAGTTGCAAAGTGTCCTTTATCTATCTTATTCCATTGTGGTCACAGAGTGGCCTTGGCCAAGTATTGATTATATTCTGAGAAAGTTGTTTATGTGTAGTTGGGAACACAAAGGTCAAGCTGTCAGCTTCCAGCAGTGAACTGCTAGGATTGTTTTTCACTTTCTCACTACCCATGTCGAGTTGTACAACCAGGTTTACCAAACAATTTGCAGCCTCCTGAAAGACAGGCTCTTCTTAATTTATAAGTGTTGACAGAATTGGTTTTCAGAAACTGAAAAACCTCAACTGTACATCTCCATGATTTCTTCTTACTTATTCTTTAGGATTCTTTCTATGCTCTTGTATATGTGCATATACAGAAGAAACACTTTAAACATAAAACATTGATTTTTAAAAAGAAGCCAGACAAAAATTAAGTAAAATAAAGTGAACTTTCATTAATTCATTTGCAAGCTTTTTTTTTCTTTATTCTATTTTAATCATTCTCATTCCTTGGGATTTATACTTCGTTTTTATCTCTATACACACTTACATATAATTATAATCACTGAGCAACTGACATATTTAAGTACACAGACTAAATTTCCAATGTGTTTTTAACACTCTTTCTTGGTAACTCTTAAGCATGGGTTGAAAGTGTCTGTGTACTTGTTAATATCCTCCCTTCACAAGATTGGCATATCCTTGATATCCTCAATACCTGATAAATCTTAACAATGCCTCCATGACACCTGCATTGAGCAGGTTCTCTGGATGAATGTATAAAGGATTGTGTTAGAGTACTATAGATTAGTTATGTGGGAAAACAAATCACTAGAAAATTCCTCTTATGAACATAGAATCACGACCAAAGGAACTAGTTAAGAAGCTTAAATTAACACAGTTGGGGCTGTCTCTCATTTCAGGATTAGTATTAAAGGTCATTTCACAAGTATTCTCCCATCATTTAGAGATCTAGAATGAGTGTTTCACATTCTACTTTTCATAATCAGTTCCTTTGAGATTTTGTGGCTTCCTAGACTCCTGTGCTACAGGTTTACTACAAACTACATATGAAACAGCACTGAGGGACCCATTGTTTCAATCACAATCTTACCTTACAATCCACTCCTTTGGCTGTCTCAAATGTACTTTCTTGGGATTGGGAGTATTCTAATCTTTTCAGGTTAAAGGCTGGAAAATATGAAGAAATTTTCTATACTCCTCTGTGACACTTACCATATGAATTGGTTCAAATGAGATTTGATAAGAACCAGAAATGGATAGTGAGGTAGAGAGGTTCTCTGAAATATTGATGTTCAGTATCATTTAGTAAAAAGAGACCCACATCTTTAATACTTAATATGCAACAATGTCTTTCAATATAAGTTGTATCTTTTATATCAATGAATAAATGTGTACCTGATAAAAATGAAGGCAAATATCAAAGGTACAAATCTATGGCACAGAAAGTTAAGTCATCATTTGTGCTATGTACATTCCATTTTGGAATGCTTGGAATTAAACCCCACATCCACTTCTGCTTCTGATCCAGGTTCCTGCTAATGCACACACAGGGAGGCAGTTAATGTTAACTTAAGCAGTTGGGTTCCTGCTATCCACATGGGAGACACAGATGAAATTACTGGCTCCTGCTTTGTCCTTGCCCAAACTCTGTGCCTCTGCTGCCATGGGCACTCAGGGAATGAAAGAATGGAAGGAGATAATTCTCATTCTCATCTCTCTCTCTCTATCTCTCTCTTTCTCTCTCTCTCTCTTGCTTGCTCTAACTCTCTTTCCCCTATCCCTTCTTTCCTCTCTCCCTGTCACTCTGCCTTTCAAATACATATAAATAAGAGAATTATTGATATAGTTAAGCAAGAATATTCAAAACTACAGATAAAACATGGAAAAGAAATGGCTGAACTGGAACTTTGTGAGTATATGTGTACATGTATGTACAGGAAACATACAAAATAAATAACATTAATGTAATGCACATGAAGAGATTTGTCTATATAATAAAAATGACCTCAGAAAGTATATTCCCCCAAAATTATATTAATAAACCTATTGGATAGAGTTGTTTGTAATTGTCCACTTAAAATAGTCCACCTAAAATAGACTACACACCTTTAGATTGGAATGAAATCATATTCTGTAAAAAGAATTGCCCCATGATTCTGGTCTTCTCTTAAAAAGACAAAAGTCTCTAAATACATTTTATGTTTGGTACACAGAGTTACTCTTCATTGGAAGTGAGAAGTAACTAATTCATTGGTGACACAGTATGAAGTCTAATGTACCAGGAAGGCTATATGATTCCTGAAGTATGAAAAATCACTTTTCTGAGTTTATAAAAGATTAAGAATAGAATGACAAAATGTTCTATGCAAAGAGTGGAACATGCTGAAGAGCAAGATATAGAATTGTGGCATAATTATGTTTGCTTTTATAGAAAATATGTAGTATTAAAAGGTTGGTATGTGATTAAAATGTAATTTTTACAAGTTTTTTAAGTGACTTGTTTTCAGGGTAGCCATTTGGTACAGCAGTCAAGAATCTGCTTGGTACATCCTCATGCCCAGTTTTAGTAGCTGGGTTTGACATCTGACTCTGCTTTCCATTCCAGCTTCAAGCTAACGCGTTCTCTAAGAGGCAGTGATAATGGTTCAGATAGTAGGGTTTCTGATACCCAAAGGGGAGACCAGGATTAAGTTCTGGGAATCTCAGCTTTGGACCCAGTCAGAGATCACTAGGGGATTTTGGAGACTGAAATAGAAATGACAGATCACTGCCTCTCTCTCCATCTCTCTGCCTTCCAAATAAATTAAATATTTTTAAAATATTCTGTTTTTGTCTTTTTGAGTTGTATTATTAAACTTCTAGTTTACAAATATGTACCTCAAATATAAAAAATATTCAAAATAAGAGTAAGACTATGCTTTTCAATGTTAAGAACTTGAAAAAACGTCTCACATACATTGGTATAGACTCTTTTTCATTTTACTAGTAAAAAAAAATGAATCTGACGGATCTAAAAGCTATTTATTTGGATATCAGAAGTTTTATAATACATTTAATAAGATTAGTTATCTTTATTCATTGGTATTTTCTGAAGATCTATTTTAAAAGGAAACTATTTTCCCGATTCAATTAATCTATAGATACCATTTTAGAGAACTAATCTTAACTTTCATATCAAAATTCTAAAACTGTAATAGAAGCCATTCCCATGAATTATAGTAGCTGGGATAAATGCATTAGGACACACAGCATTATTTACAAAGAAAAGATTCACACAGCACTACTAGCAGTAGCTTACAATTTCAAATATTTGATAATGCTTTAAACTAGTTTAGAAAACCCTAAATTTAACACGTCTACTGCCATGTTAGCAATTTCTAAAAATAAGAATTTTTATAACAGGACATACAGTATGGGCTTCATTCTCTAACTTCTGATTCCATTTACAGAAGCATTTAGGAAACTAAGATGTTAAAATGCCTTTATGTATTAAAACATCACATTGTACACCATAAGTAAAGACAATTGTTGTTAATAGAATAGATTAGAATAGAACAATAGAACATGATATAAATTAGCATTTGTAGTAAAATTTAAGCTTAAGGCATCAAAAATGAGGTTGGAGAATTTTAATTAAACTTGAAGCCACCTGAAGCAATCTTATACTAAACTAGACCAAATACCAATAATAACACAAAGACTACTAATAAAACAAAGATAACTATTAATAGTAATTAAACCAAGATATTAAGAAAGGATATTATGGAAGAATTTATATTTTAAATAAATAAAAATATATTAAAATAGGAAGGATTAAATGGTACACCTTTAGCACAATGAATTAGCTAAAATATAACAGGGAAATTTTACTTAAAACATGGAAGACAGACAAGCTATTTATAAACAAATAATTAGAAAAAGTTCTCTGTAACGAAATGAGGATCTATAGCAACAGCTAAAAGTCAGTTACCCAAAGCAGAATTTATGTTCAACTTTAAATTTACCTTAAGAAGAATCAATCCTAATGTATCCATAAGATGGAAGGATCATTAAAAATAGGTTAAAATCTTCCTCACAGAGTAATGACTCATGCATAAAATTATAATTGGATTAAAAGCAGCACTAATGACACATTCATTCCAGTCCAACAATAAATACATCTAATAAAATCACCTCATGCAATATTTAACGTTATATGCAGACTAAAAATTAATATGAGTAATAAGGAATATTTTACTAAATAAGCCCTTATCAAAAGTAATGTCATCAATAGTGATGATTCAGACAGAAACAAAAATGTGAATGGATTAGTTTAGCATACTAATAATATAAGCATAAATGCAATAATGATTATAAGTTAAAATAACCTAGTAAACATTCAATATTCTATTAACTAAAATAGCTAATAAAACTTTTGCTTATTAATTGGATATGAAAAGTTAATATCTAAATAACTAGCATAGAGTCCAGTGCTGTGGCATAATGGGTTAAGCTACTGCTTTTGACACTGACATGCCTTGTGTGCTAATTACAGTCCCAACTACTTTGCTTCCCGTCCAGCTCCCTGATAAGGCACCTGGAAAGGCAGAAGAAGATGACCCAATTGCTTAGGCCACTGCCATCCATGTGAGAAACCTGGATGGAGTTCCTACTCCTGGTTTTGGCCTGGTCCAGACCTGGGTTCTTCAGCAATTTGGTGAGTGAAACAACAGATGGAAGAATATCCTGCTCTTTCACTCTCTCATTCTCTCATTCTCTCTTCTCTCTCTCTTCCTGTGTCCCTCTGCCTTTCAAATAGATAAATAAATTTTAAGTAGCTAAAGTAATCATGATCTGAATTAATTATTTGGCTGAGGTGATCTTAAAGTATAGAAAAGCCATCAAATGATCAAAGCTAGACAAGTAATTCGGAATACACAATTATTACTAGATGATCCCAAATTTTTACCAATAAAATAGATTTTTCAAATAGTAACAATGAAATTCTATTTTAGAAAACATTTTAAATCATATTAAATTTTATGATTGTATTGTTGCATCCATTTATCCAAAACATAAAACATTTATTTAAGAGGCTTGAGTGTATGGGTTATTGTGGGAGAAACCTGTGTGCTCCATCATCATGTTCTATGTAACATGAGTTCGGATCACAACAATTCCATTTTGTTATTTTTTTTTAAGATTTATTTAATTTATTTGAAAGAGATACAGAGGGAGGTAGAGACAGAGAGAGAGGGGTATTCCAATCGCTGGTTCACTCCCCAAATGGCTGCAATGACTGGAGCTGAGTCAATCTGAAGCCAAGTCAGGCAGGAGCTTCTTCCCTTTCTCCCATGTGGGTACAGGGGCCCAAGGACTTGGGCCATCCTCTGTTGCTTTCCTAGGCACATTAGCAGAGAGCTGGATCAGAAGTGGAGTAGCTGGGACTGGATCTGGTACCCACATGAGATGCAGGCACTGCAGGCCGGGGCTTTAAACTGCTGCACCACAGAGCCGGCCCCTTGGTTATTCTTTATATACAAATGTCTCATGGTGTGAAACACAGAAAGGCATAGGCCTTTCTAATATGTATGACAGAAAAATAGTTTGTCCACATTGAACTTCAAAAAGAACCAACTATTATAGTCTACATGAAGAAGCACTTTGACCTCTAATGTTATCAACACCAAAATAGGTTATTGTACCAGTGATGGTCTTAATCCATGAATAAACAT
Organism: Sylvilagus floridanus; assembly: GCA_949820135.1. NCBI lineage: Eukaryota > Metazoa > Chordata > Mammalia > Lagomorpha > Leporidae > Sylvilagus > Sylvilagus floridanus. The sequence continues at coordinate 58,201,033 of OX463243.1, forward strand.
TAGACCACCCTAATGCCCTATTCACTAGTAGATTTACATCTAGAACTATCATGTGTCTTACCTGTCTGGAGCTTTCTTAGCACTGCAGTCAGTCAAGCTCATACTGTGCTCATATCAGAACACTCTAGCAGTAACACAAATTCACCATGAGTTCACATAGGCAATTATTCTGTGAAATGTAACAATAATTGCATATATATGCAGATATGTCATTGATGTTACCAGCTAACTCCCCTAAATTATGAGTCTTAATCGACTTTTACCTTTTAGGGAAAGGCAAGAGAAATCACAACAAGGTTTTAGCTGCCTTTTTGAATTTGCAATTCAATGCATAAGATAAACTCCCAGTTTGGTAAAATTAGAAACCATCCTAAGTATAATGGCTTTAAGTTTATTCTTAGTCTTCTTGAATAATTTTTCTACTCAACAAATCGCAAACTGGTTACTATATATCCTTGATCATTAACCTACAGTAGCAGAGACAACATGAATGTACTAATTCAATTTAATCTTAATCAATGAGGGTTTTTATTAGGAGGCACTCAGATTTTTAACTGATTACTATTGCCTATGACTTCGTAATATTTTTTCTTTGAATAATGCCATTTTAATCAGGGGATTTGGAACCTTATTAAGGCCATTAATGACAGGTGCTCTAGATACAACATTTTAATAAATAAATTAACTTTTGATATTTACCCCCATAGTTCCTTTTACTTGCTGGCACCATTGACAGCAGGCACCAAAGCATGAACAGCGTGGGCAATGTGACCTAGCATTAGCTGGCAATCTAACACCTGAAACAGAAGGATTTTAGCTGTTGTTTTGCTCACTTCTGGGTAACATCAACTTCAGGAACCATTAATCTTATTACTGCAATTAATTAGGACAAACCATGTTTTACCTCACAATATCAGATAGAATTTTTGAATTGTATTAATTATTGTGGTTTTATTACCTGATTTTTTGTAATTGCCATGGAAATTACTGTTAAGAAAACAGAACCTAAGTACAAATTATATTACCTTTCTAGATCTAGCAGGGGGCAGAAACCAAACTTAATATCAACATGTATTCTAACTTGGACATTGTGAACTACACAAATCTTGGAGTAATTTCACCAAGTTTGATGTATGATTAAGAACAAACATTCTTTAGTTTCATAAAAATAGTCTCAGCAATACTGTCAATTAAAATCTTAGCATTTCTTGTATACCACATCAAAACTTCAGCCTTTTATGGCCTAAATATATATGTGCCTTCAAAATTCATATATTGCAATTCTCACCTTCAGGGTAATGGCACAGAGAGCCTTTGACAGGGGATTAGTTTGTGAGGGTTTTCCACTGACCTTTGGGGGAAAAAAAAAAGCATGATGGAGCAGCTCCGCCTCCCCACCTTGTGAGAACAGATGAAAAGGCTTCCAGAACTGTGAGAACTAACGTTGTGTTGTTTGTGAGCACTCAGGCGATGATCTTTTGTCACAGCAGCCTGAATGGACTAACACATACCCAGAACTGAAGTAGATGTGTAAGTGTATCTCATTTCTGCTACTGTAATTGGTGTGGTAATTAATTCTACCCTAGCAGAAGTAAAAATATTTAAATTACTAGCTTTCTTACAAGAATGAAGGAATAAATGATCACAAACTATATTCTAAGTAATAGGCTATCTTTTCTAAATCTTGTGGATAGGATAATGAGACTCATTTTATTTATACTTATCATAGGTTATCATTTGGCATCATGCATATTATGCTGTTACTCATTCCTGTACTTGACTAAATATTCTATTTTTATATCCATTTTCCTTATGTAAAAGAGTTATGGAGTAGTCTTATCTTTGTATCTAATCATCCTCAGATTTTATTACTGAAATCATATAAATTTTAAAATGAGTATAAAGAAATATATAAATATAAAAATTAAAATCCATTTATAGTTTTCTGAAAATACACATATTCCAGGCTGGCACTATGGTATAGAGGGTTAAGCTGCCTCCTGCAGAGCCAGTATTCCATTTGGGTGCTAGTTTGAGTTCCAGCTGCTCCACTTCTGATTCATTTCCTTGCTAATACACCTGAGAAAGCAGCAGAGTATGGCCAACTGCTTACACTCCTGCACCCATGTAGGAGACCCTGAGGAAGCTCCTGGTTCCTGGCATCAGTCTGGTTCATCCCTGGCTGTTTTGGCTATTTGAGGAATGAATCAGCAGATGGAAGACCACTCTCTGCCTCTGCCACTCCCTCTCTGTAACTTTGCCTTTCATATAAATAAATTTCATAGTCACATATATATACATGTTCCTTGAACTTTTTGAATACTCCTTATAGAGTACACATGGGTAGTAAGAGAGTGTTAAATCTGACCAAAGTGAATCTCTGGTGACAAACTAAGAAGCTATGTCTTCATCTCACAGTGAGAGTAGAGCAGAGTGCTCAGAGATTGAGAGTGGAAAAGACAGAAAGGAAAAAAAAAAGGCAGTTTAGGGGTCGGCTCTGTGGTGTAGCAAGTGGAGCACCACCTGCAGTGCCGGCATCCCTTATGGGCACTGGTTCCAGTCCTGGCTGCTCCACTTCCAACCCAACTCCGGAGTCCTGACTTCAGATCATTGCAGCTCCAGCCACTGTGGCCATCTGGGAAGTGGGCCATTAGATGGAAGATCTTTCTCCCTCTATCTCTACTTCTGCCTCTCTGTAGCTCTGCCTTTCAAATAAATAAATAAATCTTTTTTAAAAAATTATAGTTTAATAGAATGAAGAGAAAAATAGGGAAAGTAAATGTGGCATTATTGCTCTATTCGGTCATTTCTGTTTTCTTTCTGTGTAATATTTACATGAGAATAGGTCAATTTTAGCACACTTATTATGTACAAGAGAATGTTTTTCTCCCAAAGGAAAAGAAAGATAAAAGTACTTGCAGTGCACTCCACTCAGGTCTCCTTCATGTCTTTCTGAACATGTATTTGAATTCTTCCTTGAGTACTCCAGGGCTCAAAGCTATGTATTTTTATTAACAGATTAGACAGCAGAAAAAAACAACTATTAAAGTATATAATAATGTAGGCAGTCACAGCTGGGAAATCCTTTTCTGCTTTCTTGCTCACTAATTCTTCCCAGAAATAATTTGAGAGTGATAGTTGTGAAAGTCTACAGTAGACCCCAAGGATTATGGCTTCCTTGTATTGGTATTCTTGTCTAATCCTTTCCCACATTGAATCCAGACTGATCTGTGTGATCAGTATATATGGTGGAAATGTGATTTCCAAGTCATTAAAGTTTTACAAAGTCGTAAGTCATAAAAAGCTTTGAAACTTCCACCTTGGTCTCTAAAATTCCTTACTCTGGGAGGGAAGCCTTTTCACACTGTGAGAATATCCAAGCAGTCCACAGAGAGGCTGTATGGAGAGGAAGGGTAGGGCCAGACAATGTGGTAAAACAGGCAAGGCCTGCAACACCAGCTTCAAGTCCCAGCTGCCCCACTTCTTACCCAGCCCCATGCTAATGAACCCAGAAAAGACAGCTTCCCAAGTGCCTGTGCCCCTGCCACCCACCCGGGAGACCAGGAGGAAGTTCCAGGATTCCTAGCTTCCATCAGGCCCTGCCCTGGCTGTTGTGGCCATTGGTAAAGTCAACCAGCAGATTCATTCTCTCGCTCTCTCTGTAACTCTGCCTTTCAAATAAATAAAATAACTACAAGGGAAGGGAAGGAAGAGGAGGGGAGGGGAAGGGAGAGAAGGAGGGAGGCAGGAAAGGGAATGGGGGGGGAAGGGAGGGAAGAGAAAGGAAGGAAAGGGAAATGGAGGGGGATGGGATGGAATAGAACCTCTTGATAATACCCAGGAGCTTTGGCACATATCACTGAAAGTGAACCCTTTAGCTATAATTAAATTCCTGGAGACTGCAATCCTACCCAGTATTTTAGGAGAGACCCTGAGCCAAAAGTCTATCCAACAACTTCGTAATTCCTGACCAAAGAATTTGTGTGTGTTATTATAGTTGGATTAAGACTGTAACCCTGGCCGGCGCCACAGCTCAATAGGCTAATCCTCTGCCTGCAGCACCAGCACACCGGGTTCTAGTCCCAGTCACGGCACTGGATTCTGTCCTGGTTGCCCTTCTTCCAGGCCAGCTCTCTGCTATGGCCCAGGAGTGCAGTGGAGGATGGCCCAAGTCCTTGGGCTCTGCACCCCATGGGAGACCAGGAGAAGCACCTGGCTCCTGGCTTCGAATCAGCGCAGTGCGCCGGCTGCAGGGCACAGCCCACGGTGGCCATTGGAGGGTTAACCAACGGCAAAAGGAAGACCTTTCTCTCTGTCTCTCACTGTCCACCTTGCCTGTCCAAAAACAACAAAAAAAGACTGTAACCCTTTGTTATTAATCTGAATAACATAAACAAAATTTGTCCCATTACAGAGTCACCTAAGCTGTTGAGATGCCATGATACAGAGAAGCCCTAGAGCTCACTGATTTTCTCTTTTTTCAGGTTGCATGCATTGCTGCTAAGAGTCAGTTGGACTCTCTTTGAGTCTCAAAGAGAGACCAGTAGACTGGTCTCTCAAATCATCACGATCTTTCCTCCGTCTCATATTTATTTCATGGTTCGCTGTATACAGAAAGGATCATCTTAATACCCGTCATACACCTTTCAGTCTGCTATAAGAAAATATCAGTTTATTGATTATATAGTGATTATTATATGGTGATTATTAATTTCTCAAAGTTCTGGAGTTGGGAAATCCAATACAAAGTACCTGCATATCTGTTGTCTGGTGAATGCCTGCTTCTTCAGACATGCTGCCTTCTCAAAGCATCCTCAATGTTGGAAAAAGCAATGAACCCACTTGGGGCCTCTTTTATAAGCACACTAATTTCACTCATTAAGTCTCCATACTCATGACCTAATCACCTTACAAAGAACACACCCCCCGATACAGTAACCTTAGGAGTTAAAATTTCAATATATGAATTTGGGTGACCCAAACATTCTGACCCCAGATTCTCCTTAACATGAATCATGCATCTTAAAATGTATTTTTGAAATGCCATGGTAGAGTTAGACATTTGACCTAGCAATTAAGTTGCTAGTCAGTATGTCTACATCTCAAGTCAGAGTGCCTGGTTGCAATTTCAGGTGCCAGCTATCAACTCCAACTCCTTAATGCAGAGCCTGAGAGGCAACAGTCGTAGCAAAAGTGGTTGAGTTCCTACCACTCACATGAGACACCCGGATTGAATTCCTCCAGTTCTCAGTATTTGGGGAGTGACCCAACAGCTGGTTCTCTGTCCATCTCTCTCTCTCTCTCTCTCTCTCTCTCTCAAATCAATAAAAGTAAATAAATATTGTGCTAGCTTAAATCTGAATATTCTAGCAAGAATATAAAGAATACTAAATGTCTGTAATATAAAAATGATCTGTCATTACATTGGAAAATCAGAAAAAAAGGAGAAGATAAAATGCACATTAAAAAATAACAAAGTATATATCAGCACTAAGCTAAGAAGGTCATAATAAAAAATAATGTCTCTCCTGACTGACTGAAAGTCCAAGGTCATGAAATAAACAGCATGAACTGATAAAAACATGTATTCCCCCTAAACCTCGGGGGTGGTATCTACTAATCAAAGATAAGCCATAAAGAAAAAGTGAAAGTTCTTAAATATACTGAAAAGAATATTAAAGAAAAACAGAGAACAATGATGTGGCATTTTCAATAAATCCAGGAAATACTTTTGATTTCTTGGAAAATATTTCAATATAAAATATATTGATATTCATACAATATCCCATTTTTTAAATTAAGAATACCTAAAAATGATTCAATAAGTCCATCAAATATTAGTTAAGAACCTACTATAAGCCAGGAACTGTTGTAAGTAATGGGGACACAGCAGTGAATAAGAAGGGCAAAGTCAGGGCCGGCGCCGTGGCAAATTTGGTTAATCCTCCACCTGCGGCACTGGCATCCCACATGGGCGCCGGGTTCTAGTCCCGGTTGCTCCTCTTCCAATCCAGCTCTCTGATGTGGCCCAGGAGGGCAATGGAGGATGGCCCATGTGCTTGGGCCCCTGCACCTGCATGGGAGACCAGGAGGAAGTACCTGGCTCCTGGCTTCAGATCAGCATACCTCCAGCCTTAGTCGCCATTTGCAGAATGAACCAACTGAAGGAAGACCTTTCTCTCTCTCACTGTCTAACTCTGTCAAATAAATTTTTTTAAAAAAAGGCAAAGTCTTCATGGAGCTTGAAGCTAGTGGAGAATAGGAGCAATAAGTGAAAACTGCACTATGAGATAGCATTAAGTGCAATGAAGAAATGTATCAGTGATGAGATGAAACAAAATGAATAATGGCTTATTTAGGAGAGCATAATTGAAGGATAATAGTAGGTTGCCAATAAATGTAAAACAGGAATTAATAAATTAATAAATGCACTTGAATGCATGAATTCTATTATGATACAAATTCAATTCATTTTGGTCTTGATGGCTTCCTCATCACCTCCCTCTCCTGAATATTTCATAAGAAAGTAAATCTTAGTTGATTTGCAAGGGGCCTTTTCCCTCCCTTAGAGTCTCACAAGGCTCCATACTTGCTAACTGTAAAGCCTGAAGAGAACAATGTTATACTCTACAATGATGTCCACTGTCCAAAGCTACATGGCCATTCCAAGGCACACTGCACTACTGCTTTGGACCAAGTCCCAGTTGTCTCATTGCCATGAATTCAGAGGTTCTAACACTTGTTATTTCATTCCTCAGGAACCCAAAGTGTTCACTAAATTCTCCTCTCACTCTTGGGTCACTGTGGAAGAGGTAAGCCATCACAAACCTCAATGTACTCAATTTATAAAAGGAAGGAAACCCATATGTTCCAAGGTTACATCTCTCCTTCGTATAAAACCCAGATTCTAACCAGTCTCAGAGAATTTATCTATATCTATTGGATAGTAAAAGAGTCTCTATGGGAAAAGAGCCAAAAAATATCTGTCCTTCTTTCCCAATAATAGGAAAGTACTCCAGCAGATTTTTTCAATCCGTTTATCTATCACAGACAGTATTATAAAGAGATTAAACTTACTTTTTCCTTTACTTATAGAATTAGTCTTGTCAGAGTTGCATATTTGACTACTACACATTATTATGTATTTGTGGCAAAACAGAAAGCTGGAGAAAGATTGGAACATGGCAGCATCTGCATAGTCACTTTCAAGAAATGTCAGTTTGCTTTGGTGTTGTCTGTCGCAGGAGATACAGAATATGGACAGTGCAATGAAGTACCAAACTGTATCACTACCCTGAGTGAGCATTTCAAGGCATGGAAAGCCCAGACAGCCAAATAGATGATCTCTAGTCGTGCTCACAAAGGACTTTGACCAGAAGCAGGGGATTTTGATCAGGAGCAAAACATATAGTCTGAGGGAAGAGAACCGACAAGGAAAAAAAAATGTGTCTACATTGCATTTGCTAATGTATTGTATGCACATCCACACCATCCTTAAGAGGATTTTTTTCTGCTTGTTTTTCACAATCTCCCGCCAAACAATCAATTTTTACTCTTAAAGATATCATCACCTCAACTGAGAATGCATATACTAGAGAAAGAAAATTCTCCCATTTGAACCTAAGTTTGAGTGCAATTCCTTCCATTAAGGAAAAGTGGATTTGCTTATGGTCTTTTTTTTTTTTTTTTTTTTGACAGGCAGAGTGGACAGTGAGAGGGAGAGAGAGAAAGGTCTTCCTTTTTGCCACTGGTTTACCCTCCAATGGCTGCCGTGGCCAGCACGCTGCAGCCGGCACACCGCGCTGATCTGAAGCCAGGAGCCAGGTGCTTCTCCTGGTCTCCCATGTGGGTGCAGGGCCCAAGCACTTGGGCCATCCTCCACTGCCCTCCCTGGCCACAGCAGAGAGCTGGCCTGGAAGAGGGGCAACCAGGACAGAATCTGGCGCCCCGACCTGGACTAGAACCTGGAGTGCTGGCGCCGCAGCACCAGGGGTCCTTGTTTTTTGAAGCCACAATAGTTCACTATTCATATAATGTTCTACTTTATCTATTAAGCATATCTATCAAATAAATGAATGAATAACACACTCAGGCTTGTGAACCTAGAAATAATAACCAAATTGTTGATTCTGAGATCTCACTGCCTGTTTAGTAGTGGGAGCATAAAATATTTTAGCAACTGCTCTTAAAACACTGACATTGCTATTCCTAATTAAGTAAATAAACTTCTACCCTATGACATAGCAATTTCATTCTAATGTGTTCCAAGATAATTTTGCTCTGTACAAAAATGTTTAAATCAATTTCTGTCATAGTAACCCCAAACTGGAGATAGTCCAAATGCTCATTAATAGCAGAATATACTGTCATAAATCATAGAACAGAAAAGTATTCATCTATTAACAAAAATCAGCAATTCCTGAATATGAACACATGCAAAAATGTAAAAACATTGTGTTGAACAAAAGAAGCCAGGCATAAAAGATACACACTGTAAGATGTATAAGGTATTTATAATGTATTCTTTGTGATTCCATTATTAATATGAATTTCAAGCTCAGGAAGCACCACTTTTTATAGAAACCATAGTTATTGCCTAGAGCAGAGGGTGGATTTATAGAAAAGGGCCACAGATGACAAAAGTATTTCATATTGTGGCTCAATATCTGTTAAGGTATCGGTTTAAATACCTAAAATACTACATTTTACTGTATAAAAATTGTACTCTCTGTATAAAAGGATATTGCCTACCAAAAAGTGATGTTGTCTACATTTACCATGCATTTTTGTGGTGAAACTGATTTTTGGTTAAAAAGTAACTTTTTCTACCAAGGGAAAAATGCTGCTATAAATAGCTATTGCTACCACTAATAGAGCAGGCCATGCTGGTCCAGAAAGAAAGGAGTGAAGCCACATTGACTCACAAAAGACATAGCTGAGTGTACAGGCATGGGTTTTTTGCACAGCATAAGGGGGACAGCCCAACCATCCCAAAGGCTGTGCACAAAGTAAACTTTGAACACTGAGAGAGCTACATCAAAGGACTAGCTGAAATAGCAATTCTGGTCATGAAATGAGTAAACAATATCTCAACAGAAAATGACAAGAGATCATCCTTCAGGAACTGCAAAAAAGGAGAGTCAGTATGTGCAGCACAAGACAAAGAGAGGGTCCTGTTTCCTCCAAATCAAAGGTTATGACAATTTATCGGGAAAGTACTGCTGTTTAATTAAAGAGGAACAATGAACTCATGAGATTTATATTCATATGACTATAAGACTATTGGAAACATAACTTTTACATAATAAAAAATCATTTTCTCTACATTCTTTTAAATGGGTTCATTCACTTTTAATGATTGTGTTCCATGTTGTCTGCAATGAAGGAATCTCTGTGGTCATTGTTGAACAGTTATGTGGATTAAGAGCACACTATGTACCTATTAATTCTATCTGGATATGGTAAAGATTACCCTTTAAATTACAAATATGGAAATTTCACACCGCTTGAAAACTGACCTGAAAGTGAATGCAGGAAGGCAGGCCAAAAGGCAGGACAAGTGCCATTGAGTGGGAATGACTTGAAATTTACCAATGGCTTTGTCAACTCCATGTCTAATTTGATAAAACAGTCATAAGAAAATAAGAGCCAGACTTGAGTGTGTACTGTTAACATTTCACAGTTTAAATATACTGGGGTGAATAAAGATAGTACATTTAATATTTGATTATATGACTTTAGACTAAAAAAGAAAACTATTTGAACATAAATGCAAAATTGTGGTCATTTTATGATGAATACATTTAATTTGTGCATATTGGCTGACATTTTTACCATGATTTTGATGCCTTTGTTAGGGTAATATAAAATGGGAATTGATCCTTTTCTTGGGTAATAGCCTGTCCTAGATTTGATCGAGTGAACAAACCTTGAGAATTTCATGAGGAGAAATTAAGATTTTCAGAAATTTATGTATAAACCAGAAGAGTCCTTTTAAAGAAATTAACTATGATGCATTTTAAAGATTACCTAATAGGTTACTCAATCTTTAGCATCCCAGGTTTATGTGAAAATAAACATTACTATGGTGAACAAAAGTGGACAAAACTGAGAAATATTTGGTAACCATTTTCTCTGAAGCAAGTACAATATAAGCTTTATGAAAGGAAGTGTCTTTGTTCTTTTCATCACTACCTAGGAACCTTAGCCATAAGTCCTTCACATAGGAGGTCATCAATGTTTGAGACAGTGTTTACAGGAACATAAACACATATTTTTGAGCAATACATGAGAATGTAAATGACCCCTTAAGCTTAGGGACCAGGTAGACAAGCTCTTACATCTTGATCCTGCCTATACTCTAACTAGGGAGCTTTCAGGCAAGTTATAAAACCTAATTTCCCTTTCCTACAAAGATAAAAGAAAAATAATCTTCCTTATAGTATTATATTGCAAACAATCAAATAGCATAACAAAAACACCCACTATACATTTATACCTAGAACCGAGTTGGTTCCTAGATTAGCTTCTTCTCACTGCCATGGTATATCACTACAAATTTGTTGGTTCAAAAAAACAGAAATGTCTTCTCAGATTCACGAATGCCAAAGTTTCATCATCAACTTCACTGGCCTAAAATGGAGCTATTGGAATGGTGTACTACTTAGAGACTCCAGGAAAGAATCTGTTTCTTGCTCCAAACTGCTGATCTCGCTGACATTCTTTCACTTGGGTCCACATTACTTTAATCTCTGCCTCCATCTTCCAAAGCCCTTTACTCATCTGTGTAAGCCTTGGATTTCCGGGTTCTCCCTTTTAGACACACTTGTGATCCTGTGATGATATCTAGGACCTACACAGATATATGATCTGTTCATATCAAGATTCTTCACTTGATCATATCTGAAAAAATCATTTTTCTAAATAAGGCAGCCTTCATAGGTTCCAGGGATTAAGCTGTGGATGTATTTTTGGTGCAGTGCAGGCATTCTTTGGCCCAGCACCATGTCAGTTGGCTTCATCTGTTCCACGCATAATCCCTCTGAGTGGAGGTTATTTCATTCATGTTCACCATCTACACATGAGGAACTAGAATTTTATCATGTCCATCATTTCAAGCTAAATTGTAAGACTAGCTCTTTATCAGTGGGTGAAGAAAACATGTTTTTCTCTATGTCTGGAAATAACCAGAAGTCCAGTAAATTTTCTTAGTTTTCTTTTGTTGATACTAAAATATTCCAACCAAAGAGAAATATTAAGAATATTTTCTCAAGAAATAAGAATTCAAGTAAATACAGTTTTCAGAACAGGATTTCTCCAGTAACAAGAGTATCTGTAATTCTGTATGACTTATATTTGGGCAAAAATGTAGAACATTCACACATTTAGTAATTTGAATTATGTGTTGTTATAAAATAAATCCAGAAAAATGTTGAGACGTTTAAAGTGGGCCACATATGTAAAACAAAATGTGGTGAAAGCACCTAGCTTGGCAGATGGTTGAGACTGCAATTTTAAGTGGTGTGGTAAGACATTTGATTTTTTAAAGAAAGCAAAGATAAGGTGTCATCTAATGCATTATTAATTAATCTAAAAATTTCTTCTCACCAAAATATGCTAAAAAGCAAAATCTTTTGCACACAAATGTATGCTACATCTCCTTCCCCTTATCATCCCCAATGAGGATGACTTCAGCCCAAAGCAGTAGACTAAAAATCTTAAATATTATATTTCCATAGGCCTTCTATAAAATTATATATAAATTTTTTACCTAAAAATCCTTGATAAGATATTTGGCATAATGCTTACATAATTAAAATAAAATATAAAGCAATGGGGATTCTCAACCCAAATTTTTCTCCATCCAAATAGAAATGTTCATAATGAAGTCTAGAAAGGGAATTACCTTTTATCTTTTCATTATGCATTTTTTCAATAAAAATTAGCACTCCAATGATATGCTTTCCATTTCTGTTAATGAGAGTCCATAAACTGAATGGTTATTTTACTATTCAAATCTTCAACTATACAAAAATCAACTTAGCATCAGTATAAAAGCTATGAACTTCCTAAAAAATTACATTTACACAACATCCTCCCTATCTCAGATGTGCTGCTGATTAACAAGCTCATTTGAGATTTCAAATATTGACAGATCATTGGATCTTTTCACAATGGGCTTTCCACCCTAATTCCCCACATTCTCAAAGTTAAATCAATCTGTGCTTTATAAAAATGATTCCTCTAATACCTTGACATACTTAGAGTAAATGCATTTTTGCTTGTCTTTAAAAAGTTGATTTGAGAAACTACTGCAACAGATTGGTTGTTGATACATTTAAAGTACTCCTGGTTTCTATTGCTTTGTCTGGACTTTTAGCTGCTGCACCAGAGGCAGATCCTTCATGATGTCATTTGCTGTCATTTTCCTTGACTTCTGCTTAGTTGTTTTTTTCTTTCTTGTTTTCCATTTTTAAAGCCTGAATATTTCTTGACTATGAGAGGATTTTGATGTTCTTAGCGGCTTACTGTGTCACCTTTTTGGAATGTCTAGAGAGATGAACCAGAAAGTCTTATTGCCTCAGGAAAGAGAAGGGGTGTGAGTTTTTCAAAAACTAACCCCTTGGACAGAGCTACCACAGAAAATACAGAAATCCCAGTTAAATTTTTACTTCAAAAACAACAATGAATACAGTTTTAGCATAAGAATGGCCCAAATATTATATGGGGAATAACTCTATAAAATTATATGGAAGCATACTTACATTATAATTTTTATTGTTTACATGAAAATCGAATTTAACTTTATGTTCTACATATTTTCCTTTTTTCTAAATCTAGCAATTTAAACCTGATTCTCACTCCTTCCCTTATTTTGGTAGCTTTGATCTCCATGAAAGTGTCCACTTGAAAAACTATGAATAAGAAAGAATATTCCTTTTCTCCAGCTTTCATAACACTGATAGGGTTCCACTGATTTTGATTTGTAGATGTAAGTGCTTCCTCATGCAACGATGGCTGACATGTGACAGAAAATTTTTTAAAATTAATTTTTCATTTTTCTTTTGTAAATATATTCATGTTTGGATACTTGTTTTTGCTCAGCGAGTTAAGCTGCTGTTTGAGACTATAGCTGTTTGAGACTAGAGTTTTGGCTGCTTTGCTTCTGGTACAACTTCCACTAATGTGGCTAGGAAAGTGACAGAGAATGGCCGGGGTACCTGGACCTCTGCCATCTACATGAGAGACACAGATGGAGTTCCAGGTTCCTAGCTATAGCCTGGCTCAGCACCAGCCATTATGGCCACTTGGGAAGTGAACTAGCAGATGGAATATACACCTCTCTCTTTTTACATCTCTGTGTAACTCTCCCTTTAAATTAATTAATTAATCTTTTAAAAATTGAAGTTCATTCCAGAGAAATAAAAAAATTCAGAAACGCATGGTCAATTACATGTTCAATGATAATAATAAATAGTAATAGCTTCAGTTATTCTTTCATGATCTGATTTAATTCTCATAGCAAAAGTATATGTTCCATTACATAATCTGCTTTATCTGAGGAAGTTGGATAACAGAGAATAATTTGTCAAAGAAACTGGCAAACAACAGAGCACAAGTTTAAATGAAGCTTTCTCTAATTCCAGAATTCTGCCCCCAGGGTGACCTTTGTGCTGTTAACAATTGCTGTTTTTCATTCCAGATTATTTTCAAAGGGCTAATTTTTTATAATTAAATCATAATTAAATTTACATTTTTCTAAGCAGATGACTTCATAAAACATTTATTAAGCAGCTATAATTTACTAGATCTCCATGTGCAGAAGTATTAAATTATCCCTACATTTTACCTTATTCAAAATGGATCAAAGACATAAATCTACAACTTTATATTATCAAATTTCTAAAGAACACTGGAAGAACTGCCAAGACATTGGCATAGGCAAAGACTTCTTGGAAAAGACATCAGAAGCACAGGCAATCACAACTAAAATTGAAAATGAGATTATATCAAGCTGAGAAGCTTCTGTACTGCAAAAGAAACACTCAGCAAAGTTAAGAGGCAACTAACAGAATAGGATAAAATATTGAAAACTATTCAACTGATAAAGAAGTAGTACCCAGAATCAATAAAGAGCTCAAGAAATTCAACAGCAAATGCCCAAACAATCCAGTTAAGAAATGGGCAAAGGACGTGAACAGGCACTTTTTCAAGAGAGGAAATCCAAATGGCCAATAGACACATGAATAAAATGCTCAGGATCATTATGCCCATAAGGGAAATGCAAATCTAAAGCAGAATGAAGTTCTACATCAGGTTTTGCCTCACCCAAGTTAGAATGGCTTTCATACAGAAATCATTGAACAGCAAATGCTGGTGACAATGTGGAGGAGAAAGGTGCCCTAATTCACTGTTGGTGGGAATGCAAACTGGTCCAGTCACTGTGCAAGATAGTATGGAGATACTTTAGAAATCTGAATATAGATCTACGATATGATCAGCTATCCCAAGACTGGGAATTTGCCCAAAGGAAAAGAAATCAGCAAATGAATGAGCTATCTGTACCCCCATATCAGTTTCAGATCAATACACACTAGCTAAGAAAAGAAATCAACCCATATGTTCATCACCTTATGAAGGGTAAAGAAATTATGGTGTTTATACAATATTAAGTACTATTCACAGCTGTAAGACAAAAAAAAGAATCATGTGAAATCCTGTCTATTACAAAAAAAAAATGGATACAACTGGAAAACATTACACCTAGTGAAATAAGCCAGTCCCCAAAAGACAAATACCATATGCTTTCCCTGATCTGTAGTAACAAATAGAGTACCTAAAACATAATGCACTGGAGTGAAATGTACATTTTGAGATTCATTGATTGTTCACAGCTCTTGTCTCTTCTGTTGAGGAACAGTGTTTTGTTTCTTGTGTTTTGTTTTCTTCATACAATTTGTTAAATTCTTTACTTCATGTAGGTTATTAAGTAAACTGAGGTGTAGGGTATTAAGTAAACCTATGAGTATTACATAAACTGAAAATGGATATTTATAAAAATTAAGAGTGGCCATAGAAGAGGGAGGAAGAAAGGCTGGATTATGGGTGGGAGGGAGGGAGGGAGGGAGGGAAGAAAGAGGGAGGGAAGAAGAAAGAAGGAAGAAAGACTGTTTCCTTATAAAGCCTGCATCAGGAATTCCTTTACTGTAATGAAAAGCTAACTAATACAATATCACCCACATGTATTCTCTTGAATCTCAGAACTGAATGTTTCCAATGATGGAAGTTTAACTACTTCCAACAAAACTCATTCCCTTTCTAGAGTGAGTGAAAATGGTGTTGGAAAAATTTGCATACCCATGACTCAGGAGTTTGCAACTACATTTATAGAAAGACGTTTCAGTATACTTTAAGAAAAAGTTTTTTCTGATGTATAAACAGTAATAAGTTTTTTGGTAGTCTTCTCTTCCCTGGGCTAAAACTCTTTTTCATTAGTGAGATATGATATGCTTTTGAACTCTGTCAGAGTTTTGGTTTTCAACTTTGCAAGTATTTCTCGAAAATATAAGCAAGTCTGTTGCATTAGATATGAAGCTCTCATTTTCAGATACATTTATCAGGATTTTCCTATTATATAGTTGTTGTTACTTCATTAGAAACCAATTTTGGCCAAAAGTAAATCTTTGGAATTACTTAAGGGTAAATTCTCCCAAAATATGTTTTTTATTTTTTTGATAGCTTAATAATACAGAGCTTGATATCTGCCCCTCACAAACTTGATAAAGCAGCTGATAAAAAAGCGAAAATATACATTTATCCATGTCTAAATAAAATATTTACTCAATATTATATAAAAACAATGCAGACAACCAAATGAACATAAAATGACATTGACAGAATAAGGAGAAAAAAATCACACTCACTTTACATTCTGACTATGTCATAAAAAAGACCCTAAGGACTGGTATCCATAAAAGTCACTTGAATAAACAATATTTAATGTAAAAAACTGAATCAGAAATAGAGCTGTAAGAAAAAAAATGAGAGCAGTGCCTGAAACAATTATAAAACAAGCACATATGGCTTCTTTTAAGTCATTTTCTGTCTAGCATCTGAAAATGAAATCCTAAGAGAGTTCACTCCAGGAAAATATGCTTTAATACAGAAAACAGCCACATTTTTCTCTGGAGGTCACAGAAAAGTTGATCATGAAGTTACAAACTTCATGTAGTTCAGATCCCTTCTACAGTTCTTCAAGGATGAGTTTTTGGCACAGGAAGTAGTGAAAAAGGCAAGAATATTTTCTGTGATGATCCTAACAGGCATTGGCCATTAAAGAGCATATGGGTCAAATTCTTAAAGTAAGTTGAAAAACTGCCCAAATAATGCTTTTGCTCCATACACAGAAACCATTTGACCATCAATGTGAGCCAATAAAAGAAATAATTGTTTTAGATGAAGAAGGTTGATGAAGAAGTTTGGTATCATTCTTTAACTGCTGGGACAGTGCATAAACCTTAGCAAAATAGCTACTATTATAGGTACTTGAGTCATACTGCCTGCGTTTAAATCTTAATTCTACCAAATAACAGCTGTGTAACTTTGGGTACATACCATGAACATCTTAAGATTCTTCTAATAATAGTAATCTGTAATGTATTTTACAGTTTAGGAGATGTTTCCATGTCTGTCATTTTATTTGTCCTCACAGTAATTGTTTTGGAATGATGGAGTAATCATTTCATTCTTCCATTCAACATATATTTATTGAGGTTTTACTTTCTGTTCTGGTATAATTCAGTAAGAAAGGTGGACAAGGTCTGTGATTTCTCATTGAGATGCCATTCTATCAAAGAAAAATAGACTGTGACAAGAAAATAGAGAAATACACATGACAATTTAAAATAACTGTTGTAAAGAATTGAATTAAGACTGGGAACTGAGTCAGGTTTGTATAGGGCGAGCAGTGAATATCTCTGCCCAATGAAAAGATGTTATTCAGGAAGAGAATTTGAGTAAAGAAAGAAGATAAAATACAAAACCAGAGTGGATAGTGGAAAGGATATTTTCCCAGGTCATTGCCCTATGAAATAAAGCATTAGGCAAGTTTCACTAACAGGTAGGTAAAGTCAATCAAAGATAATGAAGAGCAGGGCTGGCGCCGGGCTCACTTGGCTAATCTTCTGCCTGCGGTGCCAGCATCCCATATGGGCACTGGGTTCTAGTCCCAGTTGCTCCTTTTCCAGTCCAGCTCTCTGCTGTGCCCCAAGAAGGTTGTGGAAGATGGCCCAAGTGCTTGGGCCCCTGAACCCGCAAGGGAGACCAGGAGGAAGCACTTGGCTCCTGGCTTCAGATCGGTGTATCACCGGCCGCGGTGATCATTTTGGGGGTGAACCAATGGAAGGAAGACTTTTCTCTTTGTGTGTGTGTGTGTGTGTGTGTGTGTCTCACTAACTCTTCTTCTCTAATAAAAAAAAAAAAAGGGAGTGAGGATGGAGAGAGAAGTTGTTGGGGACATAGCTCATCAGGGATGTTAATGCAGGTTTGGAAAACAGTTTTGTCATCAGTAAGAGACATTTCCAAGGTCACTCAAGAGCCAGGACTGGTACCTGGATATTCTCACTCCACAAATGTTTATTTTCCTTCACAAGACATCTTGATTGACAAACCTGGTCACTGAATAGAACCTAACAACAACAAAAATCTTAACACTTCAGAATATCCTTGTACAAAAACACTTATATCTTCTGATAAGTTAACAATCTTATCACCATCAACAATTATTAATCACATACAACATAGCAGTATCCAGCTATGTACTATATTTAAATAAAATTGTGTGTTCTGGGAGCTGCACTTTGGCATAGTGTGCAAAGCCACCACCTGAAGTGCTGGCATTTCATATGGGTGCTGGTTCAAGTCTCAGCTGTTCCACTTCCGATTTGGCTCCCTGCTAATCACCTAGAAAAAGCAGTGGAGAATGGTCCATGTACTCAGTACACCAACCAAGTGGTAGCTCTGGATGAAGCTCTTGGCTTTGCCTTGGCCCAGTTCTACCTGTTCCTGCTTTCTGAGGCATGGACCAGTGGATAAAAGATCTCTTTCTCTACTCTCTCTGTAACTATTTCAAAATAAATTAATAAATCATTCGAAAATTTCATTTAAAAAAGTGTTTGTCCTGGGGTCCACAACAGGTAACCTGCTGCTGTGACGAGGGCACCCACATCAAAGTGCCAGTTTGAATCCTGGCCATTCTGCTTCTAATCCAGGTCCCTGTTAATGTACCAGGAAAGGCAGCAGAAGATGACCAAAGTACTTGGACTGTGCCACCCATGTGGGAGACCCAAATGGGATTCCAGGCTCCAGTTTCAGCCTGGACCAGCCTCAGTATGGACCAGCCCCATTCATTGCAGCTATTTGGGGAGCAACCAGCAAAGGGAAGAGATATGTCTCCTTCTCTATCTCTCTCTCTCTCTCACCAGCTCTTTCTCCCTCTCTCAAAATCTCTCTCATCTCCTACTCCCACTAAATCTGAAAAAAAAAAAAAATGGCCTACTAATAAAACTGTGAAGATAACAATTAAGTGCATTTATTAAACAATGTGAAACTTAAGGCTAATTAGAAAGTTATTTAAAGTAATTAATCTAATACTGATAAGCCTAGCATGGGTATGAAGTTTCTTGTGTGTGGTCATTTGAAGATAAGCTACCGTAAGTACCTGTGAGACTATAAACCCACATTCAGTTCATGAGACATGACCGAGGCATCTTTTTCAAATATTCTCTTTTCATGTTAAGAACTTCTAGAGGTAAATTCTGATTGCGATAAAGTTTATCATAGAAGGAACAAAAGATACACAGTGTAAGTTCAAACTATGATTAAACAAGGATTCTATTATAACTCCCAATAGGCTCATGTTTATCCCACTTGAGATTAAAAACGGCTGGGAAGGGGAGGCAAGCATTTGGCCTAGCAGTGAAGATGTCACTTAGGAGGCTGATGTATCTATCAGAATGTCTGGGCTTCATTTCCAGCTTAGGCTCATTACTCCAGCTTTCTGCACATTCCAGAACCTGGAAGGCAATAATGATGACTCAAGGGATTGAGTTCTTGCCACCCATGTGTGACACCTGGATTGAGTTCCTGGTTCCCAGCTTCAGCCCACTGTAGGCATTGGAATAGTGAACCAGAAGATGTGTGCTCACTCATTCTCTCTATCTCCATCTCAATGTTTGTCTGCCTCACAAATAATTTTTTTAATTTGACAGGTAGAGATAAAGACAGTGAGAGATTGAGAGAGACAGAGAGAAAGGTCTTCCTTGCGCTGGTTCACCCCCAAAGTGGTCACCATGGCCGGCACTGCACTGATCCGAAGCCAGGAGCCAGGTGCTTTCTCCTGGTCTCCCATGTAGGTGCAGGGTCCCAAGCACTTGGGCCATCCTCTACTGCCCTCCTGGGCCACAGCAGAGAGCTGGACTGGAAAAGGAGCAACCGGGACTAGAACCTGGTGCCCATATGGGATGCTGCTGCCACAGTCAGAGGATTAACCAAGTGAGCCACGGCGCCGGCCCAGCAAATAATTTTTTAAATAACTATTTATTTGAAAATCAGAGTTACAGAGAAAGTGAGAGACAGAGGTGAATCTTGTATTGAGTAGCCTATATTAATTTGGAGTAATCCTTGATGAGGATTTTTACTGTCGTATTTTTAGAACTATATTTGTATTTATGAGATAAATAGAAGAACATTTTAATACTTTCATATTTGTTACCTAATGATTGTATCTATAGGTTCTGGGGTCAGCCTCTCTGGATTCAGATTCTAGCTATACTATATGATAGCTGCTTAACTTCCATTTGCTTTGCTTTTTTCATCTTCAGTTGGAAACAATAATAGTACCTAGTTTATTACAGTACTCATCTTGATAAATAATAATATACATGTAAAACATATTTAGAAATGTCTGAAACATAGCCATGAATTAACTCCAAAAATTAGTTTTTATTATAATTATCATTATTGTATTTTATGCATTTCAGCATATTATATTTTCTAATAATTATAAATCTGACTCAATAATTGAGCAACCATACAGTAAATGCTATAGGAATTATGTCAACATTCAGGTGAATTCAGTGCCATTTTTCTGCATATTTAATTAGCATTCACCTGAATCATGTTTTCTCCCATATGTTATTTGAATACAGCATAACAAATGTTTAAAGTAGTCTGCAGTTTAATTGTCAGGAATCAATTATGACTCCTGAAGTTTTTCCATTGTTCCAAATAAAGATTTTTTTTCTGGACATTATAGCCATGAGCGTCATCAGTCATTTTCACCTGTTTTCAGTATAAAACAAAATTTTGCTATGAACTGACTCTGTATTTGCTAAGCACTGTTTAGTTTTTAATCACAGAAATAAATGATAGACTATGTTTTATAAAGGTCCATTATTCTTCTCCTTTCCTAGTGGTTTTATTTTTCTATTTCTGTTTTTTGGTCTATCTGCATATTAACAAAATTGAAAAGGAACTCATAAATCATTCCTGTCAGTAGTTAGCTCAACAGATGCTAGAACAACAGAAAAGGGGCAAAACAGCTTAAAAGTTTCCTTTGTCAAAAGGCAAGGTCTTGGTATAGAGTAAGTTTCTCTTTAGAAATCTGTGTGAGTGATGATATTCAGTTACAATTTCCATTTTTTAATATAAAGCATATGCTAAATTTTTTAATATGAAGCATATGCGAAATTCTATTTTTGTCTTCCACACCACTTTTAATTCTGTGGGTTTTCTTTGATTCATGGGAGAAACAGAGAATAACAAAGAGAAACACAGAGGGAGAGCATTCAAGCCTCCATTCTCTGGTTCATTCCCCAAAGGACCACAATGGCTGGGACTAGGTCAGGGCTGATGACAGGTGCTGGAAACTCAATACAGTTATCCCACATGGGTGGCAGGAAACCAATTTCTTGAGCCATCACCACTACCTTCTGGGGTCTGCACTGGCATCATGCTGGAGCTGGGAGCTGGGTCCTGGAATGCAATCCAGCACTCTAGTGTGGATTGTGGAACGTGGAATGTGGGTTTCCTAACTTCTAGACCTTTAAGTAACTGCTTGCTTCCTCTCTCAGTAATTTAAAAGCCTTATCTCAGTAATTTAAAAGCCTTATTGCATTCCAGAGTTTCAAGTGAGTGACCTCATTGGCTGAAGAGGCTGAGCCAGAGGAAGGAAGCCTAAATTCTGATGTAGACACCCTCATGTTTCCCATAGTATTATATCTCCATTCCTGTCTTTCACAGTGTTTTCTCCTCTGTTGCAAAAATTACTTCAAGAAATTTATGAGCAATAAAAGTATAACTATGATAGTTTTAGATTACATAACACAAAGAATTCCTCAAGGTTAGCAAACATGTCCTATTCATATTCATATTGCCACATCTGAGTTGCTAATCAAAGAAATTAATACTTAACACACCCATTGAGTGACTGAACTAAAAAATCAACAAACACAAGAAATGCTGAGATAAAGACAAATTATTCCTTGATGAAAAATAATTATAGATTTTTAAAAGATTTCTTTATTTGAAAGTCAGAGTTACACAGAGAGAGAAGGAGAGGCAGAGAAAGACAGAGAGAGAGAGAGAGAGAGAGAGAGAGAGAGAGAGAGAGAGAGAGGTCTTCCATCTACTGGTTCACTTCCCAGTTGGCTGCAATGGCCAGAGCTGGGCAGATCCAATCAAAAGCCAGGAGTCATGAGATTTTTCCAGGTCTCCCACAAGGGTACAGGGGCCTAAGGACTTGGGCATTTTCTACTGCTTTCCCAGGCCATAGCAGAGAGCTGGATTGGAAGTGGAGCAGCCGGGACTTGAACCAGTGCTCATGTGGGATGCCACCACTTGTAAGTAGCAGCTTAACCCACTAAGCCACAGTGCCGGCCCAGATAACTATAGTTTTCAAAAAGCATTTTAAAACATTTTATTGGGCATCTTATCAGAGCTAAATACACAACACCTCTTATTCAATGTAATTTTGGAACTTTTACAAGAGGAAATTTTATCTAAAACGGACTGTTTATATAACATGGAGAGATTAAAATTATATGGTGTCCTTAAACACTCCTGATAACTTAAACCTGGCTATTGCTTCCTGATGGCTGATTAGAATTGGAGCAACAAATCATAAACAGGAATCACCAGCAAAACTAGCAAGCACACATCAAATGTACACATTATGAAATAGCAGCTCCTTAAGCCAAAAAAGCAATAGGTACTGAATTTGGCCAAAACCAACAAATATGTAGAAAATAAAAGGGAAATTATAATGACAATTGTCTTCATATGAAATTCATTTATTAATGGCAATTCATTTTGTCTTTTAATATTCCAGTTCTTGGTAATCTGGTAATAAAATAGTGTAGTCTGGGTCTAGGCACTTACTTGGTTGTTTAGACTCAATAGGTAAGAACAAGGGACAGACAGGTATCCAAGGATTGTTGGGAGCTTGTACTGTGTAAAAGCAACCCTTTATAAATACAATTCTCTGTGAGCACACTGACAAATTCTCTCACTGATTTAATGGAAAGCTCCCAAGTGAGATGATATTACTAGGAATGGTGCAAAGAAGCCCCTGTGAGAATGAAAAAAAAAAGTCCAGGACAGATATTTTTCTAACTAAAAACTGAAAGCATCACATTTGCATGGGCCATTGTACTGATGAAGTTCTCTCTGATTTGCACCCTTGTTTGTAGCAAAGGCACTGGAAGTATCACCTCAAGAACATCAATCAATTGCAATCCTTAAAACATCAAGTACTCACAAAACACAGTCTCCTTTTGCTAAAGCAGAAGCAGCTCAATTCATCTTGAGCTGATTATGCAGATCACATAGGTGAAACACGGCAGCACTATTTTTCATTTAAAACTCTTGCAAACTTGGCTAAGGAAATGAAACCATGTTCATAATCATGGAAGGGAGACAAGGAATTTTAGGAGCAGAATTTAATTATTGTTACAGACAATAAACCAAATTGTGAGTTTAGATTCAACGGCCCTGTTCATAAACTGATAGGTGGCAGTTTTGTCTCCACTAAAAATGATCAAAATATTGACAATTTTTCCTAGTATTTTGATCAAATATTTTTTGATGTGGCTCATTTAACAAAGGTTGGAAACTGTGGTCTGAGAAGCTGCATGGTATGATTCCAATGTGTTTCCATTTGGGTCAGACCAAACCAGTTTCCATTTGGGTCAGACATTTGTTTCCGTTCTATTAGAGTTTCATGTAAAGTTCCTCTCCCAGGCTAAGTGAGAGGGAGCTGCCTTCTAGTTGTTCCATTCTGTTCTAGGGTAGATGACTGAGCATGAAACCAGCTGTTTCTAAAATTAGCATATTTTATAACAAAGGTAGCCACCAAGGGAGGGTATGTGGATTCCCAACGCTTCTTCAGTATTGTTAAAAAATATTGTGAATTGATTTACAAGCATAAGAACAGTTGCCAAATTTTTACTTCCCAATGTTATTTACCCAAAGTCAAGCTCTTTGAAATAAAAGCCTTCATGGAGTTTATTTAAAACCATTATAAATTCCATAGACTGATGTAAGGACTTCTGTTCTCTGGAAAGTAAACACAATATGAACAAATACAGCAACAAAATTCACAACACTATTCTAAATCAAACAAGTGCATATCAGTTCCCTGACTTACAGAAAACAAGAGACCTCACAGGAGTCTGGATTTAGAAAGGTATTCTTTGTAGATTTGCAAGAAGTGGGTTTTTTTTTTGGTTGATAATCAAGTTTAAAGGAAAAATGCTGCTGGGTAGATGAGCTCAAGATTAAATGGATCAGGATCAGATAGAAATTTCTAAATGATTTTTTTCTTTTCTATTTGATCATCTCTCCAAAAATAGCTAACTTAAGAACAAACATATTGCAAATGCACAATTTTTGAGCAACAGAAAGACAAGTGAAAATCACAAGGTTGGTAACATCTGTTTGCTTTGAAACACACATGAATACACAGATACACACAGCAAAATAATGTCCTTATTCCACTTGTACTACTTTTTTCTACATCAAATATAGGATATGGTTGATTTTTTTTCATTTGTGAAATAAGGCTCCTAGAAATGTTTTTAAGTTTACACCTTGCTCAAACACTTAAAAAATTAGAACTATGCCTACCTTTTAAGAAAGCTTTGAGGAGAATTCAGTGATTCTGATTATACTATCATCATTAAATAAAAAATATAACATCTTGAAATGTTGTGTGATAATTTTTTAATTTATCCTTAGAAGTCAAATTAAATAAAAAAGCAAAGATGATTATAAACAATCTGAGTAGAACACAAAATACTCAAACATTTGTAAAGGTAGTCTGTTCTATTTCTCTCTATAACATTATAAACATCTCAGAACAAATGTATTTCTCCATTTAACAAATGACAACACAATGATGTGTGGCAGATACCAGGCACCAAAAAAAATCAGCAAACTACCTGTAAATATGTGCGTAAATTAAAGACTGAGGCTTACAAAGCAACTTAAGATTTATGGAATTGGATGGAAATCAATTTAAGGAATTTTATGAATAGTTTTAAAAATACATCAGGCAGGGAGGGGCCAGCGCCATGGCTCAACAGGCTAATCCGCTGCCTGTGGCGCCAGCACACGGGGTTCTAGTCCCGGTCGGGGCACCGGATTCTGTCCCAGTTGCCCCTCTTCCAGGCCAGCTCTCTGCTATGGCCTGGGAGTGCAGTGGAGGATGGCCCAAGTGCTTGGGCCCTGCACCCACATGGGACACCAGGAGAAGCACCTGGCTCCTGGCTTTGGATCAGTGCGGTGTGCCGGCTGCAGTGCGCTGGCCACAGCAGCCATTAGGGGGTGAACCAACGGTAAAGGAAGACCTTTCTCTCTGTCTCTGTCTCTCTCTCTGTCCACTCTGCCTGTCCAAAAAAAAAATACATGAGGCAGAAGATATTTACAATTAATTTCTTTGATGCATTTATGATATTTTATAGCACTTTAGAACATGTCTTTCGAATGAAAAGAGAACGACCAAGGTTTTGTTTGCTTAACTTCTACGTGGAACTGTAAATCCCTTGTATAACTGGACTTTTATGTTATACAAACGTTAGCAACCATGATATTCTATATTATCCAAACACTGCATATAGTATAATTCATCCTAATGAACTCTCTTGGTCATGCTAACTATGCATAACAGGGTGAGGAACCAAATAAGAGAATCAGAATGGTGTTCTCTTTTTGTCTTCTTTCCTTTAAGCTACTATAGCAATCACAAGTCCAAGGCAATTTCCTTCTTAAGGAGCAGGCCAGGTCAGTTTTGTTTTCTTGACAGTTCTTATCACTAGGCTCATCTTCCAAGCCACTAGATGTCACAGGCATGAAAGATGCTAACAGGTAGTGAAGAAAAGGAAACTCTATGTCTATGTAGCCCAATTCAAGTAATTTAAGAAAATTGTGTATGTGTGTGTGTAATCTTTCACAAATATGAACATACTTATACATACCCCATTATTTGGATTTCTACAGCATTATTTCCTAGGCATGATTCTTTTGTAGTATGACTTCACAGGAACACTTCATGGACTCAAATAGGGACAAATCAAGGTAGAATCACACAAAAGCATCTCCTGCTTAATATTAGCAAACTGCTTGTTGAAATAAAATATTCTATCAGATAACACTACTTGGAATTTATTTCCATTATTATAACGGGGAAAATTACATTGTATTATGTTAGCATCCCAAACCTCTAACCAATTTCCAATAAAACCTAACACAAAGTAAACTGCCTATATCAAGGGACCCAATTTCTATAAACATAATTCAGCATGACAAAAGAAAACAATAAGGCCAGCATTGTGCATAGTAGGCTACCAAAATGGAAAGATTCTCAGTATCATCTATATATATATAGAGAAATATATATCATCCCACATTGAGATATACTTTATTCATTACAATGGCTAATACTAAAAATATTAACAAATCAAACATTGGAAAGGACTGGGAGTAACAGGCACTCTTTTCTATTGCTAGTGAGTGATATCTATTGCTAGTGGATAGTGTCAGAAATTGTTTCTCATGTCAATGACCCATCAGCAACATTTTACTCTCAAAACACTGGAATGTCACTTGATTGATTATGCCATGTTTATGGTTGTAATTGAAGCTATTCATATTTCTGTTAGTTTCAACTGAAAACATTATGAATTGGAGATATATATTTAATACTCTGTGTTGGTTAAAATAAGCATAGGTGTGAAGTAGTTGCTTCATGTTGTATAGTTGAAATTACAAGAATTTAAAGGGTAAAAGTTGCTTATAATTAAAAGTATATTGCACCAAGTGATATTAAAATCAGAAAATCTTGGGAAGTCATTCCACCCTAAAAGTTTATTTTCCTTAAAATTTGTTTATATTCCTGAAATTCATATGAAAGTAAAAATAAAATTCTTGAACTTATTTAAGTTTCCTAAATATGTACTGGTCAGACTTGCAATGTGACACTAAATACAGTATTATTGAGAATCTAAATAATAGGAATCCATAATGAATTTTATATTTTGTCAGTACTGTCTTATTTTGTTCTTTGAAAACTGATCACAATTACTTGCACTTCACACTGGAATACTTCAAAAAGATCATGGGAAAATAGAATTAAAAGCTGAGTTTAAGGGGCCAGCACTGTGGCATAGTGGGTAAAGCCACTGCCTGCAATGCCAGCATCCCATATGGGCGCTGGTTCGAGTCTCAGCTGCTCCATTTCCAATCCAGCTCTCTGCAATGGCCTGGGATAGCAGTAGAAGATGGCCCAAGTCCTTTGGTTCCTGAACCGGTGTGGGAGACCCTGAAGAAGCTCCTGGGTCCTGGATTCAGATCGGCACAGCTCCAACCGTTGTGGCCAATTGAGGAATGAACCCGCAGATGGAAGACCTCTCTCTCTCTCTCTCTCTCTCTCTCTGCCTCTCCTTCTCTCTCTGTGTAACTGAATTTCAAGTAAAATAAATAAATCTTTAATAAAATAAAATATTTTTAAAAGATGAGTTTAATTTGATGCAAAAAATTTTTGAAAAGCATGCATACATTTTCAATGATTCAGATTTTACTTGGACTTTTTAAAGACCACTTGTATTTATTTACTGTAATAATTAAAATATTTATGATAAATTCTGTTGAAAGGCCTTTATAACTTTGCAAGGTATTTTATCTTCTGAGTATGTACGTATGTAGAACTGTGATTTTTTAAATGTGTCTTTGTACAGATATTTGACATAGTAGTTAAGACACTTCTTGGGATAACTGCATCCCATGTCAGAGTACCTGGGCTCCAAGTTCTCCATCCAGTTTCCTGCTAATGCATACCCTGGGAGGTGGCAAAGGATGGCTTAAGTACTTGGACCCCAGACATTATGTGGGAGACCTGAACTGAGTTTGGGATTTCTGGCCAAGCATCAGCTATTGTGGGCATTTGGGGAGTGAAAAAGAGGATTAGAGAATCTATTATCTATTACTATATATACCCATATATCTTTCTTACATTTCTTTGTATCTCTACCTCTCAAATAAGTAAAACATAAATAATATGTAAAATATTTTAAATATTGATGTGAGCTATTATTATTATATAACATTAGATATATGTTGGTATTTGAAGCCAAAATATTGCTTCATTCAGTTAAATAAGAGGTACCCACAATTTATATATGGATTTTAATGAATACTATTAAATGTGAATATAGTGAAACAAAGTCGTCTGAGATCTTTTTTCACCTCATCGTAAGGAATGATTCCAAAATTAATAAAACTTACTGTAAAAGCTTATTCTGCCTTCACTGCAGAGCAGTTCCTTATCCCTGAAGGATGTGACAAAATTCTGAAGCTTTATTCTTCAACAGAATTGAGTGTGAAAATTTAAATGCACTGCTGCCATCATTTAATTTCAGAATTTCAAGTCCTAAATGGACAATTTTCATTTTGACTAAGTGATTTGATTCCCTTTCAGTTTCTCTTTGATGGAAATTTTATTAACTATCCTCATAGACTCCAAATTCTATTCCATAAAATAGTCCAGTATCTTTTCTCAACTATTGATTTAAAATCCCAGGTAGACAGAAATACATTAGGATGCAATTGCGTACCAGAAAGTCAATGCCTTTATTCCAGTATTCTTTTTCACCTAAAATCTGATGTTTGAGCCAAATGATTAATATTTAAAATATGAGAAGGACTGAGTCTTTGGAATCAAACTATATTTTAGGTATATCATTTGCATAATGTTCTCTGCCTATCTCATCATAAATCATGCTTAATATTTCAAAGCTGGCTGAGTGAATAGTGCTATCATGAGCACTTGAACTTGTCTCATGGCAAAATAAAATACATTTTCCATATTTTCCAAATGCACTAAGTGAAATTCTTGAGATGTATACTAATTTACAGCAAGAGGGATGCCCTGGCAGCTGTATGCCATGCATACACCCTTTGTCTCAGCACTGAGGTATTTCATTTATTTTCCATACAACATTTATTATTATAATCATCTTCTATATCCCCAGAAATATGTTAGGCACTGAAGTGGAGTGCTCACAAAGTGTACTAAGATTCATAAGGGAGAATGAAGGGTCAACCAAAAAAGCAGAGAGTGTGACTTACTGATTTAGGAATTAAACAAGAGCGTGGGCCAGTAATGAAGAGGAAAACTCCTTCATGTTCTAAGCCTCAAAAATCATCAGAAAGCTTAACATTTTCAAATAAAAGAAAGGTCATATATAAGAATATATAGATATATTTGTTCACATTCTCAAAAGAAATGCCAGAAAGATAAAACAGTCAAAGTAATATAAAATTGGTTATCTCCCTTGGTAAATAGAGAAAGGATAGGAGTAGAAGTTTACTGTATAAACATTTCTCATATGATTTTGACTTTTGAGTCATATAATAATATCACTGAAAAAATAGTAATTCATTGCACACACTTCTGGGTATTCACTGAAAGAGCAGACATTCCACTGAGCTACAGGGGAATAGTTCAAAGATGAAAGCCATTAGAGGAAAAAACCAACAACTACCTCCACAAATGCCTAAATATAAATGAAGAAATTCCAGAAGTAAGAAAAAAGAAAGCATGACTCCCAAAGGAACACAACACTTCAATATTAGAATGACAGATGAAGAAACTGATGAAATGCCTGAAATGGTATTCAAAAGATTGATCATAGTATTACTGAGAAGCAATGAGAAACAAATCCACAAATTTAAAAATCCATAGAAGACATGAATGAAAATGGTTCCCATGAAATTGATATTTTAAAGAGAAATCAAATGAAATATTAGAAATAAATAATTCAATAGATCAAATAAAAATATTTTGAATAGCCAGAAATTCTCTATTTGGATGAATATACATTTATTATAGTCACATCTTCCTGTTAAATTGATCCCTTAATCATTTCATAATGCTTTTCTTTGTTTCTTTTAACAGTTTTTGTCTTAAAAGTCTTAAAATCAGACTTGATGACGCAAAAGAAAAACTAAGCTAGAAGACAGATCTTTGGAAATTTTTCATTTAGACCAAAAAAAATAGAAAAAATTAAAAACATTGTTAAGATTTATGAGATACTATCAAGACACCCAACATATGTCTTAGGAGTTACTGAAGGTGTGGAAAGGGAGAATGGATTAAGAAGCCTATTTAGTGAAAAAAAAAATACAGAATACTTCCCCAATTTTGAGTAAGAAAGGGATTACCAAAAACAGGAAGTACACAGAAATCCTATTAGACATGACCAGAAAAGATCTTCAACATGACACGATGTAGTCAAATTTTCTACTTTAAAACATAAAGAAAATATTCTAAAATGTACTCTAAAGAAATGCCAGGTTACCTTCAGAAGATCTCCAATTAAACTCAGTTGACTTTTAATGAGAAACTCTATAGGCTAGGAGGAGATGGAGACAATAGTCCAAGACTTAAAGAAAAAAAACTGTCAACTCAGAACACTGTACCCTGCTGAACTCTCATTTATGAATGGAAGTGAAATAAAGACCTTCCATAACAAACAGAAATTGAAATAATTTGTCACCACTCATCCATACTTACAAAAGGTGCTTAAGGATGTGCTATACAAAGAAACACAGGACAATAGTTATTATTATGAAAGAATGTGAAGGCAGAAAAATCTCCCAGTAAAATTATAAAGGAAATCTGAAGTAATCAATAGGAATATTAATGGAAAAATGAAAGTGCCTAGTCATCACTTATCAATAGTAACGTTGAATATAAATGCCCTAAATTCTCAAATTGAAAGATATAGAATGGCTAAATGAGTTTAAAAAATACGACTCATTTATATACTGCTTAAAAGAAACACCTCATCAACAAAGCATATGCACACTGAAATAGAAAGAATGGGAAAAGATATCCCATGCTAATGGAAAGCAAAAAATAAAAAACAAATAAATAAATAAGAGCTGGTGTAGTAATCTTTTTTTTTATTTTTTTATAATGCTTTTATTTAAAGAATATAAATTTCCAAAATACAGCTTATAGATTACAATGGCTTCCCCCCCCATAACTTCCCTCCCACCTGCAACCCTCCCCTTTCCTGATCCCTCTCCCCTTGCATTCACATCAAGATTCATTTTCAATTCTCTTTATGTACAGAAGATCAGTTTACTATATATTAAGTAAAGATTTCAACAGTTTGCCCTCACATAGCAACACTGTGAAAAATACTGTTGGAGTACTAGTTATAATATTAATTCACAATGTATAGCACATTAAGGACAGAGATCCTACATGATATATTTTTTAAAATTGATTAATTTTCTATGCAATTTCCATGTCTCATGTGGGATCTGTCCTTAATGTGTTGTCCAATTTGAAGTAATGCTATAACTAGTACTGAAACAGTATTTTACACTTTGTGTTTCTGTGCGGGTGCAAACTGATGAAATATTTACTTAGTATATACTGAATCAATCTTCTGTATATAAAGGTAATTAAAAATGAAAAAAAAATCTTGGTGTTAAATTGGTGTAGTAATCTTAATATCAGACAAATAGACAAAATAGACAACACAAAAACTGTTAAAAGAGACAAAGAAAAGTATTATGAAATGATTAAGGGATCAATTTAACAGGAAGATGTGACTACAATAAATGTATATTCATCCAAATAGAGAGTTTCTGGCTATTCAAAACAAATGTTGGCCAGAACCACAGCTCACTAGGCTAATCCTCCGCATGCGGTGCTAGTACTTCGGGTTCTAGTCATGGTTGGGGCTCCAGTTCTGTCCCGGTTGCTCCTCATCCAGTCCAGCTCTCCGCTGTGGCTCGAGGAGGTAGTGAAGGATGGCCCAAGTGCTTGGGCCCCTACACCTGCGTGGGAGACCAGGAGGAAGCACCTGGCTCCTGGCTTTGGATCAACACAGTGCGCTGGCTGTAGCAGCCATTTGGGGGGTGAACCAATGGAAGGAAGATCTTTCTCTCTCTCTCTCTCTCTCTGTCTGCCTGTCAAAAAATGTTAATACATCTAAAGAAAGACATCACTTGAATACAACAGCAATAGGGGACTCCAATACCCAACTTTCATCCATGAACAGATCAACCAGGCAGAAAATCAACCAAGAAATAACAGAGCTAATCAACACTACATACCAAACAGACCTGACTTATATTTACAGAACATTTCATCCCACAGTTGCAGAATATGCTTTCTTATCAGTGCATGGAATTTTCTCTAGGACAGACCATATACTATGCCATAAATCAAGTCTCAGCAAATTCAAAAACAACAACAAAAAATCAAAATCATACCATGCATCCTCTCTTTCTACAATAGAATGAAGCTAGAAAACAATAACTCAGTAATCTAGATCACATGTAAACACATGGAAAATGAACAACATGATCCGGAATGAGCAGTGAGTCAAAGAAGAAATCAGAAGAGAAATTTTAAAAATTCTGGAAATGAATGAAGATGAAAATACAACATATCAATACTTATAGGGTATGGAAAAAGCAGAAAGAAAGAAGTTTATAGCAATTGGTACCTACATCAAGAAATTGGAAGGGCACCATTAAATGTTCGTCAAGGTCCTAGGAAAATAACAACAAACCAAATCCAAAATTCATAGGAGAAAATAAATAATTAAATTAGAGAAGAGGGGAGAGTGCTATGGTAAAAGCTGCTGCCTGCAGTACCAATATCCCATATGGGCACTGGTTGGAAGCTACCTCAAATTATGTCAATCAAATTGTACAATATTGTTTAGTACTCAGTCTGGGCCATAACTTCTGTGGGATTAGTGCAGGGTCTTAGTCCACCCGTACAAGGATGGACTGGGTCCAGGGAAAGGTAAAGTGCGACGCTCGCCGGTTCCCCAGCCTCCTGATCCTGGAGACAATCAGACGCACAGCGGTTGAGTCAAATCTAGCAAGAACTTGTTTATTTCGTGCGTAACAGAACCTTTTATAGCACAAAACTGCAGAGTCATTGGGGCAGGGCTAAGGACCAACCAATCACTTAAAAGATCACTTTACAGGGCGATTTCTATAGGACTAGCCATGTCCATACACTTTGTACTAGTTTTGTTACCTCCGCTGATGTTGCGCAGCCAATTAGTTTTAGTGGTAAACAACTTTGGATTCTGCCCACCTTACTTCCTTTCAGCACCATCTTTGAATTGCTTTGTGTAACTAATTTTCCCACAGATTAGTTACCAGCAATGTCAGGGATAGGTCCGTAATTAAGCAGAGTCTCTATGTCTGAACCAGCCTGGAAGTGTTGCATTGGCTCTGCAAAACTTTAGATGCTCACTCTCCGTGTTAACTTTTAGGTCTCCCCATCTTCCAAAATTGGGTAGTATTAAAATTTCCCTTATTAAAATTTTAAATTTCAATTACTGTTGTGCTATTAATTCACTGGATGTCAAGATAGAAAACGGTGGCCATCTTGCATCCATGTGTTATATACTGATGAATATAATTTAATGGACAGCTTCCAATCACCAGACTCTATACTAAATCCTTTACAAATGCTATTTGCAATTGTTAGCACTATAATATCATTGCTTCCTTTAAGAAATGAGGAAAATAAACTTCTCCCAGCTAACAACACCTCCCTCAAATGACCTGCTTGTTGGCCAATTAACTAGAAATCAATGCATGATGTGTCAGTTCTCATAGCTTAAGTTTTTTTTTTTTTTCATATCAAGTCGGGCTTTTATTCATTTACAGCTTCTAAACAGTAAATCTGAAATCAGTCATAGGGAAGAACAGCCAATGAAACTACTCTGAGTATCACTTGCAATATGATCTAAACAAAAACTGATTCCATAAAAACAGTACTTATCTCATAAATTCTGAATCTCAGTTGGGAGGCTGAGCATCTCCAAAAGGCTCACAGAAGCAACCTGCTGAGAATGCCACATTAAAATGAAGGTTCTACTCAGTTCAAATGAATCCCAGAGGAAGTCAGACTGCACGCTGCAGGTTCTACAGAAACAATAACAATCATTTGAGCAATAAATACAGAGCTTCATCTGGGAGACAGGCAGATACGATGTCTTCCAAATTTTTGAGTGGTGTTATGGGGAAGATGCAGGGGGATGTGACATGTTGTTCCAGAGCAGCATTTGCTGCTAAGTTATCTAAGGACTTCAAAAACTCCCTGCCTGGCATTGTGGTACAGTAGGTTAACACAGACTGCAATGCCAGCATCCCATATGGGAAATGGTTAAAGTCCTGGCTGCTCCACTTCCAATTTTGAAAAAAAAAATAACAAAGTCTTCTAAAAATCAAATTGTTGGGGCTGGCACTGTGGTGTAGCAGGTAAAGCTGCCACCTACAGTGAAAGCATCGCATATGGGTGCCAGTTCTAAACCCATGGCTCCACTTCCAATTCAGCTCTCTGTTATGGCCTGGGAAAGCAGTGGAAGATGGCCCAAGTCCTTGGGCCCCTGCACCCAGGTGGGAGGACTCAGAGGAAGCTCCAGACTCCTGGCTTCGGACTGGCACAGCTCCAGCCATTACAGCCAACTGGAGAG
Source organism: Sylvilagus floridanus (assembly GCA_949820135.1). Taxonomy (NCBI): domain Eukaryota; kingdom Metazoa; phylum Chordata; class Mammalia; order Lagomorpha; family Leporidae; genus Sylvilagus; species Sylvilagus floridanus. Next base: position 58,235,109 of record OX463243.1, read on the forward strand.
TGAACTGGCAGATAAAAGAACTCCCTCTTCCCTCTCACCTCTCCCCTCTCCTCACTCCCTCTCTGTAAATCTTTCAAATAAATAGGTAAATTAAAAAGTCAAATTGTCATTCTTCCAACACAGGGACTCTGGTAAAAAATGAGTTTTAATGGTATTACACTAAATATTTGTATAGATCTTCCTAGGCCAGACCAAAACCAGGAGCCAGGAACCCAATCCAGGTCTCTCACATGAGTGGCAATGACCCAAGTACTTGAGCCATCACTGCTGCCTTCCAGTGTCTGCATTGGCAGGCAACTAGAATTGAGAATGGAGCCAGGACTCAAACCCAAGCCATGTCTTAATGGTAAACTGTCCACCCCTAATAGTGTCAATTTTGGGTCAGACACAAACTTTGAAATTTCACATAAAAAGGCATAAATAAAATTTCACTGAGATTTGAATATTTTCAAAATTTCCAATCTAATATTCTAATCATATTTAGCATTGACTAACAGAGACATTCAGAAACATATTCCTCAAATACCAGGAGTATTGAAAATTGTAATTGTTTTTGTTATCATTAAAAGTACCAACACTTGAAAACATTTGCAATTCCTGGAACCATATGTAAAATACTGTCTTTAAAGCAAGTAATATTGTTGCCAACCAATTTCCATGGTCTTATACCTATATACAAATATATATTTAAAGGAAATGTTGAAAGCTCTATCTAATTATTTTAATTCATTTTAAGACTGCTGAGTAGACTAGGGTGAGTACATTGATGATCCAGTAGTTAGTTGGTTAGTACTTAACTAAATCAATAGAACAAGTTGCTACTTATAAATTAATTGAAAAACAGAAGAAATGAAATATAAGGTGTTACATTTGAAAGCAGTACATTTAGAAAGTGAAAGTATAAAAAAAGACACCTCAGATTCTAGTCCCAGTTGGGGCGCTGGATTCTGTCCCAGTTGCTCCTCTTCCAGTCCAGCTCTCTGCTGTGGCCCAGGAAGGCAGTGAAGAATGGCCAAGTGCTTGGGCCCTGCACCTGCATGGGAGACCAGGAGGAAGCACCTGGCTCCTGGCTTCGGATCGGTGCAGCACCGGCCTTAGCGGCCATTTGGGGGGGTGAACCAACGGAAGGAGGACCTTCCTGTCTGTCTGTCTGTCTCTCTCTCTCCCTCTTTCTCTCTCTCACTGTTCTAATCAGTACTTTCACTTAGTTTTCTAATTCAGATAATTTTAAAGATAACCAGGACATGTTGAGTTCTCTAAATATTGAACAAAATTACTAATTTTTAGTGGATAATATGCTAGTGTTCCAATTAATTGGTGTCTGTTCTGCAGTGAAGCCTCTTTTAATGTTTCCACTGCTTTTTCCCTTCATAGGATTGGCACTGAAAAATCCTGAAAGTAGTACCATTTATATAAATATTTCAGACTTCAAATACTAAATGGTGCAAATGTAAAAGTCAAAAAAGAGAAATAAGAAGAAAACCAAGCAATTTGTAATAGAATGAGCACAGGTCTGGAGTCTGGGTCCCCAGTCTGGCCCAGGATCTGCCTCTTTAACTGGATGAATAGAACTGGATAAATCATTGAGCACTGGGAATTTTTTTCTCACATAAATTGAAGGAATTAGTGACATATCTAAAACCCTCCTACCTCTAAACAATGATTAATCTTTAATCCTGAAACAGGTGCCTAAACAGAAGCTGAAAGTGTAGATTCAGAACTCAACATTCCCTTTTATCATGTAATGAGAGATAGGGGCCACCAGTTACCTCACAACTATCTAGCATTAATACCTTTTGTTTTGTAGCTTATTCTCCATTGCACTATGTCATAGGCATGTTGAACTGCTCACATCTTCTCATATGCCCAGGTTCCCATTCCTAGGTTTATTCATAGCTAATTGCAAAGAGGTCAAACCAATTTTTATATAGAATGGGACCGTTTATAGTGGTGAGATGAAAGGATGCAATTTCTATTGCTAGTGGGAATTATTTTGTTCTCATATGAATATCCTTGAGTATGCTCTCTAGGAAAATGAAGTTCTGAGTATGAAGAGATAATTGTTTACCCTATGCAACACACTCCAATGGCTTCTTTTTTTTTAAGATTTATTTTATTTATTTGAAAAACAGTTATAGACAGAGAGTGGTCTTCCATCCTCTGGTTCACTCCCCAGTTGGCTGCAATGGTTGTAGCTGTGCTGATCCGAAGCCAGGAGCCAGGAGCTTTTTCCGGGATTCCCACCTGGGTGCAGCGGCCCAAGGACTTGGGCCATCTTCTACTGCTATCCCAGACCATAGCAGAGAGCTGAATCGGAAGAGGAGAAGCTGGGACTAGAATCTGCACCCATATGGGATGCTGGCGCTTCAGGCCAGGGCGTTAACCCGCTGTGCCACAGCATCGGCCCCTCCAATGGCTTCCTGAATTTAATCGATATGATATGGAGTCATATGGGGCTTTGGGAAAAGCACTTATCCCTACGACGACTGCATACACTTTTAACATATTTATTTATTTATTTATTTTGAAAGGAAAAGTGGGGAAGAGAGAGAGAGAGACAGAGAGAGAGAGGAAGATAGTCCAGGCTGAGGCAGGGGCCCAATTATTAGGTTATTATCCTTTGCATCAGGATGCATTAGCAGGAAGAGAGATCAGAGGACACTAATGAGCACTCTAATAATGGATGTAGGCATTTAATATGACAGCTTAATCTGCTGTACCACATGTATGGCAGAAATGCATGTATTTAAAATGGGTTATGTGGTTTTCAGCAGCATAAAAGAAGTTAAGAGGAATGTTCTGTTATAGGAATTCTTTTCTATTCTTTCAGAGATAGTGTGGGCTCTAACACAAGTGCATATGAGTGGTCTGTAGTAGTGGGAAGAACACAGAGTTCCACACACTGGACTGAGAGAAACTCAGGGAGAGATAAGGGTGTTGTGCATGAAGTTCTGAGTATGAAGTTCTGAGTATGAAGAGATAACTGTTTACCCTATGCAACATACTCCAATGGCTTCTTTTTTTAAGATTTATTTTATTTATTTGAAAAACAGTTACAGACAGAGAGTGGTTTTCCATCCTCTGGTTCACTCCCCAGTTGGCTGCAATGGTTGTAGACATGTGGCAATGAACTGTGAAAATACAGTTATTCTCATCAATTGAACATCTAGAAATTTCCTTCAGTCTGAAAAGATTTGGGACACAACTCTTAAGTAAAGAAAGTAACAGATACCTAGGATGAGGCCAGAAAGAGAGAAGATCTAACATGCCACTGCAATAATCAGGAAAAAAAATGGGAAAAATATTCTCTTTAGTCTTATGAGAGTCTGAGATACAATAAAATTCTCAGTTAAGAAAGGGAGACTTCAGTTCTACCATTTACAAACTATGATTATTGTCATTTAAATCCTGTTCAAAAGCAATAGGTAAGCTTTGTGAGAATGAAATCCCAGAGACAAATTCCGCTAGCAAACCACTTATTTTGTCATTCTAAATGGATATATTTCAAGTTTATATGATTTTTCTTTTTTTTCTTATTCGAATAAAATATACATACATATAGTACACATGTACATACATATGCATATAATACAGATAAATAAGGTTTTGGTCCTCTGATCACACTAATAACGAACACCGAAATTACTATTTTTTTAAATACAGAGCTTGGCCTAAATGTATTGCAACATCTGTAAAAGTTTTTTTTTTTACTTTTTCTTTATATAAAGGGACAGATTTCATGCATTTTATATATAGTTTTAAGAACATAATGACACTTCCCATTCTACTCTCCTTCCTTCACTCCCACTCTTTTTTTTATTTTTCTTTTGATTTTTACAATGACATACTTTTTTAATATCATCAATATTTTAGCTTTTTAAATTTTAATTGAAGGTAAACAAATTTCAAACAATTTATAAACACAGATTTAGGAACACAGTGACACCTCCTACCCTACCCTCTCTCCTGCCCATGTTCCCAACCTTCCTCCTATTTCCTCTCTTATCCCCTCTCAATTTTTAAAATGTCCTACTTTCAATTTACTCTATATTCACAAGATTAACCCTACACTAAGTAAAGATTTACTTTGCAATCATTAGCTTATCCCTACAGTAAATAAAGAATTCAACAAGTAGCAAGTAAAAAAAAATGACAAATTCTAACACTTTTCAAATAATATCTTCTTCTAGGCCTGCACATACACACACACACACATACACACACTGTTTAAAATAGAAACCTACAAGGCAACTATTATTAGCCACAATTTATGGACAAATAACCCAAATCACAGAAGGGTAAAGTAATTTACCCCGTAATCAACAAAAGAAATAAAAAGGGTATGGATTCAGATATATCTTACACCAATCTTATTTCACATTTGCAATAATCATTACTACTCAGGGGAAAAAAACTGCTCTAACACCCAAAATTTCAGTGGCTTGATGTAGAAACACTATTGCTCACTCATATCTTAGTACTGTGTGTGTATGTGTGTGTGTGTGTGTGTAGGCAGGTGCTGTGTGTATTATCACATGTGTATTGAGCCAAAAAGGGCAATGGGCATGAGCATTTCCAACTTATGAGCCACCATTTATCACAGTAGTCTCCATCATCTCTATAAAAGGAAAAACAAAATAGATTGTTTGAAGATGATTTTCTATTAGGAGTGAATATACAGCCTATTTTTTCATTGACCTGACATCAGTCCCTACCCTACTTCATACTTCCAAGATGCACATTGCTGTGCACCCAGAAAAAGCAGGAGATATACATTTCTGTCACAACAAGACAGGAGCACATAGTGAAGAAGTTAAAACAAATGTAGAGAAGTGACACTGCCTCCCAGCATTGTTATTCACCAAGGATTTCTCTTTATTATGAAAAATCCCATTTCATGCTTTTCTACTTTGGTAAATCACAAAATTGAGTTTAAATTTGTTTAAAAATGTGAGTGATCACAAGAAAACTAAGAAGCATTTGATGTTGATAATCAGAAGTTGGATTTTGCCCTAATGCAAACAGAATCTAATTCTAGTTTATTAACATTATCTGTGCTATTTTTCTTCCTGGAGAATAGGTTCTCATTTCTTACAAGCTGTTCTTATTCTAAAAAAAATGCCAAAATGCTGAGTATTTTTCCAAGTATATGGAAATATTCATAAACTATACTACTGTGAACTATTTTCTTTAATATTTATTTCAAACTAAAAATAAAATCACAACATAACAAAGAAACAATACAGGTGTTTTGCCTTGCTATAACTACTCAATTATAGCACTTACCTATTCAATAAATGAGAGATTTATATGAACAGTTCTCTTTATACCCCTACTGAACAAATATAAATACAGCAGTTTGAAAGGGAATATAAATGTAAAATTCATTAAGTTGCATAAGTGTTATATTGTAATAAAATTCCCACTCATTAAAAATTTTATTCATATTCAATAAGTATCTTGCTGTTTATAACAGGTATATTTAAATAAATGAAACATTTTTGAAAAGGAATATCTTTCTTCTTATAAAACTCTCTAATGAGATTATTGGAAAGATCACTGCAATGTACTAACTATAAACAATTGTTAAAGGGGCCAGCATTGTGAGAGAGTGCATTAAGCCTCTGCCTGTGCCGCTTGCATCCCATATGGGCACTAGTTCGAGTCTCAGCTACTCCACTTATGATCCAGCTCTCTTAGCTGTGTCCTGGGAAAACAGTAGAAGATGTCCCAAGTGCTTGGGCCCTGCACCCACATCAGAGACACAGATGAAGCTCCTGGCTCCTGGCTTCAGATTGGCTCAGCTCTGGCCACTGAGGTCATTTGGGAAGCGAACCAGAGATGGAAGACCTCTCTCTGTATCCTCCTTTCTCTGTAACTCTAGCTCTCAAATAAATAAATAAAAAACTGTTAAAAATTTAAATCTGTAAAAATGTGATTGTGTAAATTTTCAATATAGAGAAATAAGAAACCAGAAATAGAAAACAGTGAATTAAGAGAGAAATTTAAAAGCTGAAAAAAGTGTATGATAAACTCAATGTGCTTTGTTTTCAGTAAGGGTTTATAGACTATGAAAATAACACCAAGCCTGACAAACACTTAAGATAAATGCTTATTATTATTGCTAGTTTTTTCCAACATGAGAGAAGGGGAAGTGACTTTGAGTTTAGAGTATTTACATCTTTTTAGACAGATATACAGTAACAGAATTAATACAATGAAAGAATAATGGCATGTTGGTTTAAAAAATAGATTTTTGGATATCCTATTTGCTGACTGTGTGGCCTTTGAAAAGTCACTGAAGTTCCCAAAAATGGGAAGGAAAGAATCACCAAGAGATACATTGTTAGCCTTACTGAAGTAGAACAAATAAAACATTTGTAATGCAACAGGTCATATATTATGATGTCCATGAATGTGTTATTAATATCATTATTATCATCCAAAAAATTATCTACATTTATATTTCCACTTCCCAATTTTGGAATTAAAGTAGAAATCTATTTTATTTAAAACACTTGGTTAAAATAAAAATGATGGGAAGCAAAAGGTGATATAGCCAGGAGACCTCTAGAAAGCCTACATGTGCACTCCCATTAGAATTACATCACTGCATTGATAAGAGATAGAAGAGGCAATATCTATAACATCTTCAAACAATGTCAAGCTAAATATTGAAAAATAATTTGTAATTCATAAAAATATATCTGAAATAGATGCAAATGTCTCAGAACTCTGAGCCCAAAATAACAAAATTGTAATTCTTCTGGGAAGAATGCAAACTAATATCTCCAGGGATGCATAAATAGTAATAGATATTCAATGAGCAGAGGAGACAGAAAACATTATTACTGAAAGATTCCTGGGAATATTAATGAGAAACAAATTAAATGTGAATTTATATTGAAACATAAGAGCTACAAAGAATGATGAGAAATGCTAAAGGCCTAATAACAGCAAAGTATTTGTTCCAGGTGACTCAACTGATGGGATCTATGATTATGTGATTATTTATGGGCAAAGCTGTTTTCTGAGAGAAATACCTATACAGACATTTGTGTTTCATCTTTGAAAAATGTTCATACCTTTGTCTATATCTTAACTGGATTGGCTTGTTGTTATTGTTGAGTTTCTTGAGATCCTTATCAAATGCATAGTTTGCAAATGTTTTGTCTCATTCTATTAGTTGTCTCTTCAATTTGTTGACTGCTTCCTTTGTTGTCTGGAAGCTTCTTAACTTTATGCAATCATATTTGTCTATTTTTGCTTTCATTTCCTGTGCCTCTAGGGGCTTATCCAAGAAGGCTTTTCCAAGGCCAATGCATTGCAGCATTTTCCCAAAGTTTTACTCCAGGAATTTGATGGTTTTAGGTCTTAATATTAGATCCCTGGTCTACTACGAATGATTTTTTTAATTTATTTGACAGGTAGAGTTATAGATAGTGAGAGACAGAGACAGAGAGAAATGTCTCCTTTCATTGGTTCACTCCCCAAATGGCCACTATGGCCGGTGCTGCACTGATCCAAAGCCAGGAACCAGTAGCTTCTTCCTGGTCTCCCATGTGGGTACAGGGGCCCAGGCACTTGGGCCATCCTCCACTGGCCTCCTGGGCCACAGTAGAGAGCTGGGCAGGAAGAGAAGCAACCTGGACTAGAACCTGGCGCCCATATGGGATGCTGGGGCCTGCAGGCAGAGGATTAACCAAGAGAGCCATTGCGCTGGACCCATACTATGAATTAATTTCTGTATGGGCTATAAATAGAGGTCTTGTTTCAAGCTTCTGTATGTGGAAATCCAATTTTCCCAGGATCATTTCTGTCCTTTCTCCGGTGAATGAGTTTAGCTTGTCAAAAATTGGTGGGTTATAGACATGTGTTAATCTCTGGGGTTTCTACTCTGCTTGTCTATTTTTGTAGCAGTACCAGACTATTTTGATTGTAAAGGCCTGCAGTATGTTTTGAAATCTGGTATCATTATGCCTCTTTGTTTTTGTAGCTTAAGATTGCTTTAGGTCTTTCATGTTTTCGTATGAATTTTAGAATTATCTTTTCTGGTTCTGTGAAGATTGTCCTTGGGACTCTGAATTGAACTGCACTGAAACTATAAACTGCTTTAGGTAGTAAGAACATTTTGTTGTTTTTTTTTTTCATAAAAGACATTCATTTATTCAACAGAAAATTAATAAGACCAATACTTATAATTTGAGAAAATACAAACCCAGATCACAAGAGCAAAAATGCGAAATTACTCAAGTATGAGACAATATTTCCAATGAGTTTATTACATAATATTATATAACTTATAATAAGTATTATGCATGTATAGGTATGTATCCATATTTAATATATTTATTAAATGGTGTGTACACATGTAAGATTGTGGATCAAGTTGTGAGTGTAGGCATGTGTGTGCGTGTGTGTGTGTGTGTGTGTCTGTGTTTGTGTTTATACTTGTGTCGATGTGGAAGATGTAGATATGAGTGAGTATATTTGGATGCTTAGATGGCTGTGGAAATTAGTGATACTGCATGTGTGCAAGTGTGTATTCACATGTATATGTAAGTGTGTCTGCTGTGAGGAGTAGTTTTGTGTCACTGGGTTTCAGCCAGGAGCAATTTTGTCCCTCAGAGTATATCTGGTAGTACCGGTATTTGTTTTTCATTATCTTTTTTTTTTTATTTAGTAAATATAAATTTCCAATATACAGTTTATGGACTACAATGGCTTCCCCCCCATAATTTCCCTCCCACTTGCACCGCTCCCATCTCCTGCTCCCTCTCCCATTCCATTCACATCAAGATTCATTTTTCAATTATCGATTTAGTATATATAAAAATCGATTTAGTATATATTAAGTAAAGATTTCATCAGTTTGCACCCAAACAGAAACACAAAGTATAAAAATACTGTTTCGGTACTAGCTATAGCATTACTTCACATTGGACAACACATTAAGGACAGATCCCACATGAGGAGTAAGTACACAGTGACTCTTGCTGTTAAGTTAACAATTTGACACTCTTGTTTATGGCGTCAGTAATCACCTGAGGCTCTTGTCATGAGTTGCCGAGGCTATGGAAGCCTTTTGAGTTCACCAACTTCAATCTTATTCTGACAGGGTCATAGTCAAAATGGAAGTTCTCTCCTCCCTTCAGAGAAAGGTACCTCCTTCTTTGATGGCCCTGTTCTTTCCACTGGGATCTCACTCACAGAGATCTTTCATTTAGGTGTTTTTTTTTTTTTTTTTTTTTTTTTTTTTGCCAGAGTGTCTTGGCTTTCCATGCCTAAAATACTCTCATGGGCTCTTGAGCCAGATCCATATGCCTTAAGGGCTGATTCTGAGGCCAGAGTGCTATTTAGGACATCTAAGTATGGACAGTTTTATGATAATATATTTTTCTAATCCGTGAACATGCAAGATTTTTCATTTCTTTGTGTTTATTATTTTTTCATTAGTGTTTTGTAATTTTCATGGCACAGATTTTTCACAACCCTGGTTAAATTTATCTCATGGTCCTTAAATTTTTTGTAGCTTTTGTGAATGGGGCTGATCTTGGAAGCACTTTCTCAGAATCTGCATTGTTGATGTATAAGATTGTTATTAATTTTTTTCTCAAATGCTTTCTTTGCATCCATTGAGTTAATAATATGGTTTTTATTTTTTTAATTTGTTAATATGATGTATCAAATTTAATGATTTGAGTATGCTGGTTTTGTTTGTGTACCCAGTTTTTTTTAATTTATTAAATTTTATTTAACTTACACAAGTTTCATGTATTTCATATATACACATTTAGGAATACAGTGATACTTCCTCCCCCACCTTCTCTATCATCCACACTCCAACCCTTATTCTTCCTCCCAATCATATTCCCACTCTTAATTTTCACAACAATTTAATTTCACTATGTAATGATCCTATAGTTAACCCTACACTAAGTTAAAGATTTCAACAAATACTATGAAAGGAAAAAAAAAAAAGTGTTCCTCATAAGCAGAGACAAGGGCTATAAACAATCATTGAATCTCAAAATGTCTATTTCACTCTAGCACATTACATTTCAGGTACTCTACTAGTTATCTCAAACCAAGGAAAACATATGATACTTGCCTTTTTGGAAATCCCTTATTTCATTAAGTTTAATCATTTCCAGTTGTTTCCATCTTGTTGCAAAACACAAGATTTCATTTTTTTATAGCAGAGTAGTACTCCATAGTGTATAAAAAGCATTTTTTTATAAAACTCCTAGCATTTTCTTGCACTTACATTTAAGCCATTTCTTAAAAAAGTGATAGGTAAACCAGTTTTAGGCACTTAAAGTCACAAAAAAGCCTCTTCTTTCCTAATTCTCACCTTAGGAGTCTCCAAATAACTCTGAAAAGGAGTCAGTTTCTTTTGGGACAACTCCTCAACACCTCTACATTGGTCCTTTGAACCTAATGGATTGCATTTGAGTGTTCCAAAGTCAGCTGTAAAATTCTGCCTTCTGCCAGATTCAGGACGTAAAGCTCACTTTAGAAACTGGAAATTCTTTCAGTTTACAGGATCTAGCCAAACAGTTCTCCCTAGGGTAGAGTCTTTGATACGGAGGAATAATGGCCATGGAGAACATCAGGGTTTCTTTTCATGATTGGAAAGCTAAGATTGTATTTATCTATTTCAGAGGTAGAGTTACAGACAGTGAGAGGAGAGACAGAGTGAAAGGTCTTCCTTACATTGGTTCACTCCCCAGATGGCTGCAATGGCCAGAGCTGTGCCAATCCAAAGCCAGTATCCAGGTGCTTCCTCCTAGTCTCCCATGCACGTGTAGGGGCCCAAGGACTTGGGCCATTTACTGTTTTCATAGGCCATAGCAGAGAACTGGATCGGAAATGGAGTAGTCAGGACTCAAACAGGTGCCCATATGGGATGCCGCCACTGCAGAGAGATTAACCTACTGCGCCATAGTGCCAAACCCAGAAAGCTAAGCTTTAATTCACTATCTGAAAGAGGATATTTGAGCTAAGAATATAGCAGCATCCTAGAACAAGTCACCAGCATCAGGAAGTTCACTAGAATACAGTTATTCCTAAAGTTAGGAAGTTGCTTTTGAGTGGCACCATTTCCCAAAGTTAACAAAAGCAGTAATGGTTAAAGGCCTAACCTGCCATGAAGGTAAATGCTTAGTGCTACAGGTGATGTTAAAAGGCAAGCAGATCCAGGGCTTTAGTGATATTATTAATGTATCACCACAAAACACAGGTTCACACACAGCTCTCAGGGACTCAAATCCCCAGGGAATAAAAACAAATTTGAATGTCAAATCATATCTTTCCCATATATCAGGAACCAGGCATAGCCTCCTCTCTACCTAACTATCCCCATCTGCCAGGATCTCCAAGGGTGGGCTATGCCACAACCCACAAGCAATCATCATAATCTCGGATCGGAAGGTATTCCTGATAGAGCTTATTTTCCACACTGAAATTGTTGAGTGAAGAATAGCATCTTGTTGCCAAATAAGATTTCAAGGTGAGCCTACTGGACCCTAGCGTGTGCTCTTCTGACAAGATAAGAGAAAAAAGTGCCATTTCCATCTTGCCGCTGTTCAACTTAACTGCAATAAGCAAGCTGGGAGAACAGGCTGCCTTCTTGCAGAAAACAGCTCAGAGTCCTGAATCAATTGAGAAACTACTTAAATTTAGATTAGAACTTGCACTCGAACTTTGGTGCCCTCTGCCACTGCCAAGGCAAGGTTCATGTTACTCAATGCACCAAAAAAAAAAAAAGGAACTACTGACTCCTGGACTCAGTACAAGTTTAGGGTAGCTGGTGATTGGGTAAGCAGTATGAAAGACAGATTTCAGCTAGAAATTCCAGACAGCTGAAACTCAAGGTTACTAGACTATTCTGATGCAAGCAACAGACTGATAAAGTTGGTGGTCCAAGGGTTGTGTTCTAAAATGTTGCTTTGGTCAGTACAGCTTTTTACCCTGAAGTTTCTAGAAAACATGTCCATTGTCAAGCATAATTTCTTTATCTAGTCAACAGTTGATAGACATCTGAGTTGATTCCATATCTGAGCTGTTATGAATTGTGCTGCAATGAACATAGGGGTACATATAACTCTCACATGCTGATTTCTTTTGGTTAGGGTGAATTCCCAAGGGTGGGATGGCTGGAACATATGGTAGTTATTCATTCAAATTTCTGAAGTATCGCCATACTGTCTTCCACAGTGCCTACACCAGTTTACATTACAAAAGGTCAGGGTACCTTTTCCCCTACATCCTTGTCAGCATATGAGAGCCATTCTAACTGAAGAGAGAGGAAACCTCATTGTGGTTTTGATTTTCATTTCCCTGATGGCTAGTGTTTCTGAGCATTTTCTCAAGTGTCTGTTGGTCATTTGAATTTCCTCTCTTGAAAAATGACAGTTCAGCACTAGGCCTCAGAATCAATCCTTAAGGCATTTGGATCCAGCTAAAAAGCCCATGAGAGTTTCTCAGGCATGGAAAGCCAAGACACTGTGGGGAAAAAAAATGACCTAAATGAAAGATCTCTGTGAGTGAAAGCCCATCAGAAAGAACAGGCCATGAAAGAAAGAGGTACCTTTCTCTGAAGGGAAGAGAGAACTTCCACTTTGACTATGGCCTTATCTAAATAAGGTTGGAGTTTGTCAACTCAAGAGGCTTCCATAGGCTTGACAGCTCATGACAAGAGCATCAGGTGATTACTGACATCATAAATAAGAGTTTCAAGTGTTAAATCAACAATGGGAGTCACTGTGCACTTACTCCCCATGTAGGATCTCTGTCCTTAATGTGTTGTACTATGCAAATTAATGATAGAACTAGTACTCAAACAGTATTTTATACTTTGTTTACCTGTGTGCGTGCAAACTGTTGAAATATTTACTTATAAACTAAGTTGATCTACTGAATATAAAGATAATTGAAAATGAATCTTGATGAAGAATGGGATGGGAGAGGGAGTGGGAAATGGGATGCTGCAGGTGGGAGGGAGGATGTCAGGGGAAAAGCCATTATAATCCAAAGGTTGTACTTTGGAAATTTATATTTATTAAATAAAAGTCTTTTTAAAAAGAAAAGAAAAATGCCTGTTCAAATCTGTCTTTCTCTTAACTGTATAGTTTATTTCTTGTTGTTTAATTTATTGAGCTCTCTGTAGATTCTGGATGTTAAACCTTCATCGCTTGCATAGTTTGCAAATATTTTCTCAATTCTGTAGGTTGCCACTTCACTTTACTTGAAGTGTGAGTGTTTCTTTTGCAGTGCAGAACCTTCTCAACTTGATGTAACTCCATTTGTCAATTTTGGCTTGATTGCCTATGCTTCTGGTGTCTTTTGCAAGATCTTTGCTTATGCCTATGTCTTGCAAAGTTTCCTCAATGTTCTCTAGTAATTTGATAGTAGGGGCGCATAGATTTAGGTCTTTAATCCATTTTGAGTGGATTTTTGTGTAGGGTATATGGTATGGGTCTAGTTTCAGACTTCTGCATGTGGAGATCCAGTTTCCCCAGCACCAATTATTAAAGAGACTGTCCTTGCTCCAGTGATTGATTTTAGTTCCACTGTCAAAGATAAGTTGGTTGCGATGCATGGATTGATTTCTCGAGTTTCTATTCTGTTCAACTGGTCTACAGGTCTGTTTTTTTGCCAATAGCATCTGTTTTGATTATAACTGCCCTTATAATATACCTGACTTGAAGTAAGGTATTGTGATGCCTCCAACTTTGTTTTTGTTGTGTAAGATTGCTTTAGTTAATCAGGGTCTCTTGTGTTTCCATATAAATTTTAGCATAGTTTTTTTCTAGATCTGCAAAGAATGTCACTGATATTTTGATTGGAATTACACTGAATCTGTAAATTGCTTTTGGTAGTATGGACATTTTGATGATGTTGATTCTTCCAATCCATGAACATGGAAGATTTTCCCAGTTTTTAATGTCTTCTATTTCCTTCTTTGGTGTTTTGTAATTTTCATTGCAGAAATCTTTGACATACTTGGTTATTTTTTAATTTATTATTTTTGATTTAAAAAGCAGAGTTACAGAAAGGCAAAGGCAGAGAGAGAGAGAGAGAGAGAGAGAGAGAGAGAGATCTTTCATATTGGTTCACTCCCCAAATGGCTACAACAGCCAGACCAGGGCTGATCCAAAGCCTGGAGCTTCTTTTGGGTCCTCCCCAAGGGTGCAGGGACCAAAGGATTTGAGCCTTCTTTGACTCCTTTCCCAACCCATAGCAGAGAGCTAGATCAGAAGTGGAGTACCTGTGACTAGAACTGGGTCCCATATGAGATGGTGGCACTGCAGGTTGCAGCTTTACCTGCTGTATCACAGCGGGTGGTTTCACACTGAAAACAGTTTTATCATTGCATCTGTATTCTACTTGTATACTTTTTCCCCTTTTCAATATGCACTAAGCAATACAATTTTACAACTCTCCACACAGTATTTATATTGCATTCCATATTAAAAGTAACTTGAAGATGATTCTAAGTAAATAGAGGGATGTGTATAGACTTTTTGCAAATAGCATATACTTTTATATATGGGACTTGATCATTCTGCAGGTTTCACATATGGAAACTTGAAATTCATCTTCCACAGATCTGAGAATGATTGTGTGTGTGTGTGTGTGTGTGTGTATACATATACATACTTGATCAATTCTAAATAGCAGCTAAAATTTGGTAAACAATGCCTGTCTTGTAGGCCTCTTCTAGGTTCTTTATACAAGTATATGCAACTGAATTAGCTGACCATGTAATTTGAAGGCAAATAATGTGACATTGTAAAATGCAGAAGTGATATAAAAATGCCTAGATTAGCTACAATTTTGGTCTAATTCTACCCCTTCTACAATACCTAGCCTTATAAAATCTCAGGACTTGCTTGTAGAGTAGGTATTTAGCTTTGCAGATAAGATGCTTACATCTGCCTTCAGAATACTTGGGTTCAACTCCAGTTCTACCTTCTGGTTTCAGCTTCCTGCTAAGGCAGATATTGGGAGACTGAAGTGATGGCTGAAACAGTTGAATCCTGCAACTCACTCGGATTCATATATTGAGCTCCCAGGTCCTAGCTTCAGTCTTGGCTAGGCACAGATGTGGAGCATTTGAGTAGTGAACCTGCAGATAGGAGATTTATCTATCTGTTACCCTCTTTCTCTCTCTACTTCTCAAATAGACAAACTTTTAAAAATGTTGCTTGAGTTGACGCATAAAGAGGATGTAGAAGGAATATCTATCTCACTGATTCCTATCATGATGTATCTAAGCCAGCTCAGAAGATATATGCCAGTAATCTAAGGCTGGAGAAGCCCCAGTCTGTTGCCAGTAATTGTTTTTCCAGTGACAATGTGTTTCATGTCTGCTCAGCTAGCTATGTGGTGGGGAGCTAGGGTATGATTATATTCAAACTCTCTTCCCAGGCTCCAGGAGGTTGTCAAAAGAATGATGATATTCCCAGTGCAATAGTCAATGGAGTTCCTCAGCCAGAGGAGTCCAGAGACCTAGCAAGAATAATCACATTAATCGCATCCAACTCTATTACTTCCTCCAGTCTGTGCTCTCAGACTCTGCGTGAAGATGCATTTCCTCTTGAAATAGGCTGTCTCCCTTGGGAATACGTTCTCTTAAGCAAGGAGAAGACCATGAATTACAATGTGACTAGACAATCTATTTGCCTTGGTTACAGTAAGGAGTACAGATTCCAACCCTGACCATCATCAGTTTTTGTGGAAAAAGTAAGCCCATTTCCTAAAGTTTATCCCGTGAAGAGTTTCATTGCTATTTTGGCATGGCTCTCTTACAATGCTATAACTAAATTCATACACACAGCCATGATCCAGGTTTATATTGTACCCAATAGTTGTAACATCTACTCTCAAAAGACATCTGCATTTTTCCTCTCCCTTCTTCATGAGTGTAATCCCAGAATCCAAACCACAAAGAATCATGGAAAATGGTTTATAAGAGGTCTCATGTCATTTCCCACTCAGAGGTCATGATGAAGTCCTTGTGTGCCTATCCTAGCAAGAGTTTCATCTTTAAAGCTGGGCTTCATGGGATGTTTTCTTTATTGATTTCCTACTGAAGTTCCTGGTCTCCTTAAGTAAAATGATAAACTTCATGTTCAATGCTGCATATTAAGTATGTTATTAAGAGAGAGTTATTGACCTCCAGGGGACAAAAACCAGAAAGCCATTTGTCTTAGTCTGTTTGTGCTGCTACCACAGACTACTAGAGACTCAGTAGTTTGTAAAAACAGAAATGTATTTTTTCACAGTCCTAGAGACTGCAAAGTCCAAGATCAAGTCACTGGCATTTGCCAGAACCATCTTACTGCATCATCACAGCTGGAAGGTGAAAAGGCAAGAGAGGCAAAAAGCAGCTGAACTCAATTGCTTCAAAACAGCATTAATCACACCCTTGAGGGTGGAGCCCTGATGTTCTGATCACCTTTCAAAGAGTCAATTCTTTATACTATTATGAAATTTCAACAAGGTTTTTAGAGGGGACAAACTTTCAAACTAGTACATTTTTATTCTCTGGTAATGGCTTTCTCATTTGTCATTTATTCACAACGCTGAGGGAAAGCACTCGTACTTCCTCGCATTATACGGAAATGTCCATTTCCATAGAAGTCATATCAAGAAACTTTGACAAATATTTAGGTAGCCATAGACATAGAAGTAGTTACACACAATTTAACGTTCTG
This sequence comes from Sylvilagus floridanus, assembly GCA_949820135.1. Taxonomy (NCBI): domain Eukaryota; kingdom Metazoa; phylum Chordata; class Mammalia; order Lagomorpha; family Leporidae; genus Sylvilagus; species Sylvilagus floridanus. Next base: position 58,251,833 of record OX463243.1, read on the forward strand.
CCTTACTAGGCAACATGCTATTCGTGTAAAATCGGAAATATTTCTAGTCATCACTTTCTTTCAGGGATAGTTTTAATCAGTGTAGTATATTGGAAAGTTTTTGGAATTAGTTTTTTGTTGTTGTTTTCTGACTTTTTTTATAAACTAGCATAGATATATCCCTCCCCAACACAAATCTAACCTACAAAAATTATCTACAAAAGTGAAGAATGAACCCAAGATATGAACTCAGGAGAACTGATGTCTCTTTGCTAATTTCTACAGTTTCCTGATCTTGGTTCTATCTCATGTTTTAGCTTTTATTTTTAGTTCTTTGGTGAGGAAGAGTAGCAACTTTTCCCAACCATACAGATTCAGAAAGTAGCAACTTTTCTTTTCCAGGAGTGGAAAGAAGTATTAAGTCTCTGGTTGCTCATACTAATAACTAGAAGAAGTAAAATCAGGGCAAGTGATCAAAAACTTTCATACCCTTAACTGTGTTTCCAGAGTGTGATTAACTCAACTGAAGGAGTTGGGATAGCAGTATGGTAGGATATGGTTCCTGTAAATAATTGAACATATAAACTCCTAAATATTTAAATAACTATGTATTAGGAGTATCTTCTATCTGTAGCTATGTATATGCTTATTTATAAGTAATTTACTAGATGTATGTGTCACTATACAATATTTACATTTACTTTCAATCCCAGAAATGCTGTAAGTCATATTTAAAGAGGATATTCTCAGCATGCTAGTAGTATTTCTGTAACCAGAGATCACTTCATTCTTAAATGACTATTGTATCTCTTATCCTCATTCATAAACATAAAATATTCACCAATGATACCATCATCATCAGTACACCTTTTGAGTAGATTGCAAATCACTGCATGAAGAATAAATACTCAAAGTTAATGTACTGATTTTTATATACACATATATCAGGAATGATCCCTTCTATCCCCATCTAAAAACATTTTTTAGTTTTTCTGTTTAATTTTTGAATCTTGAGCTATTTTCCTGTTTTTAATTGTTGCTAATTCATACTTTCATACAGATATATTATAAATCTTTATTGCAACTGAATATGCTATATGTTCATGTATCACTTCCTGCCACCAACCATTTGGCTCATCCAACTGCATTATGTAAACTTTCATTATTTACCTTCATTTTGCAGTTTCACATACATAAGTGCTTGGGTTCATTGTCAAAGTCAGGGAAACCTCTGAGGGGTAAACAAGATTCTTCATAAATACATGGGACCAGGTGCTTAGCACTAAAGAGACTGAAGCCTACAGAGGACATTACAGCAATGTTTGGGCTCAGTGACCAGGCCAAAAGACATTTACTCTACTCAGATTCATGCACATTTGATAAATGCTTGTTGTTTATACTATTACAGATTAAATATCACTGCCACTTATATCACTAAATGTCTTTAGCTAACCATAAGCACTTTGCTTTATCATTTACATGTTTATTATGCTTCTCACTTGTCTGAAATAAAAAGATATTTCTGTCATGATTGACGAAGAGAATGTACAGGTCCTCTATCCTGTCACTCTACTCCCATGTCAAATGCTCCATCATTGTTGCATTAATGGTGAACAGCAACACAGACAAAATTTTTGATAAGCCTATCTAAACTTCCCCTTAGAAATGTATATTATTTCACTTGAACCATTCAGTCTTCAGTGAACACTATATATATATATATATATATATATATATATATATATACAAACAAAGATAAAGATAGTTAAGGTAGAGAAAGGAATTATCAGCAAATAATAAAACCAGAAAGTACAAACTGAACATTGATTTGATGTCTGAAATGACTGAGAATTACTAACCTTCTAACTCCTCATGCATTATATAAACCTGAAGAATTATCATTTATGCATGTGGATATAAACCACTATAAGGAGTTATAGAAATAAACTATATATATTAAATGTATACATATACATTATATTTCATTGCATCTAATTTAAAACATTCTTAGAGTATATGTATGTGGTATAGTGACATATTATGAATTACAAAGTGTGAGAGAAAATCCAGGTCAACCTAAGTAGTTACTGTGTTCCATCATGCCTAATGCTTACACACTTTCTGATTCATCCAAGAAAAATTTACATGCAAACTGTAACAAGTAAGCAAAGCTTTGTCATTGCTCTGATTAAAGGAATTGATTTGACTTTAGGAAGAGTGACTTTAATTAGCTGTGCAAATGCCATTAATTCCAATTAATCTTCTCACACTGTCAAGACAAAAATCCTGGGAGAAGATAAATTGCAGCAAATCAATATAGCCCTTGTTTTTACCAAGAACAGGTGCTCGAGGAAAGAGGAATGATATTAATGGGTGTCTATATCAAGGAGCATTTAAAGAAGACAGTAATTCAATGTGAAAAGCTTCTAGATGATTTCTTATATCCTATTTATATGTCCCTTAATTGCATTCAATTGGATAGGAAGTATTTAATCACAGAGATCTTGAAAAGTATTATTATAGTTTTATGGAGAACTATACAAAAATTTCAAATCATTTTGGTACTATAAAAATAGAAAAATAGAGGGGCCAAGATGGCGGAATAGGGAGGGAGATCACTGACAGTCCAGGAAAAGATAGGTTAATAAAAGTGGAGATACTGTAGTCTCAAGGAAGCGTTAGGGAAAAAACTGCAGAGGAAACTCCTCTGAAATTAGAGGGACATGGTGGACTACATTGAGGGCACAGGCACCCATGGCTCGGGAGCCCAGCTGCCAAGAGAGTCTCCGCCCCACACTGGAAAGGGAGGTGAGAAGAAACTGCAGTAGCCCAAGACACTGGCAGAAAAGCAGCAGGCAGAGCCTAGAGGGAATGAGGCTTGAAGCCCCGTGGGGGAAAGTACACCAGCCTAATTAGAGGAGAGAAAAAAAAATAAAAGGGACTGGTACGAACACGATAGTCTCTCTCCACTCACCTTACAAAGGCAAGCGGGAAAATAGAGCAAGTATCATTTTGGACATACATAACAGATATGCCAGCTTGGGGCACCAAACAGAAAAACCTGACTCTGATGGGGAGAAATAACAGGAGACTAAGACCTAGTGAATTTGTGGAGCTTATGAACTGGGACTATGAAAAAAAAATTGAAGTTACATGGGAGAACTCATGGTATGGCTGATACATGGGTATTCTCAGTGGGACATGCCACAAATTCAGGCAGCCTTGGCTACCCAGAGAGAGACACTGCAGGGGAATGTGATTTTACACTGAGGACTGCACAGATCCTTTGTGTGGTCCTTGGGACAGAGCTGATGAATATTATACCCACTGGGGCTAGCACTCAGGCACTGATTGCCATCAAGGAGAAGAGCTCAGCTGAGCAGAATTACTTCCTATTTGAATAAAGAGAGAGAGAGAGAGAGAGAGAGAGAGAGAGAGAGAGAGAGAGATTGATTGATTGATTTACCATGCCAAACCTGGGTGAGTCACCTTTTGCACACCCTTAACCCTGAAGAGCCCTTAAGTTCCCCATTATTCCTTTAATATCTTTGTAAGCATCTCTCCCTTGGAGACCACATCATCTGAAGTACTCTCCAACCAGCCTGTCTTTGCAATTTTGTTTTTGTTTACTACATAGCACTTCTCAGACCAATAATGCTTTTGTTTGCTTTTTATTTCTTTCTTCTATTTTATTTCTAAGCTTAGTATAAACATAGCATCAGCACTGCACGTTCTGTACCAAATACGGTGCCTAAACCACAGTATAAACTCTTGACATAAATAAACAAGCAAATTACTAGACACCTCTTTTTTATTTTTTTATTTTTTTCATTAGATACCTCTTAACAGGCACAAAATATTGTTAATGTGTAGCCTACCTTCAGTCTTGGTGATATACTAGGAGAACTCAAAGGATTCAGGATAGCTGTTACACTGAGTGTAGATATTTATTGTAAAGCACAGAGATAAAAATCAGTAAAAGGAAGCCAGACACAGGATAAAGGCCAGGAGGAAATCTAAGGTGCACTTCCCAGTAGAGTCACATAGGACACAATTCTCCTAGCCAGGTATGTGACAACCATGAGCAAAATGTTGACCACTGAGGGAAGCTCATCCAGGCCTTGAGATCTAAGTTTTATTTTATTGCATGATCCAAATGACTGACAGACTCAAACTGTCCAGCCATCCAAGACAGAAAGAGATGTGTACCATAAATCTTTAATAGAACAAACTTATCTGGTTGAACTTTTGAGGCATGCAAATCACTTTTTTTTTGACAGGTAGAATTACAGACAGTGAGAGAGAGACAGAGACAGAGAGAAAGGTCTTCCTTCCGTTGGTAGGTCTTCCTTCCGTTGGTTCACTCCCCAAACGGCCGCTATGGCCGGTGCACTGTGCCGATCTGAAGCCAGGAGCCAGGTGCTTCCTCCTTATCTCCCACGCAGATGCAGGGGCCCAAGCACTTGGGCCATCCTCCATTGCCCTCCCGGGCCACAGCAGAGAGCTGGACTGGATGAGGAGCAACCGGGACTAGAACCCAGCACCCAAATGGGATGTCGCTGCAGCAGGCGGAGGATTAACCAAGTGAGCCACAGTGCTGGTCCCCGTACAAAACACTTTTGCCGTCAAAACATTTCAGGGCTCAGAAGTTGCCCTCCAGGAACCTTTCTTAAAAACAGGCCTTTCTTTGGAATGTGCAGGGTTTCAGTAAATCTGGTCTGCTGAAATACTTTTTGCTCCCTGACTTGTTTACCATGTCTGCATTTAACTGGTTGGAATTCTTCCTGATTATCTAAAATGTTAGGTTGCAGAGTCCCTAATACATGCATTTGCTGAATAATAGCCAAGGTATAGTCAGACACTTAGCCCCAGGAATTTTAGGTCCTTAGAGGATTTTGGTAAACTTGGTAATATCCATTTCAGTACAAAGACAGGAGGAGGAGACCAGAATTCTGAGGTGAAGAAGCTGATCACAGATATCTACCATCTGAAGAAAAAGAGACAGACATTTTGCAAAAAAATAAAAATCTGGAGAATCTGCCTTCTTCATCTCTCACTATTCCTTCTACTCTGGCAATCTGGTCTCCTCTCCTGCCTTTCCACTGAAATGGATGTTACCAAGTTTACCAGAATCTTTTGAGGACCAAAGGTATGTGTCAGTTCTGTATCTCAGAATTTCATAATTATTATATTATCTTCATAATTTCTCTTTAACATTTCAACTTTCTTGACTACTTCATTCAAGAAACTCTTAATATCTCAGATTTCCCTGAAATTATTTAAACCTAATTTTCCCTCCTTCCCCACAAACCAAACCCATATATAGATTACTTTTATCACACCAATATTGTTTATGTTTTCCTTTGATTTGTTCTCAATCATGCCTTTTCAGGTTCCTTCTGCAGGTACCTCATTTACAAACCAGGGATGATAATGTTTACAGCATTGGCCTATTGTTCAAAACTGGGGAGGGTAGAAAATGTGAGGAATCACCTGCAATATCAGTGTCACTTGAACAGTGTTATTATCACTGGAATCCCCTGAGTTTATCATTTATAGCCAAACCAAACAGCATCATATGATCTATTTAAATATTGATGTGTTTTCTGCTTTTCTTACGAGATTTTATATCTCACACCAACTTTGCAGTATCAGTTATAGTCTTATTTTAAAATTAGAAAGAATGAAGCACAATGAATATGAAATCATTTCCAAGATTACCAATCATTACACAAAGAGAGATGTGGAATGTCAACATCACAGGAAGCACTATCCAACTGATGCATTAACTGATCTTTTGAATGACGGATTGATTATAGTTCCAAGTTCTTCCAGGAAAAGTAATTTGCATAAACCACTGAACAGCTGGATAATGAATTACACTTCTAAGAACTTGTTGAGAACACATGGTGTGTTCTTCAGGACTGCACAGAGCTCCATTCCTGCATTTTATCAACAAAAGTTAAAATTTTTCAATTTATGAGTAAATATTTTTCTTAATATTCATGTATGTGTCACTTTACATACAAACATATGTTTGTATGTAATATCTACACATATGTTTGTATGTGATATCTACACCCCTCTCCCCCAAAAAAACAAAGTAAAGAATCACATCATGCCCTCTTCAGAGAGCGATCCCTTCCGCAGGACAATTACTGACAATATTGGTGAAAATGAATGCTGACACTTTAGTTGAATTTACAGCATGTTATCTCTTATATAATAAAGATAGCTTAGCCAATTTTGATCAAATAATATCTATTTAAATGATTGGCGAGCACATGGAGTTATTTTCAATTCTTTCTATATTTAGAAATATTTTGCAAGTTTAATATTACCAAAAACAAATGTTATTAAGAAAAACAGCTACTACAGCTGCCTCATTAGTAACTTTACCATCTGGAGAGTGGCCCTTGTCTAGACTGTTGTGGATTTTGCAGGGGGTAGGGGGTGGAATCTAACCTGGTAGGAGGTTGTCCACAGTCATGAAGTTTCAAAAATATGTCGTTCTATGAAATAAAGCTTATAAAATCCCTTAGGAAAAGTTTAGGGAAAAAAAGTTTACTTTGAACTGTAATTTCTATGAAATTTTAAAAGTTTTGGAACATTGTTTTGACCCTGTAGGCCAAGAGTTATTTTATTCTCTTTTGAGGAAATAAGATCCCCTTACTAATGTAAGAGTATAGCAGTCCCTATCTGATTCTGCCAGCATCCCTAGACCCCTTTAACCCTTCCTGTGTTCTCTCCCATAGCTGTTATGTGCTTCTGTTTCTAATAATCAGTACCTGTGACTGCCCTCAATCAACTGCCATGGGCTACTGGAGCCTCATCGTCTACTCAAATACTATGAAGTGCTTGGAGGTGACTCGCCCTGCCCCAGGGTGGCCTGAGCAATGACTGATGGAAAGCATGAGATAGTAGCTTAATGTAGCCATTCTACAACATATGCTACATATCATGAGGAATGCCACATAAGTATGTCAACTTCAAAAACTAATGGCTGGGGCAGGTATGTGGCTTAGCAGAAAGACACTGGTTAAAATATCTCCGGCCTACATCAGAGTGCCTGAATTCAATTTCTGGCTCCTGCTCCTGATTCCCCAACTTCCTGATAATACAGACCCCAGGAGGCAATAGTGAGGACTCTGCTGATGGGGTTCCTGCCACTTTCATGGAAAATTTGCATTAATCTCCTATAGTGTGCTTGTAATCTAGGCCCAGACTCAGACCTTGTGGGCTTTTGGAGAGTGAACCAGTGGAAGGGAGTCTCCATCTCCCCTTCTCTGTTTGTACATCCATCTCTGTGCATACATCCATGTATGTGTATCTCTCTGCCTCTAAAATAATTATTTTTAAAGATTAATTTATTTATTTGAAATCCAGAGTTACAGAGAGGCAGAGGCAGAGAGAGAGAGAGGTCTTCCATCCATTGGTTCACTCCCAAAGTGGGTGCAATGGCCAGAGCTGGGTCCATCCAAAGCCAGGACCTAGGAGATTGTTCCAGGTCTCCCACGTGAGTTCAGGGGCTCAAGCACTTAGGTCATCTTCCACTGCTTTCCCAGGCTATAGCAGACACCAGGTTTGGAAGTGGAACAGCCAGGACTCAACCAGTGCCCATATGGAATGCCTGAACTGCAGGCCGTGGCCTCACCAGCTATGGCACAGTGTCAGCCCCTCCAAAGTAATTATTTAAAAAAACAAACAGCTCCTCTTAGAAGAATTCTAAGGCATAGTTTGTATACCACATTTTCTCATAGGGTCAGATTGAAACCAGATTTTACTTAAAATTACTCCATATGTGGCCTCTTCTCATTCTTAGCTCTGCTTTCTGCACTCCTTTATGATTTTTTCCCAAGAATACTTAGTAAATGAATTGCTCACAAATCCTTGTCTCAGAATGTGCTAAGGAAACCTGACCCCACAAGAGGCAATTAATGAATTTATTCATAATGACAGCTCACCTATCAAATAATTTTTTGTTGAGTTTTGTCACTCAAATCTAACATCTCCAAACTCCCATGAATTCATATTTTGGGTTCTATGCAAAACAGAGTTTTGTGTATTAAATGAACAAATTTGAGTAAAGTCTTAGAAAGACAAAAGAGGATGCATTAGGTACTCCCTGTGAGAGTGTAATATTAAGGGATGAAGCAAAGCTTACTCCACCACTTCCCCCAATGTATCACAGAGCACTTCACAGATATAAATGTTGTGCATTCTCTTCCAGCAGCTCCTGGAAAGGGATGGCAAAAGCCACTGTGCCAGATGGTTCCCACTGTTGTGCCTGGCAGGTAATGCCAGCAGGGCTTGGCAGACATGTCAGAGCTCAGTGAAAGCAGCAGCAGCACCCAGCGACCGTGCTGACACCTGGCCAGCATGACACTGTGCAAACGGTTGTGGCACTGGTGCCCAGGAGAGGCAGAGCTGCCTGGTGGGCAGAAATTTCATGTAAAGGTAACAAAAACAGTGTCTGACTGATACCATATGGTACCTGACTGCACTGGTCTGCGAGCAGATGTGAGTGATGCTTTGGGTGAGGATTTTGCAGAGGGCTGGAGGCATGGCCTGAAGAGTAAGTCAAGAGCCAATGGCAAGAGACATTGTTACTATGGTCCATTCATCTCTCAGCATGGAAACCCTCTATGCCTAAAAGACTTGTTCACTGAAAGGATAGGGAAAATGGTGTTTGAAGCCAACAGCCAGCCCCTCCCTCCCTCCCTCCCTCCCTCTCTCTCTCTCTCTCTCTATATATATATATCTATATATATAATGCTTACAAATATATTTTAGTATATTTATATAAACATATTAACATATTTATAAAATATAAACATTTATTGAGAGCTAAAGGGTAGAATTACAAACAGAGAGAGGGATAGAGAGAAAAAGAGGTCTACCTTCTGCTGGTTCACTCCTCAGATGGCTGTAACAGCTGGGGCTGGGTCAGACCAAAGCCAGGAGCTAGGAGGACTCCCAAGCAAATGCAGGGGCCCAAGCACTTGGGTCATCTTCCACTGCCTTCCCACACTATCAGCAAGGAGCTGGATCAGAAGAGGAACAGCCAGGACATGAACCCCAGTCCATATGGGATGCCAGGGCCACAGGTATCCTGTGGCACAGCCTACTATATCTTTATATCTTTAAAAATACGTAAGGCAAGAGATGGCATTACTTCTGAGAAGTATGTACATTCCGAGAATAAGCAATGGGCTGGTGAATTGTAATTAGTCATTAAAGTTTGGAATATATAATATGGAAAAAGGGAAAAGGAGGTAATTAACAGCCAGATTTAAAGACATCAAAGTCCAGACTGCAATTAAAAGTTATCAATCTGTAATGTATCAAGTAAGCATAATGATACAATTTTCTCCATTAATGTTAACAGTATGTTAGGCCGGCGCCGTGGCTCAACAGGCTAATCCTCCGCCTTGCGGCGCCAGCACACCGGGTTCTAGTCCCGGTCGGGGCACCGGATTCTGTCCCGGTTGCCCCTTTTCCAGGCCAGCCCTCTGCTGTGGCCCGGGAGTGCACCCCATGGGAGACCAGGATAAGCACCTAGCACCTGGCTCCTGCCATTGGATGAGTGCGGTGCGCCGGCCGCAGCGCGCCGGCCGCGGCAGCCATTGGAGGGTGAACCAACGGCAAAGGAAGACCTTTCTCTCTGTCTCTCTCTCTCTCACTGTCCACTCTGCCTGTCAAAAATAAAAAATAAATAAATAAATAAATAAAACTAAAAAAAAACAAAACAGTATGTTAAAGATTTGCATGAACATTTTATGTTTACCAATAAATAGACAGAAGTGACATCAAGAGTGTTTTATTTACCTATTTTAATATCAAGATAACAGATTTAATGTAATTCATGGATACAATTCTGAGAATACAATACTTTCCTTCCTCTCTGTCTCCCACCCTCTCTCCCCTTTTCCTCTGTTTCTTTCTGTTTTTTGTTTTTGAGATAAAAATCTTAATTTATATTATAGTCAAATATTAGTGTTTCTTGATCATACAAAAATTATATATATTCTCCATTCTAGTCTTCTGATTCTCTGACCTCAATACAATTTTTTATTAACCACCCTAGGTTTACATTTCTACTCATCTATGTGTGATGTTGACCAAGTATTTAACCTCCCTCAGCCTCACAAATGACATAGTAAAAGAAAGCAACACCACTTATATAAAATCACAGAACAGTAATGAACACACAGTTGAATAAAGAGTGAGAATACTTGCCTTCACTTTCTCCACTCCATATAGATTTTATATTTCTGGCCCCTGATTAACTATGAGATTATAAATTCTTCGACAGAAGGAGAACATTTTTATCTTTAAGGATTTGGTATATAGTTTCTATTAAACTGAAAATGGTTAGACCAAAAAAAAACCATGTATTCATGAAAATGAGATTAATTGGTCAGATATTGGGTCTGTAATTTAATGAATCATATATTATTTTCAAATTTTATGAACTGTTCTTATTAGTTCCTGATATTTGTCATTTTAGGACTGACTTATTTCACTAATTGTGTACACACACACACACACACACACATAGCATTTCATACTTTTTTATGGTTGACTAGTGATTTTAAGCTTCTTAAATACTGGAAAAACTGACCCCTATAAAAAACTGGGAAAAAAAGCACAAAAAGAAACATAAAAATTTAAATAGAAAATATAACGTTATAGAACAAAGATCAAACATATTTTCCCTTTCAATAAATTTAAATGGCATAAATCCATGTATTAAAAATAAGGCCAAAAGAGTTAACAAAGCAAAACTCTCTTCTATTAAATGGATGACGCACATCTAAAAGAAAGTGATTTACAAAGTAAAAAAGGGAAGAGAACATGGTGCAACTTTAGTAAGCAACTTAAAGTAGTATTGGTAGTAGCTGTAGTATAAATGCTGAGAAAGAATAGAAACTCTAATATAAATTACTACCTAAGTAATTATGTGAAGGAAGTTTTGAAATAAGGAAGAAAAAACTGCCTTAACTTACAATCTTGAAACACTATTATAATCATTTAATAATATAAAAAAGAAGAAACATTGTAGGAATTCGAGTGATTATACTACAAAGCATCTCAGGATTTTCCAATCTAATGTGCTTATTTGTGAATTTTAAATTACTTATACATAAAGTGGTATTTCATAAACAAAGCCCTATTTATGTGAGAATAGCAACATGCTACAGAAGCGATAATAACTAGTGCAGCATTAAAGCAGTAGAGTATTAAAATTTTTAAGTAAGCTTTTCTTTTGCTTACCAATGATTGGGAATATTAGCATTCATATTAATGTCAAAGATTCTCTCATGAAATAAATTATTTCCAAAATTAATACATATAGTAGGAATAATAAAAATTTTAATCTGCATTTGCTGAATATTAAAATAGGATATAAAGAAAAACTTTTAACTAGTAGAAAGAATCACATTAAGTGTAATGTAACTTCAGAAAAATAAAACAATCTAAATTATTTCACTCTTAAAATGTTGACATTTAATATTTTAAATTAGTGCAAATTAATCTAAAATATATTTAATGACATCCATGTATATTGTTTTACAATTATTAATGAATAATATTATATTTTTAAGATCTATTTTTATTTAAAAGGCAGAATGGCATAGATGAAGAGACACAGAGAGGTCTTCCATCCACTGGTTCACTCCTCAATGTCTACAACAACCAGGGCTAGCCCAGGCTGAGCCAGACACCTAATTCCACCATGGTCTCTCATGTAGGTGGCAGGAACTCAAGTCATGGGCCATCTGATTCTACCTGCTAGGCAAATTAGCAGGAAACTGGATCAGAAGAGTGGAGTAGCCAGGATTAGAGACAGGTGTGACAATATGGGATGCAGGCATCCCAAGAAGCAACTTAACTTGCTGTGCCAACATTCGCTCCACTGATTGCAAGTATTATTAAGTTAAATTTATTTAATTAAATAAAAATCAACCTAAGTATTTCAATGTTTTCTTTAGGGAAGAATTTAAAAATCAGCTAAAACTATCCAATGTGTTAAATTACACTGCTCCATGAAGGTCATTACCCCAATGTGTTGAGTTTGTTGTCTGCTTAGGCTTAAATAAAACAAGCTTATTTTCTCAAAGATCTGGAAGCTGGAAATCTTAGCTCAGGATGTCAACCAGGTTCTGGTGAGGGTCCTCTTGCTGGCTTGCAGATGGCCACCTCACAATGCTAACAGAGAGCACTTGAGGGCAAGTGCTTTTTTCCTTGTTTGTTTTTGGAGGTTTTTTTTTTTTTTTTTTTTTTTGCCCACTTGTTTAACTTAGAGTACTTCTCATCCTGATGGCACTGCCCTCTTAACCTCATATAAATCTAATTATCTGCACATGTCAATACATTGAGGGGGCGAGGACTTTAATACTAATACCGTTGGGTACAAAAATCAGCACCTTCTTACTCATATGTAAAATTAGAGTAAAAAGTTGCAGGCAATAGCCCCACAGAGATAATACTGTGTCAGGCCTCTTACAATGACCCCATAAGGACAAATATATTTCCTAAATTAAATGACATCCCAGACTTCTAAACAATGCAGATTTTCTATTATACCAAGGAGGTGTATCACAGAGCATAAGAGGACTAACTGGTGCCAGAGAGCCTTTGGAAGAGAGATCCAGGAACAAAGATGGGGGTTGTTGATGGACTAAAGAAACAGGGTGTAGGGTTTAGGGAAGACTTACTCTGAAAGATCAATTTCAAGTCCATTTGTTTTCCAAAATTGGGAGACTGTCAAGCATTCCAGTGAAAAACATAGGAAAGCATGAGAATCAGAGAATTATTTCTGCAGTGCAGTGCATACTGTAGATTTAACATTGTCTTCACTGCACATTTTACAGAGGCAATATGTGGAAATATATTGATGAACATGGTTCTTTCTTTCTTCTATACATATAGCTTCCACCTAGTCAATATATTTGTGGGACTGTAATGATTGGGGACAGAGAAAGGTTGTAAGTATAGAGTATAATAGAATGAATGCGAAGAGAAAAAAGAATTTAATACTTCTAACGCTCATGTTTTTACAGCAAGCCTATATACAGACTTGAACCCCTCAGCTGAATATTAATACACATGAATCTGAGAGTAATTCTAACATGAGAGTATACAATTATGGTCAGCAGCTTGTACTCAATAGAATTCTATTTTTCTTCCTGTGAAATGCTAACAATTCTTTTATTAACCCTAAAGTTTAGGAGGGTCATCCATGAACAGATGAACAGGAAGTGATCAGCCATATCAGCCTGACAAATCACACCCACAAGAACTGCATTTTTCATCACCAAAATCAGAACCCATTGCCAGTGTTCTTTATGTTGATACTCTTAGGTATGTCATTTTAAGGGACTGAAATACAGAAAGACTTCTTCTGAATGTGTAAGTTAGCAAGACTAAAAGGAATATTTTTTTCTATCACTTAAACATTGTACATGTATAGATATAACATTTCCTTCCCTCTAGCTTTTATTTTATCAAAAAATTCAGTGTTTTCCATTTATTGCCTATTAGACCTTGGCCTCTACATCTCTATATTCAATCCTCTAAAATCTTCCTTATCTCTCTCTCTTGGGCTTTCATACACACACACACACACACACACACACACACACACAATGTGTGCTTTTCCTACTAAACTGTCAGCTGCCCACCACCTTTTAGAACATAACTCCTGATGCCTTGATTTTTTCATTACTTTAACTTAAAAATACCTACAAGAAGGTACTAGAGAAGGCTTATAGCTTTAGAGAACCACAGTTCAATTTCTGGTGGTCCCCATACTCTGGTGTCTGATGGTAGAACTGATATGGAAGCCAGGATACAGGAATGCTGGGCCAAACTTGGCTCATATATTCAACTATCTCTCAAGAACTACCTTCTTAGAGCACACTTCCGCTTACCTAAAGACTGGGATCATTTCCTAGAGTACATAGTTAGACCAGGTCTCCACCCTAGATACACCAACCACTAACATTAAACCATTCACCCTAACTTTGGAGTTTAAATGTCTGCATGAGTTTGAGGAGTCAAATGGTGCTCAGTCACAATACTTTACAACCATATTCCACCACTTGCCTTGCTTTTTCCTGCTATTTAATTCAATCAAATACACATCCTCAACTTTATGGCTCAATAAATTAGCATGACCACATAAAGGCAAGGAATAAATGTTACATAATGCTATCAAATAAATTTTGATTTGTGTTTGTAAATATCAGTGGATTATTATTAGGATTGAATATAATTGGGGCCAGCACTGTGGAGTAGTGGGAAAAGCCACAACCTACAGCATTGGTATCCCATGTTTGCATATGTTTGAGTGCCAGCTGCTCTACTTCCAATCCAGCTCTCTGCTAATGCACCTGGGAAAACAATGAAATATGGACAAAGTGCTTGGGCCTCTGCCACCCACATGGGGGACTCAGAAGAAGCTCTTGGATCCTGGCTTCAGCCTAGCCCAGCCCTGGCCACTGTAGCCATTTGGGGAGTGAACCAGCAGATAGAAGACCTCTCTCTTTCTCTCTCTTTGTATTGCCCTCACTCTAACTCTGCCTTGCAAATAAATGATTTTAAAAAAAGATTGAATATAATTGTGCCTACAAAATATTCATCACAACATGTAGGTCATACTGACTTCTACTAATGGTTTCTAGCACTGATGCTACTACCAGTACAAACAGTACTATATAACACACTCTTACAGCACAGTCATTCTGCTACTATGTTGCTAGGTGAGTGAAAATGATGATTAATTACCTCGCTTCCTCTCGTAAGTTATGAATTCACAAAAATGGACATAGAAGTTTTGTGAAGACAAACATAATCTTCATCATTGGTAAATCAGAGTTTGAAAATACATCACAGGCTTGTTGCATCAATTTTCCTTCCATTTATTTTTTGTTCCCTCAATTGTTCTCTGGTCAAGTTAATTGCTTCATGTATACTCACATCCTTGAACATTTTGCAATCAGCTTGCCACAAAAACAGGCCTAAGAGTGAATTTCAATGAAGAGGAACGAAGGCAAAGGAACCACCTTGCACATGAGAGGAAAATCATAAACAGATCCATGGATGCACTTGCTTATCTAATAGCTACAGCCCTCAGGGCTTTTGCACTTGATGTTCCCTCTTTCAAGAATTTTGTTTCCCAGAGAACCATAGTGTGCATTCCCTCACTTCCATGAGTGCTATTGTTTGGATTTGGTTTGTCCCTAAAAATACAGGGATATAATGATTTGGAAAGGTGGTAGAACTTTTCAGAAGTGGAACTGAGTGAGAGGCGACTAGGTCATGACTGCCCTCCTCATTTTTCAGTGCAGGTGTCATGGAGTGGGCCAGGTCTCCCAGGAGTGGACTGGATTCTCTGAGAGCAGGTTGTTGTAAGAGATTCTCCTGTTTCTCATGTTTCCTCACCACCTGACCTCTCTTTTACTCACTCTTTCCCTCTCCTGACACATACTACCCACCCTGAGGCCTCCACCAGAATGATGAACTAAATAAACCTCTTTTCCAAAAAGCACCAGCCTCAGGTATTTTGTGACAGCAACAGCTAACACACTAATATCGGAACATATGAAAAGGTAAACAAGAGATGCCTCCCCTGACTACCTTATTCTCTTCTTCCAATCCTTGTAGAACAATGATATATAGCTAGAAGATTGTTAATAATCAGGAAAATTAAGTATGTGATTTGAGAAAGGGAGAGACATGGAGAGTCTTAATTAATTTTAAAAGTTAAGGGGCCGGTGCTGTGGCACAGCGGGTAAAGCCACCGCCTGAGGTGCCAGCATCCCATATGGACACCGGTTTGAGACCCAGCTGTTCCACTTACAATCCAGCTCTCTGCTATGGCCTGGGAAAGCAGTAGAAGATAGCTCAAGTCCGTGGTTCCCTGCACCTGCATGTGAGACCTGGAAGAAGCTCCTGGCTCCTGGCTTCGGATCAGCACAGCTCTGGCCATTGCGGCCATCTGAGGAGTGAACCATCAGAAGGAAGAACTCTCTCTCTCTGCCTTTCTCTCTCTTTCTCTCTTTCTCTCTGCCTATCCTCTCTGTGTAACTCTGACTCTCAAATAAATAAATCTTTTAAAAAAATTTAAATGTGCAAAAATGTACTATGAAGTCAAATATTACTCACCTAGATTCAACAGCTGGTAAATTCTTATCTCATACTTTCATCCTCATACCTCTGGGTGTATCTACTTTCCTTTTGCTAAATCATGCAGGAGTACACATCTTTCCCACAAACATTTAAGATAATAATATAGCTGTTAATGAATAATCTCATATTAGAGGAAGAGCAACAATATAATAAAACAGTTCCTACAAATTATCAGGATCACATTGAGTAATCTCAAAAGATAAAACCAAAAAGGAAACTACAGGCATCTGCTTTCCTCCCAATAAAGATTTTATGAATAAACCATAATATAAACAATTCTCAATGAATATGAGGCTCTATATTTAAGAGATAATTAAGTTGGGTGATGGAAGAATTATTTTGCATAGTTGATCATATTGTTAGATTTTTAATGTTCACCTCCATTAATTTTATTCTGCATTTCATGTGAGGTTTCGGGTTCAGATCTCTCATTGAATGCCTCACAACAAATGATAGAAGTGCTGCCTTCCCCACCGCACTCTGCCCTTGCCCTCAGCCTCATCCCTGGGATAACGTGATGAGAGTCACAGCAAGTACCAAATGCTCCTAGCTAGACACCCCTTGGGGAGCCGATAGGAAAAATCATCTTTCTCTCTTGCTGGAAAGGTCTTCTTTCTTACTCAGCCCTTCAGTATATAAATAAAAGCTTTACTTTGATCCAGATAGCTTTTTGTGTGTCCAGCTTTCCTGACCTAGGGAAGTCTCCAAATTCTAGGCTATATCCCTCATGACATGTAAATATCTAGGAAGATAGCCACTCTAGTCTCCCTGGCATTTGAGGCTTCACCCAGGGATCTTGTTTGGGCTGTAGCTATTCACTCTCTCTAGGAGTTAAGAGAAGTTTTATTATTGTTTCAGATCAGAGCACTTAGCAAAGGCTGTGGACCCAATTCTTATATAAGGAGTCTCATGAGGCTAGCGTTTCACATGAACACTTGAACACTGAGGAAACCAAAAATGTTTTATTTTTCCCACACATGTTAAAATAAGGTATTTTTCCTTTAAAGTGGTAACTACTTCTAAATATTGTTTCTGTTTATAATTTAATAATTATTTATATCAGCATAAAAACAAAATATTTGGTCTGCATGATATATTTGTATGGGTAAAAATATAACTCATCCAAGGAGAATATTGGACAATTATTTAAAAAATAAAACCTGTATAAATCCTATGATATACCATGAGTAAATAATTTTAGTCAGTTTATAAGTATGGAGAATTTGAATACTAAATAAAAATGGTTGTTACAGAAAAACAATTTTATCATTTAGTATTCTGGTTTGTGATGCTAGACATTTCTCCTGTGCTGGCTGGTACCCTGCTGGGCTTGCTCAACAGGAGGCCTGAGAGCAAGACTGCAAGGCTAGGGCTCAAAGAATGGACAAGGGATGGTTTGCACACTGTTACTGTCAGCATCACTCTACAATGGACCTTTACCCCAGCAGCAACAGTAGGCTCCCAGAAGAGCAGATGCTTCCAATTTCAATATTTTCAAATTGTCCAAAAGTGCCTTAGGACTCCTGTCCATGTTTGCCAGTTCTTGCCAGACAGCACTCATCCCCAGGGGCCTGAGCCGATTCTGAGCTCCTGAAGCAGCAGCACAGTTTGGGCAGGCTCCCTTCACAAGAACCTGGATCCCAGCTTTATTTCCTCAACTTAAAGAGTCATGGGTTTGTCCTGCTGTCATCCTGGTATTCCCCTTGTCTTTTAAATATCCAATATACATTTTTAACACTTTCTACATTAAATTATTTTTAAAATAATTTGGTGGTCTTTCCCTTTCCTAATTTGCCACTGACTGATAATGAAGGTAAAAATCAGTGGGTCTCATCTAGAGAGGACTAAATATGAGCTTCAAGTCACTAAAATCACAGTTCAAAACCTAGAACTAAGACCCATTCATAACATGATCAAGATTATTCTTTATAACTTATTCTTGATGACTCTGAACCTCAAAGTATGCAGACTTTGGTGAAATATAAGTCATTATCTGATTGCAATTTAGATAAAGTCAAAGAAATAGTTCGGACCTTCTCATTTTTTATGTGACCTGTTTAGAAAAGAGGAGCTGGTGCTCATTTTGAACTCCAAAGTTCCACTGTACTCACCGAAACATTGTCACAATTTTAAGATGTCACAAGTGGGAAACAAAAGTTCTAAAAAAAGAGGCCTACCATCAAAGATGAATGTACACACAGAGTCTTGAATTTTATAAGATTAGATAGGATTTTGTAACTACTAAATATCTGGAATCACTAGAGTTAACTATATTCCTCACTCATTTTAAGAGAAATTACCTGATATTTTATTTGTAATTGGAAATTTTAAGTAAAAAAAAAAAGTGTATCATAGACAATTCTAAAAAATCTGGGACCGTTATAAAAAATACTGGTTACTTAATATTTCATTTATTATAAAACACTTTTCTCACTGTACTGAAGCCAAAATAAAAGTCCCATCCTGACCTAATTTAACCTCTTTGGAAGAGTTGTTTAATATGGTATACTATATTAGTTTCTTCCTGAATTATTGTATGCCCTAGATGTCAATTCATATCAATTTTTAAACACAATCTATCTCTTACTGGAAATAACAGTAGGTAAAATAAAACATAGCAGTACCAAAATCACATTCAACAATAGTTTTAGTATCATTCAATGAAATATAAAAGCAGATTTTTCCCCCTTTCCAATATTTTCCATTTTCAAACTGTAACTTTTTAATGAGCATTTCCAAATAAATAGCTTGATGGTTTTACATAAACAAGTGTTAGGACTTGCATCCTTGCCCTCTTTTACCAATAAGAGTCTAAATCAAGTTCAGGTCTCTTTCAACATGAAAGGGATTCTTTGTACAGGTTCTGGATTATATTTATCCATTTATCTCCAGTCCATTCTTTAATAACATATATTATTAGACCTGTGATCCAGCAATCCCATGACTGGGTATATATTCAAAAAGCTTGAACATATTGTATAAAAGGGATCCCTGCTCCACTGAACATGTGGATCAAAGGGATCCCCACTCCACCATGTTAATAGCAGCACTGTTCACAATAGCCAAAATTTGGAAACAAACAAGGTATCCGTTATCAAAAGAATGGAAAAAGAGGGGACCGGCGCCATGGCTCACTTGGCTAATCGTCTACCTGCAGCACTGGCATTCTATATGGGTGCCGGGTTCTAGTCCCGGTTGCTCCTCTTCCAGTCCAGCTCGCTGCTGTGGCCTGAGAATAAGGTGGAGGGTGGCCTAAGTGCTTGGGCCCTACACCTACAATGGAAACCAGGAGGAAGCACCTGGATCCTGGCTTTGGATCAGCACAGTGCCGGCCGTGGCGGCCATTTGGGGAATGAACCAACGAAAGGAAGACCTTTGTCTCTCTCACTGTCTATAACTCTATCTGTCAAATAAATTTTAAAAAAAGGAAAAAGAAAATGTCTTATATACACATAATGGCATTCAGATATAATAAAAAATGAAATTCAGTTATAAAAAAGAATGAAATCCTATCATGTTTTAGCAAAATGGATGCGACTGGTTAACATCATACAGAGTGAAATAAGCTGGACCCAGAATGACATATACTGCATGTTCTCCCTTATATGTGGGAGATAAAATTTAAAAAAACAAACTACCAAAAAAATAAGGAAAAAAGAAAGAATGCCTGTGTGTATCAGTATTGCAGCAAACATAGTTTTGTAAAACCTCATTTTATACATTTTTCATTCCAATGGTTAAGAACATTTACTACTATAGTATTAATGGCCTAAGATTACTTTAAAATTTACTGAATATGGAGAGTGGCAAGATGGCGGAATAGGAAGGGAGCACACCGATAGTCTGGGGAGAGACAGTTTAATAAAAGTGGAGATACTGTAGGTTCAAGGAAGAGTAGGGGAAGAAACAGCAGAGGAAACCTTCCGGAACTGGCGATTCACAGTGGACCTGCGTGGAGAGCGTGGGGAGCCCGCAGTTTGGGACACCAGCAGCAGGTTCAACACACCAGCGCTGGAACGCGAGGTGAGCCAAACCTCAATAGCCCGAGATACCAGAAGGGAAGTGGAAAGAGGAGACTAGAGTGAACAAGGCTTGAAACCATGAGGGGAAAAGTTCACCAGGATAACTAGAAGGGGGGGGGGGGAAGTGACCCATACGGACATGAGTTTCTCTCTCTCCGCTCACCTCTCAAAGGTGAGCAAGACAAAGAGCAGGCGCCATTTTGGAATACATCATAAGCAGGGCGACCTCGAGTCGGCACCGGCACCGGCCCCGGCCCCGGCCCCGGCCCCGGCCCCGAGCCTAGCAGAAAAACCTGACTCTGGGTGGGAGGGGTGAAATAACAGGAGATTAGAACCTAATGAATGTGTGGTGCTAATGAACTGAGACTGAAAAAAGAGACGGTGGGGGAGAGAATCACAGAAATCAAGATTTCATGTGAGTACTCTCCAGAGACGCTACAGTTCAGTAGCCTTGGCAGCCCAGTGCGAGACTACAGGAGAATCTGAGCCCACACTAAGGGCCGCAAAGATTACCTGTCTGGTCCTTGGGAAAGAGCTGGCTCATGTGGGTATATCATTTGCCTGCTAACCACCCCCAATTCCATTCAGCTGTGTGGAATTACTTCCCTTTTGAACCAAAAAAAAAAAAAAAAGTAACAGAGAACGATTTACCATGCCTAACCTGGGAGTGTCTCCTTTGACACACCCTCAACCCTGAGGAACCAAACAGAGCTCTCAGGCCACACCCATCTCAAGCCTCTAAGGCTCCATCAAAAGCAGACAGTCCACTTAATCTAGAGTCATAGTATCACAAGAGAAAACACCACAGTGAAGAAACCAATATGCCAAACAACAAACACAAAAACCAAGGTAATAAGAACAAGGAAGACACTATGCCGTCCCCAAATGAAAAAGACACCCCAATTCAAGATTATGAGGATGATGAGATAGAAGAAATGCAAGAAGCAGATCTCAAAAAATTGATAAGAACACTAAGAAGTATTCAAAAACAAATTCTTGAACTACAGAAATCCTTAATGGACAAGGTAGAAAATCTCTCTCGTGAAAATGAAATATTAAGGAGGAATCAAGCTGAAATGAAACAACTAGTAGAACATGAAACTGTGATAGTGACGAGAAATCATAATGAAGTGAAGAATTCAATAGATCAAATCAAAAGCACATTAGAAATCCTCACAAACAGAATGGGTGAGGCAGAAGAGAGAATATCGGACTTAGAAGACACAGCACAGGAAACTATACAGTCAAACCAAAGACAAGAAGAGGAAATTAGAAATCTAAAAAATATTGTTGGGAATCTACAGGATACTATTAAAAAACCCAACATTCGAGTTCTAGGAGTTCCTGAAGGCATGGAGAGGGAGAAAGGATTAGAATGCCTTTTTAGTGAGATAATAGCAGAAAATTTCCCAGTTTTGGAGAAGGACAGAGACATCCTAGTACAGGAAGCTCATAGAACCCCTACTAAACATGACCAAAAGAGATCCTCATCACGACATGTTGTAATCGAACTCACCACAGTGAAACAGAAAGAAAAGATCCTAAAATGTGCAAGAGAGAAACATCAGATTACTCTCAGAGGATCTCCATTTAGACTCACAGCTGACTTCTCATCAGAAACCCTACAAGCTAGAAGAGAATGGTGAGACATAGTCCAGGTACTAAGAGAGAAAAAATGCCAGCCCAGAATATTATATCCTGCAAAGCTCTCATTTGTGAATGAAGGTGAAATAAAGACCTTTCGTAACAAACAAAAATTGAAAGAATTTGTTGCCACTCGTCCAGCCCTGCAAAAGATACTTAAAGATGTGTTACACACAGAAACACAGAAACACGGCCATCAACATGAAAGAAGGTAAATGAAGGGAACCTCACAGCAAAAGATCACAGGGAATTCAAAGCATACATTAGAAAATATCTTTGGCAAATGGCAGGGCAAAGTTACCACTTATCAATAGTCACATTGAACGTTAAAGGTCTAAACTGTCCAGTTAAAAGACAGAGATTGGCTGATTGGGTTAAGGAACAAAACCCATCTATTTGCTGCTTACAAGAACACATCTTTCCAACGAAGATCCATACAGACTGAAAATAAAAGGATGGAATAAGATATACCATGCCAACAGAAATGAAAAAAGAGCGGTTGTAGCCATCTTAATATCAGACTACATAAACTTTAACACAAAAACTGTTGAGAGAGACAAAGAGGGGCATTATATAATGATTAAGGGATCAATACTACAGGAAGATATAACAATTATCAATGTATATGCACCTAATTACAGGCCACAGGTTTATTTAAAAAATTTGTTAAGAAACTTAAAGGGAGACTTAGACCCCAACACAATAGTACTGGGGGACTTCAATACTCCACTCACAGATATTGACAGATTGACAGGACAGAAGATCAACAAGGAGACAGTAGATTTAAACAACACTATAGCCCAAATGGATCTAACAGATATCTACAGAACTTTTCATCCTACACATAAAGCATTTACATTCTTCTCAGCAGTACATGGAACCTACTCTAGGATTGACCACATATTAGGCCATAAAGCAAGTCTTAGCAAATTCAAAAGAATTAGAATCATACAATGCAGCTTCTCAGACCATAAGGGATTGAAGTTGGAAATTAGCAACTCAGGAATCCCTAGAGCATATGCAAACACATGGAGATTGAACAACATGCTCCTGAATGAACAATGGGTCACTGAAGAAATTATGAGAAATCAAAAATTTTCTGGAAGTAAATGAGGATAACAGCACAACATACCAAAACTTATGGGATACAGCAAAAGCAGTGTTAAGAGGAAAATTTATATCAATAGATGCCTTCATCAAGAAACTGGAAAGGCACCAAATAGATGAGCTTTCAATGCATCTCAAGGATCTAGAAAATCTGCAGCAAACTAGACCCAAATCTAGTAGAAAAAGAGAAATAATCAAAATCAGAGAAGAAATCAACAGGGTTGAATCCAAAAAAAACATTACAAAAAATCAGCCAAACGAGAAGCTGGTTTTTTGAAAAAATAAACAAAATTGACATACCATTGGCCCAACTAACTAAAAAAAGAAAAGACCCAAATCAGTAAAATCAGAGATGAAAAAGGAAATGTAACAACAGACACCACAGAAATCAAAAGAATCATCAGAAATTACTACAAGGACTTGTATGCCAGCAAACTTTTATTTAAAGAATATAAATTTCCAAAGTACAGCTTATGGATTACAATGGCTCCCCCCCCCATAACTTCCCTCCCACCTGCAACCCTCCCCTCTCCTGCTCCCTCTCCGCTTCCATTCACATCAAGATTCATTTTCAATTCTCTTTATGTACAGAAGATCAATTTAGCATATATTAAATAAAGCTTCCAACAGTTTGCACCCATACAGAAACATAAAGTGTAAAATACTGTTTGAGCACTAGTTATAGCATTAATTCACATTGGACAACACATTAAGGACAGAGATCCTACATGAGGAGTGAGTGCACAGTGACTCCTGTTGTTAACAATTTGACACTCTTGTTTATGGCATCAGTAATCACCCTAGGCTCTTGCCATGAGTTGCCAAGGCTATGGAAGCCTTTTGAGTTCACCAACTCTGATCTTATTTAGACAAGGTCATGGTCAAAGTGGAAGTTCTCTCCTCCCTTCAGAGATACGCACCTCCTTCTCTGATGGCCCGTTCTTTCTACTGGGATCTTAACTCACAGAGATCTTTCATTTAGGTCTTTTATTTTTTTATTCCCAGCGTCTTAGTTTTCCATGCCTAAAATACTCTCATGGGCTCTTGAGCCAGATCCGAATGCCTTAAGGGCTGATTCTGAGGCCAGAGTGCTGTTTAGGACATCTGCCATTCTATGAGTCTGCTGTGTATCCCGCTTCCCATGTTGGATCCTTCTCTCCCTTTTTCATTCTATAAGTTAGTATTAGCAGACACTAGTCTAGTTTATGTAATCCCTTTGACTCTTAATCCTATCAGTATGATCAATTGTGAACTGAAACTGATCACTTTGACTATGGCCATACCACCCTGAAGGCGCCCGATCTCATCTGAGAGATTTGATTGTGTTCTTTGTGTATATCTTCATTGTCCAAACATGATTAGTGACATTTGACATTTATTTTTTTTTAAATCAAAAATTTTTACATTACTTCTCTAGATTTGATGATACATTTCCTGCTAATGTAGTCATTCATTATAATGGCATTAATTATTTCTAGTAGTTCCAATTTTTCATTATTCTGGAAAATTGTATATCTAAGTATCACCTCCTCTTTTCCTACTTCATTTGGTTAGATACTTAATTATATATATATATATATATATATATATATACACACACACACACACACACAATCTTACTCTTAATGGACACATGTTGTAATAAATGTTGTTACAGAAATCTTGCCTACCATCATAACTTAAGAAAATGATGTATTTACAATGAATACTTGGGTAGAACTGAGTCATCCACAAAGAACTATGGAGTTTTACAAAATGTGAATAATCCATTATATTCCAAGTATTATTAAATGAATGCTATATTGCAAATAACTGTCTTGCATTGTATTCAATGATTTTAGATCTTACAGTTAAGAACAACTCATTTCAAACATTATTAAATACACAGGTTTTTTAGCACAGTATTCTTCAATGGATGCTAACATGTAATGGCATGCATTTGCAATTTCCACAGAATATCTTGATATTAGAATAAGAACTTCAAGGGCCAGCACTGTGGCATAGTGGGTAAAGTTGCCCCCCTATATTGCCAGCATCCAATATGGGTGCTGGTTCAAGTCCTGGCTATTTCCACTTCCAATCCAGCTCTCTGCTGTGTCTGGGGAAAACAGTAGAAGATGGCCCAAGTCCTAGGGCCCCTGCACCCGCTGGAAGAAGCTCCTGGCTCCTGGGTTCGGACCAGAGCAGCGCTGGCTATTTGCAGCCAATTGGGGAGTTACCAGCGGATGGAAAACCTCCCTCTCTCTCTGCCTCTCCTTCTCTCTATGTGTAACACTTTCAAATAAATAAATCTTAAAAAAATAGGACTTTTATATTTCAAATATTTGAAACTAATATGTATAAATATTTCATCACTTGTTTCAAGGAGTTTATATTTTAGTGAAGGAAATATTATATATATACATATATATATATGAAATGGATACCAATGTAATACACACTATTGCATATTAATGGTGAATGATATGTTTGGGAGATATAAAGAGAATTTAATCCATCTGGAAACTATTAAAAAGACTTCATATGTCTTTTTCAGAATTGAAATAAAATAATATAACTATTTACATTTAAATTCAATCACGATTTTACTAAGCCTCAGCATCATTCGACACATTAAACTTTTATTCAGGTCCTGCTAAAAATAATAAAAATGCCTATTTGTAGGCTAAGGGCAAAATACTTACTATCTACAATAATGATATATTTTGGTAATATAACCAAAATATTATGGCTTACATTTCCAAAAAATATTTACTTTCTAGTCCTTTACATTTCCATTTGTATCAGTAGGAGGTATTCATGGAATCTTAACTTGAAACTTGTAGTTGTTCTAATTTCTCACTACTTCTGGCTATCATAGTAGCTGGCTACGGCATTGAAACACCAACAAAGGGCAAATGTCTACACTACATCTATTAAAAAAGGATGGAACTGCACCTGCCTTAACTTGAAACTTTGCTGCCTGAACTGATTTACACCTAAAGCTTCATTATTTGCCTGTCACTCTTGTAAACTGTCCTATCAACACTTGGAAAATGTTCACATTTAAATATTTTTCAAAAAAAGGTTTGTTCAGAAAGAAACAAACACTTTTTTATGGAAACATGTAGGATTCTTGAACAGGATCAATGTAACCTTGACCTCTGGTAGCTTACCTATTAAATATACACGTATTGAAACTTATATAAGTATACTTCAAAAAATTTGTGGGAAAATGAAGTTAAAAATAATTGTATTTTGATGCAAAAAACTGAAATCCACATAGTTTTTCAGATGCATTTTGCATAAACTTTTTGAAGATGCCTCATAAACCACAGATCCTTCTTCATGAGGAAATGCTTATCTGTGAATACAGAGTGAACAGGACTATTTCATACTCTCAAACTATATTTTCATCAAAAAGCTCAATTCCAGACTTCGGTATATATGTCTTGTGCCCTGTTTTAAGAACACTGAGTCAAGGGGTGTCATTATGATAAAGCAAGTTAAGACACTGCTTGCCACTGGAACATTCCATATAAGAGTGCCAGATCCAGTCCCAGCCCCTCTGCTGCTCATCCACCTTCCTGAGTCTGAAGGCACAAATCATTGTCCCTAGCTCTAAAGCATATATAGAGGGGCACTTCAAAATATCATGAAAAATGGAATTAAAAGATAAATTCATGCATCATTTTCATGTTATACATATTTCATGAATTTCTGAAAACTCTTCATATACATGGATTTCAAAAAAATGTTTGCAGCACAATAAATTTATCTTTTAATTCCATTTTCCAGAGCTGTTCTGAAATACTCTTGCATTTGATGGAGGAAATGCATATTTTCAAATGTCTTCCATAACAAGCTACCTCAAGTGTTGACAGAAATGTATTTTGTATAATGGAAGCCTGAGACATTCAATTACAGAGGAAGTTCTGAACAGATTCCTTGACAAAGTAACATTAAAATGGACCTTGAAATACAGGCAGTTATTTTCTGAAGTGGAAGTGAATGAGAAGAGCTTTTCAGATGAAAGCAACATGTGAATGAAATACCCAGAATATAGATTAATCTGTTTGATATGATAAAATTACTCAATATCATAAGTAATATGCTCATCAGTAATAAAATTGTTCCTAAGTCCTGAATTCAAACTTGAATATATATTTAAATGCTAAATATTGATTTGTAGCACAAAACTCTAATTTGAAGAGCATATTCATGTTTAAAAAGAAAACAAAAAAGACACCTGATCTTTCCATGCTATAGAGAAACATTAGCCAATGCCACAGCATACAGCACAATTTTTTCTTAGTTTCCCTTTGAGAGTTCTTATTTTGAACAGTATTTTTATTGGCAAAATACAAATATTACTGCTTGAGCCACACAAATATAGTCACTTAAGTTTAAAACTGGTAAAATATTTTCTTAGACCATTATTTTGTAAGTAAAGCATTTTTTTAAGTAGTCTTGATCTCATGTTAAAAACTGGTAGCATGAAGGTTATACACAGACAGAAAGCACCTCTCATTCAGGAATCAAGTTGAAGTAAAGGAGCATAATACCATCTAGTGTCAGACACACACAGCATATACCACAAAAAAGTTAGAATGCCAGACTAAAAAAATATGGAGAAATTAATAGAAAACAAACCCTGTGCCCTCTTTCTTAGGTAATCTGAGAAATAAATGTTGTCAAGCACTGAGTGCTTCTTGCCCCTTCCCTATCTTATTTATTTTTATACCAAATTGTGAAGAAAAAACTATCCGTCTGTTCAGTAGTAGCCTGACATTTTGCTGTATTTATTAAGTAATGTTTCTTCACAGAGTGATATTTGGTTCAGACCATGCCAACTCACAGTACAGTAGGTCTCCTTTATCTGCAGTTTCATATTCCAGGTTCAATGAACTATGGTATACCACAATCTAAAAATCTTAGAGCAAAATTCAAAAAATAAAATAATTCATAAGTTTTAAATTTCATGTCATTGTATGCAGCATGATAAAGCTTTGGGCCATCCTGTTCTTTCAGGTCCAATATGTGAATCATATAATCCAATCCATATAATCCAATATGTGATCCAGCAGATCTACACAGTATCTGCACATGCTCTCAAATCACTTGCTAGCCATCTCAGCTATCAGACTGTCATGCTAAACAGTGCTCACGTTCAACACTGGAATCCATGTATGCTCCTGACAGGTCTTCCCCAAAGATAAGAGGGCTCTATTGTCATGTCACTCGGCAAAATTATCTATGGCACCATGAACAGTAATTCATCCCAGCCTGTAATATCTACAGCAACTGTATTTTCATTGATTCTTTTCTATTTGTCTTTTGTTACAGTGAAAAATTGACATGTCCCCAAGTTGGACTGAGCTGCTTTAGAAAGTTGTGTATCTCTGGAATTTAATTCAGACTAAAATGAGGTTTCCTGAATGGAATTTTCTTACACCTTAGGGTTCATGACTGCCAGAATTCTGTCCAATTAATTTATCTCTCCTGAAAATTACTCAGCACACCATCACTATTTTAAACTGATTTTAATAAACTGGTTCTCTCTCCATTTTATACATCATGAAGTGTTTTAATGACCACATCATGAGAGACCTAATTTCAAAACAGGATTTGTATATTTTAACTAACATTTGTCCTCAAAAGTAATTGTTAATAAGCTGTTATATGGAATCTGGCTTGGAATGCACCCTGTTATATTAATAAGATTTATACTTGTGCTGTAACAGGTAATTTACAAATCTCAATCCACATCTCTTATAACACATTTTGACAGCATTGAGATATAATCAATAAATAACAAGCTACATTTATTTAAAGTGTACAATTTAATCATTTTTGACAACTGCATACTCCCATGAATTAATCTTAGCAACACAATGAACCTCTCCATCATCCCCCAGATTTCCCTGTGTCCCCGTGTAATACCTCTCTCCACATCCATCCCTATGGTATTACATTATGAACTGTATCTCCCTACCCTTAAATTCATCTGTTGAAACACAAACCACCAGTGCTTCAAAATGTGACTACTTGAAGATAGGCAAAGAGGTGTTTAAGTTACAATGAGGCCATTAGAATGAGCCTTATTTCAGTCTCACCGATGTCATAATTGAGGAAATTTAGGGGCGAGCATTTGAACAGCTGTTGAATCACCACTTGAGGTACCTGCATTCCATATCAGAATATCTGGTTCCGGCCCCAGATCTGCTTCTGATCTGGCTTCCCAGATCCTGGAAGGCAGCCCACGATGACTCAAGTAGCTTGGTCTATGCCATCCCTATGAGTGACATAATTTGAGTTCCTTGCTCCTGGC
This sequence comes from Sylvilagus floridanus, assembly GCA_949820135.1. NCBI lineage: Eukaryota > Metazoa > Chordata > Mammalia > Lagomorpha > Leporidae > Sylvilagus > Sylvilagus floridanus. Next base: position 58,281,092 of record OX463243.1, read on the forward strand.
TTCAGCCTGGCCCATCCCTGGCTCTGGTAGGAAGTGGGTGGAAGACTTATGTCTCTTTGTTTCTCTTTCCAATAAAATAAAAACTGACAAATTTTTTGACAAAAATTATGAAATTTGGACACAAAAAGAGACCAGGGCTATATTTGCACATAGAAAAGGCTATGCAAGGAACAAAGCAAAAAGGCAGCCATCTGCAAACCAGAGAGACTTCAGAATGAAAGCAAACCTACCAAAATCTTATCTCAGACTTCTGGTTCCCAGAACTGTGACAAAATAGACTATGTTGTTTTGGTCATTAATCTGTAGAATTTTATTCATAATAGAATTGTCCTAGGCAAACAATTAAACCAGACATCCACTGACTTGCTTTCTTTTTTTTGTTTGTTTGTTTATTTTTGACAGGCAGAGTGGACAGTGAGAGAGAGAGACAGAGAGAAAGGTCTTCCTTTGCCATTGGTTCACCCTCCAATGGCCGCTGTGGCCGGCGCGCTGCGGCCGGCGCACCGCGCTCATCTGATGGCAGGAGCCAGGTGTCAGGTGCTTTTCCTGGTCTCCCATGGGGTGCAGGGCCCAAGCACCTGGGCCATCCTCCACTGCACTCCCTGGCCACAGCAGAGAGCTGGCCTGGAAGAGGGGCAACCAGGACAGAATCCAGCGCCCTGACTGGGACTAGAACCCGGTGTGCTGGCACCACAAGGAGGAGGATTAGCCTGTTGAGCCATGGCGCCGGCCGACTGACTTGCTTTCTAAAACTATAGATTCAACAGCACTTTCTAGAATTCTGGATAAATGTACTCTTTTTGGTCTGGCTTATTTCACTGAGATGTTTTCTTTGAAATATATCTATGTTGTTATTTTATCAATAATGCATTATGTTCCATCATTGAGTAATATTCCATAAAATGCATATAGTATTGCTGCATTGTTATTTATTATTCACTTTTTTGTTTACTTTTATCTTCTTGAAAAACAGAGTGACTGAGAGGAAGAGCAAGAGGGAGAGGGAGAGAGTGGAGAAAGAAAGAAATAGAGACAGAGAGACAGAGAGAAAAAGAGAGAGAGAATCTTCTATATTCTGGTGCAGGACTCAAACGCCCTCAACAGTCAGTGGCTGGGCCAGGCTGAACTCAGGTGCCCAAACCTCTGTGCAGGTGTCCTCCATGGGTGGTATGGAGCCTAGTACCTCAGCCATTATCTGCTGCCTCCCAGCGTACACACTAGCAGGAAGCTGGATCAAAAGTAGAAACACTTGATCACACACACTCTGACATGGAATACAGGCAAGCAAAGCCTCATTAATTCAGGCTTATTTCAGGCTATTTTCTAGTGAGGACTATTAGAAATAATGCTACTACAGATATTTATTTATTTACAAGTTTATTTTGTGGAAATGCACTTTCTTTGATCTTGAGTAAACTTTTATAGGGATGGGACGGCTAGGGCATATGAAGGTGTATGTTCAGCTTTCTGAAAAACTGTTAAACAATTTTTTCACAATTGTACCATTTATTTATCCTCACTAGCAGGCTTCAATAGTTACAAGTGCTCTATATCCTGCCCAGTACTGATATGGTCAATGGTTTTAAAAAATTTTATATTTCCTATACAGTAATATGACCTTGTGTTTTTTAAAGTACATTACACTAAGACGATATTGTGGAACATCTTTCATCTGTTTATTTCACAAAGCCTCTCTTTTTGGTTAAAATATGCATTCAAATATTTTGCATTCTTTATTTGGATATTTGTTTAATTATTAATAAATATTGGGTTCTTTATATGTTCTGAATATAAATCTTTATCAAATAGATGATTTGAGAATATGTATTTTCAGTCCATTTTTTTCATTCTTTTACTAATATCTTCCATAGAGAAGAAACTGTTAATTTTAACTAAATTATCAATTTTTTAGCTTATTCATCATTCAATATTGTAACCAGACAATCTTTGCCTACTCTATGGTTAAAGCAATTTTCTCTTACATGTTCATCTAGAATTTTTACTTAGAAATTTTCAATTTAGGATTTTCAATTTAGGTCTGAAATCAATTTAAATTAATATTTGTATTTTATCTACAGTTAGAATCAAAGAAATAATACTGTTTCATATATTTTAAAGTATTTGTTTATTTATTTATATTCTACAGTGCCTTTTCCCCTTCTCTCTGCCACTTAAGACATGTGTCCTCCATTGTTTCTTTTCTCATTCTATATATTCTACTGTCAGCCATTCACAAATCATGTGGTCTACTGCCACCTTGAAAACAATGAATCGCCTATGCGTTATTCTGGTTCACTTATATAACAGGAACTATAAATATAATTGACTCCCTAGTATATATTTCCAGTAGGAATGCCAAATGCAACTTCTGGCACACCTGATTCCATTTTTTCACGTACACAAATATATGGCTCATTTGTATTTTCTCTACTAGTAGCTCAAAAAGCAGTTACCCTATCACACAAGCAAGATTTTGAGATTCAGCCTTACCCCGTTTCCTGCCCTCCATTCCCTATGATAAATAATCTAGATGTGTCTGTTTCAGTTATATCGCTTACACGGTTTCAGTCTGTGCTTCCTCCCTGTGATCATTCTATTTATCCTGTGAGATCTCTTTTGGAATTCTGAAATAGACTTCATATGACACCAAAATCTGTCATCCTTATGAATCTCGGGAACTTGTTTCAACAACAAAGTATAAGGCTGACGAACAAGCAGATGGGAAGGCGAATTTAGCATAATTTATCGAAAAAGTCAATATTCATAAATTCCTATACCTACTAGATCCTGCAGGCATCCCAGAAGGGACTGGTAGCTCAGTATGTATTCAGAAGGGGGTTTTATGGACCTGAGTTTCGGTCCTCCATTTCCCCTCCCCATACACCCTCTTTGGGATACCACTGGGTGGAGAGCTTTCTCTGCATGGAATCCCAGAAAATCTCAGTAGTTTCCTAGGTGAAGGGCAGATGAGATTCCCCTGAGCTGCTCCCAAAGGAAGTACTGAAACCCTTCTTACAGGTTAGAAAACAAGATCAACTGCTTTAGAAATGGAATTCCCCTAAGCAACTCCTCCGCACAATACTGGGCATCAAGGTTGTTATCTATAAAGAAGCCAACGGCTCCTTCAGTCCAGTGACCAGAACCTTGGCAGCTGGATCACTCTCAAGTCAGCGCATGCCTTTTGATAAAGGACAGGCAGGTTCATCCTGGGCTAAGGCAGACAGACAAGAGGCCATTACTGCTTTCAAGATTTCTTTCCTCATTCCACTGCACATAAATTTATTTTCTTTAAAACTTCTCATTTTCTTTGACTTTGCTTAGACACATAAGCTAATATCTACCGAACTGCCTTAATACTTAATTCTGAACATTCAACATTAATCCTGATGCCTGAGCAAACTATTGTTTTTAAATATTATTTATTTTCATTTTATGAGAGGGAAAGAGAGACAGAAACAGACAATCTTCCATATTTCCATCTGCTATTCCACCCTAAAATGCCCACAAGAGCCAGGGGCAGGCCAAGCTAAAGCCAAGAGAGCCCGGAACTCCATCTGGATCTCTCACGTGGGTTACAGGGATTCAAGCACCTAGGCCATATCTTCTGCCTCCCAAGATGTGCATCAAGGGAGACTGGATCAGAAGAAAATGAGGCAGAGTTTAAAGGGCACTCTGACGATAATGGGATGCAGGCATCCAAATATCAACTGCTGCGCCAAATACCAAACCCTGAGGAAACTTTCTCAAAGACAAATATGTTAACTGGAGTATTATGTAAAAGTATGAATTTATAATACCTGTGGAAAACTGAACCCATTCCTATTAATAGCACATAACAACACGCAGATCATTCTACAGCTCGAACTTCCTATTTTTTCCACAGAATTGTTCTCAAATCTCATCATTAACAACTCTTCTACATGAAGTTATGGTGTAGCCACAATTAGCTTCTTACAACTTCTTGAGCGTGACATTTTGGTACATGTCAAACCTTAATCCATAAAATGACATATCCAACCTTCTGAAAAGGTTGACTCATTAGTCCTTTTGCATACAGCTTTCTATGACTCAGTCATGCCTAGATGATCATGCATTCTTTGCCCTGTACCTTCCTCCACAAAAGCCCTTAATGCATTGCCTATTCATTACTTTTATACCTATTTTCCTCCTCTATTACTCCCCTAGACCACACTACTTGAAGACACAGGCTTAGTGCCTTGGACAATGCTTGGTACACTGGACCTCACCAATATCTGTTAAATGATTAGTTCACTTCCATTTTTTCCTGCAGATTGTTTCTCATGAAGTGTTCATTTGCAATTTGCATTCTAAAAAGTTCCTTTTTCTTTTCCTTTTTTGTTAAAAATGTATTGTTTGTTTATATGAAAGTCAGAGATATATAGAGAGAGGTAGAGGGAAAGGGAGAGAGGCAGAAGGAGATGGAGAGGGAATGGGAAAGGGGGGGGAGGGGAATCTTCCATTCACTGTTTCACTTCCCAGAATAGCTGGAGCTGGGCCCGTCAGTAGCCAGGAACCAGGAGCTTCATCCAGGTCTCCCACGTGGGTACAGAGGTCCAAACAACTGGGCCATCATATGCTGCTTTCCCAGGCACATTAGCAGGGAGCTGGATCAAAAGTGGAGTAGTCAGGACTCGAACCCGCACCCACATGGGATGTTGACACCTCAGGCAGAGGCTTATCCTTCTACACAACAATGCCAGACCCCTAAAAATTCCATTTCTCTATAAAAGGAGGCATTGGATGTATTCAAAGCTGGTGACTATGACTGAAACTTGAAAATATTTCTTAAATCTGACTTGAAAGAAGAAAACTTGATGCATTGAGAATAGAGTAAATGCTCAAATCCGTAAGCTGAATGGGAAAACTTCAATTCATAAGGCACTAATGGCATTCAATTCCTGGAGAAACTCTTACTCATTCTATAGAGGTAAAATATTTTCTCTGTATGTGTATGATGTAAACATTTCTTTTACTGCTTTGTCCTTATCTTTCATATTTGAAAAACTTAATGATTAAAATATAGCTTATTTACCTTGTTTTGATTTATGGGTAATACTAAAACATAATGTAAAAATTAGGATTACAAGTACAAATGTAATAAAATTGATTTTTTCTTGATACAAGAGCCATACTTTTGTTTAATAACCAATAAAATATAAATGATTATTTTGTATAAACTAATATATAAATGAAAAATTTCAACAATTATCCAAATGATTGTTCTACATCTGATCCACCTCCCTGCTAATGCGCTTAGGAAAGCAGTGGAAAATGACCCAAATATGTTGGTCCCTGCACCCACATGGGAAACATGGAGGAAGCTCCTGGCTCCTAACTTTGTTTTTTTTTTTAACTTTTATTTAGTAAATATAAATTTCCAAAGTACAGGTTATCGATTACAATGGCTTCCCCCCCCCCATAACTTCCCTCCCACCCGCAACCCTCTCAACTGTCGTTCCCTCTCCCATTCCATTCATATCAAGATTCATTTTCAAAATTATCTTTATATACAGAAGATCAATTTTACAGATTAGTGAATTCCATAATGGATACCTATTTGGATATAGATTCCATGTACTTATTTTCTTAGACTTGTGTGTAATGGAAATGAAGTCAGTAAAATAAAAATATTTTAAAATGTGCTCCAACATTGAACAGTCTCTGATTTCAGAAGGAATCGTCTCACTTGGTATCTGTTCTGCTTATTATTTCTGAGATTTGACAAGGTTACTTAGGCTCCCTGTGCTTGGTTTCCTCGTCTCTACAAGATAATAACAGTACCTATTGAATTGTTCTTTTATAAGGAGTAAATGATATAATATATACAAGGTGCTTAGTCCATGATCTGACACTTCGTAAATGCGTGTTAGGAGTTAGTATATATTATTAGTATTATCGTCACTTGCTACACTGGATAATACCAGGCTATAATGCAAGTGCTAAGATGGAAATTATGATTCTAAACTATAATAATCAAGTGCCAATTACTTACCTCCAAGAATAGAGCCTAGTTAAATATCATAGATGCTTTTCTCTGTGTTAGTTACACATATAATTATCTTCCATTAATGATAAGTGCCCACACTCCATGATATAACTTGTGAATGCCTGGTGCTCCTAAAAGAACATACAGATATTTGCAACTGAATAATATAAACTTTACTTTTCTGAAAAGCTGAAGAATTTTTCTTAATCAAGAAACCAGACAAGCTGATAAGAAATAAGGATGGTAGCAGATTCCTTTTACTTTTGCCTTGGGCAGTCAGGATAACTGACACTGCTGTGTAAATTCAAGAGAGGCTGTTGACAACGCATTGGTGAGCACTGCAGGGGGGTGGCAGCACTTAACAGAAAAGCAGAGACGGTGCTGAGAAATTAGAATGGAAACTAAGCATCAGGATTTCCCAAGAGGTTATGTAGTAGTCATTCAATGTGAAAGCAAAAGATCAGACATTCACAGCACAGGAATCTGTCCTACCATGCTGTGTTCTGCACTTTTGAAGGAGACTATTAAATGACAAGGGCAACACAGAAAAAAAAAACTAAAATCCCAGAAAATGCCTGCCATCAGCTGAAATGTAGCCTCATGGATGTGAGCTACTATGACTACAGAAGCACTAGGTGCACACTACAAGTCATAGGCTATGTACGGTACCCTGGGAATTCTCACCACCATGAAGATTCTTAGGAGGGGAAAATTAGCTTCATCTTCTTTTCACCTTTGTCCAGTATTCCTATTTTAAACTCAAGAAATTGCCATGCTATGAGTGCATAGTAATAATAAAGAGCAGGATGGACAAAGCACTACAGGAAGAACTGGCAAGCAGCTAAATTAGAAATCATCACTGAAATATAAGTCTTGCTTCCTGAAAAAGGTACCACATCTGCTCAGAGAATGAGAACAACAGGGTTTTCAGACTCATTCTTTAGACAGAAAGCTGGCATGCCTTGCACAGTCAATTAGTAGCAGAGCTGACACGGAATGTCCAGCTTTAAAAGGTCACACCAAGGTCATGTGGATAGACCATCTGCTGAACTTAAGAGCAGAATTCAAGTTTCCTATACCTTGGTAGAAAACAGTTTCTTGCAGTTATTCATCCAAATACTAGTCTTGGAGCAGCTGTGAAATGTGTGTCCTGATGTAAATAAGGTCCCAATCAATTGGCATTAAGAAAAGAATTTTATCCTCAGAGGATCTGACTGTATCAATGAACCCTTTGAAAAGGGCTGGGCTTTTCATGGTGAGAGAATTACAAACAGTGAGGGAACTTTGACAGTGGAAGTGACATGGACTGAATTCTATCTCCCCTCAAATTTGTATGTTGAAACTCAAATCCCCAGTGTGACTGTATTTAGAGACAGACCCTATGCAGAAGTAAAAGAGATTGAGGCCATAAGAGTAAAGCCTTAATTAAATAGAACTTGTGCCTTTATAAGAAGGGAACCATGGGGTCGGTGCTGTGGCGTAGTGGTTAAAGTCACCGGCTGCAGTGCCTGCATCCCATATGGGTGCGGTTCGAATCCCGGCTGCTCCACTTATGATCCGGCTCTCTGCTATGGCCTGAGAGCAGGAGAAGATGGCCCAAGTCTTTGGGTCCCTGCACCTGCATGGGAAGAAGCTCCTGGCTCCGGGCTTCAGATTGGCCCAGCTTCGGCTGTTGCAGCCATTTGGGGAGGGAACCAGCAGATGGAAGTCCTCTCTCTCTCTCTGCCTCTTCTACTCTCTGTGTAACTCTGACTTTCAAATAAACAAACAGATAAATCTTTAAAAAGAAGGGAACCATGGTTTGAAAATTTTCCCCCAAAATTCATGTAGAAGTTTAGTCTCCAAAGTCATGCTAATGGTACTAGGGATGAATAATTAATCCAATTACACTGTTTACAGAGTGGAGGGTCCTTTGGGAAGGGATTAGATTGGATTAGGTCATCAGGGTAGAGTGACCATTACAGAATCCTGAGAGCATCTTCACAAAGAGAGATAACCTAGACTTAGATACATGTGCACTCTCTGCTCTTGCTCTGTGATGCTCTGAGCCACCTTGAGATTCTGCCAGCAAGATTGTCATTACAAAAGGTCAAACCCTCTGAGTTTGGACTGGGAACTTCCAGAACCATGAGCTGAAGTAAATTTCTTTTTCTTTATGAAAAAATCCACCTCAGATATTTCATTATAATAATAAAAAAACTGACTATTATAAAGGGAACAGCACGCCCTTCTTTTTGAGAACACACAGAAAACTCCCTGTGTTCACACAGAATGCAGCCATCTGCAAGCCACAAAGAGGAGTCCCACCAAAAACCAACCCTGTCAGCACCTTAATGACAGACTTTGAGTCTCTATAACCAGGAGAAAATAAATTTCCATCACATAAACCACTTGTTTTGTGGCATTTGATGGCAACCCGAGAAGACTAACACAAGAAGAATCTCCATTACTGGGACTGAAGATTGAAAGGGTCATGTGACAAAGAGTATGGAAAGCAGCTTCCAGCTGACCACCATTGAGGAAACAGGGACCTCAGTCCTACAGCAGCAGGAGTTGAATTCAGACTCTTTTTTTTTTTTTTTTTTGTAAAATAATGTAAACTTGAAAGAGAACCTCAGGCTGTGGATGGGCACACCTTGATTTCAACCTTGTGATGCCCTGACAGGGAACCCAGTCCAACCTTGCTCAGACTTCCGCCATACAAATCCGTGTGTTGATAAAGTGGTCTTGTTTTAAACTTCTGAATTTGTGATAATGTTTTACAAAGAGAAAAAAATAATAATCTAGTAATATTGTTTCTCAAATTTTATATCTGGAAAATAGCCAGAGATATAGATTAAAGTATGTATTTAATAAGGAATTTTAAAAATAATGAAAAGCTGAAAACTATCATGCCCAATAATATGAAATTGATTACATCAGTCATAGTACATACAAGAGATGAAAACTGTTACAAGGCATGTGGAAACAACATCATGAGAAGTAGACAAATATGAGTAATGTGCTATTTCTGTATCTTTATGTCTTATAAGTAGATTCATATGGAATATTTTATGTTTCAAAATGTTAATGAATATAAGCTCCTGTGATAGGATTAGAGATTGAGACTTTTTTCTTTTCCATTCTTTTCTTTATGTATCAATTCTTCTAAAGTGACAACTTATGATTTTCAATAGAGAAGAAATAATGAAAGCTACATTTTGAATGCTACCTTACTTCGAAATAATTTCTTATAATGCTGTATTCCTCAAGAAATGACATCCAAAGATACTGTTTTTGTTTTTTTTTTTTTAAGGAAAAGCATTTATTGGGGAAAATCCGACAGACTGGAGGAAAGGAGCGAAGAAGGAAAAGAGGGAGAAGGAGAACGTGAGAGAGAGATCATGAGACAGAGCAGAGGAGGGAGGAGAGGAGAGAGGAAAGGAGAGAGGAGCAGAGATACTGTTGAATGAGCTGTTCAGTATTACTCTGAAGAGAAACTACTTTCCGTTGCTCTCAAAGCAGTCATATCTCAGAGTGAGATATGAAGGATGGGTTGTTATCAAGAGTATTAAATCAATCCTGAAAGCCCTCAGTCATTCTTTTCACCAAGGGTCAAATTTTAGGGTCACAGACGATCACTCTACAGAAATGAAACAAGTCAACACTGATTTTTTTGTAGCTACTAGAATGTATTCAAACACATTTTGTTAGCCTATACACTATCAAATGATAGTCGTAATAAAGATAATAATGTTAGCTAAGATGTTCAATCACATAAGACGCTTTGATAAGGAATAATCTGGATAGATATGTAAAGACAAAAACACCATAAAATGTGGTTGGAGAGGTGGAATTAGGCCCTCATCCAAGTCTCTAATGTATTTAGTGCCCTCTGGCACCTCAGTACCAGTTGGTAAAGAGTATAGCAAAAGTTCAATGATGATTTAATTTTAAAGTTCCCTGTGCTTTATCATTCATGTTTAATTATAGTTAGTTCATTAATTACCTTCTTGAGAAGTGAGACTGGAAAGAGAATTAAATGGTACTTTAAGAAGCTAATTTTGCAAACAATTAAATGAAGCCAAATATAATTGGTAATTGCTGCTACAACTGGTCCTGAGGCATTACTCTTTAGAAAAATTATTGTTAGACTTTGGTAATATGAGAGAATACAAACACTCCTCATAAGTTAATTCAACACTGAAAAGTCAAAATAGAGATACATAAAATTTAACTCAAAGTGTTGACCTTAACAACACACATTTTGACAATGTTTTTAGGAAAAAAAATCATGGATAAAGCCCTACGTCTCAAACTGGATAATAATATATTTCAATTTTCATACACACAGAAATATGGATTTCAATATAACAATGGATTCTATACTTCTCTTATGTCTCTTTGAGGGAAACACAACTCTCTTGAACCTTTCTACACACACACACACAAACACACTTATACATCAGTGTTTTCAAACTGGAACCACAGACAAGCTAATTATAAAGCTTTAAAATATCATTATTGGGCCAGCACCACAGCTCACTAGATTAATCCTCCACCTGGGGCGCCAGCACCCTGGGTTCTTGTCCGGGTCAGGGTGACAGATTCTGTCCCGGTTGCTCCTCTTCCAGTCCAGCTCTCTACTGTGGCCAGGGAGGGCAGTAGAGCATAGCCCAGGTCCTTGGGCCCTGCACCCACATGGTAGACCAGGAGAAGCACCTGGCTCCTGGCTTCAGATCAGCACAGCACACTGGTCGCAACACACTGGCCGCAACGCGCCAACCGTAGCAGCCACTTTGAGGGTGAACCAACGGAAAAAGGAAGACCTTTCTCTCTGTGTGTCTCTCTCTTACTGTCTAACTCTGCCTGTCAATAAAATAAAATAAAAATAAAAATATCATTATTGGAGTTGGCATTGTGGCACAGGTTAAGCCGCCACCTGCAATGCCAAGATCCCATATGAACACTGGTTGGAATTCCAGCTGCTCCACTTTCAATCCAGCTCCCTGCTAATGTGCCTGGGAAAGCAACAGAATATGGCCCAAGCACTTGGGTCCCTGCTACCCGTAAGGGAAACCCAGGTGTAATTCCTGGATCCCATTGCTGCCATTTGAGAAGTGAACCAATGAATGGCAGACATATTCTTTATTTCTCTCTCTCTCTCTCTCTCTCTCTCTCTCTCTCTCTCTCTCTCCCCCTCTGTGTGTCCATCTCTCTAACTTGCCTTTCCAATAAATTAACATATTAAAAAAATAAGCGTCATTATTTAACACCTCCTTTGTGAAAGTCATGATGATAATTGTTAGGCATACATCTAAACCTTCCCTCTAACTGTTTATAGTCCATCAGCAGATAAGCATGTGCTATCATTTGCATACGGTTTATGTTCATCCACCACTGGTTCACAAATGGGAAGCCTGGTGCCCAATGATGTTAGGAGGTTGTAGGACCTTTAACAGGTGAAAGATCATTAGTTCACTGGAAATGTTCCCTTTTAAGGGACATTAATGTAGTACTCCTAGTTCTCAGTGTACTCCTGTCTGAGTCCGGCTTCCCATCTCACCATGAGATAGCTCCCTCTCTTAGATACTTCTGCCACTGTGGTGCTATCCACCATGAGTTAGCAGCGTGAACCATTACCAGTTCCATACATTTAAATCCCTAGAACAGTGTGCTTTAAAAAAGCACCTGTCATTGGGCATTTCATTATTGTAACAATAAATGGACTGATAAAACATGCTAACACAGCAAAGCACAGAGGGCAGGAAAACAAAAGCAATAGCTTCTTTCTGGCTTGGCCAGCACAGGCGTAACAAGGAGGCAGTGCCTGAGCACCCTGTGGATGATGAAAACAGTGCTTTACAAAATAGACTGGGCAATAATGAGGCTCTGATAAAGTAATGCAATTCAGGTAAAGAGATGAGAGCGGGGAAGGACTGGCACTTGAGGGTACAGTAGTAGGAAAGTCTTCTAGTCAGAAAGTATGTAATTCAGAAGTTTTGGAAAGGATCCTGACAGCAATACATTCTCATTCTTTTATTCACTAACTTAACTGCTAATTATTTCAGGCAATCCATGTGCTTTACTTTGGAATTACATGATTAAAATTTTACTAATGAAAAAGTGTTCCTCTTGGGGATCTCACTAGGCATCAGGAGACAGGAAAGGAATGCAGAAAACATTAAGTGAAGTAGCCTTAACAACTGGCAAGTCTTTAGCTTCTTCCTGCAGCTAAGAGCACACTTTTTCTTTCTAAAGTAGCAAAATGCAGTTTTGGGGGATGAGTTTTCATTAGTCAAAATTATCATGGAAGTTCCAATACCTTTCATTCAAATATTTTTCCAACCTTTTTTGCAATTGGGAATAGCCAGTGAACAAATTAGTATCAAATGGCAAAGATGTGTCCCTAAAATGATTTGTTACTACAATTGCATTATGCATTACATATTCATACTATGTATTTTTCCACATAAGGCTATACTTACATGGACATAAAATGCACAAGTATGTATTCTTCCTTCCCCTAACAGTACTTCAGATGTTTATATAAAACTGTCATATCAATGCATGTATAGATATTGGAGCCCTAAAATCCCATAACCTCACAATCATATGCAACGTGATACAAATTTCAGCTCCTATTTTCCTTGTTACCCCTTCTAGGGACATTCTCTGCTTTGTCAGTCTGTATTTTTTTAAGAAATGCATGTATCAGATCAAGGTCTTTCTTTGGTATGGCTTACCAGAGCACAATGAGTCTGCTGGCTTCCTCATATAATAGTCCTTACTTCTTTAAAGCTGTATTTATTTAAGAGAGAGTGAGATAGTGAAAGCAAGAGTGAGAGAGAGACAGACAGACAGACACTCCCACCTACTGGTACACTTCCCAAATCCCCACATTGGCTGAGGCTGGGCCAATACCAGAAACTAGGAATCAGGAACAAGGACACAATCCAAGTCTCCTACCTGGGTCATTGGAACTCAAATACTTGAGCCATCACCACTGCCACCCAGGTCTGCATTACCAGGAGCTAGAGTCAGGATATGCAGGAAACAAATCCGGGTACTCTGATATGAGACACAGGTCTTCTGCAAGTAGTTCTTGGTTTTATCTATCGTTAAACTGAGAGACAGGCTGAAAAATAGCCCATTGACTGTGATTGGTTTTCATGAGACCTTTTTTTTTTTTTTCAGTATGTTGAATTTGAAGCCAAGCATCAGTATAATAATGAGTAATGCTTTTCTCTTTGAGATCACCCAGTCACTGTCAAAATTATACCAGTCCCTTGGGGTCGGCACCATGGCTCACTTGGTTAATCCTCTGCCTGCAGCGCTGGCATCCCATATGGGCGCCAGGTTCTAGTCCTGGTTGCTCCTCATCCAGTCCAGCTCTCTGCTGTGGCCTGGGAAGGCAGTGGAGGATGGCCCAAGTGCTTGGGCCCCTGCACCCTCATGGGAGACCAGGAGGAAGCACCTGGCTCCTGGTTTTGGTTCGGCGTAGTTCCAGCCATTGTGGCCATTTGTGGGGTGAACCAACGGAAGGAAGACCTTTCTGTCTCTCTCTCACTGTCTAACCCTGTCTAATAAAAAAAAAAAAATTATACCAGTCCCTCTTCCTTATGCCATGTGCCCTGAATTTTGTCATCCTCACGTTTCACAGGACTAGTGACTGAAACATATTCAGAGACATGTACAAATTTTGTTTCTGCTCTCATTGTGTTTCCCTGTATCGACATCATTCCACATGTTGACTTAGATCTTAACACAGTCTCTTAACAACATGCTCAATTAGACTCCCCTATCTCACCCTGGGTGATTTCTGATACTAGGAGTCTACTTAGATTTCCTCTCCATGATGAGCTACTTTCCTTCCATAGCTGGTCAAAAACACAGAAGCATCTAAGAAATGGCACAGCAAAGGCAGAGCATGTTACTCTTCTAAGCCTTAGGGTCCTCTTCTCTTCTAAGACTTTCCTTACATTAGGATGTACAGCCAAGTGTTAAGTGCAGAGATTAAGTACCATGAACAGTAACTTTAGCCTTAATCTGGGGATATGTATTGGATTTGCCAGCCATCTTTGACCTCGGAAGCTTAGAAATGGCCTGGGATTCCAAAGAAAAGATACTTTGAGACATGGGAAAGATTTCCTTATACAGCAGCCTGCCTCAAGTATTTCATTACAGTGAATGAGGAACCTGTCAATATTCTTGCCAGTGGAAGAAGTGAGTGGACCAGGCATCAGTGACAGAACACACAGAATACAAAGCCTATTATGGTGGTATGACAGTGGTGGAATGAGTACACATTCCACCTTAACATGTTTAAAGTCAATGTGAAATTGTCATGCAAAAAATTTTACCAGTTTGCAAATCACTAACATATGAGAGTAAACAATTTTCCCACTCTCATCTATACTACACACTACAGTGTTTTAACTGATTACTAGTGGGATATTAGTATTTTGGTTTATTTTTGTATTCATGAGCTGGAGAGACTTTTCATACATTTATTGATAATTGAACATTTATTCTACTATAATAATAATTATTACATAATTAACCAAAATTATATAATTAATTATAATTACTAATTAAGCAAAAGATTCCACTATGCCTCCTGAGGCAGTTTTTAAATGGGCATACTGTTGGAGCAACAAGTCTCCAGTGAAGTCTGCTTTTCTTCAAAGCATGAATATTGAGGTGGTACACAATAATTGGATGCATGTTGGAGCAGGAATTATCTGTTTCACATCCTGGACAGTGAATTAAGTTAATCTGTTTTGTCCCAACTAATCTGTTTATGTCAAGATGCCAAGATATTTGTAAGATTAGGATTGAGAAAAAATAACAAGATCTAACTCAGGAAAACTGGTATATTTATGATGTTTTGAATTGTCTCAATCCTTTCTGGACACTGGTACAATAAAGTCTCATTCTCCCTGAGTATGAGGTTCTTTAGAGTTAACAAGTGCCTTATTAAATTTCTTTTTTTTTTCTTCAAAGATTTATTTTTTTCTCATCTTACTAAATTTCTATTCCAAAGAATTATAACAATGCCTGACATACGGCAGTTGTTAATTAATTTTATGAAATGATTTCTGGTTATATGAGTGGATATAAAATAATATATTATAATGAAAATAATAACATACAAGTCACATCCAAGATATAAATTACTGTGAATTCTACCCCCTAAAAATCTATCCTGACAAGTCTTTTCATGCTTTTGAAATTCAAAATGTCATTATGTTGACATAATGCTTCCCTCTTCTCATCATTCATGACAATGCATCATTCTCTCTCATTTTGTGAATAGAAGCTATTGGCATTCTGCTCTAGAAGCATTTGTAGAGATTATACATTCTCACACTTTGGTGAATTCTTTGATAGAAAAATGTGCTGCACTGACCTGATAGTTCTAAAATACTTAAGATTTACTGTCTTTCTCTTCTGTGGATGATGAGAAAATTTCCTTTCTGCTAAGTACTAAAAATTATTTTTCTACATAAATATTATTGATCGTAGAAAATATTTGAATAAATCTGGAAAATATTATCTATCTTTAAGGACTTCATGAGAGAGAAAATCTGAGGCCAGTGTACACCTAAACTGCCATTAATCTTTATGAATCAAAAATAAATTCTATAGAAGATATCACTCCTCTTTGTAAAAACATTCTCTCAAATTTTATTTCTAATTATGAAAGAAAAACTTTTTATTTTGACCTACTTTCAAAGTAAATTTTTAAAGCACATATAATCTCACAGAGATGAAAGCTAATAACAATATATCATATGTATTTTCTACCACATTCTCCTTCCTGTGAGTACATATTATAAAAGGGATATATTTCATCAATATCATTTACAAGTCTTTTAGAAATCAAAATAATATTATGATCATATTCCTGATATCAATAAATACTGCTTTTAAAGAAATTGTGGTGACTTAAATATAATTTATTTTAATCATTTGCCTACTGCAAGAAATTTGTTTAAATGGTGTTTGGCTCGATTAAATAACACTGTAGTGAATATTTATGATTTTGTATTCAGTTTATCCACATTTCTGCCACCTGGTTTAAACCCTTTCAAGTACTGTTTATTCTCTTCAAAAGGAAGTAGAATAAATAAATGCCATGCCTAAAATTAATTTTTTTCACAAAATCTATATATGTTTACATTGTCATCTCTAATGTATGAGTTGTCTCATTATAATTAATATTCCTTTATAATAATGTTGCATCTCCTTAGAAGCTCATCTACTTACTAAATTTTCCAGTAAATACCTGAACATAGGTTTTGGTATGCCTTCAGTGAAAAGCATACATTTATTTCATGTACTTCTCCGTAATGTCAAGTGGAAATCATTTTTAAAAAATACAATTATACATAATTGTTTAATTATGTATTATACAACACAAGTATACATAAAATATATGACAAAAACCATCTTTTATTTCTCAAAATATACATATATATAATTTTATTTATGGATTCTCATACATATAAGTATAAATATACACTCACATATATATACATATACAACATACATTCATAACTAAGTGTTCACAACAGTGTGTTTTTTTTCATTTTATAAACTGGCCAACATGCTGTGACTATTTTGGTTTTTTTATAAAGAGATTTATTTTTAAGTGATTAATTCATTTTTTAAAGAATACAGATTTCATAAATACAACTACAGAAATATAGCTATTCTTCCCACAATACCTGCCCTCCCACCCACAATCCCATTCCTTCTCCTCTTCCCTCTCCCTTCCCAATGCAATTCTCTATTAAGATTCATTTGCAATTAACTTTGTACAAAGAAGACCAACTCTATACTAAGTAAAAATGTCAACAATTTGTACACACATGCACACAAAACAAAAACTGTTTGAGAACTAGTTTTATAGTTAACTCTCATAATACAACTCATTGAGGACAGAGGTCCTGCACGGGTAGTTAGTGCAGTGACTCCTGTTGTTAATTTAACAATTAACACTCTTATGTATGATGCTAGTGAAAACCCAAGGCTCTTGCCAAGAGCTGCCTAGGCTATGGAAGCATTTTGAACTCACAAACTCTGTCAGTATTTAGACAAGGCCATAAGCAAAGTATAAGATCTCTCCTCCCATTAGAGAAAAGTACAGCCTTCTTTGATGGCCACTTCTTTCTGCTGGGATCTCACTCACAGAGATCCTTCATGTAGAACATTTTTTGCCGCAATGTTTTGGCTTTGCATGCCTGAAATGGTCTCACAGGTATTTCCGCCAGACCAGGAAGCCTTAAGGACTGATTCTGCGGTCAGAGTGTTACTTCAAGTGATGCTGGCACAATGTTGTGTCAATTTTGCTTATTTTTTTTTTCAAAAAACCAGCTCTTCAGTTTGCTGATCTTTTTTATTTTTTTGTTTCAATTTTGTTGATTTCTCTAATTTTCTATTTTATTTATTTATTCTATTTTTTTTATTCTAAAAAAAAAGAATTTATACAAACAACAAATAGTCACACTGGAAGAAAGATTCTCAACATGATTATCAATGGGGAAATAAAATCAGTATCATAGTGACCTACTGCTTCCCACCCACCAGAGTATATGCAATCAAAAAATAAAAAGACAACAGAAAGTACTGGTGATGATATGGTTAAATTAGAACACTATATTGCCATTAGGAATATAAAATGAGGCAGCTATTCTGGAAAACAATTTGACAGCACTTAAAAAAAGTAAACATAAAATTAGAATATGACAGATCAATTACACTCATATACACTGAAAGAATTGAAAGCAAATTTTCAAATGAAGCTTATACAACAATGTTTACAATTGCATAATTCACGATATCTCAAAAGTAGTCGTAAGTCATAGGTGCACTAATTGATGAATGGCAAGTAATGTGATAAATTTATTGCTATTATTTAATCATAAAAAGGAATGAGATACTCATATTCCTTGTGATTGAAACTTGAAAACACCATGCTAATTGGAGGACACCAGACACATAAGTAAAATAACACTCAGGTTGTTCTCTTACTCTTTTAGGGGTGATGCCATTTATCCTTATCACTCTTAAAAAATTGCAGGATGAAAATCATTACTTGAAATACATGGAAATTAACATTTTCAAGATGTGAGAAATTCTTCATGAACTCCAACTGTTATCCAAATGAATCCAAAACAGACAGCTGTGTATACCCCCAGTCACCCCATGAATCCTACAATCCAACCCCAATTATAATTACAACATCTCAAATTACCACAACCCCCATCTCTTGCTGACCCTATCCATTACATATTCATAACCTGCTATGTAAGTCACACCCATACACTTCTGCCTACAAGGTGTCACAATTCAGCCCCATCAGCTATGAATATCGTTTCTCCTTGTCATTTAGATATTGGCTGATTCATGTGACCAACACTTGTACTAAAATAAGCTGGCCCATGGCCTCCAATCAATATTCCTGTCACCCAGAGGCATTAGCTCTTGAGAAACAGAAACATGGTCATTATTTTTTTTTTCTTCTAAGTGTTCTCTCTCCCATTCTCATTCATTTCTATCCTGGGGACCTACTGTACATCAACCAAAATATTGGGTTCTGGATGTAGAACCAGTAAATATTCTGTTGACTTTTGACACATTCATGTAGTAGACCAGCGAGTGTACATTAGGAAAATACAAGATACAGAGACAAGCAAAGTGCTCAAAAATGCAGCAAAGTACTCTCAGGTTGCATATTCCTTGAGGAACCACACAGATAGAAAAGATAAAATAATTTTCCAAGTAGATTTAATATATATATATAAGAACTAAAAAATCACATGCTTCCAAGTTCCTCTTTGCATAATTATTCATATTAATCATACCCTTCCAACTTGTCTTTCACAAATCACATCATTCTTGACATAGGCATTAATAGCCCTTTTCCCACATCTTCTCAATACATTTTCATTTACTTTCTATGTGTTTTATGTTTTCCCTTTATGAATCATAGGCTTTGTGTCATGTTTGAGAACTTTTTCCTACTCCTCAAATTATATATATAATATATATATGCAGTAATATGCATAGATACATATTTTTAATTTACAAACTGTGGTAAAGGAAAATGTGATAGAAAGCCTTTTATTTTTCTTTCTGTAACAGGATTTTACAGTCACTGAAATCAGCTGGCCTCTGGGAAAAGAATGACATTGCATTTAATGGGGCTGAACATGTTGAGAATCATCAAGTACAAGATCAATTAGCTAGAAAACTGAGTGCCATAAATTTATACAGAAGCCTCTCAGTGAACTCATATAATTTGTGAGCATTTGACAAGGACACAGAAATAGTTCACATATTAAGTCACATTGTGAATTACAGGTGTTTTAAACCAAATACACACATGTGCATACTCATGCTCATACATGCAAAGAAAGTCTGTAGACTTAAAATAGTTTCTCATTTTTCTTAGAAAAACTGTTAATCAATGTATGCCTATTAGATTTTGTATATTTTATTTCCATTTCTGTATACCATATTTTAGCCATTGTAAACCGAGCTTTGCAATGTCATCTCTTCAATATATTTATAATCACCTAGCAATCTTAGAATTGAATTTGCTTTCCTGGTTAACAGTTTTTAATACTGAATTCCATAAGTTCAGAGAGGTACAATAATTTTTCAATTTCAATTTATTTATTTTTAAGCTTTAATTTTATTTGAAAGGCAGAGCAGGAGAGAGAAGGAAAGAAGAAGAGAGTGGGGGACTGAGAGACTGGGAGAGAGAGAGGTTTTCCATCTGCTGTCTAGCTCTGCAAATACACACCACAACAGTCATGGCAAAGCCAAATCCAGGAGCCAATAACTCTATCTGGGTCTCTCACATGGGTGGCAGGGATTCGAGAACATAAGCCATAATCTGCAACCTTCCAGGAGCATTAGCCAAAACCTGGATTGGAACTGAAGGTGGGACTTTATCCCATGCATTCAGGCAATAGCTAAATCAACTATACCAAAATACCTGCCACTGCTTCTCAACTTCTTGCTCCATATAAAATCCACATAATGTTTCTTCCAATTACGTATCTTCTGAACAAAATTCTTTGGTCTGATGTCAGCTAGGCTGGGTATCTTAGTACAATAAGCTTGGCATTTGTTTTCATTAATGAAATCGCTACATAACATTTGGTCAGATACATAATTTTACCACAGAACCGCCCATGAATTGGCATCAAATATTAATTCACTCACTTTATGATGGTTACTTCAAATAACCACAACTCTACACAATCACAGAGAAAGCCTGTGAATACTTCTCACTGACATCTTTAAGGGGAGTATGAATAACAACCTACTGAATCTAGACACTCTGTAAGTACTTCAATCTCCAGCTTTATCTTTCTTACAACCAAATCAACCTAAATGGGTGAGATTAAATTTATAATTGCTTTTTTTAAAGGATCTATTAATTTATTTGAAAGGCAGAGAGAGAGAGAGCGGGAGAACGAAAGACACTTCCATCCTTGGTTTCCTACCCAAATGGCCACAATGGCCGGAGAAGGGCCAATCCAAAACCAGGTACCAGGAGCTTTTTCCAAGTCTCTCACATGGATGCAGGAACCCAAGGACTTGGGCCATCTTCCACTGCTTTCCCAGGCCATAGTAGAGATCTAGATAGGAAGTAGAGTAGCCAGGTCTCAAACCGGCACCCATTGGGATGTTAGCACTGCAGGGCTCAGCTTTATCCACTATGCCAGAGCGCCAGCCTTACAATTGCTTTTATGCTTGTATTCAGAGTTATGGAAAGTTACTATATAAGAAGGACTTTTGCAAGAGTGAGATTAATCCTCACAATTAATCTGTTTTTTTTCCCCCTTAGTGCCTGGAATTTGTGTGTGTACTGTGAGTTATTATACAAATCTAATATGTGGACTACAGAAACTTGGATGACACAGAAAAACAAAAAGACACTTAAAATGCTCCTCAATTTCCATACCCTGTATTAGCATTTTGTTAACACTTACATTTATAGCTATCTGAATTTTTCTTTATTTCAGATACAGTACTACATCTACCAAGTAGCAAGCTAAAATCTGTGAAAAAAATGTAAGTAAACCCTATTTCAAAAATCCGAAATAGATTTTAAAGAATGTATACATTCTAAATATATCTAATAGCTATTAAAGCAATATTTTCTTTTTCATCATCCACCTTAACCATGACAACTGACCTATTCAGTAGCTGTACACTAGCTATAGGAAGTACTAAGTGAGAAACTTCAAACCCTTTAGGATGAAATTAAAATATAACTTTATTTACATGCAAAAATATTTTGAAATCCATTCACTGATTTTCATAAGACACAATATCCATGAACTATCTGAAGGCCTCTCATATAATCAGGACTTAGTAGTTTTTTTTCTGAGAGTGTCTTCCCTGCCTAGTAACTTTATAATTAAGCGAAATAAATCATCTCACTTCAGGAAACATAATGAATTAAATCAATCTCTCCTTATTGCCACCTCCTTTATTTTTCCCTCCCTCCTTTACTCCACTACTACAAATTAGAGTTCATCTAGATCAGCAAATCTAACTTCCGAAATATTTTAATGTCAGGCAGGCACTATGGTACAGCAAGGTAAACTACAGCTTGGAACACCTACATCCCATAATGAAGTACATGCGTTTGTGTCCCACCTTCACTTCCAACACTGTTTTCTGCTAATGCACACTAGGGGAGACAGTCAAAGATGGCCCAAGAACTTGTGTTCCTGCCAACCCTATGGAAGACCTCAATGGAGTTCATGGCTCCTGGCGTTGGCCTGGCCCAGGCCTGGTAGTTGCAGGCATTTAAAGTGTGAACCAACACAAAGGAGGTATATCTATCACTGTCACTGTGCCTTTGAAATAAATAAATATATATTAAAAAGCAAATATTTCAATATCTGGTAAAAATAAATTTGAACCAAAAGTAAATAAAGCTTTTAAGATAACTGCAATGTGCCCAATACTAATAATATGTTTGATCCCAAGTAATATAAAAATTATTTAGATGCAATAATCCTGATGGAGGAGAGTTGCATGAAAACCAGAGCCTACTTTGGATGATAGAGGCATGGAGAAATTACTTGTATGATTAAGGGATTTGTTGGAATTGGATACAAGGAGTGATTACCACACAAGGTAAGATGACAATCTTGTTCACTATGTAGGACTGCTAAGTTGCACATTCTGCTTGCAAGAAAGCACTGAGATATAACCCATCTCCATGAGTGCAAAGGAATAAACATTTTAGGTATAATTAGATTATTATTTCAAACGAATTAACACTTAGCATAAACTAAGCATCAAATTCATTTTTGAGACTATGGACAAGAGATGAGGAGACGGGGAATTCTTCTTTCTGTGAGATTCTGGCATTATTAATTGCTCCAAGTTCTTGCCCATCTAGGTAACTAGGATTGATTGGACCAACTTTTCTTCTATTACCTTACCCTGGTCTTAAATACTTTCGTGTAACTCAAGAACTATGTGAAACATTATATTTTCTGATGTTCTATGGACATAAAAAAATTAAGCTGCTATGACCCATTGTTCTATGAACCATTCCAGACCAATATCCCTGATGAACATAGATACAAAAATCCTCAATAAAATTCTGGCCAATAGAATGCAACAACACATCAGAAAGATCATCCACCCAGACCTAGTGAGATTTATCCCTGGTATACAGGGATGGTTCAATGTGCGCTAAACAATCAACGTGATACACCACATTAACAGACTGCAGAAGAAAAACCATATGATTATCTCAATAGACATAGAGAAAGCATTTGATAAAATACAACACCCTTTCATGATGAAAACCCTAAGCAAACTGGGTATACAAGGAACATTCCTCAATATAATCAAAGCAATTTATGAAAAACCCACGGCCAACATCCTATTGAATGGGGAAAAGTTGGAAGCATTTCCACTGAGATCTGGTACCAGACAGGGATGCCCACTCTCACCACTGCTATTCAATATAGTGCTGGAAGTTTTAGCCAGAGCTATTAGGCAAGAAAATGAAATTGAATGGCTACAAATTGGGAAGGAAGAACTAAAACTCTCCCTCTTTGCAGATGATATGATTCTTTATTTAAGGGATCCAAATAAATCTACTAAGAAACTATTGAAACTCATAGAAGAGTTTGGCAAAGTAAAAGGTTATAAAATCAATGCACAAAAATCAACATCCTTTGTATACACAGGCAATGCCATGGCTGAGGAAGAACTTCTAAGATCAATCCCATTCACAATAGCTACAAAAACAATCAATTACCTTGAATTAACTTAACCAAGGATGTTAAATATCTCTACGATGAAAATTACAAGACATTAAAGAAAGAAATAGAAGAGGATACCAAAAAATGGAAAAATCTTCCATGCTCATGGATAGGAAGAATCAATATCATCAAAATGTCCATTCTCCCAAAAGACATTTATAGATTCAATGCAATACCAATCAAAATACTGAAGACATTCTTCTCAGATCTGGAAAAAATGATCATGAAATTCATATGGAGACAAGGAAAACTCGAATAGCTAAAGCAATCTTGTACAACAAAAACAAAGCCGGAGGCATCACAATACCAGATTTCAGGACATACTACAGGGCAGTTGTTACCAAAACAGCATGGTACTGGTATAGAAACATATGGATAGACCAATGGAACAGAATAGAAACCCCAGAAATCAATCTAAACATCTACAGCCAACTTATATTTGATCAAGGAGTAAGGACAGTCTGTTTAATAAATGGTGCTGGGAAAATTGGATTTCCATGTGCAGAAGCATGAAGCAAGACCCCTACCTTTCACCTTACGCAAAAATCCACTAAACATGGATTAAAGACTTAAACCTACGACCCGACACCATCAAATTATTAGAGAACATTGGAGAAACCCTACAAGATATAGGTTCCAGCAAAGACTTCTTGGAAAATACCCCAGAAGCACAGGCACTCAAAGCCAAAATTAACTACTGGGATTGCATCAAATTGAGAAGTTTCTGTACTGCAAAAGAAACAGTCAGGAAAGTGAAGAGGCAACTGACAGAATGGGAAAAATTACATGGTAATTATGCAACTGATAAAGGGTTGATAACCAGAATCCGCAACGAAATCGAGAAACTCCACAACATCAAAACAAACAACCCACTTAAGAGATGGGCCAAGGACCTCAATAGACATTTTTCAATAGAGGAAATCCAAATGGCCGACAGATACATGAAAAAATGTTCAAGATCCCTCGCAATCAGGGAAATGCAAATCAAAACCACAATGAGGTTTCACCTCACCCCGGTTAGGATGGCTCACATTCAGAAAACTACCAACAATAGATGCTGGAGAGGATGCAGGGAAAAAGGGACACTAACCCACTGTTGGTGGGAATTCAAACTGGTGAAGCCACAGTGGAAGTCAGTCTGGAGATTCCTCAGAAACCTGAATATAACCCTACCATACAACCCAGCCATCCCACTCCTTGGAATTTACCCAAAGGAAATTAAATTGGCAAATAAAAAAGCCATCTGCACATTAATGTTTATTGCAGCTCAATTCACAATAGCTAAGATCTGGAATTAACCCAAACGCCCATCAACAGCAGACTGGATAAAGAAATTATGGGACATGTACTCTATAGAATACTATAAAGCAGTCAAAAACAATGAAATCCTGTCATTTGCAACAAAATGGAGGAATCTGGACAACATCATGCTGAGTGAATTAAGCCAGTCCAAAAGGGACAAATAGCATATGCTCTCCCTGATCGGCGACAACTAACTGAGCACCAAAGGGGAAACCTGCTAAAGTGAAATGACACTATGAGAAACACTGACTTGATCAGCTCTTGTCCTGTTGATGTACAATTTAATACTTTATCCATTTTAGTATTTTTTTATTCTAGTACTAGTGGTTGAACTCTGTAATTAACACACAATTATGCTTAGGTGTTGAAATTTAACTGAAAAGTGATCCCTGTGAAATATAACTGTGGGAATAAGAGAGGGAGGAGATGTACAATTTGGGACATGCTCAATCGGACTTGCCCCAAATGACAGAGTTAGAAATGTGCCAGGGGATTCCAATACAATCCCATCAAGGTAGCATGTACCAAGGCCATCTCACTAGTCCAAGTGATCAATTTCAGTTCAAAATTGATCATACTGATAGGCCTAAGAGTCAAAGGGATCACACAAGCAAGACTAGTGTCTGCTATAATTAACTGATAGAATCAAAAAGGGAGAGAATGATCCAACATGGGAAGCAGGATACACAGCAGACTCATAGAATGGCAGATGCCCTAAATAGCACTCTGGTCTCAGAATCAGCCCTAAAGGCATATGGATCTGGCTCAAGAGCCCATGAGAATATTTTAGGCATGGAAAGCTAAGACATTCTTGGAAAAAAAAAAAAAAAAAAAAAAGACGACCTAAATGAAAGATCTCTGCAAGTGAGATACCAGTGGAAAGAACGGGGCCATCAAAGAAGGAGGTACCTTTCTCTGAAGGGAGGAGAGAACTTGCACTTTGACTATGACCCTGTCGGAATAAGATCAAAGTCAGTGAACTCAAAAGGCTTCCATAGCCTTGGCAACTCATGACTAGAGCCTAGGGAGATTTCTGACGCCATAAACCAGTATGTCAAATTGTTACGTCAACAACAGGAGTCACTGTGTACTTACTCCTCATGTGGGATCTGCCCTTAATGTGTTGTCCAATGTGAATTAATGCTATAGCTAGTACTGAAACAGTATTTTAAACTTCTTGTTTCTGTGTGGGTGCAAACTGATGAACTCTTAATATATACTAAATCAATCTTCTGTATATAAAGAGAATTGAAAATGAATCTTGATGTGAATGGAATGGGAGAGGGAGCGGGAGATGGGAGGGGTGTCAGTGGGAGGGAAGTTATGGGGGGGGGGGGAAGCCATTGTAATCCATAAGCGGTACTTTGGAAATTTATATTTACTTAATACAAGTTATAAAAAACTTAAGCTGCTTATTATACACCCAAGTGGAGGTTGAATTGGGAGCTATTTATAGAAATCTGAGTTTTAGAGAAATATCTGAGTTGGAGATAAATATGGAAGTTATTAACATACAGTTCATATACATATACATAGCCATCCAGTTAGAAAAGATCACTTATGTTGTACATGAAGAAAGTGAGAGGAAAATATACAAAGGCCATTAGAATCTTAACATTAAGTATAACAAGAAGTGTAGACAAAGAAGTAACCAGTATCAGGAAGGAAAACGAAGAGGATTTTGTGTCATGGAAACCAAAGGAAGAAACTCTAAAACAGGAATGAGTGATTATATTTTTCAAACACTTCTGATTAAAATAAAAAAAATGTGTTTGCATCATGATGTTCAGTAGTTATGTGACTAAAAATTATTTGAAAGCTGTTGGGAGTAGTGGACTGGTAAGTACAGGTATGAGATAATGGAGGCAAAAGATTTATAAATAAACTACGGAAAGTATATATGGGAGTTTTCCTATAAATGTTACAAAATACATATGTGTTAAGCATTTGAAGTAGGGTAAAGAAAGAAATATTGGAACATTTTTACCACATTTAAATGCAATGGAATCATGTGGAAGGGGAGAGGATAATTCTATAAAATTATTTTGATAGGAAAAGAGGGCACAGCTTCAAGTACACAAGCATGTGACTGGCTCTAGGTAAAAAACAGCATCTCTAGTAGTAGGCAGGAAGGCAAAGTATGTGATCAGAATCTCACAGCACTGAATGCAGATATTTTCTTCTAATTTCACACATTTTATCAGTAGCACAGAAACTCAGAATCAACCATCAAATGGGAGCGAAAACAGGGCAAGAGGAATTGTGTTCCTGGGAATAAAGATAAACTGAGGAAATGGGCCACCATGGCGGCATAGGTGGTTAAGCCTCCACCTGTAACTGCAGGCATCCCATATGGGTGCTGATTCAATTCCTAGCTACTCCACTTCTGACCCAGCTCCTTACTGGTGGCCTGGGAAAGCAGCAGAGCATGGCTCAAGTGCCTGGTCCCCTGCTACCCATGCTGGAGACCCAGAAGAATCTCCTGGCTCCTGCCTTCAGCCTGGCCCAGAACCAGCCATTATGGCCCTTTGGGGAATGAACTAGCAAATGGAAGTCCTCTCTCTCTCTCTTCCTTTTTCTCTCTCCTCCTCTTCATCTCTCTCTTCCTCCCTTCCTCCCTTCTTGTAAGTCTACCTTTCAAATAAGTATTTTTTAAAAAAAGATATACAGAGCAATTAATCACCTAAACATGTGGAAGAGGGAATTTTCAGTAGTATTAAGAGTCCAATTAGTAGGAAATAGGTCAGTGTGATGCAAGTTACCTCCAGCTACGTTCAGCTACCTGAATATAAGAGTAGACTAGATGGACTGTTGCTTTAAACGATGTCCCTTCCCTAATAAACCTTGCTATTTTACCTCCCACTACTCTGTCTCAAGCCTGAATTCTTTGTTCCGCAAAGACAAGAACCCTCCAATTTCTCTGGTAACAGCAGTAATAAGAATTCTGTCAAAGCTTGTCAAAGTACACTTTTTCTGAGCTTTGTAAATCAACCAAATGCTAACAACAACCCAAGAAGCAATATCTCATCCCTCTTTATACTCTCATACCCACAGTGCCTTGTCAAGCCCACCAGAGAAACAACTGAGAGAGGTAATTGAACCTCTGAAATACATGGAATCAGTTCTCCTTGTATTGATAAACATTTTTAAAAAGAAAAACAGTCTTAGTACGACCAATGAGTTTTGTAGCACTTCAGTCATTACTATGCCCATCTCTGATTCCTAGATTCACAGTAGGCTTGAAAAGCAAACTCATAGCTACAATAGATACATATCAGCAACCTAGCAGCCTCTAGAAGCAGAATAGATTCGGGCACCCAGGAAGCTCCATCCCCAGGGAACAGTTACTAATTCAGCTGTTTGGAAGATACTTGAAAAAAGACCCATTCACAGGATTTGTATTTATTTGACCTAACTCAGTATTTATATAGTGTAAACAATCTAATCCTCAAAGTATTTTTTGACACTAAAAATGGCATCTGTTCAACTTAAAAATGACCTGAGGCAGTAATACTGAGTTAAGCTGAACAAATGGCTTACCAAAGAACATAAAAAGAAAAGCTAGAGAATGGGAATCCACAGGGGGCTTTGGAAAGTTTTGACATATTCTAGGGGATATAGTAAGGCACACACAACCTTTTAAAGCGATGAGTATAAAACTGTGCCAATGGCCTCATAATATATAAAGATAAAACTTGCACCCACATGGGAGACCCAGAGGAAGCTCCAAGCTCCTAGCTTTGGACCAGCACAGTTCCAGCCTTTGAAGCAATCTGGGGAGTGAACTAAATGATAGAAGACCTCTCTCTCTCTCTCTCTCTCTCTCTCTCTCTCTCTCTCTCTCTCTCTCTCTCCCCCCCCCTCCCTCCCTCCCTTTCTGTAACTCTGACATTCCAATAAATAAATATATCTTTTAAAAATTGCATGAAAAAATTCAAAAAAGAAAACAAATTGATAATGATGTTTTATTTTCAAGAAATGCTACAAAATGTGTGGACTTCGAGGCCACATATTGTATGATTCCATATATATGAAATATTCAGAATAAACTGCATAGGAACAAATAATTTATTTTGAGGACCAATGGAGATGGGGTTCCTTTCTGGGGTGATGGCAGTGCTCTATATTTAGATAAATGATGATGATTACACACATAAAACTCACTAAATTTTACACTTTCTAAGGATGAATTTTATGACATGAATTGTATCTGATCAAGAATGTTATTTAGTTTTTTAAATTTTTTGACAGGCAGAGTGGACAGTGAGAGAGAGAGACAGAGAGAAAGGTCTTCCTTTGCTGTTGGTTGACCCTCCAATGGCCGCTGCGGCCGGCGCACCGCGCTCATCCGATGGCAGGAGCCAGGTGCTTCTCCTGGTCTCCCATGGGGTGCAGGGCTCAAGCACTTGGGCCATCCTCCACTGCACTCCCTGGCCACAGCAGAGAGCTGGCCTGGAAGAGGGGCAACCGGGACAGAATCCGGCGCCCCGACAGGGACTAGAATCTGGTGTGCCAGCGCCAAAAGGCGGAGGATTAGCCAAGAATGTTATTTAGAAAGTACATACCTGGAGGGCTCCAAGATGGAGGGATAGGGAGGGAGCTCACTGATAGTCCAGGAAAAGATAGTTTAATAAAAGTGGAGATACTGTAGTCTAGAGGAAGAGCTAGGGAACAAACTGCAGAGGAAACTTCAGATTCAGTGGGACACAGTAGACTTAAACGGAGGGCACGGGTGACTATGCCTCAGGACTGCAGCTCCTGAGTCTACGCACCAGCACTGGAAAGGAGGTGAGGTGAAACCACAGTAGATTGAGACATTGGCAGAAAAGTGGGAGGAAGAGCCTAGAGGGAACGAGGCTTGAAGCCCCATGGGGGAAAGTAGACCAGCCTAACTAGAGGAGAGAAAAAACAAAAAAAGGGACCAGTACAGACACAATTCACTTTCTCCACTCACCTTACAAAGGCGAGCAAGACATTAGAGCAGGAATCATTTTGGACATATATAAGAGATGCACCAGCTCAGGGCTAAGCCCGCCCTCAGCCAAGCAGAAAAACCTGACTCTGGTGCAGAGAAATAACAGGAGATTAAGACCTAGTGAATGTGTGGCGCTTATGAACCGGGACTGTGGAAAAAAAAAAAAACTGAGGGTGTGTGGGAGAACTCACGGAGTGCCTAAGACATGAGCACTCTCAGGAGATGTCACAAACTCGGTAACGTTGGCTACCCAGATAGAGACACTGTAGGGAAATCTGAGCTTACACTGAGGACTGCACAGATCCTTTGTCAGGTCCTTGGGACAGAGCAGACAAATATTATACCCACTGGGGCTAGCGCTCAGGCACTGATTGCCATGAAGGAGAAGAGCTCAGCTGAGCGGAATTACTTACCTTCTGAATAAAAACAAAAAAAAAGAGAAGATTTACCACACCAAACATGGGTGTCTCACCTTTGGCACACAGTTAGTTAACCCTGAAGAACTGAACAGAGATCTCTGGCCACACCCACCACAGCCTCTACAGATTCACCAAAAGCAGACAGTCCACTTAATCTAGAGTCATAGTATAACGAGAAAAACCACCACAGCAAGGAAAAAAAAAAGAACAAGGAACCAAAGAATATCTCCACAATGCCTAACAACAAACCCAGAAACCAAGAAAACAAGAATAAGAAAGACATTATGACACTCCCAAATGAACATGACACTCCAATACAAGATTATGAAGATGAATGAGACAGAAGAAATGCAAAACACATATTTCAAAAAAAATTATGATAAGAACATTTAGAAGTTATCAAAAAATGCATGAACTACAGAAATCCATACAGAACAGAAAATCTCTCATGAAAATGAAATCTTAAGAAAGACTCAAAATGAAATGAGGAATTTAGAACATGAAATTGAAATATTGACGAGAAATGAAAATGAAATGAAGAACTGAATAGAACAAATGAAAAACACATTTGAGACCCTTAAAAACAGAATCAGTGAGATAGAAGAGAGAATATCAGACTTAGAAGACAGAGCACAGGAAGGTATACATCAAACCAATAAAAAGAAGAGGAAATCAGAAATCTACAAAATATTGTTGGGAATCTACAGGATACTTAAAAAAAAAATTCTGGTTCTAGGAGTTCCTGAAGGCATGGAGAGAAAGAAAGGATTAGAAGGCCTTTTTAGTGAGATACTAGCAGAAAACTTCCTGGGTTTGGAGGACAGAGACATAAATATACAGGAAGCACATAGAACCCCTAATAAACATGACCAAAAGAGATCTTCATGAAACATTGTAATCAAACTCGCCAAAGTGAAACATAAAGATTCTAAAATGTGCAAGAGAGAAACATCAGATTACTCTCAGAGGATCTCCATTTAGACTCACAGCTGACTTCTCATCAGAAACCCTAGAGGCTAGGAGGCAATCGCGAGACATAGCCCAGGTACTAAGAGAGAAAAACTGCCAGCCCAGAATATTATATCCTGCAAAGCTCTCATTTGTTAATGAAGGTGAAATACAGACTTTTCACAGCAAACAGAAATTGGAAGAATTTCTCACCACTCGTCCAGCCCTGCAAAAGATGCTTTAAAGATGTGTTACACACAGAAACACAGAAACACGGTCATCAATATGAAAGAAGGTAAAGGAAGAAAAACTCTCAGTAAAAGAACACGGAAAGTTCAAAGCATATATTAGAAATATCTATGGGAAAATAGCAGGACAAAGTCACTACTTATCAATAGTCACACTGAATGTAAATAGCCTCAACTCTCCTTAAAAGACACAGACTGGCTGAATGGATTAACATGAAACACATCTTTCCAACAGATGCATGCAGAATGAAAATAAAAGGTTGGAAAAAGATATTCCATTCCAACAGAAACCAAAAAAAAGCAGGTGTAGCCATCTTAATATCAGACAAAATAAACTCTAACATAAAACTGTTAAGAGAAACAAAGAGGGGCACTATATAATGATTAAGGGATCAATTCAAAAGGAAGATTTAACTATTATCAATGTATATGCAGCTAATTCCAGGGCACCGGTTTATTTAAAAGATATGTTAAGGGACTTAAAGAGAGACTTAGACTCCAATACACTAGTATTGGGGGACTTCAAGACTCCACTCTCAGAAATAGACAGATCAACCGGACAGAAGATCAACAAGGAAACAGCAGATTCAACGGACTCTATCGCCCAAATGGATCTAACAGATATCTACAGAACTTTTCATCTTACACTTAAAGAATTTACATTCTTTCCAGCAGTACATGGAACCTACTTTAGGATTGACCACATACTAGGCCATAAAGCAAGTCTCAGCAAATTCAAAAGAATTAGAATCATACCATCCAGCTTCTCAGACCACAGTGGAATGAAGCTGGAAATTAGCAACTCAGGAATCCCTAGAGAGTATGCAAACACATGGAGACTGAACAACATGCTCCTGAATGAACACTGGGTCATAGAAGAAATCAAAAGAGAAATCTAAAATTCTGGAAGTAAATGAGGATAACAGCACAACTTACCAAAACTTATGGGATACAGCAAAAGCAGTGTTAAGAGAAAACTTTATAGCAATAGGTACCTACATCAAGAAATTGGAAAGACACCAAATAAATGAGCTTTCAATGCATTTCAAGGATCTAGATAAACTGCAGCAAACCAGACCCTACCCTAATAGGAGAAGAGAAATAACTAAAATCAGAGAAGAAATCAACAGAATTGAAGCCACAAATCATTACAAAATATCAGCCAAATGAAGAGCTGGTTTTTTGAAAAAATAAACAAAATTGGCATACCATTGGCCCAACTAACTAAAAAAGAAGAGAAAAGACCCAAATCAATACAATCAGAGATGGGCCGGCACCGT
Organism: Sylvilagus floridanus; assembly: GCA_949820135.1. Taxonomy (NCBI): domain Eukaryota; kingdom Metazoa; phylum Chordata; class Mammalia; order Lagomorpha; family Leporidae; genus Sylvilagus; species Sylvilagus floridanus. The sequence goes on from OX463243.1 coordinate 58,313,568, forward strand.
GGCTCAACAGGCTAACCCTCCACCTTGTGGTGCCGGCACACCGGGTTCTAGTCCCGGTCGGGGCGCCGGATTCTGTTCCAGTTGCCCCTCTTCCAGGCCAGCTCTCTGCTGTGGCCAGGGAGTGCAGTGGAGGATGGCCCAGGTGCTTGGGCCCTGCACCCGATGGGAGACCAGAATAAGCACCTGGCTCCTGGCTCCTGCCATCGGATGAGCATGGTGCGCCGGCTGCGGCGGCCATTGGAGGGTGAACCAGTGGCAAAGGAAGACCTTTCTCTCTGTCTCTCTCTCTCACTGTCCACACTGCCTGTCAAAAAAATAAATAAAAAATAAATAAAAAATACAATCAGAGATGAAAAAGGGAATGTAACAACAGAAACCACAGAAATAAAAAGAGTCATCAGAAATTACTACAAAGCGTGTATGAAAGCATACAAGGAAATCTATCAGAAATGGATAGATTCCTGGACACATGCAACCTACCTAAATTGAACCAGGAAGACATAGAAAATCTAAACAGACCCATAACTGAGACATAAATTGAATAAATAATAAAGTCCCTTTCAACAAAGAAAAGCACAGGACCGGATGCATTCACTGCTGAATTCTAGCAGACAGTTAAAAAAGAACTAACTCCAATTCTTCTCAAACTATTCAGAACAGCGAAAAAGAAGGAATCCTCCCAAATTCTTTCTATGAAGCCAGCATCACCTTAATCCCTAAACCTGAAAAACATGCAGCTGTGAAAAAGAATTATAGACCAATTTCTGTCATGAACATAGACAAAAATCCTCAATAAAATTCTGGCCAATAGAATGCAACAACACATCAGAAGATCATCCACGCAGAACAAGTGGGATTTATCCCTGGTATGCAGGGATTGTTCCATGTTCACAAACCAATCAATGTAATACACCACATTAACAAACTATAGAAGAAAAAACATGATTATCTCAATAGATGCAGAGAAAGCATTTTATGAAATACAATACACTTTCATGATGAAAACTCTTAGCAAACTGGGTATAGAAGGAACATTCCTCAATATAATCAAAGCAATTTATGAAACAACCACGGCCAGTATCCGATTGAATGGGGAAAATCTGGAAGCATTTCCACGTAGATCTGGTACCAGATAGGGATGCCCACTCTCACCACTATATTTCAATATATTTCTGGAAGTTTTAGCCAGAGCCATCAGGCAAGAAAAACAAATTAAATAGATACAAATCAGGAAGGAAGAAATTATCATTCTCTGCAGATGATATGATTCTTTATTTAGGGGATCCAAAGAACTCTACCAAGAGACTATTGGAACTCATAGAAGAGTCTGGCAAAGTAGCAGGATATAAAATCAATGCACAATCAGAAATTGCAAATCAAAACCACAATGAGGTTTCACCTCACCCCGGTTAAAATGGCTCACATTCAGAAATCTACCAACAACAGATGCTGGCGAGGATGTGGGGAAAATGGACACTAACCGACTGTTGGTGGAAAAAGCAACTGGTATAGCCACTATGGAAATTAGTTTCGAGATTCCTCAGAAATGTGAATATAACCCTACCATACAACCCAGCCATCCCACTCCTTGGAATTTACCCAAAGGAAATTAAATTGGCAAATAAAAGAGCTATCTGTACCTCAATGTTTATTGAAGCTCAATTTACAATAGCTAAGACCTGGAATCAACCTAAATGCCCATCAACAGTAGACTGGATAAAGAAAGCATGGGACATGTACTCTATAGAATACTATACAGCAGTCAAAAACAATGAAATCCGGTCATTTGCAACAAAATGGAGGAATCTGGAAAACTTCATGCTGAGTGAAATAAGCCAGTCCCAAAGCGACAAATATCATATGTTCTCTCATATCGATGACAATTAACTGAGCACCTAAAAGGAAACCTGCTGGCTGGTGCTGTGGCTCAATAGGCTAATCCTCCCCCTGAAGCACTGGCACCCTGGGTTCTAGTCCCGGTCAGAGCGTCAGTTCTTTCCCGGTTGCTCCTCTTCCAGTCCAGCTCTCTGCTGTGGTTCAGGAAGGCAGTGGAGAATGGCCCAAGTGTTTGGGCCCTGCACCCAGATGGGAGACCAGGAGGAAGCACCTAGCTCCTGGCTTTGGATCAGTGCAGCGTGCTGGCCATAGCGGCCATTTGGGGGGTGAACCAATGGAAGGAAGACCTTTTTCTCTGTCTCTCACTGTCTAATTGCCTGTCAAAAAAAAAATAAAAAGGAAACCTGTTGAAGTGAAGTGAAATTGACACTATGAGAAACAATGAATACATCAGCCCTTGTTCTGACTGTCGAGGAACAACTTACTACTTTATTCCTTTTAGTATTTTTTTGTTCTACTTAATACTATTGGTTGAAATCTTAAATTAACACACAATTATTCTTAGGTGTTTAAATTTAACTGAAAAGTGATCCCTGTTAAATGTAAGAGTCAAAATAAGAGAGGGAGGAGATACACAGTTTGGCACATGCTCAATCGGAGTTACACCTAATGGTAGAGCTAGAAATGTGCCAGGGGCTTCCAATACAATCCTATCAAGGTGGCATGTAGCAATGCCATCTCACTAGTGAAAGTGATCAGTTTCAGTTCACAACTGATTATAATGATAGAATTAAGATTCTAAGGGATCACATAAACAAGACTAGTGTCTGCTACTACTAACTGATAGAATTAAAATGAGAGAATGTTCTTATATGGGAAGCAGGATACACAGAAGACTAATAGAATGGCAGATTTCCTAAATAGCACTCTGGCCACAGAATCAGCCCTAAAGGCATTCAGATCTGGCTAAAAAGCCCATGAGAGTATTTGAGGCATGAAAAGCCAAGAAACTCTGGCAAAAGACAAACAAACAAACAAACAAAAAACCACCTAAATGAAAGATCTCTGTGAGTGAGATCCCAGCAGAAAGAACGGGCCATCAAAGAAGGAGGCAGCTTTCTCTGAAGGGAGGAGAGAACCTCTACTTTGAGTATGACCTTATCTAAATAAGGTTGGAGTTTGTGAACTCAAGAGGCTTCCATAGCCTTGGCAGATCATGACAAGAACCTCGGGTGATTACTAATGTCATAAATAAGAGTGTCAATTGTTAAATCAGCAACAGGAGTCACTGTACACTTACTCCCCATGTAGGATCTCTGTCCTTAATGTGTTGTACTATGTAAATTAACAGTATACCTAGTACTCAAACAGTACTTTATACTTGTGTTTCTGTGTGGGTGCTAACTGTTGAAATCTTTACTTAGTATATATTAAATTGACCTTCTGTATATAAAAAAATGTACATACCCAGCCCACAGGAACATACATATACATGCTCATTACAATCCATGAGAACAGACACATACACAAATGCTAGAATGTTTATTGTAAAAAGGTTTGTTTTGAAGGAAAAAATGACCTAAAAATGGAGTCCCAGTGAAGATCAGGAAAATTATGGAATAAAATGTGTATGGGGCCAGCGCTGTGGTACAGCAGGTTAACACCCTGGCCTGAAGCACTGGCATCCCATATGGGCGCTAGTTCAAGTCCCAGCTGTTCCACTTCCCATCTAGCTCTCTGCAATGGCCTGGGAAAGCAGAAGTTGGCCCAATTCCTTGGGCCCCTATACCCATGTGGGAGACCTGGAGGAGGCTCTTGGCTCCTGGCTTCAGATTTGTGTAGCTCTGGGCAATGCGGCCAATTGGGGAGTGAACCACTGAATGGAAGACTTCTCTCTCTCTCTGCCTCTCCTTTCTCTGTGTAACTCTGACTTTCAAATAAATAATTAAATCTTATAAGAAATGTTGTGTATCAATTCCATAGAAATTAAGCACCCATAAATCAAAAATGTATTAAAATATCACCTGCATTCATTGTCATCATGGTGACTAAAACTAGATGCAGAGTAATATATATGGAGAGAATAATACCATTTTTATAAATGTCAATTACACATACCTGTATTTTTATGACTAAAGACATTAAAAAATAGTTTGTGTACAATATTAGTTACCTGGGAATTGAGTCTAGAGAAAGAGGCAGATTAAATGTGCCAATAAAACTCAGACTAAAAAGCTGACATTCACATGACACCATGCAGGGATAAATGTATGATATATGCAATGTTGTGTAACGTGATTATTCACAAAATGTATTCGAGTATGGACAAATATTGTATTATTTCAAGATATTAATAATTATGAACAGAAAATTTTATTTTATGGTATTTTAGTCACTTTATGATTATGATTTATTATATATAGTCAGAAAAAAGATTCAATATTTGTTTCAAATATAGTTGAACAAAAATGATCAATTTGAATATAACAGAAAAGCATCAATTTTATGGGATTAGGCAGTCTTTCTTCTTTGTCTATATAAAAATATTTACCAAGACTATTAAAAGTTTGCAATTGACAGTGTGATGTTGTCAATACTTTTTGTGACACAGGCATGAATTCTCAATTCTATAGGATCCACTCTGCATGTATCATTTAACCTCTGATAGAACATATATAGACTATCCCAAGTATGCAATTTTACACCAAATGCATTGCAAAATATTCACTAAGATGAGATAACTGCCTTTCAGGAGTTTCATGTCAAAAATGGAAATCACTTGGGCCTGCGCTTGTGGCCTAGTGGGTAAAGCTGCTGCCTGCAGTGCTAGCATCCCATATGGGCACCGGTGCAAGTCCCGGCTGCTCTACTTCTGATCCAGCTCTCTGCTAGGGCCTGGGAAAGCAGTACAAAATGGCCAAAGTCCTTGGACCCCTGCACCCACATGGGAAACCTGGAAGAAGCTCCTTGCTCCTGGCTTCAGATCAGCACAAATCCAGCCACTGAGGCCAACTGAGGAGTTAAGTAGCAGATGGAAAACTTCTCTCTCTCTCTGCCTCTCCTCTCTCTGTGTAACTCTGACTTTCAAGTAAAAATAAATAATTTTTTTAAAAAAATTTCTAATGTCAATTTAGAATTTTTTTTTTGGTTTTTTGAATCTAGTAAGCTAGGATCCTGACTTGAAGTTTGTACTATTACTAAGCTACTCAATTAACATCCAAACTAATAAACCATACAAAAATGTTAGTTACATAAAGGAAAAACTCATTTATCTTTTCTGAAAAAAGATTCATAGTTAAGTTTATTGTCTTTATTTTTAATGATGCTAAAAATCATATTCCTTTTAGCATGGGAGTCATGAAGCACCACAATGGACAAGGTCTTTATCTCCTGGTTAGAGGGTAGGCTAGGCTTCTCAGGAAATTGCTTGATTTTACTATATTTCTTAGATAATTAGTGGGTTATAGGTTGAATTAGATAGAAATAGAGGTCAACACAGGCTAAAGCATTCAATTTCAGACATCAGTTCCTCAAGGACCTAGAAGTTGTACACATGCTGAAATGGAATTATAAACAAGATAGGACATATTAACCTAACTACATGTTATGATGCTGCACTAATTAAAAACATGATTATGATTTTTCAATAATCAACCACAATTGCTAATAAAATACATGACACTCAGTCAGATGATATAGTTTTAGATTATTCAGAGCTATTACCTTGTTCTTTAAGTCTCAGATAAACAATACCTCAACTAATTCCTCTGGGACAAATTCTGTGTGCTCCTTTACAATCTGCATAAAACTCTAATTGTACTTGGCTATTTGTATGTTGAAAATAAAAATAGTATCAATCTTTATCTTATGCCTCACTAGAAGTCAGATATTTATTATTATGATAATTCACTTTTTTTATTTGAAATGCAGAGAGATACAAGCAATGATAGGCTGACTGACAGGAAGACAGAAATTGCTTATTCACCGGTTCGCTCAGCAAATGCCCTCAAGTGACCAGATCTGGCCCAAGCTAAAGCCAGGAGCCAGGAACAGAATACAGGTATCCTGGATGGGTGGCAGGAACCCAACTACTTGGGCCATTACCTGATGCCTCTCAGGATATGCATTAGCAGGAAGCTGGAATATGGAACTGAGTTAGGACTTTAATTGTTAAATATCCAGGCATGAGATATGGACATTCCAGTTACCATCTTAACTGCCACCTCAATTTTTGTTTTTAACTTTTGAGATAATTTTACATAGTGTCATATTGGTGTAACAAAAACTTAATATTTAGATACATTGCAAGTTCACTATTCAATGCATGTATTACAATGCCTCAGAGAAACAGAAATATGTAATTAGACACATGAACAACTGTAAATATAACCTGAGGAATTGGCTCATACAGATATGGAGATTAGCATGCCCTCTGAGCTACAGTCTGCAAACTGGAGACCTAGGAGAGCCATTTGTATAAGTTAAAATTGCAGTGCATACACATCCAATGTCTCAGTTTGAAAAAACTGTCAGCAAAAGCAAATTCTATTTTTTTTTTTTAAAGAGTGAATTCTTTACCTTGCCTTTTGTTCTGTTCAGTCATCTAAGGCATTGAGTATGGAGAGCAATCTGCTCTATTATATCTATTGATAATGTTAACTTCATCCAGAGATACCCTCCTAGGCACTCCCAGAATAATGTTTAAATATCTGGGCACCTCATCCCCCAATCAAGGGGACACATGGAAATTAGCCATGTAAAATCTATACAGAAAATAAAGAATGAGTAAGTGAAGAAATTAATAAATGTCAAACTACACAATTTGAAACGCAACATATAAGAGTGAAGAAAGGACATGGAATGAACAGAAGAAAAATGCTATTGTCATTGTATATGAAGTCTTTAAGGAGAATTTGAGGGATGGGATAGGATACAGTGGTGGCACAGATGTCTTCAACCTGAAACAGAGAGCTGCTTCAGAACTTAACTGCTAGTGCGTCATCAGCAAGCCAACAGTGCCTGGATACAAACACCCCTCCCCACAAAGCACACACAGTCAATGATCATCTTCATTTTTCACCCACGGGGAGAAACCTCAGAAGAATAGGCTTTGTTCCCCCTCATCATGGGATCCAGGGCTAAGAGGAAGAGAAAAATTTCACTAAACATGGAATTTGTTCTATATTGTCTGAATGTAAATAAAAGCATGTTATATCCATTCTTAGTTCTCAAATATCCCTTTGGCTATCTCCGGCTTATAAATCATTTATTGCTTGAATTTAACAGAATTGAAATTATATTGACAATATCAATTCATACAGGGAGATAGGAGGGAATTAATAGGAGATCTGAAGATGCATTGCCTGTACTATGAAGATGTTCATATTATGGTTTTTATATATGCTACTTTTAAATTTAAAATTTAAAAGGATTTAAAATCCTTTTAAATCCAATGTAGATCTAGTTTTTTAAAAATGTGAAGAGAAAGTAAAAGAAATATATGAAGTATTTTTATAACATTGCAGATTATAATTGATTCAAATAATGCTACAGTGTTAGGTAATGACATACCTGATGTATAAAATCAATATTTCTCATTTGTTTTGAGGTTGTTGAGATAAAGTCAATTTGGCTGACACAGATTATATGAAACATCACAGGACTAGTGCACATGCAACTGTCATGACTGTCATTGTAGGTGCGTCGACCCTGGACTATGCAGCAGTTCTTTTGCATTGTGTTCTGGTAATTAAACAAAGTGGGTTTAAACTTAAGCAATTTGATATAGAAAATCCTATTTTTTAGCATTAACCTTTTTTTATGAGAAGGACAGTCAACTAAAGGTTCCAAGAACAATTTTCAAGTTCATAGGAAAGAATAAGGAATTCAACAGCAAATATAGAGAGGCTGGGTCCTCCCTTCCAGATTCAGACTAAGGTCAAGAGGGTTTCTGTGCTCGATTACACAGCACCTTAGTATCAAGAAGCTTTTTTTTAAAGTTTATTTGTTTGAAAGGTACAGAGAGAGAGAGAGAGAGAGAGAGAGAGACACTCTTCCACCAATTAGTTCACTTCCCAAATGCCCACAGTGGACAAGGTTGGGCCAGGATGAAGCCAGGATCCACAAACTCCATCTGGGTCTCCTACAGGCAGGGATCCAATACTTGAGCCATCACCTGCTGCCTCCCGGGATACACGTTAACAAGAAGCTGGACTGGGAGCAGAGTTAGGACTCAAACCCAGGCACATCGATATGGAATGCAGGTGTCCCAAGTTGCAGCTTAATCTGCTGGCAAGGAATGCCTGCCCCACCAAGCAGCTTTTAATGCAGTAAAAATATGAGCCTTCCAGCATGATAAACTGATCTGTGTTACCCTTCCAGAATCCACTATATGTCAATGATATTTGAGAGAATCATTCACTTTCTTAGGCATGTCTGGAAAGAGTTATAGTACACATCAGTGACTTGCCTACATTTGCTGATTGATGCAATCATTGACTAACTCATGGACAACTCTTTTCTCCCTCACCCAGGCACAAATAAAAGACATTCATATTTTTAGTTAACTGTTTTGTATCCAGATTCCTAAGAGAAGCACAGGGAAGCACAAGAGAATTCTGTCACCTTATTTCACCAAGTAGGTACCTTCAGCAATTCACCTCTTCTGGAAGCTTTTCTAACATGTTTTGTTATTGATCATATGTGCATCCTTTTTCTTTTCCTAATCATATGTTATTAACAATATAAGAGAAGTAAGGTGCTATACCCATGTGTATCATGAAAGTTTCCTTTGATAAGAGTACATGCTTAAGAATGAAATACCCGGTGGTTCTGTACATGAGTTGCAGAATAATACAGAATCCTAGCTCTGTCCCCTTCTAGCATGTGACTAGTAATGCTTACCTCTTGGTAAGGCCTCCTGGGTCTCCAGGACAACACTCATACAATAGTCATGATCATATCCATCAGACACCTCTTAAGCACTCTGCAGATTTTCTCAGCCCTACTTTTGTTCTATCTAACCATTGCTGCAGTGAAAAGTCTGGCACTCTCTGTCCAGTATACACAACTTGGCAATGTCTTGACCCATCTTCATGTGTGTGCTTCTTCGGATTCTTTGAAGGGAAATTGGTGAAATTCAGAGGGACTGTTTGGTCAAGAGAATTAAAGCCCCATGGATTCCCCACTGACCAGGGATCCAATGAAGAAGTAGATCCTTTCTTCTCATGAACATAAGTTTATAAAATGTTTTTTAATCACTGTAGACTACCATGATAGTCACCATACCAGTGATAAGTTAACTAATGCACTCTTGTACAGGCTCTGCAAGGTAGGAGAGACCTTCTTATTTATTCTGGAAAATGTGATCAAGGGCAGCATCAAAGACATGTCACAGTATCTTAAATATAAGATACAGCAATTACTACAGAAGTTAGAAGACGATATCAGGAGAGAAATAATAAACATAAATATAGCATAATTATACATTAATTCTGGTCGAGTCACTTGGGGTGATTTATTTGTTTCCTAGATGAAGAAAAACATGATCATTGGGCTATGTTCTTTCAACTGTTCATTCTAATGAGTTCTCACTATGGATTTTATCCCTATCTTTCTCATAAATCAGTTATGTCATAATTATGTAGAATAAATATTATTTATAAAATACCACTTCGTAAAAGGAAAAACACATATACACATTTACATAATGAAAAATTTTAAACATACTTTAGATTTAGAATTGACTAACAAAGTAAATTATACAAAACAAAAACAACAATACACTTACTTTATACCTAATTAGGAAGAAAAAATAATTAGTGATATAATTGTTTAAAATGTCTTGAGAGTCAATGAGGTTAGATATTGTCTAGGGTCAAGGTTTGGATCTCTCTCTCTCTATTTACTTATAGCCTTGATATTTGGTTTCAAAACTTGTTCATGATGTGACATAGGCCAAATGCTACTCAATTCCCTCAAGGTGGATCCATACATCCTCAAGGTGTACGTGTATTTGTTCTCCAGTGACTTTCTTTATGAAGTGTCACTATGTCTCTCTACTGTAGAAATTTGATCAAGTGTCTTACTTCTCCTTTGACTGCATTTAAATGAATAAATGTGATCTTATCCTATCATAAATATAAGCAAGGTACAGTAGTGTGAGAAAATGAAAAAGTATTTTATATTGACAAAAGTTTACTTCAATAAATCTTCTGCACTTCTAAAATTATGTGTCATTTCTCTGTTTTGCGATGATAATCTGGCAGGTCTCTGAGCTGCTAATCAAATTACTAAAAATACGTTTTCCTTTTACATTCTTTTACCATGAGTCTTGGACTGCAAGATAAAATATCTAAATTTAAATTTGTCAGAAAATCAATACACAAATAGCCTCCCAAATGGGGTGTTATTGATTTGACCAGTTATCTTTCAATCTTTAATGTTTACATTAAAGGAAGTAAAATAATTTTAAAAGTGAGAAAGGATGAAAATCTGTCCATGTATCTAATGAGATGATTATAAAAATCCCTGCAAAGTAATTACTTTCTCCCTTGTCTCACTCTGTGTTTTTATTTTTCTAGCTATCTACTGAATTAACAAAAAATAGGATAGAGAGTGGATGTTGTGAAACGAAAGTTTAAGCCACCACCAGTTCAACTCTTAGCTATTCCACTTCTGAACCAGCTTCCTGCCAATGTTTCTCAGAGGCAGAAAAAATTGCCCATGTACTTGGTTCCCTGACACTCATATGGGTGACTTAGATGGAATTCCTGTCTCCTAGCTTCGGCCTGGGCCAGCCTTGGCTGTTTCCAGCATTTGTGGGAGATGCCAGGGGATATAAGGTAGATGTAAGATCTCTCTCTCCTCTCTCTCACTCTCTCGCTCTTGCTCTCGCTCTCTATCTCTTACCTCTCTCTGCATTTTGCCTTTGACATAAACAAATTTAATCTTTTTTTAAAATAAATGGTATACAGATTAGTCATTTTATAGGCATAAGTATTTTAAATAAATCATGGGAAAAAAAAAACAGGAAAATGCTGTTTGAGTAAAAAAGCCTCTCCAAATATCTTAAAAGTACTGCTTTAATAAGACAACAGAAGCAAATGGACAAGAAGTATCTACTGGGCAAAATTTTAGTTTCATGCCTACAAAAAAGACTAAAATTTTAGAAAAATAAGTCAAGTTACCAAGAAGTCTATGATTAGTTCTTTTTTCTAATGCAATGTACTCATAAGGGACTTCCCTGGAAAAATCACATTTCATTTCATGGATTTTTTGTGGGAAATTGAGTTGTTTGTTTGGTGAACAGATCCATACATGAAGTACCCTAAAGTCAGCCTATGCCTCCGTGCTCTGTTGCCTGGACAAGTGAACCAGTCTCCTGGTTCTCTTCCTCTGTGCCCACTTACCTAACACAGTCTAAATTATTTTCCATGCTACATCCAAAGTAGTCTACCCCAAACAATCTTAATTATTATTGTCATGGAAAATGTTCTTCAGTAAATTCCCACATACTTAAGGATAAAATCCAGACACACCAAATCTTTTGAGACAAGTAGCCAATATCTACTTCTCAGGTCCCAGGTCTCAGCTTTCTCAAATTTCATTTGACCTGAACTATACCCTGTCCCAAATTTTGACACATGTATCTATTCTAAAATCTTGACACATATTTCTTATGTCTAACCTCACCTTCTAATTCTGCCTATTGTCAGACACCTGACTCAGAAATTTATCCCTTAAGACTAATATGACTTCTTATGTCAAATACTAAAAGAAACACTACTATTCTCTTTGCAATATCCCTGGCTACAATGTTCTTTGTCTTCTAAAATTTACATACATAGCAAAATATATTGCATATAAAATTGTGATCAAAATGTTTTGCATGAGAACTACCACATGGCACATTATTGTTAACACCAGAGCTTACTCATCTAATGAAATGCTGTACACATTGAGTTGCAACCTCCAATTTTCCCTGTCCTCAGCTCCTGACAACCAGCCTTCCATTATCTGGTTCTGTAAGTTTCAATAGTTTGATATCATACTCAAGTGGAATCAGACAGTATTTGTCCTTTTATGATTTCCTTCTTTCCTTCCTTCCTTCCTTCCTTTCTTTGAAAATGTCCATAAAATTCATCCATATTGATAAATATGCAGGACTTGATTTTTGTAATATGTATAATATTCCACTGTTTGTCTATCATATTTTCTGTACACATTCATCTGCCAATGGGCATTTACATTATTTGTATATCCTGGCTATTGTGAATGATATTACAGGGAACATGGGAAAGCATGTATCTCTTCAATAATGTGATTTCAATTCCTGTAGCATATGGTAGTTTTTTATAAGAATTATCCATACTATTCTCCAGAGCAGCTGCACCAATTTGCATTACCATCAACAGGATACAAGGGATACAATTTCTAAACTTTCTGAACAACATTTGTTTTCAAATTATTTCTACAAATACGTATTTTTTAAAAAATCTTTGTAAGTATGAGTGTGTGTATTTTAAAGGAAAAGAGAGATAAAGCTCTTTCATTAACTGAGCACTCTTCAAATTCTCTCTTCAGTTAGGACTGGACCAGCTAAGGTTAGTGTCTCCTGATGGGTAGCAGGGACCCGAATACTTGAGTCATCAGCTGATGCTTCTAAGGGTGTGCATTAGCAGGAAGCTGGATCAGAAATAGAGCAGGGACTTGAACCAACACACTCCAATATAGGATGTGGTATCCCAAGTGGATACTTAATGACTGCCCAATGCTTACCACTTGCTTTGCAGATTTCTTTATAACAGACACCCTAACTAATGTGAGATGATATTGCCTTCTTGTTTTGCATTTCTCTAATGACTGGTGACTTTGAGCATCTTTTACATATTAGTTGCCATGTATATGCCTTCTTTAAAGAAATGTCTATTCACTTTTTTTTTTATTTGACAGGTAGAGTCATAGACAGTGAGAGTGAGTGACAGAGAAAAAGGTCTTTCTTCCATTGGTTTACTCCCCAAATGGCTGCAACAGCCGGAGCTGCACTGATCTGAAGCCAGGAGCAGGAGCCTCCTCATGGTCTGCCATGTGGGTGCAGGAGCCCAAGCACTTGGGCCTTCTCCACTGCACTCCCGGGCCACAGCAGAGAGCTGGACTGGAAGAGGAGCAACCAGGACAGAACCAGCGCCCGTATGAGATGCCGGCACTGCAGGTAGAGGATTAACCTAGTGTGCCATGGCACTGGCCCCCTATTGTTCACTTTTTATTTGGGTTTTATGCTATTGAATTATATGAGTCCTTGCATATTTTCTATTAATCCTTTATCAGATGTGTGCTTTGAAAACAACTTTTCCCAATCTTTACATTGTCTACAGAATTTTGTTTCTCTCAAAGTTGTATTTCCACTTATAGTATTTCAGATTTTTTGTTATTGTTTCATTTGTGCCTTTGGTGTCTTCTCTGTGATAACACTGACAAATCATTAAGCTTTCCCACTGTGTTACATGAAAGGAGTTTTATAGTTACTGATCTATGTTTAAATCCCTAATCCATTTTAACTGATATTTGTACATGACATTAGATATAAATCCAATTACATTTTTTTTGCTGTGTGTATAACCAGTTTTCCCAACACAACTGGTTGAAGAGAGTCCCTTTTCTCCCCTGTATATTCCCACTACTCTAGTGAAAAATGAGGTAACCAAATATATGCTGGTTTATTTCTTGGCTGTCCATCCAAAGAGATCTCCATCTTATCACCCCCAGTTGCCAGCCCCTTCAATTGCTAGTTAGGATCCTTTAAGAAAATTAAGTTACATTTTTTTTAGTTACCTATAAAATGTAGATAATGATAACCCTTTACAGATTCAATGATAGAATGTTTAAAGTGAATAGCATGGGGTTTAGAACTAAATGATATTGTATTTTGATTAATATTATCACTTACTCTATCATATATAAATTAAAAGCTATTATTAATACTTTGCTAAGCCCTGTGTCTCCTTTTAAGCCTAAAAAATGTAAATTATGATGTCTCCTGGTGACCTATTTTTTCTTTAAACACCAGATTTTTTGCAAGCCCATCATCAACAATCACTGTTGACAACCAGGAAGCTTTGACAGCTGCTAGCACTATTTTCAGATGTGTAAGCTTTTTGCTTCCAATTCCTTTCATGGGCTTTCCCCACCCATATTTTCCCCATGTTTTAGCTCTCTGGATCAACCTCCAAACTGGTGACTGATCACCTGGTTGTCAGGTGCATTTATTTCCTGAACTGGGTTTTCTTCAGGTTCTTGGAGCTGAGACAGATCCATGTTTACCTCTGCCTAAATAGAAGCAACACTGAATAATTATTTCCATTAAATGAAGGAGATTTTTCATATTAATTTTCATAAAGTTAGCCAAAGGTCAGAATTCATGAGAAAAGCTGAAGTAAATTACATCATCACATTCTAAAAGTCAGCCTGTACTTGACTTTAAATTAATCTTTACAAAATGTCTAATAGGTAAATAGTACTATTACCAATATGTCAGCCAAAAAAAAAAAAAACCCTGTCAATACTTCATACAGATGTTTGATGTATGTTCATGAATTATATTGGTTAGTAATTTTATTATCTTGGTCAGATTTTGTAATTACCAATTAGTGGAATCTCATGAAACATTTTGGGAAATAAAATATTTCCTCCTCTATTTTCTGAAACTTTTTTTAAAAACATTGATATTACAACTTCATTAAAGGTCTGAAAGATTTTATTAATGAAACCAAGTAAGCCTGAAGTTCTTATGGTGATATATCAATAATAAATTAAATATCTTCAATGAATGTAGTTATTCAGCTTTTCTATTTTATTTTGTGTCATTTAGGTAAATTTTGCTTTATAAGAAATTTGCTTATTATATCTAATAAATTTATTATAGTCACATTCCCATCTAATCTGAGGAGGAAGGGAGGATGAGAGAGAGGGCATGAGCTTCCTTCCATTAGTTCATTCCCTAAATGGCTGCAACAGCCAGTGATGAGCCAAGATGAAGCCAAGAGCCAGAAACTCCATCCTGGTCCCCTACATGAGTTGCAGGGGCCCAAGTACTTTGGACATCTTCCACTGCCATTCCAGGTGTATTAGCAGGAAGCTGCATGAGAAACAGAGGAGCAAGGACTTGAAAAGGCACTCCTATATGAAATGTCCTCATCACAAGATCACAAGTTTAACACACTGAGCCATGATACCATCTCTAATCTTGTTATTCTTGCTATTTAAGAAAAAAAAAAAAAGAGAGGGGACAGGGGGCAGATTTCGGTCACAGCAGTGAAGTCACTGTTTGAGATGCCCACATTCCATATCAAAGTGTCTGTTTCAGTCCTCCCTCTTCTGTCTATGATCAGCCTCCCTTCTAATGCACATCCAGGCAGTCAGCGGATGATGGCTCAGGTAACTGAGTCCTTACATTCATATGGAGAACCAGAATGAGCTCCTCGCTCCTGATTTTAGCCTGGCCAAGTCCTAGTTGTTGTGGACATTTGAGGAGTGAACCAACAAGTGATTCTCTCTCTCTCTCTCTTTCTCATAAATGAAGTTAAGTAAATATTTTAAAAACCAAAACACATTTAATTGTGGTAAAGTACATATAACATAAAAATTACCATCTTGACCATTTTTAAGTAAACAGTCCAGCAGGATCTGGGCAATCACAAGAGCTTATTCATCTCTCAAAACTAAAACTCCATGTATGTTCTACAACATGGCAACCACCCGTTCACTCTGTATCTCTCTATGATTAATTTTTTGACTACTATAGCTGTCTCATATAAGTGGAATCATACAGTAGTTGTCTTTTTATGACTAGTTTATTGTACTTAAAATAATATCCTCAAGATGTATCAATGTTGTATTATGGGTCAGAGCTTCCTTGCTTTTAACAGCTGCATAAAAATCCATTGTGTATATAGTTCCATGTTTTGTCATTTATCCATCAATTGACACTTAGTGGCTTTCACTTGTTGTCTATTATTAAAAATACTGCTATGAATATGGATGTATAAGCAATTCATCAAAACCCTGCTTTCAGTTCTTTTGTAGCTGTATCTATCAGAAACAAGATAGTTGGATCAAATGGTAATTGTATATTTAATTTTCTGAGGACAACATTGATTGAAGTAACAACTGTACCATTTATAATCCCCTAACAGTGAACTAGGGGTGCAACTACTCCACACCCTCATAATATCTCTGGTTAATTGTCCATTTATTTTTCTTCTAGTTATCCTAATAAATGTTAAGTGGACTCTTTATTTTTAATATCTCTATCATATTTCTGGCACTATTCTAAGTGCATTACATGTTTAGTAACAACACAATAATACTAGGAACTAACATTCATTATAAGGCTCATGTATAAGGTCTTTATAGATGACTTTAAAAACATTTTAATCTTCCAGACTGGCTTTTGAGCATTGTTAAGCAGAGGTATCCTTTAATCCTCTGTGACAACAGATTGTTATTCTTCCATATCTCTTGTAGATTGGAGGTTTCTCCTGTTTGTTATTAGCTATCTACCCCAGCCCTGTTCTTTCTCCAGCTTCACACTCCTTTGACTGATCTCTTTGTGGTTCTTTCCCTCTCTCCCTTTCTGTCTCTCTGACAAATAGGGGCAAACACATACTTCATTTGTTTCTCCTCTCTCGACAACTACATTCAATATTCAATATAGTACATCCAATATGTACATTCAATATAGTACATTCAATATTAAAAAACTGATGTTTTGTCTAGTATTTGATTATTTGGAGAACTAAAGTAAATACTGTCTCTCATAATCATCATAGACAAAAAATCTTGATAGGATTTTATCAACTATCAAACTTAATTTTGTTAATTTTCAAAAGCATCGTTTTGGTTTGTTAGTTTTCAGATTATTTTCTATTTCATTAGATTATTATTATTACCTTATTATTATTTCCTCCCTTTCATTTTGAACTTAAAAATATCATCTTTTTTAAAGTGGTAATTTACATAATTGACATTAAACCTCTTATTTTTCCAAAATGACAATTAAAATTAATTTGTTATAAGAATGGCTTTATCTGTATCCCACTGAAATGTAGTAGTTAATATTTGTATTCTAATTTGTATTCTAACAAAAAATGTATAGGAACAAAACAGTCACTTAGTTATTTGATTGCTGTTTTATACTCGTGTGGAATTATAGTCTTTCTACTTATTAAACTTGCTGAATATTATGGTTAGTTGGTACATTAAGCCTCTGATTATAAAGTGGACTGAAATTATTAATTTTCAAAAAATAAAGAAAAAAAGAAAAGAGGAATAGGGAGAGGAAGGAAGTGAGGGAAATACGGTTATCAGTGTAGGATTGTACCTATCAAACACTTGAAATCTGTTCACTTTAGATTAATAAAAAGAAAATTTGCTTCATTTCATTTAAAATTTTAATGAGGCCCTTTCTGGAGAAAGTTGTACTGTTCTACACTACAGGTTATAATTTATGAGCTGCAATGTCCTTAACAGCACTCTGGCCTCAGAATCAGCCCTAAAGGCATTCAGAACTGGCTAAAAAGCCCATGAGAGTATTTCAGGATGGAAAGCCAAGACACTCTGGCAAAAAAAAAAAAAAAAAAAAAAAAAAAAAGACCTAAATGAAAGGTCTATGTGAGTGAGATCGCAGCAGAAAGAATGGGCCATCAAAGAAGGAGGTACCTTTCTCTGAAGGGAGGAGAGAACTTCAACTTTGACTATGGCCTTGTCTAAATAAAATCAGAGTTGGGAAATCACCTTAGCAATTTAAATAAATCAGAGACTTGTGGTACAGGCTGGAAAGCAACTCTGTTCCTCATTTCAGAACATGACATGAGTTGAACTCATCAAATCACTCAACTGTTGCCACCAAATATGCATAGCCCACAGCACCCTTTTCTCATTTTTTTATTTTATATTGTATGTTCATCCTCCTGGACTGACATGCATTCTTGTCCTTTTCTCTGGGTACTAGTCTTCTGCCTTGTCACAAAGAAGGCTGCTTAATACTTAAATTTAATGGGTCTTGCATCTCTGAATCTAAAGTAAAAAATATTGTACCACAGACAACACTTGTTTACTTTTCTCCACAATCACATTATTTCAAGGTTGTTGGGAAAATGGCATTATTTTCTGCGATTGTCATCACTTCCTCTAGCTATGCTACTTTATTACTCTTCCTATCATGATTGCCTATAAATATCTTCTTCATTCTTTATACTCAAAAAGGACATGGTGGGAGGAAGAGAGATCTTTGGCAACACCTCAGACTTTTTATATTCTAGAAAGATTTCAACACCCATGTGGCTTACCCAATAGATTTCAACATAATCATCTTCCAGGACATTCTGAGTCTAGTAACTTTCATTCTTACTTCATTTCAGCTTGCACCATATATCCATAGAAAAGACTATCATCATTATATTGTGAAACTAATATGAAAATTGTCAGATGCAAAATACAATTTCCTGTGTCACTACTACCAAAAATAAATTAATAGAAGCAAGAGGCAATGAAGACAAGGTTCTTACACATAATAGCTTGATAGTAACTTTCACAAAAGTTGTTGTCAGAACTCCAACATTGCAGACGCCAATCACAGCATTATACAAACCTACTACATCAAAGCCATCAGCCCAGGAACATTATTTAGACTTGGACAAACGCCACCCTGGTTATTAATCATTATGTTCAAAGATTATTGCTTCAAAATATCTGATGTTCACAGAAACCCTACAAGATATGGGCACAGGCAAATACTTCTTGGAAAAGACACCAGAGGCACAGGCAGTCAAAGCCAAAATTAACTACTGGGATTGCATCAAATTGATAAGTTTCTGTACTGCAATAGAAACAGTCAAGAAAGTGAAGAGGCAACCAACAGAATGGGAAAAAAATATTTGCAAACTATGCAACAGATAAAGGATTAATAACCAGAATCTAAAGAAATCAAGAAACTCCACAACAACAAAACAAACAACCCACTTAAGAGATGGGCCAAGGACTTAAATAGATACTTTTCAAAAGAGGAAATCCAAATGGCCAACAGACACATGAAAAAATGCTCAGGATCACTAGCAATCAGGAAAACGCAAATGAAAACCACAATGAGGTTTCACCTCACCCCAGTCAAAATGGCTCACATTCAGAAATCTACCAACAATAGATGCTGGAGAAGATGTAAGGAAAAAGGGACACTAACCCACTGTTGGTGGGAATGCAAACTGGTTAAGCCACTATGGAAGTCAGTCTGGAGATTCCTCAGAAACCTGAATATAACCCTACCATTCAACCCAGCCATCCCACTCCTTGGAATTTACCCAAAGGAAATTAAATTGACAAATAAAAGAGCTGTTGGTACCTTAATGTTTATTGCAGCACAATTCACAATAGCTAAGACCTGGAATCAACCCAAATGCCCATCAATAGAAGAGCAGATAAAGAAATTATGGGATATGCATTTATACTCTATAGAATACTATACAGCAGTAAAAAAAAAAAAAAAAAAAACATGAAATCTGGTCATTTGCAACAAAATGGAGGAATCTGGACAACATCATGCTGAGTGAAATAAGCCAGTCCCAAAGAGACAAATATCATATGTACTCCCTTATTGATGACAACTAACCGAGCACTTTAAAGGAAAACTGTTGAAGTGAAATGGACACTATGAGAAACAATGACTTGATCAGCGTGATTATCCTGACTGTCAAGGAACAACTTAATACTTTATTCCTTTTAGTATTTTTTGTTCTAATTAATACCATTTGTTGAACTTTTCAATTAACACACAACTATTCTTAGTCATTTAAATTTAACTGAAAAGTGATCCCTGTTAAATATAAGAGTGGGATAAGAGAGGGAGGATATACAGTTCAGCACATGCTCACTAGGACTTACACCTAATGGTAGAGTTAGAAACGTGCCAGGGGATTCCAATGCAATCCCATCAAGGTGGCATGTAGCAATGCCATCTTGCTAGTCAAAGTGATCAGTTTCAGCTCATAATTGATCATAGTGATAGGATTAAGTGTCAAAGGGATCACATAAACAAGACTAGTGTCTGCTAATACAAACTGGTAGAATTAAAAAGGAGAGAACAATACAACATGGGAAGTGGGATACACAATAGCAGACTGATAGAATGGCAGATGCCCTAAACAGCATTCTGTCCTAGAATCAGCCCTAAAAGCATCCAGAACTGGCTAAAAAGCCCATGAGAGTATTTCAAGCATGGAAAGCCAAGACACTGGAAAAAAAAAAGAAAAACAACAACAACAACAAACCTAAATGAAAGATCTCTGTGAGTGAGATCCCAGCGGAAAGAATGGGCCATCCAAGAAGGGGGTACCTTTCTCTGAAGGGAGGAGAGAACTTCCACTTTGACTATGACCTTGTCTAAATAAGATCAGAGTTGGCAAACTCAAGTGGCTTCCATAGCCATGGCAGCTCATTAAAAGAGCCTCGGGTGATTACTGACGCCATAAACAAGAGTGTCAATTTATTAAGTCAACAACAGGAGTCACTGTGCACTTACTCCCTATGTAGGATCTCTGTCCTTAATGTGTTGTACTATGTGAATTAATGGTATAACTAGTACTCAAGCAGTACTTTATACTTTGTGTATCTGTGTGGGTGCAAACTGTTGAAATCTTTACTGAGTATATACTAAATTGATCTTTTGTATATAAAGATAATTGAAAATGAATCTTGGCTGGCACCGCGGCTCACTATTCTACTCCTCTGCCTATGGCGCCAGCACTCTGGGTTCTAGTCACTGTCAGGGCACCGGATTCTGTCCCAGTTGCTCATCTTCCAGTTCAGCTCTCTGCTGTGGCCTGGGAGGGCTGCAGAGGATAGCCGAAGTGCTTGGGTTCTGAACCCACATGGTAGACCAGGAGGAAGCACCTGGTTCCTGGCTTTGGATCGGAGCAGTGCCAGCAGTAGCGACCATTTAGTGGGTGAACCAATGAAGGAAGACTTTTATCTCTGTCTCTCTCTCTCTCTCTCTCTCTCTCTAACTCTGCCTGTCAAGAAAAAAAAAAAAAAAGAGTCTTGATGAGGAATGGGATGTCAGAGGGAGTGGGAGATGGGATGGTTGTGGGTGGGAGGGTGGTTATGGGGGGGAAAAAGCCGCTACAATCCAAAAGTTGTACTTTGGAAATTTATATTTATTAAATAAAAGTTTAAAAAAACATTTAAAAAAACTGATGTGATCCTCCTCATATTTTTTTCCCTTAACAGCTTTTCTTTACTTCAGCCTTTTTGAGTGTCTCAGCACTACACTAACCCCTGCAGTGTGATCCTCAAGAATGGCTTGCATTAATGTTGCCAGCAGCATGGTGGAATGGAACTCTGAGTCAGAGGTTTTGATTTGCAATTCCCTGACAATTAGTGACATCAAGCATCTTTTTACATATATGCAGGCAATTTTTGTCTCCTTTGGAGAACTATTTATTCAACTTCTTTGCCTATTTGTTGATTGGGTTATTCGATTTTTGTTTCTGTTGAGTAGTAGGAGTTTTTGTATTTTGAAAATTTATACTATATCAGATACATACAAATATTCTCTCCCATTCCACATGTTGAATTTATATTCTATTAATTATTGTTTCTTTTTGCCTCATGTTAGTGAAAATGTGAAAAAAATGGAAACTCTGTACAATGTCAGGAATATAAAATTGTGTGCAGCCGCTATGGAAAACACTTTACAAGCTTCTCAAAATATTAAAGATAGAAGAATTTTATGATCCCATCTTTCTTGGTTCTGAGTAAATGGCAAAGAAATTAAAACCAGAATATCAAGGAGATATATGCAACCCCATGTTCATGGTAGCATTATTCATAATGAGCAAAATATGGAAATAACATAAATGTCTATCAATAGATAAACAAATGAAATGTAATAAATACATACAGAGGAATATGTTTCAGCCCTAAAAAAGGCATCCCATAACATGCAACAATATGGACAAACCTAGAAGAGATTACAATAAGCAAAATTAGCTAGTAACAGAAGGACAGCTACTTCCTGATTCCTCTTATGTGTGCTATCTAAAATAGTCAAATTTAAAAACGTGGAGAGCAGTGTAGTGGTGTCCAGGGACTGGGAGGAAAAAGAGAATGCAGAGCTGCTAATCAACCAGTATAATTTTCCAGTTATACAAGATGAAACAATTCTGCATATATACTATACAACATTCATTAACAATAAATACTGTAAAGTACACTTAAAATCAGTTATGAGGGTAGATCCCACGTGAAATTTTCTTATGAAAATAAAATAAAAATATCCTAAGAGCAGCCAAAAAAGGAGGAAGGAAAAGAAAATGTGATAAATTTTGGATGAAGTTTCTGAAATAGATTAAAGATGTTCTCAAGAGAGAACAATGTGTTTTTGTTTTGTTTTCTCACTGATTCTAAAATGGGTCTCTGACTGCTTTGAACAATAGAATATTGGTGGCACTGTAGCAGCTTTCCCCCTAGCCTTTAAGAGACCTGGTGGTTTCTACTTCCTCTCATGGATTGCTCATTTTGGAAGCCCAGATCCACTTCAAGAAACTCGACTGTCTGCCAGAGAACTCAGGTGCAGACACCTTGTGGAGAGGAAAGAACCTAAGTCAGGAGACAGGTTGGAGCAGCCACACTCCACCAACTGAAACCAGCCCTCTCATCCTCCCTGCTCAAGGCCCTGGACACATGAATGAACCGTACTGAATATTCCTACCATGAAGCCCCAAGATGGCTGCAGTCCCAGTTGACACCATGTGGAATGCAAGAACTGCCCAAGTGAGCTCAGTTAATCTTCAGAAGAATATTTCAAACCAATATGGAAATAAATCAGGCCATAGAAAGTTCTAATTGCTTTGCCACCCACCTGAAGTTTCACAAACAATAATGAAAATATTATTTTTAATTTGCCTGACAGAAATTGTTCATTTTCAAGGGCTAAGATTTTTTAAATGGTTGCTGCTTAAGCTCACTGCATTTCAGAATAGCTTGTTATGTGGCAATAAACAACAAGCATATTCAAGCAAGTTCATCGTTGTTGCATTCATTCAGTAGCTATTTTAATAAGCATTTATTAAGGAACAAAGTCGTAGATGCCTTTAAAGTGCTATCTGTCTAGTTGGAAAAGAAATAACAAATACATGAGCACATCACATATTCCTAATGTTTGTAACGAGGGTGAGATATAAGGTATGATGCAAGGCGTTCGGACTGAGGCATGAATGTCAAAGTAATGAGAATTCAACTGACATCAAGAGGTAGTAGGTGGTAACTTGACATGGGAGAAGCAGCTACCTGCGAAAAATTATAATTGCACAGGACACAATGAGGACTGTACAAAGGTTATCATGGCTGTGCTCAGCATACTAGGAGATATAAAGTCAGGTGAAACCAAAGTCAAACACTGGGAACAGAAGTTAATAGCCAACATGTATATTGGGATTGTCTTGTTTGCCTTTTATTTTACTAACTCGCACATTTCCCACCATGTAATAGCTACTCACAACATGTTAAATGTTTCCAAGAAGAAAAGTAAGGAGGGAGGAAAAAGGAGGAAGCTGTCCTTTGCCTTTTTATACTCTGCTTACACAAGAGTATGCCCACATCTTGCTGCATATTAAAGTCACTTGAGATTTTTAAAATGCTCATGCCCAAGCTGGACTCCATACCTAATAAATTAAAAGCTATTGAACAGGACATGACAGGTGATTCCAATGTTCAGCCAACTTTGAAGAAAGGTGTTCCTATCAATCTACGCTCCTGTCTGATAAAGTGGGAAATGGGACCCCCTAACCAATTTTCCTCACTGACCTTGCAACTTTAAAGGTCAGAAAATTAATATAGGGACCAATGCAAGGAGACATAGGTAAGAAATGGGGAATAAAAGATCAGGGCTGAGTATCATTTGATACTACTGGAAATAGAAAATTTAAATTGAAAAATATATCTCCATCTACATGCCTGTGTACCACTGAATTATGTAAGAGGAGAAGGTAGCTTTATTTACTGAAACACTTGCTCAGTGCAATATATTGAATAAATATTTCAGAAATAAATGAGCAAATCTATTTAAATGACTACTACATCATGGGTTGTTCAATGCTCAAATGTTTGATCATAGTTCTCAGCACCAACCCATCACAAAATGTAATTAAGGTCCCAACTGATTGCTGTATTGTGGCCAATAAATTAGCAATGCCAGTTCAGTTACCATATCCATAATAACTATGGAAAATAGCCACAAATGGATACACTGTTTTCAATAACTTATAAAAGACAGATTTGATGTATCAGCTGAGTAGTCTTCATTTTTCTAATTACTGTTGCCCACCGATTCTATGAAAAATGATTCTGCATAATTTTACTGACTTCATGGGGAGCATGAGGATATGAAAGTAAGCAGTTGTAATATTTTCCTGTCTCCATTTTGAAATAACACACACAGAAACTCACACACATATACAAACTTTATGTTTGATTTTTGAGACATTAAAATGTCTATTATTCAGAAACAAAAAGTTATATGACTTTACAATGCATATGTGATATTAGGCACCTCTTAATTGAAGCCCTTTTTCTAATAAAGAGGAATTTTCATAGAAGAAATAATTATATTTTAAATCTATCAGGCCTCTGGTAAGATAGGTTCATTATATAGGCTAGAAGGTTACCCCAGAAAGCTGCGTTTCCGTATGGTTGCATTTTTTATATTTAATCCTGGAGTTATATCCAATCCATTATTACTGACTCTGTGTAGGGTTATGATCCTTTTCTCTGTGTGTCAAGGATTTAAATCAAACACTCTCATGACATCAATTGCTTGTGATATGAGTGCTTTTCTGGTCAATTCTGGTCAATTCCTGGTGCTGTTCCTCTCTCCATACACATTTCCAAATGTGCCTCGTAGTAATTATGGTAACCTCCTGGTAAGGTCCATTTCTTTTTTAAGTTTTTATTTAATGAATGCATTTTTTCATAGATACTACTTTAGGAATATAGTGGTTCTTTCTGCCATATCCACCCTCCCACCCCAATTCCCAGCCCACCTCCCTCTCCCATATCATTTTCAGTTTGATTATATATACAGAGGACCAACTCCATAGACTTCAACAGTTTGCATCCATGCACACACACAACATATAGAGTACAGTTTGAGAACAAGATTTGCAGCCAATTCTCATCGTACAACTCATTAAGGACGGAGGTCCTACATGCAGCTTAAGTGCAGTGACTTCGATTGTTCCTTTAACAATTAACACTCTTATTTATGACATCAGTGATCACCGGAGGCTGTTGCCATGGGCTGCCAATTTCCACACTGGACTTTCCTTCTTTTTCAATTCTATTATTATTACCAGGCACTTGATGTTATTTATACAATCCCATTTACACTTTGTTGACTTTGTTGACATTTTTAATATGATCATTTTAACAGTTAAGATTGCATTTATGCCACCAATTTTTATAGGTTTGGAGTCCCATGTCAAGTGTTTAGGCTGTACAGGGTCTATTTCTGTGCCTTGGAAATGGCTAGAGGTTGAAATGCATTGTTAATTATCTTCATACAAACCTGTGAAATGAACTCTATTATCCTAACCTTCAAAATAAGGAAGCAGACACATAGAGATACTTAGCAGCTTACAAAAACACCATGAGCCAGGAAGGAGCAGAAATATCATGAACCACAAACTCCCAACCATAATTCTAGGGTAATTTAATTGAAATACAACAACAGAGGATATTACATTATTCAGTTGTGCAGATGTTGTTTGAACATTTATTTTAAATGCTTAAAAGCTTGGTTGGTTTTGAAAGTATCACTTGGCCCAAGAGTGCAGTGGAGGATGGCCCAGGTCCTTGGGCCCTGCACCTGCATGGAGACCAGGAGGAGGCACCTAGCTCTTGGCTTTGGATTGGCGCAGCAGCCATTTGGGGGGTGAACCAATGGAAAAGGAAGACCTTTCTCTCTGTCTCTCTCTCACACTAACTCTGCCTGTCCAAAAAAAAAAAAAAAAGTGTCACTTAAAATCATGCTTTTAACTGTAATTCTCATATCTAGGTATTTATTATATACCTTGAAATGATGAAATATAACACCATAAACCAAAAATGTATGTCTCATTTTATAACTTATTCTAATGCTTCTTAGTGGAATTCTTTTCTGAAAATTTTCTTTATTAGATGTTTTGGTTGTCTTTATAAATCCCCTAAAATATAGATGCATACATAAGTCAGACAAAATTCAAGTTTTATTATATCATGCTTCAATCAACTTCTGTAGCCTCTGAATGTCTCAATTTATTTGTTTTTAAAGTAGAATTTAAAATAAAGACCAGTTTATTGATTGGTAATGAGAGCTAGATAAGATGATGCATATAAATATTTTGAATAGTCCAAAATAGTAAAAATGTTAATGACGATGATAATAGAGGAACTAAACTTTCATTACATGAGATTTAAGTAAATTTATTTTCAGAAAATTAGCCTAACATTTTACATCATCAGCTTTAATTCACAGAGACTGTCACAGTACACTACATATTCATTTATATATTCTCTCTCCTTTTCTCTCCCTACCCCTATTTCTCTGATTCTTGAAAACAAGAAACATGTCTTTGCTCTCTTTTAATCTACTACAAATAAGAACATACATATAATAAGTTCATTAAATAATTCATGAGTGCTCAATTTCAGAATCCCTGGAACCATAATCCACATGTTCAGGGCCCCACTTTCAGCTAGAAGCATTGTTATTCTGAAATATCACACTAGTAGTTTCTAAACAAGCTGTCCTTTCCCTAACACTTCTCCACCTCAACTCCATTGCCCTACTGACTAACAAAACTTTATAAAATGTAAGTTCTGTTTGTATTAATTCCATTAAAAACCCATTGTGGCTTTCCATCAACTATCACATATCTCCCTATAAAGGCTTTTATCACACTGTTTGATTTCTTTTTAAAATTTATTTATTTATTTGATAATGAAGGATAGAATTAAAAGGGGAGAGAATGATCCTGCGGGGGAAGCAGGACACACAGCAGACTCATAGAATGGCAAACGCCCAAAATAACACCCCTGCCTCAGAATCAACACTTGGGACATTCGGATCAGGCTAAAAGGTCCATGAGAGTCTCACAGGCATGGAAAACCATGACACGGTGGCAAAAAAACAATCTAAATGAAAGATTCTGGTGAACAAGACCCCAGCAGAAGGAACAGGCCATCAAGGAGAGAGGCGCCTTTCTCTGAAGGGAGGAAGGAACCTCCACTGTGATACGGCCTTGACTAAACAAGTTCAGAGTTGGTGAACTCAAGGGGCGTCCATAGCCTAGACAGCTCCTAGCAAGAGTCTCAGGTAATTGGTGACGTCATAAAAAGAGTGCCAATTGTTAAATCAACAACGGGAGTCACTGGGTACATGCTCCCCACGTAGGATCTCTGTCCTTAATGTGTTTTACTATGAAACTTAAAAACACTACTAGTTGAACAATACCCTATACCTTGTATAGGGTTGTGTGAGTGCAGCCTGTTGAAATCCTTGCTTAGTGTATATTGAGTTGATCTTCATTATATGAAGGTAATTGAAAATGAAACTCGATGAAGGGTGGGATGGGAGAGGGAGTGGGAAAGGGGAGAGCTGCGAGAGGGAGGGAGGTTGGGGGGGAGCCACAACAATACAAAAGTTGCACTTTGTAAATTCACATTTATTAAACAAAAAAAATAACTATGTAACAAACAAAAAAAGAAAAAAATAACTTAATACTTTACCCTTTTAGTATTTTTTTATGTTCTACTTAAAACTATTAGTTGAACTCTGTAATTAATACACAATTATTCTTAGGTGTTTAATCAATGCTATAACTAGTACTCAAATAGTATTTTATACTTTGCATTTCTATGTGGGTGCAAACTGTTGAAATCTTTACTTAATATATGCTAAATTAATCTTCTGTATATAAGGATAATTGAAAATTAATATTCATGTGAATGGAAGGGGAAAGGGAGTGGGAGAGGGGAGTGTTGTGGGTGGGAGGGAAGTTAAGGGGGGGAGCCATTGTAATCCATAAAGTGATCAATTTCAGTTCACAATTGATCACACTGATAGGTCTAAGAGTCAAAGGGATCACACAGATCACACAAACAAGACTAGTGTCTGCTAATACTAGCTGATAGAATCAACAAGGGAGAGAACAATCCAACATGGGAAGCGAGATACACAGCAGACTCATAGAATGGCAGATGCCCTAAATAGCACTCTGGCCTTAGAATCAGCGCTTAAGGCATATGGATCTAGCTCAAGAGCCCATGAGAGTATTTTAGGCATGGAAAGCCAAGGCACTCTGGAAAAAAAAAAAAGACCTAAAGGAAAGATCTCTGTGAGTGAGATCCCAGTGGAAAGAACGGGGCCATCAAAGGAGGAGGTACCTTTCTCTGAAGGGAGGAGAGAACTTCCACTTTGACTATGACCTTGTGAAAATAAGATCGAAGTCAGAGACCTCAAAAGGCTTCCATAGACTTGGTAACTCATGACTAGAGCCTAGAGAGATTTCTGACACCATAAACAAGAGTGTCAATTTGTTAAGTCAACAACAGGAGTCACTGTGTACTTACTTCTCATGTGGGATCTGTCCTTAATGTGTTGTCCAATGTGAAGTATCGATCTTCTGTATATAAAGATAATTGAAAATGAATCTTGATGTGAATGGAATGGGAGAGGGAGTGGGAGTGGGAGATGGGAGGGGTGTCAGTGGGTGGGAAATTATGTTGGGGGGAAGCCATTGTAATCCATAAACTGTACTTTGGAAATTTATATTTACTAAATAAAAGTTTAAAAAATTATTTATTTATTTGAAAGGCAGCATGAGAGAGAGAGAGAGAGAGACAGAGACAGAGACAGAGAGAGCGCGCGTGCGAGAGCAAGCCTTCCATCACTGGTTCACTCCTCAAATTGGCCATAATGGCCGGAGCAGGGCTGATCTGAAGCCTGGAGCCTGGAGCTTTCTCTAGGTCTCCCATGTGGGTGCAGAGGCCCAAGAACTCGGGCCATCTTCTACTGCTTTCCCAGGCCATAGCAGAGAGCTGCATTGAAAGTAGAGCAGCTGGGTCTTGAACCAGTGCCCATATGGGATGCTGGTGCTGCAAATGGCAGCTTTATCCACTACACCACAGTGCCAGCCCCCACACTGTTTTATTTTTGACAGCTTCTTTAATTTTGATGACTTTTATTTTTTGCTTAGACATTTGAACTTGAACCATATTTTATTTCACAAATATACATTCCATTTACTTTTCTACATCTCCTTTCAATAGATGCCCCCTTCAACATGCATCTATTATACTCTCTCATCCTCTACTTGTGCTTTCATTCCATTCATTTCATTCTCATTACAAGTTCAATGTCTCTCCCCACTACCCAGCCCAATGCGTATGTTCCCTAGAGGCAAAGCTTAAGTTTTTCTGACTTCTGAAGACATCTGAAAAGTCCAGCAAAATTCTATACACTTAATAGGGAATCAGAAAAATTAGTTTATGAATAAATGAACTAATAGATGGATGAATGTGTATTGAAAATATTAAACATAATTTACAATTCTTACAGACTTCTCAGAAAAGTTCTAATCCTGTTTAAAAGGTCACTTTGCAGAAAGCTACAGAAAGAATGGCATGGAGGCAAGCTGGGTTTTCAGCAGTTTCACTATTGGCTAGAAACTTCTTTTATATGGAACTCACGGAATAACTCAATCATGACTTACTGATTGTCCTACGAGTATCTACAATAGGACATATTTGACTTGAAGAGCCTCTGAGACTAATATATCTGCAATCTTAAAGAAATTATATTCTTTTTTTATTATTTTTTGACAGGTAGAGCGGACAGTGAGAGAGAGAGAGACAGAGAGAAAGGTTTTCCTTTTGCCATTGGTTCACCCTCCAACGGCCACCGCAGCCAGCACGCTGTGGCCAGCGTACCACGCTGATCCAATGGCAGGAGC
Source organism: Sylvilagus floridanus (assembly GCA_949820135.1). Classification (NCBI taxonomy): domain Eukaryota; kingdom Metazoa; phylum Chordata; class Mammalia; order Lagomorpha; family Leporidae; genus Sylvilagus; species Sylvilagus floridanus. The sequence goes on from OX463243.1 coordinate 58,343,444, forward strand.
CAAGTGCTTCTCCTGGTCTCCCATGGGGTGCAGGGCCCAAGCACTTGGGCCATCCTCCACTGCACTCCCTGGCCACAGCAGAGAGCTGGCCTGGAAGAGGGGCAACCGGGACAGAATCCGATGCCCCGACCAGAACTAGAACCCGGTGTGCCGGCACAGTAAGGCGGAGGATTAGCCTATTGAGTTGCGGCGCTGGCCTAAAGAAAATATATTCTAAGATTTGTGACTGTTTCACCATATTCTTATGGCACTGATTTGATCATTGTGTCTTTTTGTGTCATCATAAGTAAATTTATCTTAGATAAAGTCTCTTCCTTTCAAAATCTATTTGCATAGATATTGCTGGTTGAACAGCCTTATCCCAAAATCTTGAAATCCAATATGTTCCACAGTTGTTTATAGCATTTGGAATTCCAATTTTATTGGAATGCTCAATCTATACTAATGATATTTACAGAAGTAGCTTGATTTTTAGGCCCATACTGCAGCACATTCACTCTACCAAATGCTTTTATACATGATCCTATTTAATTCTGAAGACACTGTTATGAGAATATATTTTTACACTCTACAGATAAGTAAACTTGTTAGACTAATTAAGAAATCATAACCAATTAGATCATTGCATCTGACTAATATAGAATCTTTGTTCAGATACAACACCAAGACTTCAATACTTGTTGCAGCTAATGTCTCTGGTTCCAAGTCCTAATTATATATGACATGTAGCTCTGTCTTTGGCAAAGAATCTTCATTTGCTTCATCTCCTTTGGAAGCTTACAGGCAAGTTAACTGAATGAAATCTCACAATGACTCTGTTTTCAAAAGTAGGCACAGTCAGAACCTAAGAAACCCACTCTAAATTGAACAGATAGCATTACTATTTTAAACAACAGTAAGAGCCCTAGATATATTTATACAAGACTCTATAAATATCAAACAAGACCACCACAGTTTGTCTCCACAATCTCAGAGAACAGTTCGATCCACCTAGATCTAATTCTTCATGTTAACACTAAGTTGTCCTATTCTTGAAAAGTATCTCTAGATACATCATCTTTCAAATTATTGTCAATATTCCAGCTAGTTTATAGCTTTAATGCTACATTTACTTCCAAGACATTGGATAAAACTAGATAGAGCAAATGATAGAGCAAATGATTAAAATGAGCTTTCTGTACTTTCTTTCAACAAAACAATACCATCTTAACTACAGTACAATAGATAGCTGATATTAACACAGTACTTGGTTTCTATCAATGATTCCTAAAATCTTATGTCTTAACACAGTTCCCAAGATTTTAAATTAAGTGCTTTAGCCACTTTTGTTGGTGAGTCTCAAAGCATGTAACAAAAATCTTCTGTGTTTGCAAAGAAGAGTTACCATCATATGGCATTATCAGAACTAGAAAATAATGGGTCTCCCTCCCTCCCTTTCTCTCTCATTGTTTTTGATGAACATAAGCACCACAGATGGGCCTGAATCTGGGTCTTCCCAGAGTGAAATGTTGATTAGGGAGTGCTATCTAATTCAGCACTTTCATGAAGGGCTTCTAAGAAGCTATACTGTTTTCAGGAATCCTGAAACCATAATTCTTCAAATGAAAGGTTGCACCAAAGTGCAACCAAAAAGTGCACCAAAGTGCTTGCACTATTTTTCTGCATATATTTAATAAGATATGTCAGGCTAATTGTTAAGTGTTTTATATAGATCACCTAATTTTAAATCCCCCATAATGCTTGAGATTAAGTGACTTGCCTAGAGAAAGTGGTGAGCAGAAAGGAATGTAAACTCTGTTCCTGCAACCACAGGGCCTCTGATCTTAGCTGCTATGCTCTCCAGGTCCCAGATCAAGATATGTTGGGTAGGGGCTTGTGCAATGGCATAGCAGGTAAAACAGCCACTTGCAGTGCCAGCATCCCATATGGGTTCAACCCCGGCTGTTCCACTTCTGATGCAGCTCTCTGCTATGCCTGGGAAAGCAGTAGAAGATGGCCCATGTGCTTGGACTATTAGGCCCTCCTGGGAAATCTGGAAGAAACTCTTGGCTTCTGCCTTCAGATCAGCCCCAGCTCTGGCCATTGCTGCCATTTGGGGAGTGAACCAGTGGATGGAAGACCTCTCCCTCCCTCCCTCGCTTTCTCTCTGTCTCTGCCTCTCTGTAACTCTGCCTTTCAAATAAATAAATCTTTTAAAAACTATGTTGGGTACGTTTGGAAGTATAACATCCTTACCTATCACAGGTCCAAATTCCAAAGCAATGTTCATATGAAGTTACTTAAAGCTGATTTGAAATCAGACTGCCTCCATATTTGATGAATGATTTGTTAAAATAATGAACATCTATTATTTGGCATCCGTTGGCAATGATTCCCTGAGGAAAAAGAGCCATCTTGACATTCCCTGAGGAAAAAAAGCCATGCTGAGGGGTAACCAGTTCTCATAAGGATTATAAGGAGTTCCCAGCAGACTTTAATTATCTTTCCTTTGTAATATAAGGATATTTTTCATGGGAGCAAAGCCTGATCCAAACTATATGGATCTAAACCATGGAAGTAGATAGCCTGCCCTATTTTGAAAATAATGTTAGCATTGCTATATTTGGATATTTAGAAAAGAGTGATGCTATGGTTTGAATGTAGTTTGTACCCATGTTGAGATTTTTTGGCCATGGTAAAGGCCTTTACAAGGTAATTAGGTCAAGGGGATCTCCACTCTCATGAATGGATTGAAGTCTTCACAAGACTGGATTCATTCTAACGGGAATTGAATATTTCTCCGAGTTGGGTTGTTATAAAGCAAAGAGGGTCAACTTCATTGTCCTCTCTCTTTTCATCATCCATCCATTCACCACACTTCCACATGCTTTTCCAGTGATACAATTCACCACCTAACAATGCAATGTAAAGTTCTTAACAGCCGTCCAAATTCTAACTTCTAAGCCTTCAGAAGCATACACCAAATGAGTCTCTTTATGAATTATACACTCTCAATTGTTCTGCATAAGGAATAAACTAAGAGGGCCTATGTTGTGGTTCAGCAGGCTAAGCCACCGATTCCCAATGCCGACATCATATATGGGTGCCAATTTTGATTCCTGGCTGCTCCACTTCTGAGCCAACTCCATGATAATGCACCTGGGAGATCAGAAGAGCATGGCCTAGCCGGCACCGCAGCTCACTTGGCTAATCCTCCACCTGCAGCGTCAGCATCCCAGGTTCTAGTCCCGGTTGCAGTGCCAGATTGTGTCCCGGTTGCTCCTCTTCCAGTCCAGCTCTCTGCTGTGACCCAGGAGTGCAGTGGAGGATGGCCCAAGTGTTTGGGCCTGCACCGCCATGGGAGACCAGGAGGAAGCACCTGGCTCCTGGTTTCGGTTCAGCTTAGCACACCGGCCGTAGCGGCCATTTGTGGGGTGAACCAATGGAAAAGGAAAACCTTTCTCTCTCTCTCTCTCTCTCACTGTCTAACTTTGCCTGTCAAAGAAAAAAAAAAAAAAAGAAGAAGAAGAGCATGGCCTGAATGCTTGTGCCCCTGCTACCCAGATTCCTGGTCCTGGCTTTGACCTGTCCCAGACCTGGCCATCATGGCAATATGGGGAGTGAGCTAGCTGATGAAGCAAAAGGAAGATCTTTGTTCTCTGCCTTGCCCTCTATCTGTAACTCTGTCTTTCAAATAAATAAATAATTTTTCTACATAGACTAAGGCAAATGGTTAGAAATTAGATGGACTGCAGAATAAGACTGTGCAACAATGATACAGAAATGGCAAAACACAAATAAGACACATACATTGTAAGAAACGTTATCTATAATAAAAGTAAATGTTGAAAAGCCATAATGCGTATTGTGGTAAAGAACCGCACTTTCAGTGACCAAGAAGATGGTAGACACTCCGTGGGTATGTGAACTTGATTCTTGGTGGTTTTGATGCTAATTTCTCAAGCCACAGTGCTAAGCATGGTGCTCCTAGTAATTATTCAGTACAGTTTAAGAAAGAAATGAAACCATGAGTTTAGTACAAAAGATATCACCAGGACAGGGTAATCAGTTCCTAAGGATAAAAAATGCATACATGTATATGAAAACAAACCATACATGGAAGTGTATTAAGGAGAACAAAACTAAATCCAAATTTATATTTAAATAGTCTTCTTTAAATTATCTAGGCAAGAAATATCTCTCTTGGGTAGAGTAAGAGAATGCTTGTTTGCACAGCTTGTTCAATTCAGTCTTGCTTTCTAGAAACATTTACAATGGGTGAAAGGTTAATAAGCTCCCTTGGTGGTAGTCAGGGCATATACAGTACAGAAGAGGAACAGTGAGCTCTTCTTATATCCATCCACTCTTTTTTTCTTTTCACTCTAATGAGACATGCCAAGTACTCCTATTATAGCAATTTACCATAATATATATGGTGAGATGACCCTGATGCCAGACAATACAATGAATGTATCTATTTCTCAAATAATTGAAAAATAGACACTGAAACATTTTCTTTGGAAATGGACCATTAGATTGTCTATACAGCACACTGACTAGTGAAGCACTTAAGGAACAATGCCATTTGTATTTATATATTTCTGGACAGGTACAGCTGACAGCATAAACTCATTTTATGAGATTGCTAAAACAGCTGCAGGAAAGAGATAAAGACATTTTATCATTTTAATTTGCTATCACCTAAACATAACAGCAGTGTAACAAAATTGCCTGGGATTATTGAAAATAATCTGTCATCAGAATTGATGGTATTACCCAAACAATTTCACTAGCAAACTTCAGACTGTTGGAGGGTTTGAAAAGTAGAAATCTACTTCATATCATGTGAAAATGCCCCTAGTTTTTCCTTTATTTGTAAATAATATGGACATCAATCACAACAAAACTAATTTTTGATAAAGAATATTGTTATTAGGAATAAGAAACAATTATCCTGGAAAGGTAGATGAGATGAAAGTATATTTTTAACTCTTCGGTTTAACAGGACTACCTCTTTAGAGCTACATTCATTCTAACATTTTAAAAATATCTAATTCTAATGCATCAAAAATCATTGATATTTACATAATTCTTTGCATTTGTTAAAAACCAACAACCGTATTAAACTCAATAAATAAATAAATTTATTCCCAAAACTTTAGTATTAGTTTCAAACAAGATATTTTATACTAAAAAATATCTTAAGTCATCAGAAACAGACTATCTGTTGTGATGGTGATAAATAAAAATTAGTTTAACTCCATCAGGGGATTACACTGGATGGGGAGGTTTTTGGTTTGTTTCTTCCATTAAGAGAAGGGCCTCTACAAGCTTGGATCTGAAAGGATCTAAGACACATGGCCCTGTTTCATACCCATTTGAAAAGGTGAAGCTCTCCCATAAGAATGTTTCAGAACTCTTGAAGGGCTAAGTTACTGATTCTTTTTTGGAATACCAATAGTATTTATCATTTGTAAAACTGTTAAATATTTTACCATAATATGTTTTCATAGTTCTAGAATTGTGAGACTGATTTGTGATTGTGATTTGTGGATTTGAGATTCAGCTGCCAATCTCACAATTGTGTGCCAATTGTGAGATTTTCCAAATAAAAGCAGTTGGAAATCCTAGATATGATGTTGTTCACATACAAAGAGCTAATGTGGAAACTGAGAACATTCTGTCCACCACCACCATACTGATATATCAAATGCCCAGACAGGTTTGTAAGCAAGGTGGAATGAGATGGGCTTTCACATACTTCTCCATAATTAAAAGAAAATGTCACAAAACAGTACTTGAGAATTTGGCTTTGTCACATTTTAGCCTTCAAGCCACATTCAAAATCATCTAAATCAACTTTCCTATTTTATTTTTATTTAATGATTAATATACCAAAGCAATACATTAGCAAGTTAAAAGTCAAATTATACATGTTTATAACACAATATAACACAATAGCAATTTTCTGCAAACCTCAACACCACTCAGTTTTTCTCAACTAGAGATAATCTTGCCACCCAGGAGACATTAGGCAATGTCTAGACATTTTCAGTTGTCACAATTTGGGAAATGGAGTTGAAACTGGCATCTAGTGGGTAGGGGCTAGAGATTCTGCAAAGCATCCTAAGGCATTAAGGACAGATTCATAAAATGTAAGTAGTGCTAAGGTTGAGAAATCCTGCCCTCCATGGAGGCAACTGCTTTCCAATTTTTTGCTGTTTTTTGCACTTTAATATGCAAAGCCTACTGCTTTTTGCATCACTAATTAAATATATTTTCTATTGACTCTAAATTATGAAGATAACAATTCAGGTTTTTTTGTATCACTTTATCTACTTATCCCCAACATCCTCCAGAAAAAGTCATATTAAAATCGTTCATTAAGTATTAACCCTTTTTACTGCAATGTAAATTTTAAATAGGTTATCAAACACAAAAAACAATAAAAAAGAAAGGTAGAAGTAAGGAGGGTGGAAGGAATGGAGGAAGGGAATATCATTATATTGTTAGACTTGTAACTACAAATCATATTGAATCTGTTAAAATTAATGAAAATAAAATTTAAAAAAAACACAAAAGACAATACCAATAGCCCAGGGTCTAAGCAAGATGTTATGTCATAAACATTTAAAAAACAATTTATTAAAGTAATTTAAAATGTCAAAAAAATTGTTCATTCAATAAGTACTCAATGTATGCTTACATGCGCATTTATATTTGTACAAATATTCACAACTAAATATTGAGTGTCTATTTAATTTTAATGTTTTTTTCACTTGCTCATATTTCTTTGTACCTGTTACTAATTATTCACACCCCTTCCTACAGTCGCAAAGTAAAGTCTCACACATGGTCAGTCATATATTGACACTATTCAAATTGTGTGATATCTCTTCTGAAAGCTCTCATTGCCTTGATATCTGAACTAACATCTCCTAAGCCAATGACACAGACATTATCTGAGGCCTTACCTCTTACTGGGTCCTTGGAACTCCCTTTGTCTCCCTGTGGATGGTCTGCCTGATTTCTGAATTCTGCACTTTAGTTCTTGGTTCTTGGTTCACTCCAAGAGGAGAATATTCATCTTTTATGGAACATATCTATCCTCCCACAATACCACCTGATTAAAGAGCAATGACAAAACCTTGGTGGCTTTTTCCTCTCAATAGACTATAATCTTGAATCACATTTCTCTAATCTGGACTGCCTATCTCCCACTCTCAATACATTAGAATTATGTGTGTAATAATTAATTCAAGACGCCAGGATTTGAGATTCAGCTGCCAAAAGCTTCTAAAACTCTTCAGGTGATTCCAATGTAAAGTCACGTCTGCAAATCATTGATCTAGTTACTACAAAATTTTCTTTTTTTCTTTTTAAAGATTTATTTATTTATTTGAAAGGCAGATTTACACAGAGGGAGGAGAGGCAGAGAGAGAGAGGTCTTCCATCGGATGGTTCACTCCCCAACTGGCCACAACCACCAGAGCTGCGCAGATCTGAAGCCAGGAGCCAGGAGCTTCTTCCGGGTCTCCTTCGCGGGTCCAGGGGCCCAAGGACTTGGGTCATCTTCCACTGTTTTCCCAGACCATAGCAGAGAGCTGGATCAGAAGTGAAGCAGCCGAGTCTTGAACCGGTGCCCATATGGGAAGCTGGCACTTCAGGCCAGGGTATTAACCCGCTGCGCCATAGTGCAAGCCCCCAAATTTTTTACATCACCACCCTTCACCATTAGATCCAGAAGTAGCTAGTGCTGCCTCTCCCTGCACATCTTTATTATACAGAGACTTGGATATCCCTCAGTTTTTCCATTACCTTCAAATGTCTCAGCAGTCACTGATAACTGGAGAAAAACACATTCAAAATTGAGCATAGAGCTAGCTTAATCTGTCCCCAAAACAAAACTTTTTTATCTTTAAAATTTTTAATATGCAATGTTTGTACAACTTATTGAGAAACAGTACAGTATTTAAGCACAAACATATAATGTAACCTGATCAAACCAGGCAATAAGCCTCTTCATTTCTGTGTATTTTCTTGGTGTTTGAGCCTACCAACATTGCTCTTCCAGTTCTTTATATTGTATATAAGACATTATTGTGACTTACAGTCACTTAATGTGCTTTGAAATACTAGAACTTATTACCTTTATCTTTTATCTTTAAACTTATCACATTCTACCTGTGTTTTTGTATCCATTATCCAGTCTTCCATTTCCTCCTTCCTCCATATTTCCTAGCCTCTTGTAATCACTATTTTAAGTTTATATAGTCTTTTTAAAAAATCCACATATGAGAAAGAACATGCAATATTATCTTTCTATGTCTGCCTTATTTCAAATTTTTGAAAAGCTTTATGTCTATTTAATTTTCTTGGAATGGAACTACATGTAAATTAGGAGAAGATTTTTCTTACTTTTGTTTAGAAACTCACCAAGAGTTATTAACCATTTTGTAAAATCATATTCATTCAGCAATTCCTCAAATAGTATCGGAGCTACCAATACAACAGATATCAATCAGTATTTACAGTAGCTGCATTAAGGGTGGCTCTACAGATTACTGTAATAATCCTTTTTAAAGATTTATTGATTTAGCCGGCACCATGGCTCAATAGGTTAATCCTCCACCTTGCAGCGCCAGCACACCGGGTTCTAGTCCCAGTCAGGGTGCCGGATTCTGTCCCAGTTGCCCCTCTTTCAGGCCAGCTCTCTGCTGTGGCCCGGGAGTGCAGTGGAGGATGGCTCAAGTGCTTGGGCCCTGCACCCGCATGGGAGACCAGGAAAAGCACCTGGCTCCTGGCTTCGGATCAGCACAATGTGCTGGCCGCAGCGGCCATTGGAGGGTGAACCAATGGCAAAAGGAAGACCTTTCTCTCAGTCTCTCGCTCTCACTGTCCACTCTTCCTGTCAAAAATAAAAAAAAAAAAAATTAAATTAAAAACAAAAAAATAAAAGATTTATTGATTTTTTTTCAAATTCAGAATTACAGAGAAAGAGAAAGAGAGAGATCTTCCAGTCTCTGATTCACTCCCCAAATGGCTGCAACAGCCGGGGCTGGACCACCCCAAACTCAGGAGCCAGGATCCCCCTTTTGGTCTCTCCTGTAGGCGAAGGGGCCAAAGGACGTGGGCCACCTCCTGCTGCTTTCCCAGGTGCATCAGTAGAGAGCTGGATCAGAAGCAGAGCAGCCAGGTCTTGAAATGGTGCCATACGGTATGCCAGCTTTGCAGATGGCAGCTTCACCTGCTATGCCACAACATCAGCTCCTAGTCGTCTTTCTTAAGTATGTTTTCTAACGAGGTCTTTCCCAACCACTTCTTAATGTAGGCTAGACTGCTTTGGAAACAAACTGAAATTCAAATATTTGAATGCAGGAGGACTATTGATAATACTCTCAGAGACAACTGTGGAGCAGAGGAATCAGGATTGGGCAGAAGTAGTTGCTGAACTGTACTTGATGTCACAACAGAGGACTCTGCCTACTCTACTCAGAACTCCTGAGTAATCCATCCCACCTTGAGGAGCAGGCTAGTTCTCTAAATTCACATTGTAGATTATCTCCTGTGCTACATTTTGAGTTAAATTCTGTGATGGTATAATCTATGTATCAAATTTTATCTTTCTGCACATGGAGTTCCAATTGTTCTAGCAATATTTGATTAAAAAATTCAATTATTTTGCCAGTAAATTCCGTTTGCACATTTTACAAAGTCATTATATGCATATGTGTATATGGCCTATACCATTCCATTAATTTATTTTTTTCTATTTTTATAGTAACACCATATAGTCTTGATTACCTTATAATAAGTCTTGGAATTAGACCATTGATTTTGTTCTTTTTCAAAACTATTTTTTCTATTTAGCTGTTTGTAAAAGTCATACAAGTTTTAGAATAAAATTGTCAATTTCCAAATACATCTACTGGGAATTTGACTGGTATGACACTGATTCTGTAAATCAATTTGGAGAGCACTGATATCTTAATAAGTTTTTGATCTTTCATACCCATGCACATAATATATATTTATTTAGTATTCCTTAACCTTTCTTCTCACTGTTCTGTAGTTTTCAATGTATAGGATTCCTATAATTTTAACAGACTTATTCCACTGTCTTTCGCATATGCTGTCTCTGTTTGTTGTTAGCATATAAAAATAAAATTAATGTTGTTTGGATGCTACATAATTAATGTTACACTTTTCCTGAAGCACTGACAAACATACATGATAGTGTTTTTTTTAAAGTCCATGCGCCTTCCTGCACAGTTTCAAGTCTTCTGCAAATAAAGACCACTTCCCTGTTTCCTGTTCTAATTAGATCCTTTTTATCTTTGCAGTGCCTATCTCCTAGCGATCCTCCAGTACGTGGAACAGAAGTCACAAGAATGAACACCCTTCATATGTTCCTCCTTGCATTTCATCTCACCTTATTAAATATGATGTTAGCTGTATTTTTGAAAGATGTTCTTTATTCAGTTTCATGAAGAAGATGCATTTAATCCAGTCTTCTCACTGATTTAATCAGAAATGGCTCTTAGAGGGGCAAAGGTTTAACATAACAATTAAGCCTCCATTTTAATTGCCCATATTCCATAACGCCTGGGTTTGAGTTCAGCCTCACTCTCTATTTTATCTACCTGCTTCTGCAGAGTTTGGGATGATGACTTAATTACTTGGGTCACTGCCACCCACATGGATTCCTGGCCTGACTTCCAGGCTCCTGGCTTCAGCCTAGCCCAGACTGAGTTATTGCAGGCATTCTGAAAATTAATCAGCAGGTGAGCGAACTCTCTTTCACTCTCCCGCTCTCTCTCCCTCCTTCCCTTTCAATAAACTTAAAAATTCAACAAAAAGAAATGAATCTTGGTTTTTGTCAAATACTTTATGTATTAATAATGATTACTGGCTGGCACCGCAGCTCACTAGGCTAATCCTCCACCTGCGGCGCCGGTACTCCAGGTTCCAGTCCCAGTTGGGTCGCTGGTTCTGTCCTGGTTGCTCCTCTTCCAGTCCAGCTCTCTGCTGTGGCCCAGGAGGGCAGTGGAGGATGGCCCAAGTGCTTGGGCCCTTCCCCCGCATGCAGTCCAGGAGGAAGCACCTGGCTCCTGGCTTCAGATCTGCGCAGCGCGCCAGCTGCAGCAGCCATTTAGGGGGTGAACCAACGGAAGGAAGACCTTTCTCTCTCTGTCTATCTCTCTCAATATCTAACTCAGCCTGTAAAATAAATAAATAAATAAATAAAATAAAAAAATAATGATTACTATTTAGACTTTTAGAATTAGGAAATTTTAATTCTTTTATTTCCACAATATGGCTCATGTTTTATTACTTGACTCTAATTCTGGTTATCTTTTGTAAAACGTTCAAATTTTCAGTTTTTTGACATTTAATAGTATTATAGAAAGATTGTGTGGCTAATCTTATTGAAGATAATTGCATGTAGCCTTGCATTAGTACAAGAATTACTGTAAGACAAACTGTAAGTCCTTGAAATCAGGTTTGAGATCTGGGAATTCTAGGTAGCATCAATCTACAACAAGTTTCACAGCATTTCTGTGATAGAATGTATTTTCTAATGGCAGAATTGCTGTGCAATTTTGATTTTTCAGTAATACTAACCTAAATCATGAGATAATATCCTCTGCATACACATGCATTTTAAGGCAAGACAATAATGAACAAATAATACGTGTGACATCTAACTTCCTAGGTAATTTTTTCAAAATGAGAAATCTACCTCTATATCTTTGAGGAGCTTGAGGACTAGTTATGTCACCAAAATTAATTAACGATGGCACTAAATATAGTGCTGTATTTTTGCATACAAGAGTTAAGTAAAGGCCGGCGCCGTGGCTCAACAGGCTAACCCTCCGCCTTGCGGCGCCACACACCGGGTTCTAGTCCCAGTCGGGGCACCGGATTCTATCCCGGTTGCCCCTCTTCCAGGCCAGCTCTCTGCTGTGGCCAGGGAGTGCAGTGGAGGATGTCCCAAGTACTTGGGCCCTGCACCCCATGGGGAGACCAGGAAAAGCACCTGGCTCCTGGCTCCTGCCATCGGATCAGCGCGGTGTGCTGGCCGCAGCGCGCCAGCAGCGGCGGCCATTGGAGGGTGAACCAACGGCAAAGGAAGACCTTTCTGTCTGTCTCTCTCTCTCACTGTCCACTCTGCCTGTCAAAAAAATAAAAAATAAAATAAAATAAAAAAAGAGTTAAGTAAAAGGTAAGTTTTCAAGGCTCAAATTAATTTCACTAACTTCTGACCAACACTCCAAACCAGAAACTTAGAAATATTTTTTCTCATTCACTCATCAACTTACATAGTTTCAAATTCCCAAGTAATTCCAACATCTGTCATTTTACATCCATCTCATTTTTGATACCTTCAGAAGCTTTATTGCCTTTAATCCAAGTGATTGCAACAGCATCTCAAAAGTTGTATGTGTGTGTTGGGGCTGGCGCTGTGGTGTAGCGGGTAAAGCCTCCGCCTGCAGTGCCGGCATCCCATATAGGTGCTAGTTTGAGTGCTGGCTGTTCCACTTCTGATCCAGCTCTCTGCTATGGCCTGGGAAAGCAGTGGAAGATGGCCCAAGCCCTTGGGCCCCTGCACCCACGTAGGAGATCTGGAAGAAGCTCCTGGCTTCGGCATAGCTCCAGCCACTGCAGCCATCTGGAGAGTGAACCAGCAGATAGAAGATCTCTCTCTCTCTCTCTCTCTCTGCCTCTCCTTCTCTCTCTGTGTAACTCTGACTTTCAAATAAAAAAATAAATCTTAAAAAAAAAAAAGCTGTATGTTCTCCCAAATAATCTAGGTTGTTTATGGCTATAGTTTCTCATACCAAACCTTTTTATCTAGTGCTTCAAGGACCCTTACTGTTGCAATCTCTGGTCTGCCCCAGATCCCAGGAAGAACTGGCAATTCTATCACCTAGATTTCTGTACCACAATATGTCTTTTATTATAATGCTCATCACATTTTTTTAATTTAGTGTGCCTGTCTCTTCTGAAGGAAAACCTTGAGGATTATCACTTTTTTTCTGAATTCAAAAGATTTGGTCAATGCCTGGCACATAACAGGCAATCAGTGTTTGATGAACTGAATTCAATTCCAGACTGTTACTAGTATCTTAAATGTCTCAGTTCACTCTGCCCACTGGGAGTGGAGAACATGACTGGAACTGAAAATGTTGTGCTCTTGTCACTCACTTCCACTTCCATCCCCAGCCAGAAGATGGGAGTGCAAAGCTCTGTGAAATTAGAAAAATCATAGTCCAGAGATTTTAGGTATATGAACAATTTGATTATTTTTATTCCAACAACCTTACCAGGCTGCTTTATAACAAGGCAGCTATTCATTCAAATTAAAGGAACAACAAAAAGTGAATTATTTCAGGATCAAAAACTGAAAGATATGCTTTGTCAGTTTTCTTGGAAGATATCCTCCAATTTCTCATTTATAGAAAAACATTAAGAATTTTGGTATAGATGCCAAAATGTCTGCCATGGTTGCACATCTATTTAAATTACTTTGTTTCAGTTTACAAATGCTGGTGCTAAAAAGTCTTTGGTAATATATAACTGAGGATTCTTTAGGGGAAAAAATGCTTGTTTTAACCAACTGATAAACTCCAAATAAAAACTGAATCATTATCAGTTTTTTTAAAAAACACAAAAATATCATTAAAATAATAAAATCTGAAAAATTATTCCAAAAAGCCTGAAAATTTTATTTATGTCTTAAATCCAACTTGAAAGCAGGTTTGCTTCACATAATACTATATCATATGATTTTAATTTCTTCCCTAGTTTTCATGATTCCACGAATGTCTGAACACAATTTGATTTCTTGCTTTTAACATTAATCATGATTATATAATGGAACTTTCATTTATACTATAAAGTTGTAGTAAATATCCTTTCCCCCTTTAACTTTTAAAGCAAATTTCGCCATTAGTAATTATATCAAAGGATATAACCTTTGCATGGTTATTGTCGTATTTTTCCAATTTTCTTGAGCTATAGTGGTGTCAATATATTCTGAATCTCAAGAATATAGGCATATCAGGTTCACTAGGCTGTTGCCCCATTGTGATCTGCTAAATAGCTCAAGGACTCCCAATGTTCTTGAACAGTTCCCAAGATTGCATCTACCTGGTGGTAAAGTGGCAGGAGAAAGGAGTCTAAGAGACCTTCAACTGTGACTGTGGACTGTCACCTCCCTTAACTTTTGTTGCTGATACCACCACAGGGACACTTTTATTATTAAGATTCTCCTAGGGTGCACACAAGAAAAGAAGAGCTCTGCAAGGAATCAGTTCTTCAAGGAATCAGTTCACCTATGAAGTTTTATTTTTTAAGATTTATTTCTTTATTTGAAAGAGTTACAGAGAGAGAGAAGGAGAGTCAGAGAAAGAGAGAGGTCTTCCATCTGCTGGTTCACTCCCTAAATGGCTGCAAAGGCAGGATCTGGGCCGATCTGAAGCCAGGAGCCAGGAGCTTCCTCCAGGTCTCCCACGTAGGTGCACAGGGCCCAAGGACTTGGACCATCCTCCACTGCTTTCCCAGGCCACAGCAGAGAGCTGGATCATAACTGAAGCACCTGGAACTCAAACCAGTGCCCACGTGGGATACTGACACAGCAGACAGCAGCCTCACCCACCATGCCACCATGCTGGTCCCCCAGAACTGGTTTTTATTATGTCAGATCTGGTACTAAGGTTTCAAGTTAAAGATCTTTATTTCCTCTCCCTCTCCCAAGCAGGAGGAATGATGTCTTTCTCCAGGCTATAATACTTGGAACTGGAAGAGCAGAGACATGGCTATCTCTTCCATCCCTTCTCTCTTCAATGCATCCTTTTATTTGCTATACTAAAACCAGGTACTTTATTCTCTCTCCTGGTTTCCATAGCTCTTGTGAAAGTGACCTAGTATACAAATATCTGTTCAAATTGATGTCTATGTGGGGAGATGACAGCCGGAGCATCTTATATAGCTGCCATCTGGTTCTGCCTCCAGATTTTTTAGAAAATAACATTTAAGTGGGCTCAAATCAAGTATCACCAGATTCCAAGCTAAAATGTGACCTAAGTAGAGAGAACTTTAGAAAGTTCAAATATTTATATTAGGATGTTCACTAAAAAACTGCTTAAGCTCACATTTTTTGTGTAGCACGCTAGATAAAAATTAGATTATGTTTGTCTTTTTACTATGGGACCATATAAAAGCAAGCACTTCCTATCCTCATATGAAATCCAACTCTAAAATAGCTTTATTTCCATAAAACATCATTATGGAGTGCCCAACAATTACAGTTGACCTATGTTGAGACACCCTCTGTGAATAACTGGCACAAGCAATGTTTTTAAATTTATAACGTCACATCTGCTTCTGCTAAAATTTGTTGCTTTGGAGCTGATGTTGTGGTTTAGTGGGTTAAGCCACTACCTGCAGGGCTAGTGTCCCATATAGGCACCAGTTCAAGACCTGGCTGATCCACTTCCAACCTAGCTCCCTGCTAATGAGCCTGGGTAAGTAGCAGAGGACGACTCAAGTCCCAGGGCTGCTGCACCGACGTGGGAGACCCAGAAGAAGCTCCAAGCTCCTAGTTTCAGCCTGGCTCAGCCCTGGTCATTATGGTCAGTTGGGGAGTGAACCAGCAGATGGAAACTCTCTGTGTCTCTCCTTCTCTCTCTGTAACTCTGCCTTTCAAATAAAACAAATCTTAAAAAAAATTAAAAATAAAATGTGTTGCTTTACCATGATTATATAGGTCATGTTTCAGAAAACAATGCTGTTTCCCCTGCCCTTTAGACATGATAGAAGATATAAAACACACAGAAATTCCAGAAAGAGAAAATTCTATAAAAAAGCTGATAACCACAACCATGAAATGATACATATTTTACCAAAAAACATGAATGTAAATGTGGCAATTCATGCTATAAAAGAAATCATGGCCGGCACCATGGCTCAAAAGGCTAATCCTCTGCCTTGTGGCACCGGCACACCGGGTTCTAGTCCCAGTCGAGGCGCCGGATTCTGTCCCGGTTGCTCCTCTTCCAGGCCAGCTCTCTGCTGTGGCCCAGGAGTGCAGTGGAGGATGGCCCAAGTGCTTGGGCCCTGCACCCGCATGGGAGACCAGGATAAACACCTGGCTCCTAGCATGGGATCAGTGTGGTGCGCCGTCCTCAGCGTGCTAGCCACGGCAGCCTTTGGAGGGTTAACCAACAGCAAAAAGGAAGACCTTTCTCTCTGTCTTTCTCACTGTCCACTCTGCTTGTCCAAAAAAAAGAAAGAAAGAAAGAAAGAAGGAAAGAAAGAAGGAAGGAAGGAAGGAAGGAAGGAAAGAAGGAAGGAAGGAAGGAAGGAAGGAAGGAAGGAAGGAAGGAAGGAAGGAAGGAAGGAAGGAAGGAAGGAAGGAAGGAAGGAAGGAAGGAAGGAAAGAAAGAAAGAAAGAAAGAAAGAAAGAAAGAAAGAAAGAAAGAAAGAAAGAAAGAAAGAAAGAAAGAAATCATCCCACCAACACTCAGTAGGTAATTTCCTTTGAATAACTGTAATTGAAAAAACAGATGAACCTAATATAAAACTGTGCCACTTACATTAATAGGGAATTCATGAAGAAACACATTGCACAAGATCAAGGGTAGAGAAAAGGGCTATCTAAAAGGCTAAATACTGCCTGAAGAAACATAGGATGAGAGTAAATGAAGGAAAACAGGCCCTCAGAATGCCCTCTGAAGATGTGAAGGAGATGACACCACTTTTCTCCCAGATTTCAGTCATCTATTTTCTTGCCCAAAGCACATTTTTCCAAATCACATTTTCCACTATTCAAGGTAGGAGAATTACATACCTATTACACTCCATTTTGGGAAAACAGTTACAATATAAATAGGAGTAATGCTGAGGAGCAGTTTACTGTCTAGACTACAAAGAAGCATAAGAGATGGCTGTCCACATTCAACTTGGCCTTTATAATCACACTACAGATGCACCTTTAAGAGTAAGTGAGACACCCCGGGTTCTACTCCCGGTTGGAGCGCCGGATTCTGTCCAGGCTGCTCCTATTCCAGTCCTGCTCTCTGTTGTGGCCCGGGAGTGGAGTGGAGGATGGCCCAGGTCCTTGGGCCCTGCACCCGCATGGGAGACTAGGAGGAAACACCTGGCTCCTGGCTTTGGATAGGCGCAGTGCACCAGCCGCAACACGCCAGCTGTGGCGGCCACTTGGGGGGTGAACCAACGGAAAAAAGAAGACCTTTCTCTCTGTCTCTCTCTCTCACTAACTCTGACAGTCAAGAAATAAATAAATAAAGAATAAGTGAGAAACTGTAAGATTTGCAGAGTGATTTGGTACTAAGATAAAGAAAGAAGAAATAGTACTCATAAATGCCCATTGGCTTTCTCAATCTATGTTCAATAAACAATTTTTGGAATAAGAGGGGCTAAATCACAAGCCTTATAAAGATAGGTCTGCAGATTAATTTTTCCTAAGAATTTTTTCTTTCATGAATTTCTATATATAACAATCTAGACTGTATTTTC
This sequence comes from Sylvilagus floridanus, assembly GCA_949820135.1. NCBI lineage: Eukaryota > Metazoa > Chordata > Mammalia > Lagomorpha > Leporidae > Sylvilagus > Sylvilagus floridanus. The sequence goes on from OX463243.1 coordinate 58,360,967, forward strand.
AAAAATTATTCACCTTAACACTATAAGGAATAAACTAAAGACCCAGCTAGGATGCATTATTCCCCCCCACACACGATGTCTAGGCAGCCCTCACAACTGGCTCACCAAGAGCTACTGAGGAGAAAGAAGCGGTAAGAAGTCCCTAGGCTTCCAAACTACACCCAGTCCCTTCCTTATATCCCCATTTCTAATTTCATTTGGTATAATTTCAGTGTCCAGACTTCCACATTCAGGAAAATAAACCTAGAAAGTCTTCTTTACAATATAAGCAGTGTCTTTTGAATTCTTTCTCACATTTCAGAAAAAAATAACCATTTCCCTGAAATGATGTTAAAACCTGAAAAATAGGTTGTCAGAAACTCAGAAAGACAATAACATATTTGTCCATCCAATCTCTATACCCACTTAGATTCTGCTGTTAATTATTAGACAATTTAACTGTTTTTAAAGTTCCCTCATCTATAAAATGAATATAATACATAGTAATATATAACAGTACTTCTTTCATAGAAAATGGTAAAAGCAGCACAGAGAGAAATATATGATTAATACAACTGACGCATAGATGGAAAGGAGCAGAGTTAATTCATTATGGAGGAACATAGGGTTATAGAAGTCATTATGCTAATAAACTAATGTGAGCTACAGTGGGTAAGTGTTCCATAACCCTGCTAAAGGGCTTGAAATTTGCTGCTTCCATAGAAAAACCTGAAAATATCTTCAATGAGCAGGGTAATATCAACAAATCTAAGCTTATTTGATGACCTTCACAAAAGCATACAGTTTAACCAGAACAATCATTGAAATAAGTCATGTAGCTGTGCTGCAGTAAATCAAACCATGCAAAAAAATCAGTTCCATATATAGTATAGATCTAAATGTAAAAAGAAGATAAAGCTGTTAAAAATATAGAATTCCTTTATCACCCTGGGGTAGGTAAATACAAGTAATTAGGAAACATTGAGGAAGCACTAAATATAATGGAAAATTTTGAAAAAAGCAGGCTTTTAAATTCATTCTCATTCATCAAAGATAATATTGAACATAAAAAAGCAAAGCCACAAAGAAGGAATCCCCAATACTTAATTTTGGCAAAGAATATATACCCAGAAAAAATAAAAAACCCTACAAACCAATGAAATGTAGACAACTCAATAGAAAGCAATGATTCAACCCCATGACACAAAAGCCACAGATATAAAATTAAAATGTACATATATGTTCACCAATACACATTTCCAAGAGTGTTTATAATACAGCTACTTGTAAAAATTCTAACTAGAACTAACCAAATATCACTTTCAAAAGGAGAGATTCTCACATAAATTCACAATGGGATTCTTTACAGCAATGAGAAGTAAGAGCTACACATACACAAAGTATGTGGAAATTTCACAAATGTCACATGGAGTAGGAGAAGAAGGCTGACACACAGAGTTCATTCTTCTTGATTTCAATTCTATAAAGTATAAACAGGGAAAACTAATGTGAGTAGGTATGGCATTGAAAGTCAACATAGTTTTTATTCTTGATCACATAGATATAATATTTGAAAGGAGGACTGGTGAGACTTCTACAACGCTGACAATAGTTTATCACATGATCTGATGCTGCTTACATTTTGTGGTCACTTTTAAATTCATAAAGTTGCATTTATCATTTGTGCATTTGTCTATATGCATACTTAAGTAAAAATTACCCACTTACAATGCAGAGACACTTTCACGTTCAGCATGACTCACTAAATACTCTGAAAAGTCTGTCAATGCAAACACTAGATAAACAACAATATGCCTTCTTGTAATGAATAGCCATGCACTGAAGAAAATGCAGGAGACTTGCATGGGACAGACAAAGGCAAGAGAGTTGAAGGGTGACATATGCTACCTGGACCCTAAAGCCAGTGCTATTCTGAGGACACAAAACTCCTAGAAATCTAGTTTGAGGAATTAAGTACCTCCCTGGGCTGCCAGTGTATAGGACTTGACTAAGTGCCTCTCCTCCCCCTTCTTTCTCCACTTGATAGAACTTTGATATAGTAAAGTAGTTAAAACCAAATTGACAAAATATAAATAACTCTTAGAAGAAATGAATCACTTAAGTTGATTACATCTGCATTCTATTTCCCTGAAATGCACTCCCCAATTTGTAATGGTTTGGCTTACTAATTTTTCAAAAGCTTATATGTATTCAATAGAAACCATATTTTGAGTTTTGAATTTTGATGTTTTCCCAGGCTAGTAGTACAGTAGTCTCATGGTGCTGAGCAGCAACAGAAAGCTGAGTTCCTAGTCAGCCATACAACCACAAGGGAACTACTGATATTGTACAGTGTACTGGACAATCTATTATGCTGGGTAGATTATGTGTATTAAATCAATTTTCAAATTACAATGTTTTCACTTTTAATTACTTATTGATTTATATCAGAAGGAGGGAGGAAGGGAGAGAGGGAGGGAAAAAGGGAGGGCAAGGGAGTGCACTGCCATCTGGTTCACTCCCCACAAATGCCCACAGTGGTCAGGACTGGTCCAGGCTGGAGTCCAAGCTAGGAACTCAATCCATCTCCTGCACTGGTGGAAGGAACCAATTACTTGAGCCATCACCACTGCCTCCCAGAATCTGCATTAGCAGGAATCTGGAGTCAAGAGCCTGTGACATGTATTGAGGCCAGGAACTCTGATGTAGGATATCTCAAGTAGCATTGTAATGTCCAACCCTCAACTTAGAATATTTTCAACTTACAATGGGTTTATTAGTATGCAACTCTGCCCCTGCCCTATGTTGAGGAGCATCTGTATACAAATGATTACCTTTCTTTTCTCATTTTCTGTCAAAAAACAGGCTTGCCCTCAGCAATCCTGTGTTTCATGGTCAACACAGCCCCACCCCCATATAGACACTCTTTATTTCTTCTAACTTCATTCAAGGAAGCTGGTGACTTTGAATTTCTTTCTAAAAGAAAACAATATTATGAAAGTGTTCTGTACTGAAACTCAGGAAGAAAAACAAGCACCTGGTACCGGATCCTAACATTTCCACCGATGCTGTGATGACCTGGAGCACATTTCCTGACCTGTTTAGACCTTAGTGACTGAATTTGTCAAACACAGTGACTGAACACTGTTTTTTTTTCTACACATTATTGTGAGAAGAAAGATCATCAACTTTGGAGTCAGGAAGGCTGAGAATCTGTCTCTGCTTTGCACCAGGTAAATAAATTGATGAAAGGAAACACCAAATCCCTGGGCAGTCCCTTGAGAGATGAAACGATTCTAAGAACTTTGAAGTGGAAATGTCAACAGGATATACTGTTAACTAATAAAGAGTAGAGTAATATGAACAGTATTTTATTTATAAAAAGTATTTACAACTTACAATCAACATAAGTCAAGTTTTTTTTCTGTGGAGTAGAGAGAAGGTAGTATAATTTTTTGATATTATCTGAGTAATTAACATAATGCTGCATAACTTTTATAAATTTAGTTAACATTTTTGCACACATCTGTAACTAAATGACTTAGTTCCCTTTTCAGTGGTAAACAGTCTATGAAGCTAAAATTAAAATACTTGATATTAGTGGATCATCTGACATGTCATAAGAAATTTTTGGAAATCAAATTCTGTAGGAGTCCTATTTATTCAGGGTTGTGTGGAATTTAGGTGTGCAATCATGCTCAATCAGGAAGAGCTTAGGTGTACACAGAGGACATGGACAAACAATCTATCCTTGTAGCTCTTGGGGAAAAGACATCTGAGACAGGACTTGTGATGAATAGAATAAAGACAGAGCAAGACAAAGGATATTATTACAGTTGCTATGAGTACAGAAGCATCATCCATTCAAGTGTCCTGGGTAGAAGGATACAGAAGCTGCTGTAATAGATTGTACATTACTAATCTAGGTTTTGAGATACTGTTAGTGATAGAGAAATAGCATCAAAGAGCATACTACAGAATTTCAGTCTAATTTTCAACTTCAGTTTTTGGTAAAAAATGTATAACATGGGGTGGTGGTGTGGCATAGTGAGTAAAGCTGCCACCTATAACGTCAGCATCCTGTATGAACACTGATTCGAGTCCTGATTGCTCTACTTCTGATCCAGCACCCTGATAATGGCCTAGAAAAGCAGCAGAGGATGGTCCAAGTGTTTGGTCCCCTGGACCTACATGGGATATCTTATCTTATCTTAAGATTATGGTTCTCTCTGAGTGGTCAAAAAGAACCATAATCTTAAGATAAGAAAATGTCTTCATTTATGACATTCATAAATGTCAAAACAAAGTAGGCAAGAGAAATGCCTCAGAAAATTAGAATATAGCTGAAAACTTGAGACACAAGGTCATCAAGAAAATGGGTAAATTCTCTCACAGATTACTGTGAATGAAAATTCCAGTGTTGTACTGTTTTCAAAATGTAAGAACAAAAATTTAACATACAATTGAAGGGCAATTTGTTAAAGCTACATATCAAAATTAACATCTAGAATTGATTAGTCAGAATTCAGCCTTACAAATTCTCAGCTATAGCAAGGTACAACAAGAATGCCATGATTGGATTTGCATGAGGAGGTGATGATGCATTTACTGAACCTTAAAAAGAGTACCATGAGCCAAGCAAAGGCCAGTGGGAAGGTGACAGTAGTGACTGCCAGGACTTATGCAAAACCTACTGCTTCTGTTTCAAAGCCTCCTTTGAGTTTAAATTGGTGCTATTGGGTGGGCAGTCAGCCTAACCATAGAATGAAGGAATGTCCAAATTTGATACCTGCCTCTAGCTCCTGACTCCAGCTTCCTGCTAATGCAGATCCGGGGATGCAGCAGATAATAGCTCAAATAATTGGGAATCTGCATCCTGGATCCTGGTTTTGACCTCAGACTAGCCCCAGTCTTATGCATACTTGAGGAATGAACCCAGCATATGGAAGCTCTCTCATTTTCTATTTCTCTAACTCTTGCTCTCATTCTCTTGATCAATTAAATGAATTTTTGTAAGTAGCTGGTGCTATGTTACTGAGCTCTAACAAATGATGTGTGGGCAGAAACAATGTATTCTGCTTTTAAGGTTTACTTGGAACCCCAGCTCACCATCCATTTTCTATTTACAGTGACCTCAGAGACCATAAATTGAAGGCATCATAAGATGAAAGGTAGCTCTCTGACTTGGAGGCACAGCTTCCAAAGAGAGCCACCTTAACTGTACTGACTGTCATGTCACCAAGATTAAACATTTATTCTCAGGCCATTGAGATTTTGAGATTTACTTGAAATATTACATGATAATCTCCAGCAGTGCTTCTCAAATTTTGGTGGGTGTAAAGATACTCTGGAAATCTGTTGAAATATGGGTTTCCATGTGACTTTAGGCAGAGATTCAGATTCTGGACATCTGAGGATGGTAAAACTAAGATTCTGTATTTCCAACAAGCTCCAAGACATTGATGATGCTGCCAGTCTACAGAACATGCTGGCATAAATATACTGAACAAAATCTAGAAAATTGAAAAAAAAAAGTTTGCATAAAAAATGTAAGATCTTACTGCTAGAAGGGGACTTATGCTTACATATACGAATTTGTATATACAAAACGCATGAAGTTTGTATACCTTAAATTAAAGGTTTCTACATAAAAAAAGTATTGTAGACAAAATCAAAATGATGCAAATGGAAATGTAAAGGATATCTGGATGGATTCAGAAACAGAAAAGAAAATCCTAAGGTGTATCTTCATCTCTGCTCTTCGTTGGATGTGTACTCTTCTTTCTATGCTTTGGTATCTCTTGAATCTTATGCCACATATACAAATATATTACATAGATATAATTTATGCATAAACATTTAAACATTTAGTTTATTTAGAAATAAAATATCTGTTTTATAGTTAGGTTTGCAAAAGCCACTTCATAAAAATCTCTTTCAATAGCACTATGGCTACACTAAAATACACCCAAAATCGATCTAATCATTCTTAAGGATTATTCTTACTTCAGGAAAATTCATATTTAAATTTTTTCTATCTTTGATAGGACTATTTAATTATATTTTGATCATGATATTTAAACCAGTTTAAGCATTTCTAACGTCATCTTATTACTGTAAACTTGGAAGCCTATATTACAAACATTCTGAATTATTTCTTACACTGTTGGATTAAGGTAAGGGATGTAGTGACACTTACATTGCCCCTACTCTTGTGAAGTACAAGCTCCCTGTTGGTTCTAACTTCCTGTCTCACCAACACTTCTTTGGTCAGCACTTCTCTCTGGATGGCATGCCTTCAAATGTGTCTCCCATGTGGCTGCATTGGTGGGATCTTCAGAAAACCTTTTGAAGTGATAAAGCTTTGGAGAAGCTACACTGACAGGAAGAATAAATCTTCATTTTCCTGATTCTTTGAAGCGTTAATAAACTTAGTCCTTGGCAAGACCTCTAATTTATGTTGTCTGTTTTGACAGTCCCTACCCTTTTCACTATCTCCCTGTTTAAACTGTTTAAATATTTAAATGGTTTGAGTCTGCTTTACTTATAGTTTTATGCAATAAGTGAGGTAAGTGAGGTAACGCATATGAAGTGCTTAGAATAAAGTCCAGGACACAGAAAGCATTTGGTTGATACAAGATATCTTTATTTGAAACTACACAGTTCATCAAGCAGGGCCTGTACTAGCCAAAGTTTAAATCAGTCAAAGATTATCCCTACTTTTTTTTCTGCAAATACCCCCAGGTAGCATAATATTGATTTCCCTATCTCTTTCCATAAAATCAGAAAGGCATCAATATTTTGAAAAAAAAATTACCAGTAAAAGAGCTGGGAATCTGGGCAAGTAGCCTGGAAAACAAGAGTCCACATGGAATTCCTATTTCTAGCTTTTCATGTAATTTCTTAATGATATGAAACGTCAACTTAATCAATTATAACTATAATGTCCTCTCTATCTTTCTGTGAAGCTCACAAATCAGTCAACTCAAGAATCCAGAACTCTGCTTCCCATCATCTGAGTAATTTTAGTTAAATGATTGTCACTTATCCCTTGTGAAAAAGCAATCCACTTACAGGAAAACACGATTCACACATCTGACAAAACCTGGAATCTAAAATATATAAGCATGTTCTAAAAATACTTTAGAAAAACCAAAACAATTTAAAAAATGGCAATATTATTGAAAAGGCACATCATAAAAGTGTGAATAAGCACAGTCTAGAAACTGCCAGCAATGTTTGCTGAAGTCGAGCATACATATATCTTATGAGGTAGCAATTCAACTACCTAGACAATGACCCAATATACATTCACATGTAAATCTACAAAAAAACATTCCAAATAAAAAAAAATATAGCTACTTTTCAATAAAATGGAACAAATTAGAACTCAAATGTTTACCAACAATAAAAAGTTATTGTTTATACTTAAATTGCATACTACATAGCACTGAACAGAATGTATAATCTCTATATTCAATAATATGAATGAATTGTTAAAGAACACTATGTTGACTAAATAAACGAAATGGTACAGCATGGTTCCATTTATATAAAGTTGATAAGACAGGCAAAACACATCTATGGAAATTATATTTTAAATAGTAAATATTTTGGAGAGATTATTGCCTAAAAAAGGAAAAGAGCAAGGTCTCTTCAGTGATATGTAATATCATAATATCTTGATTTTCACAGTATATGAGTGTGTGAATTTGCTAAATCTACCAAACTGTACACCTCTGATTTATACACGTTATGGTGTGCTGTCACTTCAGTTGTAGGAATGGTCTTTATGCATAGTGATCAACCCCCAAAAAGAAACAAAATGAATTCTCGGACTATTAAAATTCTCAAATATATTAATTAATAGCAAAAATGCAAATAGCAATTTAGAGTGTCAGGCATTGTTCTAATTAATCCTCAAGCTGTGATGGCTCAACTAATTGTTTACCAGCTAACCACAAGGGAGACATAAACTGAATTTCCAATTTCTAGTTTTTCACCCTGACCAGTCCTGGGACATTACCAGGGATTTGAATAGTGAACCTGTGGACAGGAACACTCACTCTCTTTCTCTACCTCCATCTCAAATAAATTAAAAGGGGCTTTTCAATTGGAAATAGTTTTAAATTTTAGAATAGTCATTTAAACTTCAGAGACTGAGCTAAGTGTTTTGTATGAATGATTTCATTTAATCCTAAAAATAGCCCAATAAGGTGAGTTTTATTCCCATCCCAATTTAATAAATGAACCTATTAAGAACTAAATGGTAAATAACTCTCCCATGATCACAAAGCCTGTATGTGGGCAAAAATACAATGTGAAAACAAAAACATTTTTATTTCCCAGTACTCTGCTCTCTCTCCTTGACTAAGAATCAGAAATTAAAAGTGTTTATCCTACACAATACTTATTTGTAGCTGATGGACATCAAGTATTATGAGACTTACGAAGATCTCCCCTTGCCCACATTAGTCACAAAGCTTGCCTACCCCAGAGATTTCATTGTAGAACTCCATGCTAGTTGCTTCTTTATTTGCCTTACTTCCTCAATTTCTCATTTCTTCCTTCCTTTATTATGCATCCACTTGTTTTATCTTGCTATGTGATATGCCCAGATAAGAGAATCCCCAAGAAGCCATCAGCCATCAATGACCCAATCACACCGAAATGCAAAAGCAAGATTTATTGAAAAGTACAAGCTGTGACAGGGACCTCATCCAACCAACCGGCACAGCGGAGGAAGGAGGAAAGGCCCAGGCCTTTGTTTGGGAGCACTTTTAAAGGAAAAAAAACACAGGGTTACATCAGCGGGGGTTTACAGTACCGGGCCTTTGACGATTGGACGGGGCTGAACCCGGTTGCTCCTAGTCAAACAGGGAGGGGGGTCTCCTCTTGGCTTGGGTTCAGGGAGTTACCTCATTTGGTAATCTCTACCGAGCTGCCCTTGGTCTGCTGAGCTGTACTTGGTGGGCTTGGATATCTCCAAAATGCCCAAATGCCTGCTTTTACAAGGACTCGGGTCTGCTACAGCAAACGGAGGCTGCTTTTTATTTATTTATTTTTTAAATGGAGTCACTTTGGCTCTTCACTATGTTTTACACACCCCTGCTAGCTGTCTTACATCTCCTCTGCATTAAATGTATGCATGGATTTGTATATCAAAGCAGTTATCTCAGAAAGAAGAGGATGTGTAATGACATATAAGTGATAGACCTGAAATTAGCAAGTAATGACTTCATTATGTTTCCATCACTCTCTTTAATTAAAAATTCTTTGTAATTAGAGATACCTGAAAAATTATCACAATTTATCTTGAGGATTGAAACCTCTGAATTTTGAATAAAGTCTTTAAATATAAATAAGTGAATTTACCACTTTGCAAAGCCATGAGGATGCCAGAATCAACTCTGAAAAAGCACAGAGTTGTACACCACATAACATTTCAGTCAACAACAGACTGCATACAAGACAAAGATCCCTGAAGATTATATCACCTAGAGACATCACAGCCATCTAAGTCTCTGAGTGAGCACTACATCAAAATAAGCTAGTGACACACTGCTCAAAATACATCTCCATAACTAAGTGATATAAGACTGCCTCTAGTAAAATCCATGACTGCTGCACCATGTATACTACATTTTATAAGGAAAACGAAATAAACGGCGCCAAGACCACAGAACAGCAAAGAATTTATGATTATTTATCTGGGTATGTAATAGTGTTCACAATTGGTTTTCCGCCTCTCATTTCATGATGTAGCCCTACCTCGCATGCTAAGTACAACATAATTTTCTTTCCCTCTTCAGTAAATCAATCAAATCTATTAATTGATGATTAGCTCAATTGATCTTTAATCAAGTAAGTAAACCATGATTCTAGAAGTTAGGTGTTAAGATGGTATTACAGATAACGTAGTTTAATCCTGATATTTTGCTAAAGAAGTCAGAATTCCAGCATGATTAAATAATTGCTTTGGGGGCTGGCGCTGCGCTTAGCAGGTAAAGCTGCCTCCTGCAGTGCCAGCATCCCATATGGGCGCCAGTTTGTGTCCCACCTACTCCGCTTCCGATCCAGCCCTCTGCTATGGCCTGGGAAAGCAGTAGAAGATGGCCCAAGTCCTTAGGCTCTTGCTCCCACACAGAAGACCCAGAAGAACCTCTTGGCTCCTGGCTTCGGATCAGCCCAGCTCCGGCCATTGTGGCCAATTGGGGAGTGAACCAGAAGATGGAAGACCACTCTCTCTCTTTCTCTGCCTCTCCTTCTCTCTCTATGTAACTCTTTCAAATAAATAAATAAATCTTTAAATGATTGCTGTGGTCACACAACTAGACTCAGTACTGGGAATAGACTCCAGGTACCTTAACTTTGAATTTTTTGATAGTTGTAGTATGATCACATTGCATATTTTTCAGGAAAAGCTATTGACTCTTATGGTTATTGTGGTATTTTAACGAAATTTTAATTCATTCTATGGAGTCTAGCAAACTTAAAATGTAATCAATTAATAATCAGCTTACATTTTCAACTTTATTTTCCTAGAAGAAAATGAAAGAACAGGAATTTCCTGGAAAATTTCTTTTCCACATTTGAAATTGCATCTCACATGAAAGGAGTGGAATGTTAGAAAGCCCAGTAGAATCACAGAAAGTCACAAATGGACTCAGAGGCTTCAGCTGCCAGCCACGTAATGATCACTCTGTTCCTGTTCTAAGGTTCACAGCTCAATGCAACAAGTTCGATGTGACAAAAGAAAGCAGGTAGGGTAAGTGGGTTTTTTTTCCACTGTAAAATAATTGCCTCAACTAAAAGTAAACACCTTAAATCATTCATTTAAATTGTGGAAGCAACAGGGGATGTTCAGAGAGGATTGTATTTGGTTGATGTATCAAATTAATAGTACAGTCAGAATGGAGACTTGTTGAGAAATCTGTCTCCTGTGAAAGACAGAGCTTGCAAAGTGGGAACAGGGTATTTGTGGAAGTTGTTCGCCATGTTTCTGAATGTGTAAATATGAAATACATGAAATTTATTTTTTGTTTTTTAATTTATTTTTTCAGGGTTTTTTTAAATTTAGTAAATATAAATTTCCAAAGTACAGTTTATGGATTACAATGGCTTCCCCCCAACATAATTTCCCTCCCACTGACACCCCTCCCATCTCCACTCCCTCTCCCATTCCATTCATATCAAGATTCATTTTCAATTCTCTTTATATACAGAAGATTGATTTAGTATATATTAAGAAAAGATTTCATCAGTTTGCACCCACACAGAAACACAAAGTGTAAAATACTGTTTCAGTACTAGTTATAGCATTACTTCACATTGGACAACACATTAAGGACAGATCCCACATGAGAAGTAAGTACACAGTGACTCCTGTTGTTGACTTAACAATTTGACACTCTTGTTTATGGCATCAGTAATCTCCCTAGGCTCTTGTCATGAGTTGCCAAGGCTATGGAAGCCTTTTGAGTTTTGAACAGTCAAGTTATAAAAAAGATTCGGGTGATCAGTGTCTAGTATCTGAAGACAAGAAGAAAGTTGGGAAGACATTTAAAAATCTTGAAGACATAATGTTCTAGATATGATGAATATGGTAAACCTACAAATATAAGAAGTTCAACAAATTCTAAGCGAACAAAAAGAAAATATGTCAATGCATATCATAAACAAATTTTTTAAAACCTGGAATTAAGAAAAAAAACTTAAAACTAGGCAGAAAAAAGCCACATTATGTAGACAAAAATAAGAATTGATTATTCATAAAAATAATATATGCTATCAACAATAAAGCAATATCTTCTGTTAAAAGATTTATCTATTTATTTGAAAGTCAGAGTTACAGAGAGAGAGGAGAGGCAGAGTGAGAGAGAGGTCTTCCATCCACTGGTTCACTCCCCAGTGGGTCACAACAGCCAGAGCTGAGCCAATCTGAAGCCAGGAGCCAGGATCTTCCTCAGGGTCTTCCCACGTGGGTTCTGGGGCCCCAAGACCTGGGCCATATTCTACTGCTTTCCCAGGGCACAGCAAAGAGCTGGATCAGAGGCAGAGCAGCCGAGACTCCAACTGGAGCTCATATGGGATGCCAGCACTGCAGGTGTTGGCTTTACCTGATACGCCACAGCACCAGCCCCAAAGCAGTATCTTTTAAACATGGATTTTAACATTTCCAACCTAGAATTTACCCTGCATGACAGCTAAAAGAACTCATAACCAACAGAATACATATAGTTATTATTCACATAAATAATTTATATTAGATACATCATTTTTTTCCACTAAGTATGTTTCTTAATGACTTATCCCATAGATTTTCATTGTGTGCATGTAACACACTTGTAGTAGAAATTTTTGATGGGTAAAAAGGGGGTTTCTAATATTTTGCTTTACATACAACACTACAGTGAACATCCTCATGTATACATAATGAGAGGCATGAGTCTCACAGACATGAGAAAGTATAATAATTAAGTATATATAATTTAAATTTTAACAGACTTTTCTTGCTGAAATGGCTAAATTTTACTCCCATAAGTAAAATTTATGAGAATACATACTACTCAATGATATAGTATTATCAGATCTTCTCAGGATTATGTTAATACATAGCTCCCAAAATGTAAGTGAAGTTTAGCATTTCTTCATCTGCTTAATGTCCACTTATATTTTCTTCCCAGAGACTAACATGTTATATATTTATTTTTGGATTTTTGTCTGACTTATTTCTAAAAGATATTTGAGAATACTGAATGTTAACCATGTATCTTTAATATAAAATCATTTTATACCAAATGTTTTGTCAAAATTATCTTTTCATTTTCATGTTGCCTCCTGCCATAAAGAATAAAATTTGATATAATTTATAAATGTCTTCCTTTATTACCTTTGTTTTTGGTTTTATGTATGCACGTTCTCCATAGCACACACACAGAGACATAAATACACATAATAAAGACACAATGCTGTTTATGATACAACTGAAACACTTATGGAGAATGAATGCAATTAGATTCATATCTCCCATGTTACATTTCAGTTACACTTAAAACCTGAAGATAATGTACACAATGTTAGAATGAGACTCTAGTGGGGCCGGCACCAAGGTTCACTTGGTTAACCCTCCGCCTGCGGTGTCAGCATCCCATATGGGTGCCAGGTACTGGTCCCGGTTGCTCCTCTTCCAGTCCAGCTCTCTGCTTTGGCCCAGGAGGGCAGTGGAGGATGGCCCACGTGCTTGGCCCACATGGGAGACCAGGAGGAAGCACCTGGCTCCTGGCTTCAGATTGGCATAGCTCCAGCTGTGGTGGCTATTTGGGGGATGGAAGGAAAGGAAAAGGAAGGAAAGGAAGACCTTTCTCTCTTTCTCACTAACTCTGCCAAGTAAATAAAAAAAATGAGACTCTAGCTGCATGTAATAGGTGTGCCAATGCAGCCCGTACATAGTTGACCTCACATAAGTTTAGAGCAACACTTCATCTGAAATTCTCCCAAGTCTACCTCAAGCTCTCTAACACAATTATATGAGTGTCTGTTTATTTGCAAATCTAATAAATGCATTATATGGAAAATTTAGGCCTAATGTATTTTGTCCTTGCTTAAAAAAAAGCAACTATGAGCACAATACTTTATTTCTAGACAAGCACTTCTGTGAACATAAGCTAGCTTTCACAGAGGTCACATAGATCACTGAGAAAAATTAGTTTAGAAAAGTAATAGATTTTTTTAAATGGAAGGAAATAGTTGGCTTCATGCCATGTTAAATGACTAAGTGTGTTACAATGCAATTTATTTAATTATTGGTACCAGCTTCCCAGGATGTGGTAAACAGAGTAGATAAGTGGCTATAGTATGAAAACTAAACCAAGTTTAAAGTGTGACAGTTTTGTTATTCTTTGTGTCCTGGAAAAGGCATTATTTTTCAAGAGAGAGATTATGGTTTACCCTTGTCCATACCATTATGTTCAATTTGTTTTTTGCTCCAGCATTGAAATTATTTTCATACTCCCATTTGTGTGACAAACATAAATTCTAGGTAAAAAAAAACAAAAACAAAACAAAACAAAAAAAACATTGGTTTAATTTAAATATACTTTGCTTCACTGAAGAGGCCAGGCAACTTCAGCTGTCTGATGAGGTCACAGCAGGAGGTCTGTTTCCTCAGGACATGAGAACCACTAACTGTGGTCCTCTTGGTGGTTTTAGATTCATTGATCAAAAAAAATCAGTGTCCTGGTGATCTGATAATCGCTGTATTCTTGGAAATCTGTGAGAAATAACCTCTGCTCAAAATGACCTCACTGATGGTTGAGCTGTTGGATGGACTAGATCCTCCTAGAGTAATTCAACCCCTTCTGATGCTTCAGTTATTGGCAGTAAAAGCCTAGAGGGAACTTCAAACTGTAGGGTATATCTTATGCAGTTAGACCTGATTTTTGGATAAGAAGGGCCTTGGGGAAGGTCTTCAGTCTCCTGCCATAATCCACTTGAGAGTATGTCTTATCATAGACTAATGACTTGTAAACACCTTAGTTTGTGTGGCCAGGTGGAAAGAACATAAAGTATTTACCAAAATCAGTGAGTGAGTCTTAAGTGAGCTACTAAAACTAACAAGTAGTAGTGAAGGGTTATAGAAAGGACATGTGTAGGGGCAGGCGCTGTGGTGCAGTGGGTTAACGCCCTGGCCTGAAGCACCAGCAATCCCATATGGGCACCGGTTGTAGTCCCGGCTGCTCCTCTTCCAATCCAGCTCTCTGCTGAGGCCTGGGAATGCAGTAGAAGATGGCCCAAGTCCTTGGGCCCCTGCCCCCACATGGGAGAACAAGAAGTTCCTGGCTTGGGATTGGCACAGCTCCGGCTGTTGTGGCCAACTGGGGAGTGAACCATCAGATGGAAGACTCCTCTCTCTGTGTAACTCTGACTTTCAAATAAATAAATAAACCTTAAAAAAAAAAAAAAGAAAGGACATGTGTAATGAATGGGTTTGTTTGAGCAGGGTGTTAATGGTTACTAGTAAACTAAAAGGTAAATGTTCCATCTTCATGATAAACTGTTTTAAGACCATAAGTAGATGTTCCAATTCTTTGCAAAGTAACCACTATGTCTTTTGTAATCAATTATTATATAACTTAGCATCACTTTGAGTCTCTGTTTTATTGTATCTCAAATATCAAGTAAATCTTTAAAATCAAAGAAATTGTTACATGGCTATGGAAATCAGGATTAGGGAGGGGGTACACATAATACAAGGTCAATGGTTTAACATGGATGCGAAATAGACTTTGTTAACATAGGAAGAATCATTAATTGTGTAAAGATCACTAATAAGTGGACATTGCAGATTTTATGAGAACAATTAAGAATGTGTAAAATGGGCCAGCGCCGTGGCTCAACAGGCTAATCCTCCGCCTTGCAGTGCCGGCACACCGAGTTCTAGTCCCGGTCGGGGCGCCAGATTCTGTCCCGGTCGCCCCTCTTCCAGGCCAGCTCTCTGCTGTGGCCCGGGAGTGCAGTGGAGGATGGCCCAAGTCCTTGGGCCCTGCACCCCATGGGGGACCAGGAGAAGCACCTGGCTCCTGCCTTCGGATCAGCGCATTGCGCTGGGTGCAATGTGCCAGTCGCGGCAGCCATTGGAGGGTGAACCAACGGCAAAGGAAGACCTTTCTCTCTGTCTCTCTCTCTTACTGTCCATTCTGCCTGTCAAAATTTTTAAAAAATAAAAATAAAAATAAAATAAAAAAAGAATCTGTAAAATGAATAGTGGATGTAACTTAGGGTATAAAAATAAAGTCTGGGGCTCTCTCATCTGAGCCATGCCATCAGCCTTGCTGTGAGCATGTCCCTCATTCCTCCCTAAGCCTACCCCTTCCACACCGTCGAGAACCCCTGGTCCTGCTAGAGCTGGATTCCGGCACTTCACCATAAAGATATGCTCTTTATTCTCAACTAAGTAAACAGAAGTAACAATTAATCTTTAAATTGCTGTAATCCATTCATCTCCAAAATAAATAATTCTTGATAATAAGGTACCACTCATACCAGGGAAGTGGTGGGGGTAGGGGAGGATGTATCTCATAGAAGCCAGAATGATGGAAATACTAAAAAATGAATGGTCTGATGTGGTGTTGGCCTCAGTTAATGATTTCTCATAATTAAGATTTAGAGAATATGGATAGCTAGGAAAACGTAAGCAATTCTAATAAAATTATGTTTTAAAAATTCTTCTGGGGTGGGGCCCACGTTGTAGTATGACAGGTTAAGCTGCCACCTGTGACAAGAACAGTCCATTTTGAGTGCTGGTTCAAGTCCTGGCTACTCTACCTCGATTCAGTTCCCTGATAATGCACCTGGGAAGAAGCACAGGATAGCCCAAGTGCTTGGGCTCCTAACACTCACTTAGGAGACCCAGAAGCAGCTACCGGCTCCTGGCTTTGGCCTGGTCCAGCCCTGGCCATTCCAGCCATTTGAGGAGTGAACCACAGGATGGAAAATCGATTCATTCATTCATTCTCTCTCTCTCTCTCTCTCTCTCTCTCTCTCTCTCTCTCTCCCCCCCATATCTCTAACATTTCCTTTGAAATAAATAAAATATAAATATTTTAAAAGATTTCTTCTGATATTAAAACAATTGTGTGAATATTCATTCATTTTTTTCTAAATAAGAAGATTCATACTCGTTGAGGGGAGAAGAAGGAACCAGAGAAGTCAAAGATCGGGAAACTTTTTTACTGCAAGTCTCTTATCTTGATAAATTAATGAGTGCATAAAACTTTAGTTAAAAAAATTAATATATTATCTAGCTCAATTATAAGTTCTTAGAGACACACTTAATCATCTCCACCAGTTGGGAAAACTTGCTCTCTTCTTTTGGAAATGAAAGAATCTAAGCTCTCATAATACCAACCAAATTCTGAAAACCAAGAATGGTATATCTTTGAAATGAAGTTAGGCTTCATTTTAGGAGACTGAATTGTCCTGACAACTGAGAAATTTTAACAGTAAAGAAAACTGAACAAAGTGCATATGAATCTGTGCTCTACCAAACCACGAGTCAGCATCAGATTCAGGTCAAGGTTTGGCTTACATGCAGGAGAACTCATAGGTAGAGGAAATCCTGGTTCTTTCAACTTTCTGAACACTCACTATTAACAATTTCTTGGCTATTTCTACAAGGATATGCAGCTGAAACCAAAAGAGGAGTGAATGTGGAAAGTAAAGGAGGCACCTAATTGGCCATGACCTTTGAGCTTCAGGGAGAAAACGCTGCTGTAGCCTGATTCAGTAGGACAGTGACAGAGTCCATGTGAAGAACTGAAGCTGACTCCATATGAGTAGCATTGGCAGATATGAACACAAAGACTAAGGAATCTTTTGCAACACCCACACTCATACCAATGTTCACAGTGCAGGCACTGCTGCATGTTAAGTGATTGACGTTAAGTTATAGATGCTTCAAATCAAGAAAACACACAGAAATTTTAAATGTTTTCAAATTTACATCTCAGAAGCTGCACATACAAAATTGTCCCCTCAACTGTAAAGTGAGAATAGTAATAATACTGTAAACTTGACATGTTTTTTAAGAATAGGTGCAGACATATAAAATTATTTGATTTAGAATTGGTATATGATATGACTTAAGAAATCTGAGTTCACTTTTTCTTTCTCTCTTTCAAATAAATAAATATTTTTAGAAGAAATCTGAGCTATTATTGTGACTAGATCTTTAGACATTATAGCCCAAATGGATCTAACAGATATCTACAGAACTTTTATTCCTTGAAGAATACAGATTCTTCTTAGCAGTACATGGAACTTTTTCTAGGATTGACCACATAAGTAGGCCATAAAGCAAGTCTGAACAATGTCAAAAGAATTGGAATCATACCATGCAGCTTCTCATACCATGGTGGAAAAAAGCTGGAAATTAGAAACTTGGGAATCTCTAGAGCATATGCAAACACATGGAGACTGAATAACATGCTCCAGGATGAACACTGGGTCATAGCAGAAATCAAAATAGAAATCAAAAACTTTCTGGAAACAAATGAAGGTAATAAGACAACATATAAAAACTTATGGGATACAGCAAAAGCAGTGTTCAGAGGAAATTTTATAGCAATAGGTGCCTACATCAAAAATTGGAAAGGCACCAAATAAATGAGCTATCAGTGCACCTAAAGGATTTAGAAAAACTGCAGCAAACCAAACCCAAAACTAGTAGAAGAGAAATAATTAGAATTACAGAAGAAATCAACAGAATTGAATAAAAAAATTACAAAAGATCAGTAAAATGAAGAGCTGTTTTTTTGAAAAAATAAAAAAGACTGACACACCATTGGCCCAAATAGCCAAAAAAGGAAAGATAAGACACAAATCAATAAGAACAGAGATGAAAAAGGGAAGATAAAAACAGACACCACAGAATAAAAAGTCATCAGAAATTACTACAAAGAGTTGCATGTCAGCAAACTGGGAAATCTATCAGAAATGGATAGATTTCCATGCCAGGGGATTCCAATACAATCCCATCAAGGTGGCATGTACCAAAGCCATCGCACTAGACCAAGTAATCAATTTCAGTTCACAATTGATCACACTGATAGGTCTAAGAATCAAAGGGATCACACAAACAAGACTAGTGTCTGCTAATACTAACTGATAGAACCAAAAATGGAGAGACCGATCCATCACGGGAAGTGGGATACATAGCAGACTCATAGAATGGCAGATGTCCTAAATAGCACTCTGGCCTCAGAATCAGCCCTTAAGGCCTTCGGATCTGACTGAAGAGCCCATGAGAGTATTTGAGGTATGGAATGCCAAGACACTCTGGAGAAAAAAAAGAAGACCTAAATGAAAGATCTCTGCAAATGAGATCCCAGTGGAAAGAATGGGGCCATCAAAGAAGGAGGTACCTTTCTCTGAAGGGAGGAGAGAACTTGCACTTTGACTATGACCTTGTCAAAATAAGATCGAAGTCGGAGACCTCAAAAGGTTTCCATAGCCTTGGCAACTCATGACAAGAGCCTAGGGAGATTACTGACACCATAAACAAGAGTGTCAAATTGTTAAGTCAGCAACAGGAGTCACTGTGTACTTACTTCTCATGTGGGATCTGTCCTTAATGTGTTGTCCAATGTGAAGTAATGCTATAACTAGTACTGAAACAGTATTTTTATACTTTGTGTTTCTGTGTGGGTGCAAACTGATGAAATCTTTACTTAATATATACTAAATCAATCTTCTGTATATAAAGAGAATTGAAAATGAATCTTGATGTGAATGGAATGGGAGAGGGAGTGGGAGATGGGAGGGGTGTCAGTGGGTGGGAAATTATGTTGGGGGGAAGCCATTGTAATCCATAAACTGTACTTTGGAAATTTATATTTACTAAATAATAAATTAATTAAAAAAGAAATGAATAGATTTCTGGACACATATAACCTAACTAAATTTAACCATGAAGACATCAAAAACCTAAGCAGACCCATGTCCAAGTCTGCAGTTGAATCAGTAATAAAGGCCCTCCCAATAAAGAAAAGCACAGGACCGGATGGATTCACTGCTGAATTCTACCAGACATTTAAAGAACTAACTCCAATTCTTCTCAAGCTATTCAGAACAATCGAGAAAGAAGAATCCTGAAGTGGAGCAGCCAGGACTAGAACTGGCACCATATGGGATGTCAGGGCTTCAGGCCAAGGCATTCTATTAAGTTCATTTCGATTCTTCAAGATTTCATTTTTATGAGAGAGATTTTCTTTCATGTCCTGCATGGATTTCAGTAGATCATGCTTTTGTTTTGATTACTTCTAAATGTTTTTATCATAAATATTTTGAGTTCCATTTGTTGCATTTCTTCTATCTTGCCGTCTTCATATTCTTGTATTGAAGTATCATGTTCTTTTGGGAGCATAATGTTGTCTTCCTTGTTCTTGTTTCCTCAGTTGTTGCATTTGTTGTTTGGCATTTGTGGAGATCCTTGTTGGTCCCCCCCCCCCCCCCCCCCGCTGTGGCAGCTTTTCTCATTGTACTATGACTCTGTAGATAAGTGGATTTTCTGCTTTCAGTGAATCTCTAAAGACTTGTGCTGGGCGTGGCCAGAGAGCCCTCGTCAGTTCTTCAGGGTTAAAGGTGTGCCTAAGCTGACACACCCAGTTTTGGCATGGTAAATTCTCCCTCTCTCTCTCTTTTAATCAGAAGGGAAGTAATTCCGCTCAGCTGAGCTCTTCTCCTTGATGAGGATCAGTGACTGAGTGTTAGACCCACTGGGTATAATATTCATCTGCTCTGTCCCAAGGACCACATGAAGGATCTGTGCAGTCCTCAGTATAAGCTCAGATTGCCCTGCAATGTCTCTCATCACGTGGCCAGGGCAACCTGGGCTTGTGGCATCTCCCACCGAGACCACTCAGTCAGGTCACACTGTGAGTTTTTTTCCCACCATCCCAGTTTATAAACTCCACACATTCACTAGGTCTTAGTCTCCTGTTATTACTCCCCATCAGAGTCAGGTTTTTCTGCTTGGTTGATTGTGGGGTGTAGACCCGAGCTGGCAGCTGTTACGTATATCCAAAATGGTGCCAACTCTGCTGGCTCATATGCCTTTTTAAGGTAATTGGAGAGAGGACTGTGTCCATACCATCCCTTTTTTCTCTCCTCTAGTTGGCTGGTGTACTTTCCCCGACAGGGCCTTAAGCCTCATTCCCTCTAGGCTCTTCCTGCCGCTTTTACGCCAGTGTCTCAGGCTACTGCAGGTTCGTCTCACCTCTCTTTCCAGTGCTGGTGTGGAGGCTCTCAGCAGCTGTGGTCCCAAGCCATGGGCTCCCATGCCCTCCACGTAGATCCACTGTGTCCCTCTGATTACGGAAGAGTTCCCTCTGCCGTTTTTTCCCTAACTCTTCCCGGAGACTACACTATCTCCACTTCTATTAAACTATCTTCTCCTGGACTATCAGTAAGCTCCCTCTTGGAACCCTCTGTAATATATACTTATAAATACACATCTGAGTATACATGTGAGTTAAAGTTATAGGATAGCTAAGAATGTAACAAAAAGAAAATAAGTTGACTATACATCATTTCTAAGCATTGGACACTACTATTATATTTTAAAATTGGCCTTTGTATTCAGCTTTCATGAGCTGGAATCTATACAGTTCCCTCATTTAATGGCTTTATAAACTAAGGCAAGTAAAATTTATCACTGTCAAGTTCTTCATCTTAGTAAAGATAAACAAAAATACTGTGGTCTTTACTGAAATTGCGCATGTAAGAAAAATCGAGTGTCCTAGTATTCTGAAATCAGCTGAAATCTCTTTCTTAGTTATTACTAGATTCATGAACCTAAAGGAATGTGTCAGTGCAGTTCCCATTTGGTGGGCCCAGTTGGTTATCTTTTTTAATCCTGTATTCTATATTTTATGTTGATGAAGCAGTTATTTCAATAAATAATCACTTATCTGTAAGCTTGGGATCAATGACTAATTCGTCTTTTGCCCCTTGATGAGTAAATGTCAGGTCTTCCCATAATTGGAACACCTTTGAAGATTATTGCCAAAAGACCTTTTAGGAGAAGAGAACTTAGGATCCTTTCTCCATCCATTCTCTACTCTCATAAGAATAGGGAGCCAATTTGAACGACTTTGTTAAGGCCTAGGGTTTTACAAAAATGTTTTTCTAAAATATTAGCACTGGTTTATGAAAAATATAAGAATGCCTTTCTAAGTTGGCTTTAGAAAGATAAAAACACTCATAGAGATACATTATAGACATTTCACAGAAAACTGTTCAGAGTACCAGGCTCCGGCACTAGCATTTAATTGCCCAAGCTAACTTCCTAAGGAAGAAAATTTGACACCTATATCTTTGTTGCTCAAATGTTTCCAGACTGTCTAAATTGGTATGTTCTCCAACTGGAAAGAGATTTTTTTGTAGACAGTACTGATAATATTTAACAATATAATGTATTCAGGCACCTGAGATAGTCTTAGGATAGAGAAATATTTGACCTTATGCATTTAAAATAGAATAAACTAAGTAGAAGAGTAAGAACTTAATCTACCAAACTTCATAGCCCAAATTTTAAAGTCAAAATATTTATAACTCTTCTGCTGTGTCACTCCTATGGATAGTAAGAAAGTACTATCTGCATAACACAAACTGTCTCTTAGCATTTACCTCTGAGATCTCCAGAAATCCGCATTTAGTCCCATTCTAGTTCTAAAACTGCAGTTTCAAACAGGAAATGCTTAAATTGGAAATTTGTAGTCTAAGAAGAGTCAGCTGAGCAGTGAAGTTAATGAGCCCTTCTTGAAAAGTCATGTAAATTTTCTTTGTTGCCCAAATTTGCCGAATTTCCTGTTTGTTTTCTCTGTAACCTCTCCTTTCCAAACAGCAGCCTCACTAACCCTTGAGAGAGACTGTATTGGAAACAGAATGATCAACCTGTCCTCGTTCAAGGAACAAAACTAACTTTTTAAACTGACACAGTACTCCCCTGAAAAATATCCACTGGCCTTGATAATCATATCTGGATTTCCTGCTTTTATCACTTTTCTACTCATTGAAAAATCTTGATTTTTATACTGCATCTTCCTCCCTGGTAATTGTGTGCCTGGTTTATGCTTCTGGTTTTAAATGTAGACTGAGTGTTCACTCTATTTCAGATGTTGTGCTTGAAGGAGTAGATGCAGGGAGAATAAAAACAAAAATATTCGGCTTCTGTCCTTTAATAGCTCAAGATGACTTTAATCTCTGCATCACTTGCTTTGTCCCTACACACTGCAAACCTCCTGTCAACCCCTGAATCTGTAGCATCTTCCCCTGCACATGCCTTGCCCAAGAAAGCAGAGAATTAAGAAGACTCCTTTCTAAGGTACTTTCAGCAAGAGCCATCAGTTCCCAATCCTGAGAGCAAATGAAACATAGATGAGTCTTCTGAGGAGATAGTTCATAACCAAAGTTTATGACACAAAAGAATGTGTGATACAAATATTTTCATCTAATAGAGGTTTAATAGAGAATTGAAGTGTGTGAATTACTTCATATATGTAAAGTCAATAAAGTAAGTTTTGTTAATCATAAAATAAAAGATAATCACTCACTATAACTCTTCTCTTTAGAACTTATGAGAGAAGGAGCTATTGATCTTACATCCATGCAACTTCTGTCACAGCCTATAAACTTTGATACACTCATGGGGAAATATTGCACATGAAAATTGTTACAGGAGTCAGAACAAGGGCGAGCAACAGCTACTGTAAATAACATTATGGTTTTTGCTCAGCTGGAAAACCTGTCTACTGCCCAGGTCATGTTTAACCTAGTAGAAGAACCAATCAGGACAATTTTTTATAGTTAATTGTGTAATAAAAGCACAATATAGGAAATTTAATGTGTCACCATAGAAAAATTTATGAGACAAATAGGGTTATTTATAAAGAATTGGAAGACTGGGCTCAGAGAATATAAATAAATAAGATCCATAAATACCAAGATGGGAATTATCTAATGAAAAGGCAGGTGGGAGAGAGGTTATGGGGGAAAAAGTCACAACAATGCAAAAGTTGCACTTTGTAAATTTACATTTATTAAATAAAAAACAATAGAAATGTAGTGTCTGATAAGCTTTCAATTTTATGTAGTCATCATAACAGCACAAAATAATTTTTTTGTCTAAGTGATTAAAGTTATTGGAATAATTATAAAGTTCACTGTACTGGGTTTGTAGCATTTATACAAAATGTATAAGGAAATGTCTTCATTAATTAAACCTGAGTGCAGGGTTTTGGTTTTTGTTTTTCATATATGTGAATGCTCATTTCCTCATAAGCCTCTCACTGTGTATGTACTTTTTGCTTTCACATCTCATACTTCAGAGAGAACAGAGGCAGACTAGCTTCCACCCTTCACCTACTACTCCTCATCTCTCCCTCAGAAACCTGGTTGCTCTGAATGATGGGTATTAGTGACATGGACCACTGCTCTTCTTTGTTGTGGTCATCAACTGACTTACCAGTCTGTCTGTCAGCCCTGAAGCTTGACCAAAATTCACATCTTTCCTCCACTAGGCTTTTCATTATTTTTGGTAAATTCAACATCTACACTGATAATCAGAGAAACATCCTGGATTTCCATTTCCCTTACTTTTGGACTCCTGACGATTATTTCTGTTATTTGATCACAGCAACCAGTTTCACTATCAGCACAAATAACTGCACTACTTTCAGTGCAAAATATTCCAACTGCACTTGGGTCTTCTATCTGATCACTCACACCTGCTCTCCCTTCTTCAGCTTCGTGTTCATAATCATTGCTTTAATTTCACAGCCATACTCTCTTTCTAGCTCACTCTCTCTCTCTCCCCAGCTACTGTACTCTGTCCACAATTCACTAACCTAGTGTTTTATATCACTTAAAGTCTTCTGATGGTGGGAGAGAGAATACTGACATTCAGTTATATGAAAAGAACAACTTTTTTTTTCTTAGCACTGCAAGCCAGAAAAGGCTTGATGAGACAGTTAATGCAACAAGTCTTACCCTCAAGCTGTAGGGCACATCTTTTATATGGCAAAAGGGTAGAATTAGATGGGTTTTGAAGGTCCCCTGTGGATTGGCCAATCTGAACATTAGTGGTCCCTTGGGTTTGGGGGATGTTTCTAGGTATCTGAGTACCTGGCACTTGAGTGATTAGAGTAGGTACACAGTAAGTGAGAATCAGATGAGGAAAGCAGTTGCAGAATATGGATTTAGTCAGCTGATCATGAAAAGAGTTGACCGATTTCTATTCTGAGCCTCAAAACTGGGTCAAGAGAGCACATGCACATGAACTATATCACACCTAGGTGAATGTAATTTTCAGCAATCTCATGCTTAACAAAGCAACTGAGTAAATAGGAGACAAACCAAAAATCTAACTTCTTCTATCAGGGGTCAGGAACATTTTTTCTGCAAAGGGCCATTCAGATATTTATAACGTCATTCATGGGCCATTCAAAATTATCAACTTAAAGATAAGCCAACTATAAACCTACTGAATTTAAAGTCCCACCTGGCAGGCCAGACCAAATAATTACACTGGCCTTATAAGACCCACAAGCTAGAGGGTCTCCATTCCTGTGGCATCATAAATATGGGTAATATCCTACTTAAACTTCATATCTCGCTCCAGTTACTTGTCCTAGTTTTGATATTTTTTGACAGAGTTAGACAGTGAGAGAGAAGGCAGTGAGAGAGGCAGAGAGAAAGGTCTTCCTTTTTTCCATTGGTTCATCCCCCAAATGACTACTATGGCTGGTGCGTTGAGCTGATCCAAAGCCAGGAGCCAGGTGCTTCTCCTGGTTTCCCATGCGGGTGCAGGACCCAAGCACTTGAGCCATCCTCCACTGCACTCCCAGGCCACAGTAGAGAGCAGGACTGGAAGAGCAGCAACCGGGACAGAATCCAGCACCCCAACCGGGACTAGAAGCCAGAGTATCGGTGCCACAGGCGGAGGATTAGCCTAGTGAGCTGCGGCACCAGCCGATATCTTTTTTTTTTTTTTTTTTAAGCTTTATTTATTTGAAAGGCAGAGAGAGAGAGAGGAAATCTTCCATTCCCAAGTGGCTACAATAGCCAGGTCTGGGCCAGGCCTCACAGGTACTCCTCTCTCTCAGTGAAGAAGTTAGTATTTGTATACAAGCTACTGTAGGCCATTGCTTGAGTGCAGCTACAAAGATTAATTCCCTTAGACCCCTGGAACATCCAGCCTGCCCAAGATTCAGGCAGAGTCACATTCCTTGGTTTCAAAGAAAACCCTCAACCAAAATACATTGTAAAGGCTTAGAGCTGCAGTTTGGCATCTGAAGTCCAAAGCAGAGAACCAAGAGTGTTTGCTTTTCTATACTCCTTGCCCTGCTCATTTCCACTGACACTCTACATGAAATGCACCCTGTTGCATCACTGCTTCTTAAAAAAAATCACTAATTTTTCTTTCAAAAATGCAGTACAAGAGAACTAGGGAGACAAGCCTGATCCCTTATGTTTTAGTTAACCCCAAGGCTGTAATTTATCTTCATCATCTTCATAACCCTGGATTTCATGTACTTTTCAGATTATACATGATGCCTTTCTCTCATTTATAGTTATCATTAAACTTGGAAGCACCAAAGGGTGCCCAGTGAATTATTCAAGTATAGTATCCCCCATAACTCATTTTGAAAAAGTAACCTTCTTTTCTCCTGGTAGTCAGATTCAATTATTTCTGGCAACACAGAAGTTCTGATCTCTGGCTGCTGGTCTCCTTTTATGAAAAACCCAATCTAACTACATAGCAGTATGAGAAAGGAGAACAAATTTTCCCTAAACAGTAACTGGAAGTGAAGAGCTATTCCTACTTGGTTCCTGGAATCTCATAATTTTCCTGCTGGAAACACAGTATTATATAATGGCTGTTGCTACAAAGTACACTTTAACAGTTTTAAAACTAGGAAAAGAGGGGCAGACATTTAGCCTATTAGTTAATACATCATTTGGTATATTCACATCCCACATTGGAATGTCTACATTTGAGTTCCAGCTTTATTACCATTTCCAGCTTCCTGCTAGTGCACACTATGGAAGGCAGCAGAGGATGGGTCAACTCGTTGAGTACCTCAGTAAAGTTCTTGGTTCCTGGATCCAGCCTGGTTCAACCTTTAAAAGGACATTGAACATGGGACCAGCACTGTGGTGTAGTGGGAAAGCCGCCACTTGCAGCGTCAGCATCTCATATGGGTATTGGTTGGAGACCTAGCTGCTCCACTTCCAATCCAGTCTCCTGCTAATGTGCCAGGGAAAGCAGTGGAACATGGCCCAAGTTCTTGGGCCCCTGCACCCACATAGGAGAAAGAAAGAAGCTCCTGGCTGTTGCAGCAATTTGAGGATAGAACCAGAGGATAGAGCACCTCTCTCTGCCTCTGCATCTGTAATTCTGCCTTTCAAATAAATAAATCTTTAAAAAAAAAAAAAAAAAGACACTAAACATTCAATACATTGGAAGCCTCTGGTTGATGCAGTATACATTTTTCTCTATGCAGTGACTCCCCTGTCCATGTTTTTAGTATCACATATCTTTCATTATAAATTGAATAGCATCCCACACTAGTGATTCAGATATTCCCTGACTCCTCCAATGTGTTCTTTGCCAAGGTACTATCAGCAATGGATACAAATTCATAAAAACAATTTGTAGCAATCCAGTAAGGGTGAATCTCTCTCCTCCAGAGTAGACAATGTCTGACATAATCTATTTGTTAGTAACTGAGTCATTAGTCTCCTCAATTGATGTTACTGAAATGAGAACTCAGCATTAGCCCTTGCTGTTGGTGGCCCATGTCATCACCATGCTGCTTTAGTGCAGCCTCCATCCTAGATGCCACGATCACTCCATCACGAACGCACTGAGCAAGCATTAAAGCTGCCAAAGATCAAGGCTGGATTGCCTTGTGTACACTGGATGTCTCTTGGTATTAGCTCAAACATTAAACTTACATTTTATGTAAGATACTAGTGAGCAGTGGCCTTACGGAAGCTGACCTCCTCTTTTCTCCTCACAATACTAATAAGCAGTTATGGCTGTGTAGACTTCTCACTGTATAAGTAAATTCACATTTTCCTATACTAATATATAGCATGATAAAACCTAGGAAATCTGTTTTATGTACCAATTTCTGTTCTCCTCTTGCCAATATGCAGAATGTAGAGAGTATTTTAATAGAAGTACTTAGGTTGAATACATAATATTTATTTTGTTCATAATATTTCATTGTAATAAATAACCATTCACTCTCTTCTTGTGTTTCCATGAGTATGGATAATCCATTATATGAAGTACTGAATTGGATGCTCAAACATACCAATTTACCTTCTTGTTATCTAATTCTAACTTCATTCCTATGACATTAACCTTGAGAAAATGTAGCAATGGACCTTCATGTTATTTGTCATTTTTGAACTCAGTATTTCTGAATAATCTAACAAAATATTCACTATAAAATGAGGTACACTGTTATTCAGTACATATTATATTTTTTCTTTCTTCTACTCTCTGCTCCTTTATAAAATCACTGTGATTTAACAAAATATGTTTACATAGGATTTATAATATATTACTGTTCATAAAGTACTTTTAGGTTCAGGCACTGGTACAACAGTTAAGATGCCACTCATGACACCTACATCCCATATAGAAGTATCCCAGCTCTGCCTCTGATTCCAGTGTCCTGCTAACGCACACCTGGGTGGACAGGAATAAATGCTCAAGTACTCTTGTCTTCTCATCTGTGTGGGAGATTGAGTTGAGTTCCTGGCTCCTGACTTCAGTTTAGCCTAGCCCCAGCTGTTGTGGGCATTTGAGGAATGAACCAGCAGTAGCACACTGCTCACTCTCACCCTCTCTCCTACTTTCAAATAATCTAAATAAATGATGCACTTTCATAATATTAAACAGGCCATTTACATGCAAATGTGATACCAAGTGGACAATTAAAACTAAGGATACATAAACAATGTGCTTAAAAAACTCAGAAGTGGATATTATTTCTGTTTACATTCATGAAACAACTTAAAACCATGTGTTTAGTGCACGTACGTTCTGGAAAACCCAGAGGAGAGATATTCAGGAACCAGACGGCTTATCCTCCTAAACATCAGAGAAATCTGAGAACTCTCTCTTAGTCTCCTTAGTAAAGTGGATGACACTAACAAGAAATCAGAGGTTTCCTGGTATAGAACCGCAGGTGCCTTGTAAGTGCTTATTACAAAACATTTAGAGGGATGACACAGGTAAAGTGATTTCTTCAGGGCTGATGTTGTGATGAAGCGGGTAAAGTCTCAGCCACAACACTGGCATTCCATATGGACATCTGTTCGTGTGTGTCCCAGTTACTCCACTTCCTATCCAGTTCCCTGCTAATGGCCCAGGAAAAGCAGAAGATGGTACAAATATTTGAGCCCAACTTACCTACGCAGAAGGTGAAGCCCCTGGTTCCTGGCTTCAGCCTCATCTAGCCCTGGCCATTGAGACCATTTGGGGAGTGAACCAGCAGATGGAAGATCTCACTCTCTGTCTTTCCTTCTCTCTAACTCTGACCTTCAGATAAATAAATAAATCTTTTTATAAGTGATATCTTTGTCCTCAGAAAGCAGAATGATGAAGGGGAGCTCACACATGATCCCTTCTGAGCCACCCCTCTTCTCTCTGCTGGCCCTGGACGTACCTAGTCTGATTTCTGCCTCCTAGTCTGCTACATGCAGGGGCAGCTGTGCAGAAACAAACTGTGTTGTTCTCCAAGATAATTCTTTTTGGTCAGAAGGAATGGCATATACCACTGTAATAAGACAGCCTATTACACTCTGCACTGCAAGAGGAAGCATTCATCTTCCTTTTCCATGAAATCCTCTACATGAGGTGATCCTCTCAGCATTTCAGTCATTGCCATTTCCAAAAGTGGGCCTAGTTTTCTCCATCAGTATGAAACAGTAAACGTCTCAGTGTCATACGTTGTCTTCAGCCTGTATTGTTTGCTGATCAGAGACGGAAAAAGTAGTCACTGTATTATTTGCAAAAATGGTGAGAAGTTCATTAAATGTGATAAATTACTTAACATTTCTCAGATCATTCTACTTGAAGCTATAAGAAATCATCCTTTTATGAAGCTTTTCTCTTTAATATCTGAATGAGATTTAGCAAGAAATCAGCATTTATGAATGTTTTATTAATTTGCAAAACAGAAACGCCAGGATAAAACCATACTACATTGCAGTAAATGCAATGATATAGAAAAGTTACTTTTACTAATAGGATGTTGTTCAAATGCTGGGTATGGAAAAAAGAACAAAAAAGGATGTTTTATGGTGCTGCTGAGAAACCTTGATGCAAGAAACAATGTAAGGATTTCATATTGTATCAAAAAGTTTAAAATTTCATGTGCTGCCATGACAACTTTGAGCCTCACAAGTCCCCAAAGGCCTAATTGAGTTCCTCTGCTCTGGCCAAACACACACCCACCCAGCAGGAGAGGGTTAGCTGGACAGCCACATGAATTCTATTGAGTCCTGAGTCTGCTGGACTTCACTTCCCTGGAAATCCACAGAATCAGCCAAATAATTCTCTCTCATCCTCTTCTCAGAAACCACAGAGAATCCCCCCACCCTTGTTACCACAGGATTGCCTCCCACAGCCTCTGTTGGTTCACTCTACTCTCCAGTGCAACCTCTTGAGGGGTTGCCCTGTGGTACACTCTGCCTAAGGACTCTGAGTCTGTAACTAATAAACTGCTGTGAACTCATCAATCCAGTGTTGGATGTCATGTGTTTAGCCAAGTAAGCTAATTAGAATAGGTATGCCTCCCTCCCCAAATCAGTGAACAGCAATCAAAACACAAGCTCATCTATGAAAAGTCGTCTGAACTGTACTTTAGGAGAAAGTATTTTAAAAATAAGTTTTCAATTGAAAAATTAATATATCACCATCACTGAGAAGTGGTTAGGCAAAATGTGTACAAAAATATCCAGTAATAATGTACACCCATGGTTGTGATCACCGCATTTTGCAAGAATACATTAAACAAATTAGAAAAGTTGTTAATTGAGACATTAGGGGAATGAGACATGCATACAGATATAAAAGAGAATAAACAAATAAAGAAACAGAATGGGAGGTCTTTGGACAGACCACATGCAAAATGTATCCTCAATTATGGACAAAATAAACAAACTCTCTGTACTTGAGATTCCCCTACCCCCAAAAAGTCAGTACTACCTGTACATAGTGAGTGAGTGTGCATTTATATTTAAAATGGCTAATTGTTTCCTGTCTTGGAAACCTTCTTATTTTCACATATTAATGTTGTGATCAGTAACTTTCATGATCTATTTAATGTTTTCTAATAGTTCGTGACCATTTGCTAGGCTAGGTTTTTCCAGGACTGGGTCCTAGTCATCTGGTAATAATGTTATTAATCTTATTGTCTTTTTTTTCACGTGTTCCTTACTTTTCTTTCTCTTGCGCGATACAAATGGTTAGTACATCTAGAACAGTGATAAATAATTAGTGATAGTGCCTCCCCTCTTTTCCCTACTTTTATGACAATTTTTCTGGTGTTTCATGATTAAAAAGGGTGTTGAATATTGTTTTATAAATATTCAGTACTATACTTAACTATAAAACAATAGAAATATTCCTACAGCCCTATGAAAGGAATAGTTTATTTGTGTGTTTTCTGTGACCTATAAATGAGCTCTGGGTTTTATCTCTGGAATTAACTGTGCACTTCTCTGCTTTTTGACTGTTTATAGAGTGACAAATTATTTTCCTTTATTTATATTGCTGTTTAGGAGAAGCAAAGCATATTTCATGGTATAAAACACAAGTAGCCTGACTCACCAGCTGTTCTCACATTAATGTGAAGGATATCTACATGAATATGCAAGTCTAATTGGAAAGAGACGGACAATAAACTTAGTACGTCCTTTGATTCATGGTGTTATACACACTCATTTTGCCTCAACGAGAGATGCATTTGGAAAACTGGGCTTAGACCTTGACTAACTCCCCCAGAGTACCAATCACTACTGTGGCGCATTTATTTGCACTGTTTCATTTGTGTGCCTTCAGCAACCACAAGGGTTTCTGTTCCCCCAAAAGGAGCTGTTGTGATGCCTATATTTTGCCCTGATTATGAACTGAATGATACATTCAACTTTGTTTACATTGTAAATTTCCTGCAAGGTTTCATGACTTATTCAGAATTTGATGTTTTGGAGCAATTGCTTTGATATAAAACCTGTGAGCTCTAAAAAGGCAGAAGCAGCATCTGTTGTATCTCCAGGGTCTTCCTAGCATAGTGCTTGATACAGAGAAGATGCCCAATAAATATTTGATTATTTTTGAATGTGTCTTGCAACATGCCTTCTCATTACAGAAGTTATAGGCTTCTATCTTTGGAAAATATTAATTTTGTACAGAGCTGTCTTTTTAAAGGCTATAATGAATGTTTATAATAATATTACAATCTTCCATGTATTTTGGATATAAGTGTTTTAAAAGAGCTTCCATGAATCAATTAAAATTTTATTGCACTTTTAAGCGAACAAAACATTTTCACATAGTACTTCAATTTATTTTCACACAAATCTTGATGTGTTAGTTTTGTTAGTATAAGATTTAAAATATCAAACACTTGGGACTTATAAAAATTAGTTAATTTACAGAGAAGTACTGACATGGTCATCTCTAAAACTCATACCCCAGGATTTTAAGTCCTAATTTCTCAATTTTCTCTAAATGCGTATTCTGATAAAGTATCTGTGCTGGCGCTAGCACTGTGGTATAGTGGGTAAAGTCACTGCCTGCAGTGCCAGCATCCCTTATGGGCGCTGGTTCGAGTCCTGGCTGCTCCACTTCCATTCCAGCTCTCTGCTATGGCCCAGGAATGCAGAAGATGGCCCAAGTTCTTGGGCCCCTACACTCACGTGGGAGACCTGGAAGAAGCTCCTGACTCCTGGCTTCCGATTGGCCTAGCTCTGGCGTTTGCAGCCATTTGGGGAGTGAACCAGCAAATGGAAGACCTCTATCTCTCTGCTTCTCTTTCTCTCTGTAACTCTTTCAAATAAATAAATAAATCTTTTAAAAATTTTCAATCCATTTCCAAATATTATTTTAAACCACACTCTAAATAAATATTGGTGTCATTCTGAAAAACAAAGGCAGAGGTAAGAACACAAAGTAAGCATTTGGCCTTAGGTAAATTACATGAAAGACAGAAATTTATTCTTGGTAGACAGTAAATATATTTTGAGATTCCCTCAATTGTTAAAAAATTATTGAACAATTCTTGTGAAGAAAAATATCACCAAAAATCAGATAATGCATTACAACTGCACAATCTGGGTAGAAAATAATTTTTCATTTGTATCTTCTCATACCTAAATAATATTTGGCATTTAAAAGATGTCTAAAATGTAATATTAATGAGAATAAATAATCCTAATATTTAATTGTGCTTCTAGTTTCATATAAGATATTTTAGTCACAGTGAAATTTTCATATATATTGAGTCTCTGGGAATTTTTTTTGCTATCTTGTCATAATAGCTCTTTTTTTAAAAGTTTTTTTATTTGCATAATGTGAAAAATTTCAAGTATTTCATATATACAGATTCAGGAGCATAGTGATACTTTCCATGCTTCCCTCTCTCTTGCCCACACTCCCACTCTTTCCTTTCTTATCCTTTTACTTTTCACAATGACATACTTTGTTTATTCTATACTCAAAATATCAACCCTCTAATAAGTAAAGAATTCAACAAAAAGCATAAAAAATACTGTTCCACATCAGTACAGATGGGGACTGTAAACAATAATCAAATCTCAAAAAAATCTATTTCACTCATACACATTACATTTTTGGACCATGTATATTAGTTACCACAGAGCAGGAAAAACATATTTGTCTTTTGGGAACTGGTTTATTTCACTAAGCATGATGATTTCCAGTTCCATCTATTTTGTTGCAAAAGATAGGATTTCATTTTTTTATGGCTGAGTACTATTCCTTAGTGTATATATACCACAATTTATTTATCCAATCTTCAGTTGGTGGACATATGATTGATTTCTTATCTTAGCCATTGTGAATTGAGTTACAGCAAACTTGGGGTACAAATAACACTTTCATATGCTGATCTCATTTTGTTTCAGTAAATTCCCAGGAATGGGATGGCTTGGTCATGGCAGATCTATTTTGATTTTTGAGAACTATCCATACTGTCTTCCATTATGGTTATACTAGTTTACATTCCCACCAGCAGTGTATTAGGGTACCTTTTCCCCACATCCTCATCAGCATTCATTGTTCTTTGATCTCCATATGATAGCCATTCTAACTGGGATGAGGTGAAATCTCATTGTGGTTTTTATTTGCATTTCCCTGATGGCTAGATCTTTGGACACTTAGTTGCAGTTTACTTGAATGTTTTTCCCAAAGTCTATCACTTAGAAGTCTGTGATGGTTGATTTTGTGTGTCCACTTGACTAATATCTGATCAGACATTACTTGTGAGTATATCTTTAAGAGCATTTTTGCCAGAGATTAGAATTTGAATTAGTGGAGTAAGTAAAGCAGATATCCCTAGAGGCCCCTCATCCACCATGGGTGAGCATCATACAAACATTGAGGGTAGGAGGAGACAGATCTTGCCCTCTCTCTGCCTGTTTGCAAGCAGTATCACCAGTCTCCTCCCCACTGTGCTCCTGGTTCACAGGCTGACAGAACTGGCTAGTATCTCCACGATTTGCTTCACCCTCTAATACAGTCTCACCATTGACTTAAGATCCTACAGTAAACCTCTTTCCATACTTAAACATAAATATGTATCCTATTGGTTCTGGCTGGCGGGAGAATCCTACCCAAGGAATAAAATCTCACTATAACTATCTTTCGGTGTGACCCTCTTCTTGTGCCTTTTATACCTTAGACAGAGAGAAATCAGTAAAAACTTGGATTCTGATCAGTCAACTGGTGAGCAATAAGCCTTATTCCAGGTGTGGTGACTAAGTATAGGTATAGATACAGCAAATAAAAGAGAAAATAGTGCCATTTCATCTAGAGTTGTATGACATCAGAACTAGAGGGTAATGTACATTCAGTTTATTTGAATCATTCACAGAACACATGTAGCTATAATATCCACTGAATGGTCTTTATACTTATTATCCATTTGTTTATTTTATGTCATTAAATGTTTTAAATAATTCTTCCTTATTTTAACAATATAAACAATTCAGAAATACAAAGTTAATAATCTGTTAAAGTCCAAACCTGCATATAATTTCAATCCCAAGAAGCTGCTACTATTAACAATTTGGTATGTAGAATGTATTTTTTACACTGCTTTTATTTCTGTTTGCTTTTGCTCTTATATCTATGGACATATTCAAAATTACTTTAAAGAGAAAACCATCCTCCTTTGTTATGATGTCCTAGAAATTAAGAATTTTTTAATTAATGTACTGTTTTTCAAAATATAAGCTTTATTTGAAAACAACCATGCCCTTTCAGTTTATTTATATCACACTCAGTACAAAGCAAACTTAGTTTGCCTTAAGAAATAGTAATTAGCACAATTCTATAATTTAAATTATATTAAGTAAAAATTAAAATACCTTATAATGGCATAGTTTTTATGACTATATAACTTAATTGGGATTAGGACAAGTATGTCTCTCCCATTTTTCCAATGTAGCAGTGTTTTGTATACATTTTTATTAACATTAAATTAAATTTTAGATATTAAATCAGTTAAATATTAAACATTGATCTTATTTTAATTGTCTTATAATTCTTCTTGTATTAGACATATTCAAAGATAGCTTGAATATGTAATGTGTTATTTCTGGATGTATCCGTGAAAGTGTTTCCCAAGGAGACTGGCATGTGAGATGTGAGTCAACGGGCTAAGTGGGAAAGTTTACTCTTAATGTAGATGGGCACCATCCAGTTAGCTTGAGTCCATATATATTTAAAAACAAATATTTAAAAATAAAAATCCTATCCAAAACAATTACATGCACAGAATCTGAAGTGAACAATGAAGCTGCTATACAGTTGGTAGATTTAGAATTTTTATCTTAATTGTAATCCAGGGCATAACTGTCACTAAATGGGATAGTATTCCATGTTCTACTTAAAATACTTCATCAAAGAAGATTAATGGATGACACACACACACACACGAAAGGATGTTCAGCATCCTTAGTCATTGTTGAAATATGAATTAAATTCACAATGAGACACTACTACATACCGACAAGAACAGTTTTTGAAAAATGACTAGACCAAGAGTATTTGTGGAGGAACTGTAACTCTCATTCTGCTAGAGGGAATGTAAGATGGTATAACATTTTGGTCAAGTATTTTGCACTGTTTTAAAAGTTAACAATAGGGGGTCGGCGTTGTGCCATAGTGGGTAAAGCCGCCACCTGTAGTACCGACATCTCATATGGGCACCCGTTCAAGTCCTAGCTGCTCCTCTTCCAATCCAGCTCTCTGCTATGGCCTGGGAAAGCAGTAGAGGATGGCCAGGGTCCTTGGACCCCTGCTTCCACATGGGAGAACTAGAAGCAGCTCCTGTCTCCTGGCTTCGGATCAGCGCAGCTCCAGCTGTTGTGGCCAATTGGGGAGTGAACCAGCAGACAGAAGACCTCTCTGTGTGTGTGTGTGTGTGTGTGTGTGTGTAAAACTCTGACTTTCAAGTAAAATAAATAAATCTTTAAAAAAAAAGTTAACAATATGCCTGCCTACCAGCTCCATTCCTAGATATTTATTCGTGAAAAATAAAAGCAAATATTCACACAAAGTCATGGACATGAATGATCATAGTCACTTTATTTGTGAAAAACTTCAAATTGAAAATAACCCAAATGCATCAATAAATGAATAAATTATGGTACAGCAAAATGTTTTACTACTCAGCAATATAAAACAATAAACTATTGATTCATGAAAGGATATAATTAAGTCTAAAAATCTTTCTGTGAAGTGAAAAAGCCAAATAGAAAAGGGCATGTACTATATGATTCTATCTCCATAAAATTATAGAAAATAAATGAATCTGCAATTACTGAAAGCAGAGCAGTGGTCACCTATTGACAGTGGTGGAGGAAGGGATGGATTACAATGGACATAAGGATATATGGGGGTGAAATGGTGATTTGCATTATCATTTTTGTGGTTGTGTATGCATGCCAAAACACATTAAATGATATACTTTAAATATATGCCATTTATTAACATCAATTATATCTCAAAAATCCTTTGAAAGTCACAACTTTGTGTTTTATGACTGTGAAAATTTATCAGTAATATCTACCTTTCAGGAGACTAAGTTTTTCCAAGATCAGTTCTATGCACTTTCCAAAATGAATTGTTTTCACATTCCCAAAAAAGTGACTATGATAGAGTCTGAATATAGATTTTTTTTGGAAGTGATTCTAAGAATCATTTTTGGAAGTGATTCTAAGAATAAGAACAGGGAGACTAGGAAGTGTAAAACAGGAAAGAAGAGAAAATCAATATAAACATAACTCCTATGACATGTTCTCTCTTGCAATCTTCAATTGCCCCCACCTAGGACTTCCTGGTGTATGCATGTGCTATATCACGCTCCCACAGTCTTCTCACATGGTAGCATAACTCAAACACATCTGGTGAAGATGAACTCAAGATCCTTATCAAGCTATGCCTCTTTGCAGTTAATGGCTGGTGCAAAAAAGTGAGCTAAGGAAAGACATGGTAGAAAAGACACAGCATGTGCTTTTGGAAAAGAAATAGTGTTATCATCTTCAATATTTAACAATAACTAAATTAAATACTGTCAAGACAAAGTCGAAGGTTACATGTTGCAAGCAGTGAACTTGATTCCAAGTTTAATAGGTAACCTGAATAAACCCACTTCTCCACTATGCTCTAGGACTCAGTCTCCTCATCTAAAAAATGAATCTCCATGTTCCCATGAAAATATCATTTGTGTTAACAAAATACAGGTTATACAAACTATGCTAAAATTTCCCTTGACCATTACTCCAAAATTTTATTTCCTTTCACAGTTAAATACTACCATCGGTTAGATATATATGCTCACAGATCTTTTTTCAAAACATTTGTGTGTGCATGTGTAAAGACATTACATGCATACACATCCATTTATAAAGTTTAATATTTGGCAATATAAGTGATAGACATAAATGATATTATACAATATTTAGAGACTCTTACCACATGAATATGCATGTATTCTCTCATTTTTATCTACTGTAAGGTATCCCAAGTTGTGGCAATATCATATTTTAATTGATTTGACTGACACTTTTGGTGTTTTCTATTTTACTACTTTGACATTCATTTTGATGTGTATTACTAAAAATCCTACTTTTTTGTACATGTATGAGAGTTTTTCTAGGACCACATAGCTATGTTCCAGGATTCACTATTCACTTAAACACAATGGATAGAAGATTGATTTGGAACTGTTCCTTAAGTCTCTAAATGAAAAAATAATGCAGTAACGATAATGTTCACATATTCCATCTTTGTCTCATTTAAAACTATATTTTGAAGGTTTATTTACACATAGAGTTGTGCATCTTGGAGACACATGAATAAAGCAAACATTTCTTCTGCATAATACTAAATCTGATCTCTAAACAAGTATGTTTGTTACTAATGCTAACCCTCTTTGTAGTGGTAAAAAAAAAAAAAAACTAAAAAGCCATTCTCAACAAGAGTAATTCAGCTATTGTGCTGCTATGTTACATCTCTGTTACCCAGGTTGAATCTACAGTGAACTTTAGGTAGCCTAGTTTTCTTTATGCTTGATGACTGACATTCACAGAAGATGGACTGGTAGCCTAAAAATTATTAGTGTCCTTCAGACAAGAGGCTACAGTGGAATGAAAATCACAAAAAGCAGTATCTAATTACAGCTGAAAAGGGGAATATTAATGACTTTAAGCAGAATGTGCTCAAATGCAATGAATTCAAATACATCTTTGTCTATAGGACAATAATACAAGCAAACATTTCTGGTATTTGCTCTCCTGTACAGCAAGAGAAATATTTTTTTTTGCTTTTTCT
The DNA here is from genome assembly GCA_949820135.1 of Sylvilagus floridanus. Taxonomy (NCBI): domain Eukaryota; kingdom Metazoa; phylum Chordata; class Mammalia; order Lagomorpha; family Leporidae; genus Sylvilagus; species Sylvilagus floridanus. Next base: position 58,399,608 of record OX463243.1, read on the forward strand.
TGATTGAGTTTATCATTATTAGACATGTCTTAGGAGACTATTAGAATTTAAAATAAATTAAAAAAATAGATTACAATAAATTCTCAAGTTCTTTTCACCCACACAAAAGAGAGTGACATAATGATATTTTCTTCCATTAGGATCTTAGAATTATATATACAAATCACATTGAATGTGTTAAAAATGAATTAAAAATTGAAAGTAATCTTAAAAAAGAGTGACAGAGTTCTTCTATATTCTGGTTCACTCCCCCAAATGACCACAACAGCCAGTCCAGCTGGACTGGACCAAATCCAGGAGCCAGGTACTAATCCATCCAGGTCTCTGCAGTATGTGGCAGATACCCAAGGACTTGGGCCACCTTCTGCTGCCCTCCCAAGCACATTAGCAGAGAAGCATATCAGAAACAGAGCAACCAGGACTTGAACTGGCACCCCAATATAGGATGCTGGCATGGCAAGCAGAAGTCTATCCTATAAAACCTTCTGTAAATAAAGGATATTCGTTCTCAATAATAAAGACTTTTACTTAGCTTAATACAGCTTATATTGTATAAAAGTCTATTTTTCCTCCAATATATTTCTTTAAGTTTGTGACCCAACATGTTTCCTTCATTATTTGGACACTGTGAAGTGCAACACTAAACATGTCTTTCGACATCTCTAGAAAACTTTACTTTGTGCATATTACATATCACCATCTGTTTTATTTCCCATCATGTTTCTTTAAACCCCACTGCAGTGCCTCTTGTTATCACACTGAGAATTATCAATTTGCTCACCACAAAAAAATTAGATAATTGAGGTGATGGATACATTAATTCCTCAAATTCAATCTTTAAACACTGTATACATGTATCAAAATAATACAGGCCAGCGCTGCAGCTCAACAGGCTAATCCTCCGCCTGCGGCACCGGCACTCAGAGTTCTAGTTCCAGTCGGGATGCCGGATTCTGTCCCGGTTGCTCCTCTTCCAGTCCAGCTCTCTGCTGCAGCCCAGGAGTGCAGTGGAGGATGGTCCAAGTCCTTGGGCCCTGCACCTGCATGGGAGACCAGGAGAAGCACCTGGCTCCTGGCTTTGGATCAGCGCAGAGCGCTGGCCGCAGCGCACTGGCCGCGGCGGCCATTGGGGGGGGGTGAACCAATGGAAAAGGAAGACCTTTCTCTTTGTCTCTCTCTCTCACTATCTACTCTGTCAATATATATATATATATATATATATATATACTGTATCCAGTAAATATGTACAATTATCAAGTGTTAATTATAATTGAAATGTTTAAAAAATTAAATTTTTGATTATTTCAGAAGAAGTACAAATAATTATTGCACTGTAGCTAGTACTTCATAGTGTGGGTAATTACAATGACCCAACTCTTCATTCTTTCCTATACTGGCACCTCTTGTCATGTGACTTTGGAGTTCCTCTCTGTGCCTTTGGAGTAAGCCATGTCTCATTTTGGCCAATTGAGTGAGGCAGACATATAGTTTCAGTTTTGAGAATAAACCTTAAGAAGTTTGATCTGTGCTTCAGTATTCCTATTAGAAGACTATTCCTGGATAATCCACTAGTCCAGGGTGAATGGGAAACACATTTATGACACCCAAAGAACTTCAACAGGAGACAAAGTATCTAGCTATTGTGATCAGTATTAGCTAACCCAGAATCATGTAAGAGAGCCTAGCTGCAGTCAACAGACATATCAGCCCTAAGTGAAACTAAATAAATTGTTGAATGACATTAAGATTGCTGTGACTGTCACACAGTGATGCTATAGATACATACTGATGCACATATCTAAATGTAATCTCTGCTTTGCAGAATACGTAACTATCAAACTCATCTGCTGATTTGCAAAAGTCTAGACACTTTGGTGCCATTAGAAACTCTCATACTGATATTCATGAGGGAAAATGGCAGAAATTGGAGTATATGTTTTTTTGAAAAAGTCATTTGATGTGAAAGCATCAATGTTGTCCACATTTTCATTTAGAATAATTTTTGAACTTTTTTTTATTATTTGAGAAAGAGACTTATATGGAGATAATCCATCTACTGGTTGACTCCTCTAATACCTGGGATGGCAGAGGCTGAACTGAGGCTGAGGCTGCTAAAACCAGGAACACAGCCCAGGTCTTCCATTTAGGTGGCAGGAACCCAGTTACTTGCAGCATAATGGCTACCTTCCAGGATCTCCATTAACAGAAAGTTAAGCCAAGAGCTGGAGCCAGGGATCCAATCTAGGTACTCCAATATGTAATGTGGGCATCTTAACCAGTAGGCCAAACACCTGCCCCTTGAAACTCAATGATTATGCTAACCCTATACTGCCTTATAATCATAGCTTATATCACCTGAATTTTACATGTATTTCTAATATAATTTGGATCTGTCACCTCTCTTTACTCCCACTGCATTTTAGTATAGCCATAATTATTTATTATCTGTGACACCTACAAGTGTCTACTCAGCCAGCCACTCTTGTCCCTTTCCAAAGTATTATTAATTAATTGGCTTGCTCAATGTTTTTTAATTGAACTAAGGAATGTTTTAGAGTCTAGTAATACAGCAAAGAAAAATAATTATGGCACTCATGGAGTAAACACTCTAGTGTTTATTGGAAGCAGACAGTAAAAATATCAATAAATAAAATCAAATATGTTAGTGGAGAAAGTTTTACATAGAATGGAGGAGTGACAGGAGTGTAATCTAATTTTAAGGAAAGGTAACAAAGAAGCCCTCTCCCTACAACTAAGATTTGATTGAAATGAGGGAGAAAGCAATGAGAAAATCAGGAATAATGGCCAAAGTCAATGGGACTAGAAAACAGATAATCTTTAAGGAAAAATCACAGAGTTCAATGTTTCTGGGGAGAAGTAAGCAATAAGTACAGAAGACGAGATCAAAGGAGTAACTAGAAATCAAATTATGTAGGGCCTTGTATGACCGTGTGATGGACTTTTAATTTATATAGTGAATAACATTAAACGCTATTAGGGGATTTTGAATGATATGATGGGATTTATGTTTTAGTAGGACCACATGTTGGCATGTTTAGAGTAGACTAAAAGCTAGTGAATATATGAGTCACCATTCAGTCAGACAAACAGAAAACACATGAAGTACTTAAAACATAAGAGCTTGGCCGGCGCCGTGGCTCAACAGGCTAATCCTCCGCCTTGCGGCGCCGGCACACCGGGTTCTAGTCCCGGTTGGGGCGCCGGATTCTGTCCCGGTTGCCCCTCTTCCAGGCCAGCCCTCTGCTGTGGCCCGGGAGTGCAGTGGAGGATGGCCCAGGTGCTTGGGCCCTGCACCCCATGGGGAGACCAGGAAAAGCACCTGGCTCCTGGCTCCTGCCATCGGACGAGCGCGGTGCGCCGGCCGCAGCGCGCCGACCGCGGCGGCCATTGGAGGGTGAACCAACGGCAAAAGGAAGACCTTTCTCTCTGTCTCTCTCTCTCACTGTCCACTCTGCCTGTAAAAAAAAAAAAAAAAAAAAAAAAAAAAAAGAGCTTGGTTACCTATTGGCAAAGAGGATATAGGATCAAAACAAGGAAGCAGAAGTAACACAGAGATATCTGTATCTCACCTAATGCTGAAAGAAGCAAAAAGAAAAGGTAGCATTACTGGAACTGACTGCACACTTGCTGCTGACTCCCTGCTACAGAGGCTCTGGCTGCAGCTAGAACCCCCAAAGGTCATTTGGAGCCCATAGTTACTATTACCTATGCTATTACCACTCGTGGGAAATTTACCGTCTGCTTCTTCCCTCTCTACAACTTCCAGTCTCCCAACAGTAGATCTAAGCAGAAACCAGTTTGAAAGGGATTCTGGGAAATGCACTTTCTAGAGATCAGGCAACTTTGCACAATGCAGAATAAGAGAAAAAAATGGGACTGAGAGGAATAGGCACATGGTGGCATGAGGATAAAGGCACAATAGAAACTACAGCTTCCTTGTGGTCTAAGGTTTTGTGAAATCATAGAGGATGATCCAAGTCAACCATAGGCTTTGCATAACCATCAATTCCTGCAATATGAACTATGCCTGGCACTAATAGTGTCATTCCAGAGAGGCCATTATATTTAGACCAAGGAGAAATATCTAAACACTGAGGAGAAATATCTAAGCACTGACTCTTCATACATCACCTCCAAACCAGACATACAGCAGACACAGCAAACTTGGAGAGGCTGAAATTCAACCATCTCTGGAATTCTACTATCCATAGAAATTAGCCTTGTCCTGCTCATCAACATATTTTTGTCATGTGACTTCAGAATATTATAGTCTCATTACATGGCTACAAGAGATTTTCTTACCCCTAGGTGATGAAAAACCCTTCTGATTTTTAAATTTTCTTTCAGTGCATCAATAGCCCCTAGCAGTATCCACATGATTCAATACAATCTTTACAGAAAGTCCAAGGGAATTTCAAAAAGTTCATGGAAAATGGAATTAAAAGATGTTTATTTCGGGGGCAGCACCGTGGCGTAGTAAGTTAACACCCTGGTCTGAAGCGCTGGCATCCCATATGGATGCTGGTTCGAGCCCTGGCTGCCCCACTTCCAATCTAGTTCTCTGCTGTCGCCTGGGAGAGCAGTAGAAGACGGCCCAAATCCTTGGGTCTCTGCGCCTGCATGGGAGACCCAGAATAAGCTCCTGGCTCCTGGTTTAGGGATGGTGGAACTCCGGCCAATGCTGCCATCTGGGGAGTGAACCAGAGAATGGAAGACCTCTCTTCATCTCTCTTTCTCTGCCTCTCCCCTCTCTGTGTAACTCTTTCAAATAAATAAATCTTTAAAGAAAAAGAAGTTTATTTTGGTTCTAAAGCCTTTGAAATTCATTCATAAGTTTTTCATAACGTGCTTTTCCATGAAAAGTGTAAGTTTTAACATTAATACTCCACAATATATATGACATCCAGATTTCACCAATCACCAGTCATGAGATCTTCTTTACATGGTGATCAGTGGAGAATTCACTTCAAAATTCTATTTCAAAGTCAGCAATCTTAAGTCACTATGAAAACCACCTCAGATATAACAAGTTATCTAGGAAACAGTCAAAGATAGATTTGCACACATGAGTGAAGCAGAAACAGAGAGAGACAGAAGCTGAAATGCAATGTAGCCAAAACCAACAACGTCAATGGAAACGGAAGGTGTCTCTACCCAAAGCCTTTAGGGCCAGACTTTTGTAACTGCACTGACCATTCAGTAGATGCGATCTACCCCTAGAGAGTGAACATACCTTTGATGAAACAGCTAAAATAGACCAAGATTGATTGCTAAGAAGGGATATAGCTATGAGCTACCACAGTCAATCCTCCAGAAACTGAGAATTTGACGTCTCCATCATGAAGGAGTGAATATAGGGTGCACACCACTATACTGACTTCAAGCTCCTTCCTAAGTACAATCCTCTTGCTATTTCTGTTTCTTTGTACCACATATCAAGTTTCCAGAACGGTTTATGTTTATGTTTAATGTTTCTTTTTTTAGTCACCCAGTAGACTACATTCTGTGATTGTAAGAACATGTTTCATTAGCTTCATTACTATTTACTCAGTAGTTGACAGAGAATCTAACACTAAATGTACATGCACAATTATTTTAAGTTACTGCAGGTTATAATAATCTCTCTGTAGCTCATTTTATATGTGTGTCTGTTTTCTCCTATGCTTATTTGTTTTTGTTTTTGTGTCATCCAGTACCAGCTAAAATGCAGTTGGGCTATTAATGACTACTGATATATTAAAGAACAGATTTTAGCTTTTGCAGATGAGAAATCTAATTTTCTGTAGTTCAAGCTTTAGCTTCAGAGTTTATCATCTACAAGATGTTGTGACCTTGAATATTCTTTTATCACCTTGAATTTCATTTTTATTATCTGTAGGCAGCAGATGCTTGAGTATTTGGCCTCAAGCCCAGCCTCAGGATCCTCAGTAGGGTATAATCAATTAATGATACCTGCCATTCCCACAGGCTAAAAGGAAGAAGTATCATATTCACCAGGTAGTCTCTCCTCTAAATTGAACGTGAACCATCAACTGTTTACTCATTCATTTTTATGGCTAGCTAAATACAATTCCCACACCCCATATTACTCAAATGATGATTTCTATAAAAAAAAATAAAATGTTATAATATAACCAAAGTAAATAACATTCATTTGAGCACTTGATTTGGAATTCCATTCTCATAGTACAATCCGTGAAGATCATTACATCCATTGCTTTCAATGTACATCTGAGAATATTGTCAACTCAAAATATTAAATAATTCTACCATGGAGATGCATATATTTAATAGCAAAACCTAAACCAGAAACCTTCTCATTTGCCTGGTTCTCTAACTTGGAGACATCAATAAATTTCTTATGATCTATACACTATTTCTATGATTTTTACTAACAGTGGCTTTATGGAGACTCTCTCTTAATTTCTAGGCTTTTTCGACAAAAAAATGAAATGGCAAAAGAAAAATGAAAGCATCATACCCATTTGGGAAATAAAGTTACAGCTAACCAATATTCCCATATTTTCCAATGTTTTAATCAAAAGTCAACACATCTTATTTCAAATATAGTTCTTGACTTCAGTTTCTAAAGAGACTATATATGAACCCTATTTGAACACGAATTTGTGATACCTCCATGAGGAAAAAAAATTCTTGAATATAAAGATATAGAACATGAAAGACTCAGAATCACATAACTCTAAAATAATTTAAAAAGAAATAGAGTTATTACAGGCTTCAGAATAAAGAGGAACAAAAAAGGGATCAATTAACTGTTTCACTGAATACCTCATCAGGTATCAGGTATATGGTTTCTGAACCGTGTTAACTGAAGCATTTGGTTCATGTCCCCACTTGATGCAATGTTGATTTAAGGTGAGAAGCAAATTTACTATTAATGAGATAAGGAGATACCCCTCAGGGGAGTTTAAACGATATAACAACCAACCTTTCAGGTAGTATCATTGATTTCAAGACATAAAAAGACAATTCAGAAAGAACACAGAATTAGTCATGATACCCGATTCATGTAGGTAATGGTGCATGAAACAAAGGGTCAAAACAAAACCATAAGTCAGCAGATGCATTTATCAACACTTGTTTTTAGTGTTAGACTTTAAAATGGGCTTAATCTTATCAGCAAGAGTTTTCTGGTCATTTTTATATCAGATCATTATTTTCTGATTAACTTTAATAGCATTTGTACCCCCTCTACTAAACGTGTGCTTCAATACAAGAGAATATGTCTGTATACTCACAGGAATGTGTGGGACAAATGAACACCAATCTAGCATTATCCTATTTCTGAATGTATCATTTTATTGATCTGATACTAATTATGTATATATTATACTCATATTTTTGCCCATGTCCACCACCCAAAGCCATCATCAAAACCAACTATGTTACAGATTTATTCTTCATAGTCCAAGATAGTCTGGGAAATGACACAAAAAAATTGAAAGAAAGGTTTAAACTAATTCAGGGCCAACACTAGAAAAACAGTGTACGTAAAAACTCAACATACCTTTACAAAATATCCATTATTTGCCTTATGCTCTATTGGATGCCATAAATAGAAAGATGAATAAGTCATAATATCTACCCTCAAGAAGCTTTCGGCATAATAAGAAAATGTCAGGTATGGTGGAATGAGAAGGCCATGCCAAGATGGCCACTAGCAACAGAAACTGCCTGGCAACAGGCTGTGATTGGATGGCTTCGGAAACTAACTGGCAACAGGGTATGATTGGTTAGGGCATAAACCACCCCTTGACTAGATTGGCTGCTTTAGCTAGTTAAGCCGCTGTGCCAACTGAAATAAACGAGTCTGCAGGCTGTTTGCCTCTGGCCCGCTTTCACCAGACTCCTGGGTTCTGTGTGGTGACTCCACGCCTCTTGCCCCCACCATGCTTCTCATCTCAGAAGAAATCAGCCTCAACAGTCAGGCTATTATGACAGTGTGTAAGGGTTTATTTAATTTATAAAGAATTGAAGGCCTTGAATTAATAATTACAAACACTCCTAATAGAGAAATGAAGCAAGATTCCATTCCCCCTAGATTTACTTATGACAACAAAGAGTAGTGGGTGCAAAGGATTGATCTAGCCTTGAGAGTTGGTCCTAAACAGGATCTGTGACTGTTATGTGTAACCCACAGAAATTACTCATATTTTCCCAATTGTTCAGTCATGAAATAACTTATTCCTAGCATAACTTGTTCTGCAGATACCTGTTATGCTGATCTATGATCATCTTTTAAAATATATTTTAAACTATGTATAATTTTTAAAATATAAACTATTATCTATTTATTCCGTAGTTTTAGACTGCAAAGAAAGTTGAATGGAGAAAAATTTTAAATAACTCATAATTCCATGCTGAAAGAAAATCAGTGTTGACATACTCATTTAGTCATTTGGTCATTCATTCACTTTTACAAATATTACCAAGGGCCTATTAGGTGCTTCTGGATTTCTTCCTTCCATAAATATACCTAAAAGCATATGTCCTGGGGCGAGTATTTTGGCACAGCAGGATAAAACGCCATTTGGGATGCCTGCATCACAGATCAGAGTGTCATTTGAGCCCCAGCAAATACTTTTCCAATTCAACTTCTTACTAATGCATCTTTGGAGGCACAGATGACAGCTCAAGTGTTTGTGAACCTGGCACCACATGGCAGACCCAAATAGAATTCCCAGCTCCTAACTTCTGCCTGGCCTAATTCTGGCTGTTGTAAACATTTAGGGAGCAAACAAGGAGATGAAAGCTATCTCAGGACCGGCACTGTGGTGCAGTGGGTTAACACCCTGGCCTGCAGTGCTGGCATTCCACGTGGGTGCAGATTCAAGTCCCGGCTGGTCCACTTCCAATCCAGCTCTCTGCTATGGCCTGGGAAAGCAGTAGAAGATGGCCCAAGTCCTTGGGCCCCTGCACCCATGTGGAAAGACCTGGAGGAAACTCCTGGCTCCTGGCTTCGGATCAGCATAGCTCTGGGCATTGTGGTTAGTGGGGGAGTGAATCAGTGATGGAAGACCTCTCTCTCTCTCTGCCTCTCCTTCTCTCTCAGTGTAACTCTGATTTTCAAATAAATAAATAAATCTTTAATAAATTTTCTCTGTGTTTCTATTTCTTTATCTCTGTTACTATGCCTTTCAAGTTTATGAAAGGAAAATGAACGTTTTAAAAACACATCTTTCACAAAACTAGGATTCTGTTGTGTGCTGTTATGTAAGCCTGTATTTTTACTTGCTAATAAGTAGTATTTTCATATTATTAAATATTGTTGCTATTTCTATTTGAAAAATCAAGATCTTAAGAGAGTATACTTGTTCACAGTGTGGCTTATCCAGAATCCCATGTCTACAAGGAGTGGTTGTATCTATAGTCATTGTTTTTGATGCCAAAAATCTACAATGGCCAGAGATAAAACTATCTTCACACTATTACATATCAGCTCTCTGAAGACTAGGGTTGCAACTGCATCCTCTTTTGCTTCCTACATTCTAACATAGAAACTGAAATATATCACACTGATAAATAAGTCACTGAATGACTACTATTTTATAATGTAATTTAACTTTCCACCGCCTAATAGTACTCATATTATTTTGTAGTTATGTTTTGATCACAAATATACTGCTTCAATGCACTCTTAATAATTAACCTGCTTGCCATCCCTTTTTTTTTTGTCCATTCCTCTTTTTTTAAGATTTATTTATTTGAAAGAGTTACAGAGAGAGGTAGAGAGAGAGGCCTTCCATCTGCTGGTTCACTCCCTATGGCTGCAATAGCCGGAACTGCACTGATCTGAAGCCAGGAGCCAGGAGCTTCTTCCAGGTCTCCCATGCGGGCACAGGGGCCCAAGGACTTGGGCCATCTTCTACTGCTTTCCCAGGCCACAGCAGAGAGCTGGATTGGAAGAGGAGCAGCTGGGACTTGAATCAGCACCCATATGGGATGCCAGAGCTTCAGGCCAGGGCGTTAACCCACTGCACCACAGTGCTGGTCCCTGTCCATTTTAAAATGAAACAGCATGTTCTGAATTTCAGTGTTCTTGTTGTTTAATAAAGTGAGATACTCTTTTCCGCACATTTATTTTCTCACAGCATATGAGATACTCTTTTTCAAATATATTCATTTTTCCACTGTGTTACAATCTTCTGTTTCCTACATGCACATTCCCTACGTGCACATTATAACTTCTATGAGCTCAGGGACCATGTCCATATTAATTATCAATTACCTGGTATAGTGCCTAGAACATATTAGGAGTTTAGTAAATATGAAGAAAGGGTGGAATAACTTGTTCAGTTACCAATTTGGAACATTCTGGACCACTGTGGTAGTAGGGCTAGGAAGCAAATGTGGAAGATGCCAGAGATATGTGATGATGATCTTGTTCACAGGGTTCTGCCTACATTCAGACAACTTTCTTCAACAACTTTCTTCCTGATTTTAACCTCCAATACTCCAATCAATCTCACTGAATGAACCACTTCTTTCGTTGAAAGGAGGCCTGTCCTTGAGATAATTTTAAAGGATTTTATTCAGTGTCTTCATCTGAACTCCCAGTTGCTACTATTCACATAGTAATCCCATTCCTGACCAGCTGTCTGCTTTGAAAGATGAGAGGGGCATTTCATTGACACTTGATGTCAATGGTCTGAGCACGGGTTTCTAGCTTTGTTCTCATTCTCCAAAACACATGTGAGTTACCCCACTCTTGCCTGCTGTCCCCAGCTTGGAAAACAGGAATGATTTTGGAGAAGCAGAACAGGTTATGGTGCCATTAAAGCACACATGTGGTCACAATTTTGTCATTACCCGTAGGTGTGACAAGTTTATCAACGTTTCTGATCAAGGCAACATCACCTATCAGAAGGTAAAAGGAATTTTCCATAGGATGTTGTGAGAATGAAAATAGATACTGTGAGTCTGAAACACTGAAGAAAGCAGGTAATATTAATCAACTTTCTATGCTATGATGAACATCCATATCTTTGACCTTTTCCAGACCTACATAGTCTGGAAATCAAAGTTATTATCCAGACCACAGCCTTATGCTTGCCACAGTCTCTGTCAACCTGTAATTCACTGCTGCCCATACTTCAGCTCAGTAATGGCTTTGTAGAACTGATTTGCTCTATCCATGTTAAACATTACAAATACATGCATTACCTTATAATATGAGCAAATTAAGTATAAAAGGATGATACAACAAAGAAATTATTGAATATATTTTCAGGAGTGATTATATTTACCTTTAGGATGAATAAATCCATTTTATAAAGTACATTCCAATTACAGTTGTAACTATATTAGTTTCTTTGTCCTATTTTATAATTGTCAAGAAAACAGTATTATTAATTCCACCATCAGTCGTGAAAATTTTCAATCAGTATTATTGTTTGGTAATTTTATATTAGTAGTCCATAATTCATTTTATCATTTTAAAGATACAGCTTAAAGTATTAGGTATATCCAAATGGATATTCAGAATCATGTGTGTTCATGGTCTCAAATGATAACACATCTAACATGGTTTGGCTGTCTTTGTATTTTCTGTAAGAATATGGAAAATATGAAAGAGTGAATTTGTTTCTGATAACTTTAAATTTGACCTTAAAATTTAATGATGAAATTAAAAGACTTATGAATCTAACTGTCATCAACATCAACATTCAATTATCTTGTTAAATATTTCTTGAAGTTGGCAAATACACATTCTCAAGGAGAAAAAAAGAACTCAATGATAGTAATGGTTATTTTTATCTATTAATTTTGAGATGGCCAGATGGCTAATAAAATGTTATTTCTGGGAGTGTCTGCAAGGGTATTTCTAGAACAGATTAGCATTTGAATTGGTAAATTGATGAAAGACACTGCCCTCACCAAAGTGAGCAGGCATCTTTCACTCTCTTCAAGGTCCTAATAGAATAAGGAGGAGAAGGCAGGCTGAATTCACTCTCTCTCTCTGAACTGGGACATCAATCTTATCCTGCTGTCAGACATTAAGACATTGGAACTTCTGGTACTTGGGCTGTCAGATTCAAGCTGGAAATTACACCACTGGCCTCTGCCTTCTCTGCCCCTGACCCTCCCTCCTTTGGTTCTCAGGCATTATTGGCTTTCCCAGTTCTCCAACTAGTATGTGGCAGTTTGTAGTAATTCTAGGCCTCAATAATCTTGGGATCCAAGTTCTGTTACCCACACAAACATACACACACACATATATACCCTGTGCTCTTTCTCTGGAAAACCTTGACTGATACAATGATCTAACACTGAAAGCAGAGTTAAAGAGTTTTTTAATTTAAACAAGGGAAATGAAATCAGGAATACCAGCAAATACAGAGTTATCTGTATGCCTATGTTTATTGCAGCTCAATTCACAATGGCTAAGACATGGAATCAACCCAGATGTCCATCAACTGATGAGATGCCTAAAGAAATTATGGAATAATTTGGAATACTACTCAGCTGTAAAAAAGAATGAAATCCTGTCTCTTGCAACAAAGTTGTGGCAAGGGGAAACCATTATACTTAATGAAATAAACCAGTCCCCAAAAGACAGATACCATGTTTTCCCTGATCTGTGGTAACTAATCGAGTACCAAAAATGTTATATAAGAATGAAATTGACATTTTGATCTTCAATGATTGTTACAGCCCCTAGCGGTAGTCTTCTCCTTCTTCTTCTTCCTCTTCTTCTCCCCTCCTTCCCCCTCTCCTCCTCCTCTTCTCCCCTACCTTCCTCCTCCTCATTCTCTTTCTTCTTACAAATTATTGAACTCTTTACTTAGCATAGGGTTAATCTTACGAGTATAAAGGGAACTAAATGTAGATGATTGTAAAAAGTAAGAGAGGGATTAGGAAAGGAAGGCAGAGGAAGGGCAGGAGCATGGGCAGGAGGGAATGTGGGATGGGAAATATATCTATGTTCCTAAATCTATATATATATGAAGTATATGAAATTTGTATACCTTAAATAAAATTTTTAAAAAAAGATTTTAAGAGTTAAGGGTAAGAAAATGTTTATGGTTTTTTTAGATTTCTAAATGTCATCTTTTTTTTTTGTCCTGGCTAACTTGGTATGTTTCCTCCACAAAAAAAAAAAAAAAAAAGATTTCTCCTTAAAGTATAACCTCTCCCTCAACTGCACGATCAATACTGACAGCTATTTTCAAGCCCTCTGCTCAAATGATTTCTTAATTTATGCCTCCATGAACAGTTTGAGTGTGTGTTTTCCTATATTCTGCTAGAATTACTTATTTTCAATTTTTTTTTTCCATCTTGGCAATCTAATGTTCTCTGAAATTAGTACTTCATTGTTTGGTATAAACTTGAACTAAACTTGAATATGGATATAATGACCAAGAAAGTTTATATTTTGTACCTTTTATAATATATACCTGTCACACCTTCCCCACCAAAACTATTTAAGATTATTCGTCCATTTTTCTATTAAATAATTTATATTTCCTTTCCTGCTGATTTTTATGAGCTTATCATAATATAATGAATTAGACCTTTATAAAATTGAGAAAAATAATGTCTCTGTGACAAGTTTTAATTTTTTTTCTGAAATGGAGGATGTATTTTAAAAATAAAGACTTGTTTCATTACTAAAATAGTTCTTGCTAACATTTGAGTAATTTTTGTTCTAAGAGTTTTAAGAGCACTTTCTTTAACTTCAAGAACATTAAAAATTCATCTAATGGTTTATCTTAGTCCCCATAATTATCTGATCTTTATATCAAATCTCTACTGTGCCTTATTCTATTTTCCCTCTGTGAATTCTGTGCAGTTATATCCAGAATTTCCTTTGAGATCAGCTTAATGTTCAGCCATGTCTCTTCTGTTTCTCATTCTGTATCCTATTTTAGTCCTGTGTGTATTGTCCTGTCTCCATTTTCATCTTGCTTTGTATGCACACACATACACACAAAGCAGACAGTTGTTCTTTATATTCTATGTTTAAAAATATTAAGTAAATGCAAAGGTTCCTGTTTTGCTTCATACTTCTGCCTTGATTGGTATTGTTTGAGGCTGTGGACTAATGCCTCTGAAATTGGCCATTTCTCTGTCTTTGGCTTACCATGTACCACTTTGGAATCAAAGTGTCCCACCATGTTTGACAATTCTAATACAACTTTATCAGTGAGGTAAAAAATTCAAGTCTCAAATGGTTACCAACTTACAAATCAATAATAAAATGAACATTTAATCATTAGGAATATCTTAATTATCTGCTCATTAAAATACAATACAAAATGAATGTCTTTATTCTTGACATCAAGATTAAAATCCAATATGTACTTGAGTTTTATTTTTAATATCCACTTAGGATCCTTAAAATAACCCAGAAGAGCACAGAAGAGATGGGAAAACTTTTGTATTAATGTTAATTTTAAAACATGTTGATTTCAGTCTGCAAGACTAAAACTTTTCCCGAGGTTTATGGGGAGCCTATAAACAATCAGTTTGGTCATGAATCATGGGCTGTTTTTCTCTTATCTCAGCATCACTGTGATCAGCTGCCAAGGCTGTACACTTCTTTGTGTGCACTTTACATTCATGCATCCTAGGGGAGTAGAAGGTGGGAAGAGTGAACTTTAACTGAACTGATGCTTAGAGACTATAATGGTCTCCTCTGGAAACTGTAATTTATTTTTTTTCATAGAGGAATGAAGAAGTATTTTGTCTTTATTTTTTAACTGAAAGGTAGTACTTATTTTACCAAGCAGTCCTTTTGTTACAGTTAGATATTTAGAAAAATGTAAAAACTTTAAAAGTGTGTAACTTGTTTTTGCTATAACTGTCACCAACAAATGAATATGCTCTGAAATAATGACTGTCGTGTCTGATATTGTTTCAATAGTCATTAATAATATTTTGGAAGTTTAATAATGCAGCCAGCTCCATAGGTGAGTTTGAAAAATAAGAAATCTTGTCCATGGGAACTGACACTGTGATGTATTGAATAAAGTCGCTGCCTGTGACACTGACCTCCCATTTGGGAGCTAGTTCGAGTCTCAGCTGTTCGACTTCTGATCCTGTTCCTTGCTAACATGTCTGGTAAGGTAGTGGAAGATAGCCTAAGTTCCTGGGTCCCTGCTATGCATGTGGGAGACCTGGAAGAAGCCCTTGGATCCTGGCTTCCACCTGGCCCAGCCCTGGCTTTTGAGGCCATTTGGGGTGTAAACCAGCAGATGGAAGATCTCTCTCTCTGTAATTCTGATTTCCAAATAATGAATTTTTTAAAAAGAAAAGAGAAATGTTGTCCTCATTGATTTGACTGCAGTCTTTGATTCTAATCTTACTCTGATTATAAGTCACTTAAAATCCTGACCTAACTTTAAGTGTGAGAATTACTGCTTTCAATGACTGAACTCATTCCCATTGTAAAGTTGAAGTCTTGGGGAGATGCAGACATAGCTTTAATTATGAAAAATCCTTAGGTAACATCAAAGTAAATAAATAAACTTTTCAACCACGAAGTTCCAAATTTGGATACAAGGCTAAAACTAAATCTGTTATAGCCTTTCTCTGATCTCTAGTTTCTCACTATAACTGCAGTAACACAGTTCAATTTTAAAACAAATTTCAGTTGAAGCTCCACCCATCAGATTATGCTCAAGGCAACATCTTCTTCCTACCCTAATTTCACATAGGTTTTTTTTTTCTCTTATCAAGCACATAAACAACAAGTTAAACATAATTAAAGAAACACATATTGCTCAGTTTGCAAGCTTTTTACATTTTTTCACTACTGAACTGAAAGTTGGTTCTATATGTTGACTATTTTTCCTAATTCTAACACCTTTTTGCAAGGTGTCCAGCACGTAACAAATCTTCCCAGGCAGATGAATCAATTAATTCACAAGCTTTTATTGGGATTCCGCTCCCGGGCAAGGTTCCCCGGTCCCAACAGAGTGGGGGACAGGGAAGTGGCACGTCAAAGGTTGGCAGGGCTCCTTTTATAGATACAGGGCTTGGGGGTTAAAGGTTGAGGCAGGTCTGATCCTCATTGGTAGACCTTTAGGCACCCACGGGAACCTTAACAATGACTTTTCGAGGCCCTGGAAGTGCAGGTAGGGACTCTCCATTCCTGGAAGGGTAGGCCTTCTCTCCTTCCAGATCCCAAAGCTACCACTTCTAATTTTTTTTTTTTAATTTTTTGTTAAAGCTTTTAAATTTATTCTTTTCTCCCCACATAGGTTGTAAGATCCTCAAGGATGAATACCACTGGAACCAGCACCCTGGCACAATGAGTTAAGCCTCCATCTGCAATGCTAGCATCCCAAATGGGCTGGTCCTGGCTGAGTCCAAGCTGCTCCACTTTCAATCCAGCTCCTTGATAATGTGTGTGGGAAGAGTGAAAGATGGCTTAAGCGCTTGGCTCCCTGTACCCAGTGGGAGAGAGAGCTCCTGACTGGCCTGGCCCAGCCCTGGCAGTTTTGGCCATTTGGAGAGTGAACCAGTGGATGGAAGACCTCACTGTCTCTCCCTCTCTCAAACTGACTTTCAAATAAATAAATCTTTTTTAAAAAAACAAAAAGGGTGACTATCACTCAAAACAGCTTTGTTTTTATTGAAGCAAAAGATGTAACACAAAGTTAATTGTTCTAAGTGTACAATTAGGTGGCGTTTAATACATTTATTCAGTCCTGTGTCCCACTTACTATACTGTGCTAACATCAGCTCGGACAAGAAATCTGAATTTGACTTAGGGGTATTCTAATGCTAGTGCCAACTCTGGAACCATTGCTAGTCCTTTACTCAGCTTACACCGTAGCTTTGGTTTGATATGGCAGTGTGCAGGCAGGGGTTCAGACTTCACTTGATCTCTGACCTCAGGCTGTACTGTAGGCAGAGCCATGACCTGACTATGCTCTTTCTTAATTTGTGCCTAAGTTTCAATGTCCAGACTTTAATAACAGTTTTAGACACCATCTTTTTGGCAAATATCCTTGCTTTACTCAATGTTTAAGTCTTGTTATCAATCTGCCCAGACCTCCATCTGTCCTAACCTCAACCCCAGCTACTGAGCTCCATCTCCTCTTAACTTGGTCAGTCTATAACTAAGTAGCACGTTATCCCCATCATTCCTTATCCTAGAAGCAGCCTAGCCTAATGGAGATTAAGCCCATCGAGAACAACTCATTTAGCATTCATTGCTAAAGGCAAAGAGGCAATGTAGAAGGAAGATTTCCCAGGGTGAGATAAGGGCTGATAGGAAAGGATATGTATCAATGGAGGGTGGTGACCAAACTGCCCCACTTATTGAAAAACTATTGTATCAAGTTATGCCTCTTTCTTTGATAGATATTGGAATTGCCCCCTGAAATATGATATCAGAATATGGCCCACTAAGAGTTCTCCAAAAGTCCCAATTGGGGTGCTATATGAAATCAGAATTTGGGGTGACATACGATATCACCATGTGCTTATTAATAAATTCCCAATATTAATAAGCCCATGTGGGTTCTTGCCTAATATTCAGAGAAGAATTCTGAATACCGACAATGACAAACAAAGCAGCATGGTAAATTTTTAAGCTTTTATTTAGTGAGAGAAATGCACAAGAGAGTGAGGCCCCTATATATAGGAGAGAGGTAAATCTGGATTCATATGGAGCATGGGGTGGGTGGCCCAAAGGCCAAAGAAAGGAAGGGCCAGGCACACTGTGTCCCAAGCTCTTAATCCACTTCCAAAGGGGAATGGTTCATTAACCTGATTGGCCGATGGGTGCACAGGTGTGGCCAGGTAGTGGCATGAGGTCACACAGGGGTGTGGTGAAGGCATGGCTGTCCAGCTCACAGACCTAATCAATTTTATTCTATAGGCCTGCCTAAAACATGATCAGTGGTTTATTTGCTTTTAATGGACAGATAATAATGACATATCTTCATGGGTTACAGTGTGATGTTTCAATGCATTCATACATTGTATAATGATCAACTCAGGATATTTTGGTTATTCATCATCTCAAATATTTATCATATCTTTGTGATGAGAACAGTCAAAATCTTCTCTCTCTTCTGAATCATACAATACAGTAATTCTGAATGCAATCACCCTCCTATGTAAGAGAACACCAGAACCTAATTCTCCTGTCTGGCTATGAGGTTTGTATTCACTAACTAATATCTCCTTGTCCCCATCCTCCACTCTCCCACAAACACTAGTCTCTGGTAATCACTATTCTGCTCAGCCTTTTAACATTCTACATTTGAGTGAGACCAGGTAGTAGTTGTCCTACTATACAGTACCTTACTATGTGTAAATGCACAAGCACTTGTACGTGAGTGTGTGAGTGTGTGTATTCTATTTAAAAAGGAGAGCTTCTATAATTCCACATACTTGAAAGGATTAGTTTTCACTTTACCATATTCACTTAATTGATACCAAGCTTACATTTTTGTGTGCATGCTTCAAATACATGTTTTGAGACACAGAAGCAAAGACATGAGTCACAGATGCTCAAACATGCATAAGATTTCCTAAACTAGTTCCTTCGACAGGGAAGGGTTTCCAGTGAAGGTGAAGATATTGAAGGAAGACTATCAGTGTAGTTGTACTGCTCAAGGTGACCATACCTACTCACTTGGTACCCAAGGGCTTTAAGCAACTGATCTAGAACATTAGCCTTTCAATATGCTTTGTTTGTATACCACAAGACAATTTTGAAAATCGCCATTTGGAGTTTAAGACACATTCATGAGTTGTCTTCTCACAATTTTTCTTCTAATTTGAAGAAATGTCATAGTGTAAATACTGGCATTTTTGAATAAAATAATTACAAGCACCACAGCAGAACTACTTATGTTCATGTTTCCTACTTACTCACAGTACAGTTGTTTACATGTAACATCTCTTTCCCCTAAACTGTGATTTCCTAAGTCCCTCAGTATAGATTCAAACAAATCAGGAGAGACACAGTAACAGATGTCTCCAAATAAGAAAGTCATTTTATCAAAACTCTTTAAACAGTCTCAAAAATAGAAGTGTTTTCCTTTTACCTCACATGACTACTTCCCTTTACATAAAATTTGGAAAGAACAAAGCCTCTGGACATACATTAAGGTTCCCCAAACCAATGGACTGAGCCTCAAGTTCAGAAATCCCAGGCAAAGTGATCAACAACTAGAACCTGATAAAATGAAATCTCCCTATTGTTAATTCCACTCATATGTGGGCTGTACATATCAAATACTCTAACTTCTGTGTCTATCCTTGCCTATGCATTTTTGCAGAAGTAGCAAAAAGGACCTTGTCTCAGCTCATGCTGACTTCAATAATCAAAGTACGAAAGACAAAAGGAAAATGAGGCTTAACTTTCACTTTGAAAAATCCAACCACACTTAACACAGAGTAGTGACTGTATCAACAGCAATTACTATTGCACCATGCTTTGGCTGTGCACATTTCGTGTTCAGTTAAAAGAATTAGCTCCTAAATTGTTTTCATTGAATCTACTCCTACTACTCTCTAGTTCCAATGTGTAGAAAGGGATGTTTTCTTGTTTGTTTGCTTTGTTTCATTTTGTTTTTGAATGCATACACCTTATTATGCCACCCTCCTGTTTAAAAGTCTGCAGAAGATCCTCATTACTTACTACAAATATCTGACAAAGACCTGAATAATCCACCACAGTCTACCTCACTAGTTTAATTTTATGCCTCTGATTTTGAATTGTCTACAGCCAGTGCTATGTTCGTCTTTCAGTTCTCATGCCACAAGTTTATATTCCCACCACTAATAACACATATCCTTTCCTCTGCTAGGAGCAGATTCCCTCTGTAACTAATTAATTCTAATATAACCTTCAAAGTCCATTTGAAGAGTCACTTCCTCAAGGAGGCCTCCACTGACTTTCTAATCCACATCAGAATTTTGTCCTTAGCAATAGCACAGTTGTAAGCAATGCACCATGTGATTTTGCATTAGAACTTGTTTCCTCAAAAAGAATCTAAGTTCCACAAACACTGGGACTCTGCCTTGGTCAGTACTGTTCTCCTTTGCAGCAGACAGAAGTACTCAGTCTCACTACTGAGAATCTGTACATTAAATGAAAGCTCAATAGTTCATCAAATGTTTTCACATAGATTATCTTATTTAACTCTAATAAGAAATATGTGTAAAAATAGCAACATTTCCATTTTGCACATGAGAAAAACTAATGCCCAGTATTAAACAGGTGCCATTCTTGATGAGACCAATTATTCCCTCTGCCCAATTTCTCTCCACTAATAATGTTTCAAATATTTGTGATTAAGCATGATTGTCTACCATGTAAACCTTAGTAGGTAAGCATTTATCCTATTTCCTCTTCTTACCTGTATGGCTTTAAGCAACTTTCTTTGTTAATTGGATCAAAATGCTTTATATAACAGATTCAGTATATAAAATCACCAAGTCTTTGTGTAACAGCAAAACTAGTGAAGCCATCTTGGATACTGCACTTGCACAGCCTTATTGTCAGTCACATGTCAGCCTTATTGGCACCACTGTCCAGCCACAAAGTTCAAATGTTATCAGGAGCCTTTCTGAGAAGGTGGGAGAGCCTGGCAAGATGTCTAAAGGGGATACTCCTGAAGTATACTAAAGGAATGTAGTACCACTAGAAACGCAGTTCCAACTCCCAGCTCCCTTATGACTTGTAAAATATAAAACCCTGCCTCTGCTACTGCTCTGTGCTAAATAAGCAGACTAAGACTTGCTGCAACTGTCCCTCGAAAATCAGCTGCCTGGGACTGAAATCCTGTAAGAAAGTTGCCCAAATAAACTCATTATTCTCATAGGAAATGTATTCTCCTGTATTAGTGCCAGTATTCTGCTTGGTTTGGGGGCTATTAAATGTTCTGTCAACACTAAAATCTTTAAAATCTGTAAAAGAGGCAAATATGTTGCTTAAATGCTTAGACCATTAAAGTAAGACTTGACATTTAGAAAAAAGGTCAAGTGCCCTAGTTCTGGTTTGGCACACATCAATACATTATTTAGAAGTATTTTTAGCCATTAGACACCACAAATAAAGCTTCAAATCGATTTCTCATTCTCTTCTTACTTAAGGAAATAGAGCTTTTCATACTACTGAGCATGAAACATATTTTAAAATACCAACCCTTACCTTCTTTTCAATATTTTTCACAAACTTATAAGTGTTCCTGGCATCACAGAAAGCAGAGGAGAGAGACTAAAATTTGAGCCTTGTTACTACTTAACCATATGTATTGCCATAGGGTATGTTAGTAATCTTTTTGAAATAATTTCTATATCAAGAAGACGATGACAAAACAGTGATCAATGGCAGTAGCACGCCCTCACCACCCAAATTACAGTGATCACCATAGGATACAACCAATTTGTGCACTGCAAAACAAAGTTCTGAATTAACTGTTAAAATAGTATTGATAGGTTACTTACATGCATTCTGAGGAGATTGTATCTCCCTAATAACATATGATCAATCACCCCTCGCTAACACTATTTATGAAAAAAGGCATGAAAACTGTATCAACATCTAGGACAGACAATAAATGCAATCAAGGTAGAAAACCAAGCCAGAATAAAACAGAAGTCAAGTGAGTTTCAAATCTCTCGCAATTTATCTGGTACAGCCTGTCCCATGAGACAGGTGCTGTTATTACAGATTAAAACAAGATATTGTAGGCAACAAGTTCCATGTTACAAAGCAACTCTAG
Source organism: Sylvilagus floridanus (assembly GCA_949820135.1). Classification (NCBI taxonomy): domain Eukaryota; kingdom Metazoa; phylum Chordata; class Mammalia; order Lagomorpha; family Leporidae; genus Sylvilagus; species Sylvilagus floridanus. Next base: position 58,421,345 of record OX463243.1, read on the forward strand.
GATCTGGTACTAATATAAATAACCAAAATGGATATAACTTAATAATATGGAAATTGGCAAACCATGTGGAACAATTATTAAAACAAATCATGAAAAGAACTGTGTTTCTATGAATAAATGCATTTGCTTGCTCTCCCCTAAAAAGAATTTCAGAGGTGGGAAAATTTCCAAAGAGCTGATATCTCCATCTTTCATAACTGTGAGTAAATTCATGTTCTCTGTAATTGAACTATAGTTAAACATCCAAAATTCTAAATTCTTAATACAGGTATAAATGTAATTTAATCCATTAAATATACATAACTACAATGAAAAACTACAATGAAAAAATACTTGCTGAAGTTTAGCAGTTCCTTCAGTTTCACCTTACATTTGTCCTTACGCTAAATTCAGTTATAATTACATTTCATACATTTTAGTAGGTGATTATATCTTTATACCTACCTGGTATTCCTGGTAACGTAAGATGATTAGAATGATGTTGAAAATGTTAACATTCAAATTCCAGGTTGTAGGCTACTGGATAATCTGGTGTGGTTCTTCATGTTGTTTGGCATTATTTTATCTATAAAAAAAGGAAAGTCATTTTCTTAAAAAACATAAACAAGGCATTACATTCCTTTTCACCGGTTGATGGAACTTTCTAAGACTTAATTGGGCAGGTAGCAATATCAATTTTCTAAAGACACACTTGTGTACATAATTTTATCCAAGTCATCCTCTGGATTCATTCCTCTTTGCCCTGACTATTGGTGAATAAAGAACAGAATAACCGTGCTGATGAGAATGTCACTAAAATGATTCACCATAAGATACAGGACTATTGAAGAGCAAATAGCAATGAAGCCAAAGAGGTGACTGATTACCTGATACAACCAACCTCTGTGTTGACTTTTCCATTTCTTACCAAGCAATACGGTATGTGTGAGTGGAGAGAGCAGTGTATGACGACTGTAGAATATGTAAGTCCAAGAACTTTACAAGTCAACGTTTCAGGAAAAGCAGTTCTGAGTAATAAAAAGATCTTAAATGTAGCTAGGTATGCTGAAGGAAAAAATGAAATCATTAGGTTAGATGGAATCTTAGGAGTGTATGGCTCTCTATTTTCAGATCATATTCATTAATTATGGACTAAGCTAAGAAATCATAAAATGAACTAAATTCACTGAATTAAATGTAGGGCCCATTATAGAATGTTTTAAAACACAGGACTTGCATGGAAGTCAGCAAAATCCTGACTATACAAACTGCTTCCAAGTAAATAGCTCTGTTTAAGTGGTGTGTGTGAGTGTGGGTGTATGTGTGAAAATGAGGGTCTCTACTTGAAGGGTTGTTCAGAAACTGACATGGAAAGAACACAACATACCATGGTAATACATAAATCCAACGGCTTAAGGAAAAGTCTGAGGATATAAAAACATTTACTGGCAATGGCTTGGGCACTCTGCAAAAAACATTAATGAAAGCATTCACAGAGCACCCACAACAGAAGAGGAGTCAAAGCAAGACAGGGACAAGAATATGAAGGCTGTGTGCTGACAACATGTACTGGAACTCATTTGCCTCGTAGATCTGTGATAGAGGACAGTGGAAGAGTATCAGGAAGGTTGAGTAAATCTAGTTAAAATGCCAATAAATGAACAAATTCAGAAAACAAGGCTCAAGTCTGCAATTGAGAATTCTGTGGCGGGTTCAATAGGCTAATCCTCCACCTTGTGGCGCCAGCACACCGGGTTCTAGTCCTGGTCGGGGCGCCAGATTCTGTCCCGGTTGCCCCTCTTCCAGGCCAGCTCTCTGCTGTGGCCTGGGAGTGCAGTGGAGGATGGCCCAAGTGCTTGGGCCCTGCACCCCATGGGAGACCAGGAGAAGCACCTGGCTCCTGCCATCGGATCAGCGCGGTGCGCCAGCCACAGCACACCAGCCGCGGCAGCCATTGGAGGGTGAACCAACAGCAAAGGAAGACCTTTCTCTCTGTCTCTCTCTCTCTCACTGTCCACTCTGCCTGTCAAAAAAAAAAAAAAGAATTCTGTATGAAATTTTAATTTTTCTTAAATTCTCTGCTTACCAAGTACAGGAATGAGATTGAAAGACACCAAAAATAACCATTACCTTTCTTACTGAAAAGGAATATAAAGAGTTTCGAGGCGGTCAAAGAAAACTAGGCGAAAAATGTTACTGCCCCTTTGAAAGGTTTATGTGAAGTATCTGTGCAAAAACTGCAAAAACAGATGAGTGAGCCAAAAACAAAAGAGAAATTTGGATTATTTTCACCTTTTTTAGAAATAGAATGTAAAGAGTTTTTTACTCTAGAAAACAATTCTTCAGTCATTATATTAGATGAATTTAAGAAAGTCAGTTTTGGGGCTGGTGTTGTGGCATAGTAAGTTAAGCCTCTGCCAGTGCTGGCATCCCAACTGGGCATCAATTCTTGTCTCAGCTGCTCCTCTCCCAAACCAGCTCTCTGCTATAGCCTGGGAAAGCAGTGGAAGATGGCCCAAGTACTTGGGCCTCTGCACCTGCGTGGGAGAACCAGAAGAAACTCCTGGCTTCGGATCAACCCAGCTCTGGCTGTTGTGGCCATTTGGGGAGTGAACCAGCAGACAGAAGACCTCTGTCTCTGCCTCTCTGTAACTTTGCCTTTCAAATAAATAAATCTTCAGGAAAAAAAAAAAAAGAACTGAAATGAAAATTAGTTCTATTTTAATTAAACACTAGTGGAGTTTTAGGAGATAGTTAAAATTCTACCTCAGTTTTCATTTTTAATGAAAACACTCAATGAGAAAGTTTGTAATAATCTTTCCTATTCTTTTAAACTAGAGTATTTTGAATGCAGTTGCATTAAATACTGTTAAATTTAGAATGCTGTGATTTTATTTTAAAAAATGTTAAACATGAAGAAACCAAATTAGTATCAATTAGGCAGCTTTATTTCCATTGCTCTGTTCTCACTCACCCTCACACTGTAATCTTAATCTCCAACAGTGCTGTGATATTCTATTGAAAGTTTGTATCATCATTGATTAAAATATTTCTCCACTGTTAGTTATCACACTTTTCCTTTTTTATTTATGTTAAAAATAAATCATTTCATGACCATGCCTATTTCTCTCATCATTATGATTCCAAAGATGAGATTATGAATAATGACATTTAGCTAATTTATATATAAATGAGTATGGCTCTTGAAATCCATCCCCAAATTAGATCAACTGAAAAAAAAAAAAAAAACAATGGGAGGAAAACAGCCACAAATGATAATGATGAATATCTGTTAGTTTTGTTTTCTCTCTCCTACCTCAGAACTCTGAGTTATGAATGATTTCATATTACTAATTGAGGATGAAGAGTTATTTGCATTTTTTGGTAACTAAGAAAATTTAATTCCTCTACCTTTCTCTGTGTTTCCTTTTTGTGACTATTCGCTAGTCTCTTCCACTAAACTATCAGCTCAGACGGAGGATACTATGGTATTTCTACATTTCCCAGTTTCATTGTGGTAAAATTGACAAATAAAAATTCTATACATTTAAGGTGTACAACTTGGAATTTTGATAAATGTAAACTGTTAAATGGTCACAGCAACTGAACAAATGGACTCATCTTAAGTTTCCTCTATTGTGTGTGTGCATCTGCAGAGGGGATGAGGGCAGTAAGAATTTTTAGATGTACCCTGTTAGCCAATTCCTGGCATTTGGTTCAGTATCTATCACTAGCAGACAGTCATTAAATGTTTGTTGATTTGAGCTTTAACTCCAGGTTTTTTTAATTAAATTTTTTGTTCCTCATGTTTCTGCAAAATGAAATGGTGATGGTAATGAACTCACAAGGTAACATAGATAGAATGTTAGACTCTTCTGTTTACCTTCCTCATTTTTACATAGATTATTTAAAATAATTCTTAGGTTTCACCTTTTTTCTCACACAGATCATTTCTCAGTTTCCTTTATAAGAGATCTTCATATAATACAGTTATCAAGTACTTCATTTTGGCTAGTGTACTTCTATGAAACCTTAAAAATGTCAAAGAAAACTTCTCTAGAAATGTTGATTGGTACAGTATTCAAACTGTAAATTAATTTTGACAGAATATATATTTCTATAATAGTAGAAACAGGAACACAATATAACATTCCAGTTATCTTTCATTCCCCAGTGTTTTTATTAACTCCAGGGTCAAGGAGCTGAAATTAAACATATTCCTCTGCTCATGAGGTGCCCTTGTCATTGGTGTGGTCAAGGCTTAGCGCTTATATCATTCAATTTAAATCATAACAGTCTCTCCTCCATCTTCCTCCACAGATACCCACTCTGGTGTATAGAATGCATGTCCTTGAGCATGTTCACATTATGTAGTTTCTTCGTATGGCTTATGCAGATTGCTTATTACCTATTTCCTGGAATATTTATCTTTTTGTTACATTATGAGTATTATCTGTATTAAATATATTAATTGGTAGCTATTTCTGGAATACAGGAGCACTATTGTATTTTAATTATTTTTTCTTGTCCAACCATTTTAGTGAACATTTGTATTGAATCTAATAGCTTTGAGTCAACTACTCAGGATTTTTAAGTATGTAACCATGGAATCTATTATTTTTCTATTTGACAACATTATTTTATTCTCCCTACTATATCAGCAAAAATTTCTAATCTCAAAAAAGCAATTAATAATATAATGACAGTAAGTAGCCATTCCTGTTTCACTATTCAATTTTAAAGCAGTATATTGAATATTTCAACAGTGATAATAACTAATGACTTAGAATAAAAACCTTTTCTAGCTTTGACAATTTTAAAATATGTTTTAATGAAGTTTATTGAATTTTGGCCAATATTTTTACCATTTCTTGTATAATTATCTTTATTGTCATTCAACTTAATTATATATCCATTATAAACCATAATTAATACTTCATTACCTTTGCAGATTTTTTCTATTATAGCAGTTTGGCTTATGATATAACAATAACTGAAAAGTAATACATATGCAAATTCCTTTAGATTTTAACTAGGGAAGAAAACAACAGCTTTATTTATTCCAACTTTCAATAATATTACCATCAATTAAAGCTAGAGCCATAAAAAAAGGATTCTACAACAGTATATTCTTAGAATGCTGGTCAGATCATGTATACAATTGTTAGAAAGGTGGAACTTCAGCAAGATTGCAAACAACTCCATTAGATAGTGATAATTATCTAGGTCTCTATCATATACTAACTGCAAATAAGCTTATATATTAGGTGCTGATTGGATCATCTGTTGCCAGTGTAATCACTAATTATAATAATGTATTAAGTAATATGTTGATAAAGGATAAAACTTGATTTTATATTCTGTGATCTTTCAACTAAAAATTAAGAAATAAAATCTCATTATTTAGACATAAGGATACCAAGAAGAAAACTGAAGAAAACAAAATAATTTCATTACATAACTTACTATATATCACATATTTAAAATGTCTTTTAAAACTTCGTGTTTTCCTTAAATTTTTCCAACTTGGCCCATATAATCATATATTAAAACTCCTGAAAAGTTACATTTATTTTCATGTATTGAAGATTTACAAATTGTAAAACCCAACACTTCTTTGACAAAACAAATAAAAAATATTGTACATTTTACAGAAGGTTGAGTTTGCATAATTAAACAGAATATTCAGTTGCTTTTGACTCCCCCTATCCAATGGTGTGCTTCAGAGTAAATGTTAATGTTGTGTTTCAAAATAGGCAATTTTGGGAATGCAACTAGAATTTTATGAACTGTGTCACCATCCATTTCTAAACAGGAAATGTTCAATTTGAAAACAGTGATTATTTCACTTTTGAAAGGCTTTCTCTATGTAGAAACTCAGCATGCTTTATGCCATCATATATTTACATGTGCTGAACCTGATATCATATTCTATTCTCCATTTTCATCAATACAGTAGATAAGATAAATGATGTGGTGCAAACCAGAAATTATGCTTTTGATTACTGCATTTACAGTCTCTTGGAAGCAGTGATGGATTAGAAAGTATTCAGCCCCACTTACTATTAGTAGTGCTGACAGAAAACTATGAAAGAGAGAAGCCTGCTCACAGGTGAGAGCTGCAGCAGTTGTCATTCGGCTTTATGATGCACACTCCACCCCACCACACTCTGATCCAAGGAAAGCTGTTCCAGTCATATCCACACTCAGTCTGAAGGATTCCTGTGCTGAGTGTTATTCCTTGGAAACTATGGTTGAGGGGAAAGTATGTAGGCATGGCTTCTTTCTGGACCCACAGATCCTCAATAAAGAACTTAGAGGGGATACATGCTGTGTTTACTGTTGAAATAATCAGACAATGTTTTAAGCCTGGTATTTCATCAGTACCAGAATTAGCTATGTTTTTATGACACAGGGAAGCCAAAGTCAGTGTGTTTTGGAGCCAACAGAAAGTAAGCGACCACTTTGTAGTCACTTATATTCATGCATAATGCCAACATAGGCTGAAAATTATGCAAAAAGTGACTCATGGAAAGACATCTTGACTGTTTGCTGTGACTCTAGGGAGGTGAACAATATTCCCCTCATTGAATCTTACACATTTTTACCCAGTGCTCCTCTCCTGTCCCAGTAATTGGAACACATCCCTTAATACACACTTCTTGGAGTTGATTTTTAAGTTTCATTAACTAGCCGTCCAACTGAATCATTCTTTTATATAAGATTATTTATCTGAATTTCCCCATTATCAGAAACACCCATTAAATGACTTTGTCTAAAATTAGGTAGATTCATGATAATAAAATAATGAGATGGGTATCCACATAAAATAATCGAATAGAGAAGCCATGATCATTTTTATCTATAATTTAAACAGAACAAGTATGATAAATGCATTGGTTTCCAAATGTTGCTAATCGCCACACACTTAGTAGCTTAAAACACAAAAGTTTCTGTGACAAGCCTTCGTATAACAGTCTAAAACGAGTTGGAAGGTCTGCATTTTCTGGAAGCACTGGGGCAGCATCATTTTCCCCCTTTTCCAGCTTTTTGAGGCCACTCACATTCCTTAGCGCATGGCCCATTCCTCATATCACTCTGATCTCAGGGCTTCCATCACATCTTTCTCTGACCTTAGCCCTCTTGCCTCCTTCTTCTTTTTTAAAAGACATTTTTACTTAGTTGGAAGTCAGAATTGCAAAGAGAGACAGAGGAGGAAAGATCTTCCATCCACTGGTTCACTCCCCTCTTGGCCACAATGGCCAGGCTAGGCCAGGCGGAAGCCAGGAGCAGCCCAAGCACTCAATCCATCCTCCGCTGCTTTTCCCAGCAGGCTCCTAAGTGGAGCCGCTGGACACGAGCCGGCGGCCATATGGGACGCCGGAGTCACAGAGGCTTTACCCGCTAGGGCGCAACACCAGGCCCCTCCTGCCTCCTCCTTGTAAGGACCTCGATGATTATGCGGGGCTTACCTGACCAACCCAGGAAAATCTGCCCCTCTCCAAATCCTTACCATTATTGCTATGGGCAATGTATTATTTTTTCAACCAGGCTCTTGGCTCATGCAAAGACAGAACTACAAAGCAGAGACAGGGATTATTTGCAAATCAGAGCGGTTTATGTGGCAGTGAGGGAATACACAGTAATGCACGAGTGTCAGCCGCCCTACTCAAACCCAACAGAGGGGTCCAAGGAATGGCCGCACACTCGGGAGGAAAGTGAAACCCAAATAGTACCTGCAATGGGGACGACCAGTCCGAGAAATGAAAGCCGGGAGAAAGAAGACTTCCACTTTGCGCGCCAAAGTTCGCAAACCAAGAAAAAGAGTGCTGAAAACACAGCCCAGCAGCTTGAGAGGTCCTGAGCGCAAACAGGCCACGGGCCCCTTTTCCGCTCCTCTTTATAGCTTCCTGGTGCGGGTCCCAGACGTAAGGTGCATCATGGGAAGGTGGACGCTTTGACTGACGCATAAGGGGTGGAGGCTTCCCGCTCAGCAGACCTAACTAGCTGCTTCCCTATCCGGGTCCCACATCATTATCACATCTGAAGTCTCTTTTGCCGGATAAGGTAATACAGTCACAGGTTTGTGAGGTTAGGATGTGAACCTGTTCTGGGCCCATTTTCTGCCCATCGTGTAAGCAAAGCTTAACCTCATTGTTTTTGCACGTTCCTGAGGAGCTGTGTTACATTTCATTTTAGCTATGGATGGTTTCAATTATGCAACATGAATAATTTCTTGAAATCTAATGCTTAACAAGATAATTATAGTTAATAATACTGTATCAAGCATTTAAAATTTGCTAAGACAATAGATCTTAGATGTTCTCTCCACACATACACACACATGATATCTATTCAAGGTGATGGATATGTAAATGAGTTTGTTATAAATTAAATATATATATACACGTATACATCAAACATTACACTCTACACTGTCACTATGTACAATTTTGATTCGTAATTAAACCTGAACAAAGGTGAGAGGAAATTTTAAAAACAGTAGTAAGTAAAATGATTTGATTACACATTCGTGCGTAAGAGGCTAAACAGCGTTGCCTCTCCACTCTTCTGCTTTTCTTCCAATATGAGAAAAGACCAAGTTAGATATGGGCAGATAGGGAGGCAAGCTGAGCTCCCTGCTTAAAATTGGAGAAATTAAGAGAAATTCAGAAATAAAGTTTACTTTTGCAGAATGCAGTTAAAAATCTCTAAAGGCAGGGTGTTTTATAAGACCCATTTGTCAAAAAGAAAAGAATCAAAAGAAACATTGCAAAATAATGAGATTATTAGCTTTTACACAAATCTTCATATTAAAAGAAAACTACTTTGATGAAAGTCACTGATTCACCCTTTAATCAGAACTAACTTTATAGGGCCAGAACTGTGGCGTAGCAGGTAAGACTGCAGCCTGCAGTGCCAGCATCCCATATGGACACTGCTTCAAGTCTTGGCTGCTCCATTTCTGATCCAGCTCTCTTCTATGGCCTGGGAAAGCAGTGGAAGATGTCTCAAGTCCTTGGGCCCCTCCACCCACGTGGGAGACCCAGAAGAAGCTCTTGGATCCTGGCTTCAGATCAACACAATTCCAGCCATTTCGGCCAACTGGGCGGGGTGAACCAGCAGATAGAAGATCTCTTTCTCTCTCTCTCTCTCTCTCTCTGCCTCTCTTTCTCTCTGTGTAACTCTGACTTTCAAATAAATAAATCTTAAAAAAAGAACTAATTTTATAAAACACAATTCTATCAGCTGCACAGGAAAAACATTTTATCTTCATTAATCTTCTGAGTTTCTTTCACAAGTACAAGGAACTATAGTTTGTACCTGCTAACAGTGAACATCATGTGTGATAAGAACCACCGGCTGCATTCCACAGTTAATTATGTATGGTCAGGAAAGTGTTGGAAACCCTTGGCATAACTACTTCTACAACAATGTTGCTGATCGAGAGTATATGTAATAGCAAGTCCAGAAGGAGCTTTTAGAGAATTGGCACCCGGCCAATGACCTAGAAACCTCGCTTTCATAGGTACCACATACCTCTGTCTAGGTCAGGTTAATGAATTTAATGAAACTCAGATTAGTATAAAATGGTGGCTTTCACAGTGAATGCAATTTCAACACATTAGAGCACCATCTGTTTTTTTAAATAATACTGGCTATAAATAGGTTCAAATGCGTTTGGAATCTATTCACTATTGTTATCATCAATCTATTGTCAGCATTTGCCAATAAAAAAGAAGCTGTGAGATTATTACAATTATTGTTTTAAAATAAAATAAGCTTTTAAAATGAATGCTGCAACACTACTTTATGTATAAAGTAACTTTTATTCAGAGGGTGGGAAAGCAAGTACACACACAAGTGAGCATAGATGGGAAGTGAGCCAGGAGAAAAGGGGTAGAGAAGGGGGAGTAGAGAGAGGGAACCTCAGAAGCCCTGGTCTTTTATTGGTTGTAAAGATACGTCAATGTACTTAGGGAAGAGATTTAGATTTAGATGTTTCTGAGTAGTGATACCATGGTTAGTCCAGGCTAATAAGTTTAATTTAATTTTCCTGGTTAGGAATGAACAGGTAAAGAAAGTTTGGTATACCACATCCTGGGCTGGCAGAATTAAGTCAGCACCCACAAAATCATAACACATTCATGTTTGATTATGTCTCCACTTAGTTAGAGTGGCCCATCAAAAGAAAAAAATTAATGAAAAATGAACCATGGTAGATAATAATGAACCACCATAAATTTAATCAAGTGGTAGCCCCAAGCCTAGTTCATGTACTGCTCGTGCTATGTTCTCTACGCTTGATCTTAGCCAAAAGGCCAAGAAGCAATCTGCAATCTTCTCTGAGACAGACCAATACAGTGTGTGGCTAAGTAGCCATTGACTTGCTGAGTACCTTCTTTAATCTCCAGTAGGAAGGAAAATCTGTCTAAATCTGGAAAAAACCAATCTTATAAAATCTTAGTTTGATTGCTACTTTAAAGATACTATTGTTATAAATACTTTTGTTTATATTTACTTCCATTAAGAACATTCCAAAATAATAAATTCTCTTGAAGTTCAAAGCCTATGCTTTTTGACTTCTTCTTCCCTCACCCTTCCCACTCTTTCACTGTCCTATCCCTCTTCCTCCTTTTTTAAGTCCCTATATTTTAGATCCTAACTAAAATAGACACTATACTATTCACCAATATAATGTTATCCTATCTGAGAGTCTCAGTTCTCAGAAGGTTGCTCTTCTCAGCCTGCTTGTCATTTGACAGATTCTTGTGATTTCTTGAACTAATGGAATGTGAATTGAGTATGCATCACTTCTGGGCTGTGGCAGTAAAAAAGCCACCGGGATTGTTCAGTCTCTCTGTCCCCGTGTTTATAAACCCAGAAACTCTTATTCTAAGTTGATAATAGAATCACAAAATCTAAACAGCTAGAATCACAGCAATATTATGCTGGATTATTGCAAGGACTGGCCGTGAACTTTGAGCAATAAATAGCGTTTTCTTTTATTTAAGCTTCTGAAATTTTTAGTTATTTGCTAACCAAAGCATGATTTGGCATTAAACTATTCACAAATCTCTACTATTTACTTTACAATACTGAAAATGCTCAAACATCTGCTATTTTTAATAGCTAAACATTGTTTTCTTTGTTTCTCGCTGGAGAGAAACTTTCTAACAATAACTGGGTTGAGAGGTTTAATGTTTATGACTTGTCTTCACGGCAAATTATACATTTTCTAAAAGTAATTTATATCTCCTGCTTCATAAAATGCTTCCTTGCTGTTACAGGTTCATGTGGCTTGAGACAGTTTGCTTTAGGTTCCTCCAACTTAGGTTTAATGAAGGCAGACTCCGTTGGGAGACATCAAAGGGGAATAGAAGAATATGCTGGGCTGAGAAGTCAAGCAGTAGGGTCAGTCCTCAGTGGGACATTAAATGGCGACAGAGGTAAATTTTGATTGGATATGGGCCAGTGAGTTTGTAGGATAGCCTTATTGGGTGGGATGGTTTTACATTTCTAAATGTGAGAGATGACTGAAACCAAATGTATAATCCTGTGGTTTTAGGCTGTCAGCCAGGATTAGAAGGTTGCCAGCCAGAAGCCATGCACACAGAGGAAGGAACAAGGGGCCAGTCCTTGCAGAATAAAAGTGAGGGAGAGCTAGTGACCAAGGAAAACAGTATGATAGGAAAAGTAAATAATCGTGAATATCTGGAGTGAATCCAATTCTCCCAAATAATTCCCATTAACCTATTTTCTAGTCCTCCACGCAAATCATTGCAGGGATAGTTTTTAAACAATCAATGTTGTTTCATCTATCCCTATGCCCTTGTCATTTATGATTTATTTATTTGAAGAGATGATACAGTGAGAAAGAGAGGAATAGATTGATTCCAGCTGCTTTTTCACTCTCCAAATGGCCAGAGTGGCCAGGACTGGACCAGACCATAGCCTGGAACCTGGAAATGTATCCGGGTCTCCCATGTGAGTGGCAAGTACCCAATCACTTGGGCCATTTTCTATAACCTTCCCAGGCCAGTTGGCAGAGAGCTCGATTGGAAGCAGAGCAGTGCAGGGATTTCAAGCATCGTTTTGAAATGGGAGGCCAGTATTGCAAGCAGCAGTTTATAGCCTGCTGGGCCACAATACCAGCCCCCACCCTTTGCACTTTGCTTACATATTTTTATTTTTATTTCATTGGCTGAAGAGTTTTGAAGTATTCATAAACCCCAGACATCACTGCATTTCACTTACTAATATTTCAGCATACATCTCTTACTGGTAAGGGCATTACTTTTTGGATAACTGTCATCTTAGAGTATACAGCCTAGTGGTTTTGACTCCCAAATCCCACACTGGAGTCCTAGGCTCAGTTTCCAGTTTTGTGGGGAATCCCACAGGAATCTCAAAAAGAGTCATGGATCACTGCTTGCCTGGAAAGGAGATGGACGGTGGAAACACCACAGTAAAACACTGAAAAGTTATCACTAGCCACAAAATAAAAGTAAAGTGGAGTTATAAGTCAGGAGCTGAGGCAATGCCTTAATGGCTGTTAGGGAGATGCTCCTAATCATACCAAGCAGACATCTCTGGTCAGTCAGATAACAGTGTTCTACAAACAATACCCTCCTACCCATGCTGATTGGACAGTTCAAACATAAGTAAGGCGGGAACAGTATTGACTGGACTGTTCAATGGACTGTTCAATTATAAGCAAGGAGGAACCAGCATTGATTGGACAAGTTGAAGGATAGCAAGCTGGAGGACTGCTGGAAAATGAAGATAAAAAGGGGAACCCTTGCACCACTCTCCATCCTCTCTGGGATCATGGCCCAGTGTGTGTGAACCTCTGGATCTCCACACATCTGGAGCTGAAAAGGCAGCCCGCTACTCTGCATGGAGCTGGTAGTGGCACAAGCGGACCTGCAGAGCTGTCCCTGAGCTATAATCCCACTGTGTGTGAGTGTGTGTGTGTGCGTGGGCCCAGTGTGAGCGAACCTCAGGATCTCCTCGCACTTGGAGTCTAAGAGCCAGTCCGCTAGGTTTTGCTGTGCTGCACAAGGCGACGACGGGATCAAGAGGCCAGCGGAGCTGCTGTGTTGCTGTCCTGCCACTGTGCCTGACCAGCCGAGATGCCGCCTCACCGCCTTGCCTGGAGTCCTTATCAGCCTGCTGCCATATCTGACCACAAAGCCGGACCAGGCCTCTCAGCAGGGGACCACTCCAACTTCTCACCTGGCCATCTGCCTGGTAACTTTGAGCCTACTGTCCAGGGTGACAGCCTTCCCACGACTTCCTGCCTGTGAGTGATCTGAGATCCATCTCTGCAGAGACATGAAGCTCTGGACCTTGAACATTGACACTCTTTTTCATGACTGTGATACGAGCCTTGAAAACGCAGCTTTTACAAATAATGTTAGTCATGTGTAATATAATATAACTATGCTTTGCCCTATGCAAGGTATCTGCAAATAATGCTGGAAACGTTGATGTGCATATACTGTTATAATTGGATAGCCCTCAAAATTACTTTAACACTGTATACTGTGATCTGTTGATTAATGAATAGGTTCAAGTAGTATTAGTGATATTGATATTAATGGTATTGATTCCAGTAGCCCTTCAGTCATTAAGGAAATAGTGTTACTCTGATAGTTAAGTATTATAGTAAGTAAGTTAAGTAGAAGATAAGTAGTTATGTTAAGCTAAGTAGTTACTTTAATCTAAGTAGCTAAGTTAAGTCATGATTAAGTAGTGGTGTTGTTTGTTGATAAGTGTATTAATTAGTATAGATTAACAATTATATTGATACTGATAAGTGTATTGACCTCAATGAGCATGCTGATGAGTAGCGTGATAAAAAAAAAAAACTGGTGTGTAAGCAATAAAATTGGAAAGACAGTCTTGTGTCCTGGTGTTCCTTTCTTCCCCATAACTGACAAGTCATACGTTGCACTTGCTACTGCTGAGCTGTGTGACAGTAGGTGCTCGCGACAATTTCTGACTCCTTGCTCCAGCTTTCTGACAACGCAAACCCTAGGAGACAGTGACAGTGGCTCAAGAAATTGGGTTCTTGCCTCCCACATGGGAGACCTGGATAGCATTCCTGGCTCTTGGCTCTGACCCCAGCCCGCTGGCCATTGCAAGTGTTTGGAAAGTAAACCAACAGATGGAAAAACATTCTCTCTCTTTGTGGTGTATGTGTGTTTGTTGGCTTATCTTTCTGTCTTTTTTTTTTTTTATAACTAGGACCCTGCCCTTCCTGTTTTTCCTTTGGCTTGAGCATGCCAATATACCAGTTGGAAGAAATTTGGGAAAGAATCTTACATAGACAAAGCATATGTAATATGTCTGATATGTTATCTATCAGGCAATTATTACTGAATTATTAGCTATGAATTAGAAATGAAAACTAAGTACTTCACTCTGAGGGTCAATATGACAGGTTATATCACAATTCATCTCTCTACTCTTGCTATCAACCTTAAGTTTGGCTTCAATACTTAGCATAGAAAGCTATCCTGTTGACAATTTCGACTCATCATCATTAGATATATAAGATAAAAGCGAGTGAGCCCTTTAAAATTGCTTAGATTTGAGAATGAGGAGGTTCTCAGTTCCTCTCAATGTTCATCAATGCATTAGTTTTGAAGGTGGTACAGCTTTAGTTCAATATTTAGGTCAGAACGAGGTTTACTCTTCCTTTACTTGCCAGCATCATTCTAGAACTGAGTGTACTTATTGAAGGACAAAGATGAAAAATTATGACACACCAAACAGGTCATTACCAGTTTACCTTCTCTCAATGACTCAGGTTCAACAAATCCTCAAGCAGAGTCCTGGAATTTCCCCTCAACTAGCAAATGAAGGCAAATACTAGGCACATTCACTTCTAGCACAAGCCAGGCTCAGATAGCCTTGTATTGGGAAGAAATATTTCTCTCTGTTTCATTCAAGCCAGACACAAAGAATTAAGTGTTCAAAATAAATAAAGCGTGTGATAAGGGCTTCTGCCTACCATAATTAAATATATTTTTCATGTTGATACATACTAGTCTTTATCAATGTATTCATTTTTATTAATTTTGTAACTGCAAATATATAATAATATATATAATATATACAATATAATAATATATACAGAACAGAGTCTGAAATTTTTTGGAAGAAAATTATTCATCCCCCCACATGATTGCCCCATTTGTTTATTGAAAAATCTGTTTAAACATCTACCCTAGTATATTTCTTGGAAAATTTTAATTCTAAACTATTCTTTATGAAGATTGCTGAAATTTACACAAAATTTTTCTATAAATGATCACAGTGAAGAAATTTCCTGATTGTATAGTTAGAAAGCAATTAATGAGCAAACTGTAAAAGTTTTAAATTGACATCTTCTAACTGGTATTCTCAGAGAATTCAAATCAAACTTCATTGTGATAATTATAGAACCTAATTTTCTTTGGTGAAAGCAGATTTTTTTATTACTCACCCATCCCATTGCCTGCAATTTGTTTCTTACTTTTTTAACATTTTAAAAATCATTTTATTTATTTCAAAGGCAGAGAAAAGTGGCAGAGACAGAGAGGGAGATCTTCTATCTGTTGAGTCACTCTCCACGCCCACAAGAGTCTGGCATGTGCTGGTCCAAAACCAAGAGCGCAGAACTCAGTCTGGATCTCCCACATGGGTGGCAGGACCCAAGTACCTGGGCCACCACCTGCTGCCTTACAAGGTGTGCATAAGCAGGAAGCTGATACTGGAAGTTAAACACAGTGTTGCGAGCGCCACTGTCACACAGCTCGACAAGGCTAATGGAACATGTCAGAGCATGGGGAAGAATGACTCAGAATTGTGGTCGTTTTTCAATATAATTGATTATTCAATACTCAGTACCACTCAACATATATATTCAATGCACACACCTAAAGGTCAATACCACTCAATAGGTCATTAGTCCACAGGTCATAACACACATCTAAGACTAAGGCAATTTCCAGAAATATCCAGCAATATCCACACACAAAGCATATAAGCGTAAAAGCATAGCCTATCTAAACACTCATGCCTAAGGATGTAACATGAATGCTCTGTTCTCAAGGTTTGTATCACGGTCACAAAAAGTCAAAGTCCAAAGTCCAGAGTCCAAAATCTCCGTTACCACTCGGAGAAACAGATCTCAGAACAGTCACTTACAGGCAGGAGTCGTGGGATGACTGGCACTCTGGGCAGTAGGTTTGAAGTTCCAAGATGGACAGCGAGGTGAAGAGTTGGAGAGGTCACCTGATGAGAAGTCCAGTCCAGCTCCGATGTCAGTTCTGGCAGTGGCTTCGACGTCCAGGGGAGGCTGGCTCCAGCAGAGTGGTGAGCGGAGCTTCAGTCAGTGGAGACTTGGGCAGAGTTTCAATAGCACTGAGCCATGTCCCTGAGGGGATGAAGAGCAGTTGTGAGGCTTGCCTTTTTTTTCTGGGGCAAGTGGGTGGTAAATGTCCCCAGTGAGCTTGTCACCAAACACAAGCTCGTCTTTTGGGGTGTCACCAACCATATATTGGTGTCTGGGTATGACCAATGATGTGTTGGGGGTCTTCTGGGTGTGACCAATCATGGTGCAGTAGTGAGGGTGGTTGGCTTCAACTTATGATGTAATGTCCCCTAGTCCTTATCAGGCCTCACCACCTGTGTCTGTTCTGACCGATGGTCTAGGCAGTTCCTGGTGCTTAGTGGCCTTAGCTTAAGTAACTCCATTTTGGTTTTCTTTTTTTTTTTTTTTTTTTGGAAGGGGGAGCAGTACTCTGTAACTCTTTTGGGACCCCTGTGGAATTCCCCACACACAGGCACTCTAATATGGGATGCTGGCATCTCATGCAGTGTCCTAACCACTGTGCCAAATGCCCACTCCTGTTTCTTTTGTCTGAGCTGAATGTATCTTTCCTGTTACTTACTCTATCAAGCCTATGTTCCGGCTGGTAAGCAGAGCCACAACATGGAATTTAATCCTGCAAACAGAAAACTCATGGAGTTTTCAGCAAAGCTGAAACAGTGAAAGATGAGATACCCAGAGATAAATCATGTAGGAAGCTGTGTTTGTGCCTCTAAAACTGGAGGAACAATAGGAGGAGGAACTGATAACATCAGAGTTCAGAAGATAGCATTACTAGTAGGGAGGTGAATTCACAGTGAAAAGAAGATAAAAGCATGTATTAACTTTTTATAGAAGTTCAGTCATCTCTTAGGATTTTTAGTTTCAAAATAGAACGATCCAACATGGGCAGCGGGATACACAGCAGACTCATACATAGAATGGCAGATGTCCTAAACAGCACTCCGGCCTCAGAATCAGCCCATAAGGCGGCATTCGGATCTGGCTGAAGAGCCCATGAGAGTATTTTAGACATCGAAAGCCAAGACATTCTGGCAAAAAAAAAAAAAAAAACCACGACATAAATGCGTAAATGAAAGATCTCTGCAAGCGAGATCCCAGTAGAAAGAACAGGGCCATCAAAGAAGGAGGTACCTTTCTCTGAAGGGAGGAGAGAACTTCCACTTTGACTATGACCCTGTCGGAATAAGATCGAAGTTGGCGAACCCTAAAGGCTTCCATAGCCTTGGCAACTCATGACTAGAGCCTAGAGAGATTTCTGACACCATAAACAAAAGTGTCAAATTGTTAAGCCAACAACAGGAGTCACTGTGTACTTACTCCTCATGTGAGATCTCTGTCCTTAATGTGTTGTCCAATGTGAATTAATGCTATAACTATTACTGAAACAGTATTTTACACTTTATGTTCTGTGTGGGTGCAAACTGATGAAATCTTTACTTAATATATACTCAATCAATTTTCTGTATATAAAGATAATTGAAAATGAATCTTGATGTGAATGGAATGGGAGAGGGAGTGGGAGATGGGAGGGGTGCGGGTAGGAGGGAAGTTATGGGGGGAAAAAGCCATTGTAATCCATAAACTGTACTTTGGAAATTTATATTTACTAAATAAAAGTTTAAAAAGATTAAAAAAATAAATAAATAAAATTTAACAATTTTTAACATTTTGCCACATAATTTCATATATATATATATATATATATATATATATATATAAATTTTTCTTGAAAAACAGGGATTGAATTACCACAAAGTGAAGGGTTTATGGGGAAGGAAGGGTATACTGACATGTACATGGTACAATTCAGTGAAATAATATCTATAACTATATGTTTTTCTCTATCATTTATTTCCCATTGTTGAATGGGGGTAATTTCAGATATGCTGGCATGTGCATTGGCACCGTGATTATTTATATCCATAGTGGACATCAACCTATAATAGCTCCACAGAGTATATTCAGACCTCATTAATAAGAATTCACCTAGGCTACTTTCTGTGCACTGGCACATCTCAATTAACCTCCTTATTTTGATATAAGGGTGTTAACCATAATACCCTCTTCTCAGTTCTACTTGATAAAAAAATGTATATATGTCTCATCACCAAAATTCACAACTATATTCACAGTTGCTTTAGCAGAGCTCATGTCAATTGTGAGAAACCAGGAAGCTATGTCTGTACCTCCTAAAGAAAAGAGAATAAAAAAGGATCATAGATTTTTTTAAAGATTTATTTTGTTGATTTGAAAGATGGAGTTACAGAGAGAGATAGAGAATCTTCCATCTCAAACAGTAAGAATGGCTGAATGGCTGAGGCTGGTCCAGGCCTAAGCCAAAAGTCAGGAATTCCATCCTGTCTCCCACATGGGTAGCAGGGGCCCAAGTACTTGAGTCATCTTCCTCTAATTTCCTGGGAGCATTAACAGGGAGCTGAATTCGTAGTGGAGTGGTCAGGACTTGAACCAGTGTTCATGTGGGATGCTGGCACTGCAAGTGTTGGCTTAACCTGCTATACTATGATACTAGCTTCGGGATCAGAGATTTTGATTAACTTCATTAAGTCAAATAATTAATAGCAAGTAATAGAGCTGGGAGAGGGATTCAAAACTTGTAAACTGAAATATTTTGGTCTTTTATCTATATGGTTAGGCTTCAAATACATAAATAACTATAAAATTAAAACTAATTTTAATAAATACATGGATAGTCAGTTGATCTGAATTCTATCTGAGAAAAAAGTGATTACGATGAAAACAACCTCTTCAGAAAAAGTGAAGTGTAAAGGTTTTCTATTTAAGCAGAGTAAAATGAAAAGCCTAGCATTACTAATTCACACCTTCCTTAGAATATTACACTAATATCTTCAATTTTGCAATGCCCAGAATTTGTTAACTACCACTTGTATTCTTCAGATGGATTTAGTATATTTTTCTAAATAGTTGCTGAGAAGAAAAAATAAGTGACTGTTTTTCTTCTCAAAAGTTAATTTGATCCTCTGTCTTGCATAAAAATGCAGTCTTCTATTCATGTGATTGTTCAGTTTACCTCCAACAAGTTATGTGACAATTCACAAAAGTAAGATTGAACTTAAATTTAACAATTATTTCTCAAGTATTTCCCTCTCTTTGACATTAGAATAAGAGTACCTAACTCAGATGCATTCATCATATTATATATTTTACCTGTAATAATTTGAGACATAGTGAATCTCACATAATAATATACATATATATGTATTTGCATATATTTAGCTGGAAATACACACTTAGGTTTATTGTTGAATACTCAAAAAGAGTACAGTCAAAAGGAGTTAATAGAAATGTAGGGGAAATAGGCATAACATGGCCATACAAGCAGAAATGGGCAGAAAGAAGCATATTTATTCATAAGTGTTCTACTGTGTATGTACATGATGGGGTCTATACTTTTGATCTATAAATGTTCATATTAGATTCACCTTTAATTGACTCCAAGATTGTAGGGGTGGTTGTGTGTGTGTGTGTGTGTGTGTGTGAATACTTTTTTGCCTTAGTGCTGTCACAGCAACGACTTTAAATTGGGAATTTATCACAATGAATAGGAGGTTTTTACCTAAGATTTTTTGACCCAGAGCATCAAGAAAAAAGAAACATGAAAAATTCAAGGACAACTACACTGAGGACCAAATTATCAAGGCTTGGAGCACAAGCACAGAAAGCTGGCTCACCAGATATCTGTAATTGCCCACTCTAACAGAAACCACCATGTACTGGCCCAGAAAAACAGCCACTACATCTTTCTTCTCTTAACCTTTTGGCCCCAATTTCATTCTTTCTCACTTGTGGTCTTCTTGTGATGTGTGAAGTCTGCTCGTTTATTTGTTTTCAGTGTAGTCTCACAAGAATCAGCAAGTGCAGAGAAGTAGCTAGACAGCAAAACATGGAATACTATTGGTGAACACAGGAATTCACCTTCCACTGATCATGGCGGGGGCAGTGGTTTGAGGATGAAGAGTTGAAAACCAGCAAGTCACTAAAATGATGCACCGCTTCCAGTTTCCTAAATATAGAAATATGGATTTTTAATGCCCCAATCGAGGGTAAATAGCAATAACTATATAATTCCATGTTCTTATTTTATTTATTTCCCCACATAGTTCATTATATGCTTCATCTTTATGTTGTTCTTTTTTTCTCCATTTTAAAATGATGCCCAGGTATTTGATGTAAGCTAAGTCAATTCATCTTGGAATAATTTATATGATTTGGTACTATTGCTCCCCCAGCTCTTTTTAATCAAAGATCCTCACATGTAAGATTCTTTTTTTTTCTATTGGTTTGTCTTTTCCCCACTTGGATTTTATTAATAACTACATGGAAAAGAATAAATGTACAATAACCAATTATCTCTTATTCACAAAGTATGCTTCACAGGAAGGCATTCACACATATTATTTCTAAACCTTACCACAACTCTATTAGAAGCAATTATTATTATCTTCTCTGTAACTGTAAAACTAGTTCTCAAACAGTTTGTGTGTATGTGTATGCGCAAATTATTGAAATCTTTACTTAATATAGATTTGATCTTAGTGTACAAAGTTGAGTGAAAATGAATCTTAATGGAATATGGGACTAGGAAGGGGAGAGGGCGAGGGAGGGGTGGTGATATTGGAATTTGTACCCCCTAAAATATGATACAAAATGTGGACCCTTAAAGTTTTCCAAAAGTCCCATCTGGTGTGCCACATATGTTATCAGAATTTGGGGTGCCTTATGATATCACCATATCCTTATTAATAAGTTCCCAATATTAATAAGTCTGTGTGGGTTCTTGCCTAATATTCAGAGAAGAATTCTGAATAACAGCATACATGAATGAGGCAGCATGGTACATTTTAAGCTTTTATTCAGTGTGAAAGATGCATAGGAGAGTGAGGGCTTTGTCTATAGGAGAGAGGTAGATCAGGGTTCATATCGAGTACCAGGAACCAGCCACGTGGACGATCATCTAGGCCAGAAAGCATGGGGCAGGTGGCTCAAAAGCCACATGCCCTGGAGGCACAGGGGCCACAGCAAGCCCCCTCCTGGCAAGAGGCCAGGGAAGGAAAGGAGGGAAAAAGGGTGTGACACACCCTGTCCCAAGCTTTTAATCTACTTCCAAAGGGGAGTGGTTAATTAACCTGATTGGCTGATGTGCACTCAGATGTGGCCAGGTAGGGGCATGAGGTCACACAGGGGTGTGGTGAAGGTGTGGTCTTCCAGCTCACAAACCTAATCAGTGTTAACCTATATGCCTGCCTACTTCAGTGGGAGTATGGGTGGGAGGGAGGGTATGGTGGGAAGAATAACTATATTCCTAAAGTTGTACTTATGAAATTTGTATTCCTTAAAAAATTAACTAATTAATTAATTAAAAAAAAAAATAGAAGGAAAGAATGGTAGGTGAGTAAACTGACGCTGTAAACTGAGCTCTGGAGAAGACATGTTCATCCAAATTCCCGGAAAGAATGGGCAGCCCCCACAACTCACCTCAGTGATGAACCACTCTTCTTAGGCTTTCTGATACCCTGCATGATGTATGTATAGAATTCTGCTTGCAAATGTGCATGCTTACTTCTTGTAACCTTACTGTGGTCTAAATGAAAAAAGCAAGATCAGGAATTAATCTAGATTGTCTATCGGCCAATACCTGGTCAAATAAACTGGTTTATCTACACAAGGAGTATTATGAAACAAAATTAAATAGGTACACTTTTATGTCTAAGTTGTGATAAGCCAAAAAAGACAAAAATGGATCAGTGTATAGAGCATAATCTCCCTGATGTGATGATTATTAAGTCTGGAATAGAATAGCTCAGGGTTCTGGTCTTTCATACCCCCGTTACCAGAGAATGGCAGGGTCCTTGTCTTCATGCAAGAAAAGAATTCAGGCGTGAGACAGAGAGCAGTGGAAAGCAAATAGCAAGGTTTATTAGGGTAGGGACATTCGTAGGAACGGATGGGCACTTCTCCAGACAGAACCTGAGAGAGAGTGCCCAGTCGCTCAGACTAGGGGAGAGTGAGGTTACATGGTTGAGTGGAGGGAGTACACCTGGCCAGGCCAGCTGGGCAGCTCAGCACAGAGGCAGAAGGCTGAGAGCACAGTCTGGTTGAGGCCAGGGGCTTTTAAGGGGATGGGCCTTGCCTTCCCCTCTTCTCCTCCTGGAACAAAGGACTTTTTGAATGTAAATACAAAAAAATTCCTTTCTGAGTTTTCCCCCTGAAGTTATCAGACAAGGGGAAGCCTAGCTGGCATCACCCTGCCTTAGAGGAGCCTTAGAAGAAGGATGGTCGTCAGGTAGAAGGGGCAGGGAAGGGTGTAGATACTGAGCTGGATAGAGATGTCTCCTTAGGCCTTTGTCACACACATAAGCTCATATATGACTTCCTGCCTAACACCACCAGAAAGTAGAGACAGATAAAGGAAATGGAGACCGACTTCAACAGAGACAGTTTGCTTTATTGGAAGCAAAGAGGGAAGGCAGTCTGTTTTCAGGAGAGGGCTGAATGCCAGCAAGTTTAATCCATTTAGAAGGGAATTTGTCACTACCTGGGGGAAGATGAGGAAGGCAGTGGGTGTGTCTTTGAAGCTTCAGGGGACTTCCTCCTTTTTTGTTTCACAAGATGTTCTGCAGGGCTTATCTGCTCTGCTATTTGCATTGCGAGGAGACAGGAAGGGTTGGTTTGGCACACAGGATCTTTTCAAAAGGGAAGATGTGGAGCAGGGAGAGGCAAGAAGGAAGAAGCAGAGGAGGGGAAACATGCCACAAGTCCTTTAATGATAATCCTTCATATAATGCACAAAATATTTAACACAGTGGTAATACTAAAAGTTACTTTAGTATCTTATATAGATAAGTACAGGTGACATACAACTGGTTACATCTAATATCTTCCATACATAGACAAATATGCACTGAAAAGATTCCAAGAATGAAAAGCCTGTAATAGTGAGAGAAAGATGTTGGAAAATATAGACACATTTATCTTCTTTCTTTTAAAAAATTATCTATTTATTTGAAAGTCAGAGTTACAGAGACAGAGAGTGAGATCTTATATCCACTAAGCTGGTTCACTCCCCAAATGACCACAATGGCTGGGACTGGGCCAGGTGGAAGCCAGGAGTCAGGAACTCCTGTTACCAGAGGGAAGGCCGTGGAAGCTGTGGGGTTCTTGTCTTCATGCAAGAAAGAATTGAGGCATGAGACAGAGAGCAGAGTGATAAGGCTTTATTGGAGAACAGAAGGGACAGAGAGAACACGCCTAGTTGCTCAGACCAGGGGAGAGCGACTACCAGGAAGCCACTGAAGATGCGCTCCTACTAAAACTGGAAGTGTAAACAACACCCATCACCGTCTACCTACTCCTGACCATCAACCTTTACTGTTTCTCCAGTGTTTTCCTGTCTATCTTCATGAGTGTAACCGCAGTTTGTTACATGGTCAGTTCCTTATGTTTGGCTTTATTGGTTGGACTCTGATATTCTTTAGTGTTTTTTTTTTTAGATTTATTTATTTTATTTGAAAGTCAGAGTTACAAAGAGAGAGAAGGAGAGGCAGAGAGAGAGAGAGCGGTCTTCCATCTGCTGGTTCACTCCCCAATTTGCCTAAATGGTCAGAGCTGCACCAATCCAAAAACAGGAACCTGGAGCTTCTTCCGGGTTTCCTAAGTGGGTGCCAGGGCCCAAGAACTTAGGCCATCTTCCACTGCTTTCCCAGGTCAGAGCAGAGAGCTGGATCAGAAGTGGAGCACCCGAGTCTTGATCTAGTGCCCATATGGGATGCAGGCACTGTAGGTGGCTTTACCCACTATGCCATAGCACCGAAACCTCGTCAGGTATTTTATCAAGGATTTTCTTATCTGAGAACTTTGAACACAAGTGGTTAGGTGTTGGAAGTGACTATGACTCCTCTGTGATACAGTAGATTTGAAAATATTGTGGCATAATTATTATTGCATGCAATGAGCTAAAAATGCCATTGAAATCAGTGAAAGGTAGAATCTATACTGTACAGAATCAAGTAGGACCAATTAAATGTGAGTTATTAGAAGCGTCAAGAGGTAAACAGATTAGAACATCTGTTATACCTGTCTGTTCAGGAAGTGTCTCTTTGCTGGAAATTGAAAAAGTTATTTAACTCCCACAGACCAGATAAAATTGCTACATTACTAATCTCAGATATCTGAACCTTGAATATGAATTATTATTACAGGAGAAAAAGAAGACCAACAAACACAAGATTGACAATGACACATATCATCAAAGAGATTTCCCCTTGATTGACTAGGATAAGATCCCCAGGATAGACAGGATTTACTAGGTTACATTTATAATTTACACATTATTAAGATAGAGTCCTTATCATTTAAAATAAGCCAATAATGATGATGTAACAAAGAACTCCCAAACCTGAATCTAGAAAAATTAATTTCTTGCCCATGCTACATGCCCAGTAAAGATTCTCTAGGGAGGGCCAGCACCGTGGCTCAACAGGCTAATCCTCCGCCTTGCGGCGCCGGCACACCGGGTTCTAGTCCCAGTCGGGGCGCCGGATTCTGTCCCGGTTGCCCCTCTTCCAGGCCAGCCCTCTGCTGTGGCCCAGGAGTGCAGTGGAGGATGGCCCAAGTGCTTGGGCCCTGTACCCCATGGGAGACCAGGATAAAGCACCTAGCACCTGGCTCCTGCCATCGGATGAGCGTGGTGCGCCGGCCGCAGCGCGCCGACCGCGGCAGCCATTGGAGGGTGAACCAATGGCAACGGAAGACCCTTCTCTCTGTCTCTCTCTCTCTCACTGTCCACTCTGCCTGTCAAAAAAAAAAAAAAAAAAGATTCTCTAGGGAAGAAGGGTGGACGCCATGATTTTCAGTCCCTCAGAAAACCTGGCTGACAAAGTTTCCATCAACAATTAGGTGATTAGCACCTGCCTTTACAGCTTTCACACCGAAATATTAAATGTTCCTTCCACTCAGCTTTCCTTGGCCAAAGCAAGCTACATGTCCTTGCTAACTTAAACAGGAACATAGAAGTATAATCACATCAAGAGCCCTGGGAAAATCATGTAGCAGGACATCTGTGAGAGCCCTCATGGCTGCCATATAACCTCATAAACTCTAAATATGATGTAAATAAATATGTGTCCAAGCAACTAAGGAGAAAGGCATCATGCTACTTGGAAATAAATGAAAAGCTGAATTAAATGAAATATGCTGAGAAAGAAAGGCATATTTCAAGAATTTCCAGTGCAGTCATTTTAACCTTCACAAACAGAGGCAGAAGGTGAAGTGTCAGATATGTCTTCAGGTAGTTATGAAATATGTTCCTTTGCCAAACTTTTCTCAGGGAAATACCTCCAGGTATTGAAGACTGAATTTCAAAAGGAATTTTTGAACACAGATATTGCGGATGAAAATGGATGCTGACAGATCCATTTGTGGAAGAGGTCCATAAATAAGAACACTTTGAAAGCAATAACTGCAGCTGGTTAGAATCATCTAAGTGTTGAAACAAACACATTACAAAAAACACACAATATAAAAACACACAGGAATGTTTTCACAGTTCAAATTAGGTTAATAGAATGTTATGGGACTGAAAAGATATAAAGCATAACACTTTTCTTTCCCATATAATATAATCAAATCCAAAGTTATTGAGAGTTTTGTGTTCAGGAATTAATAATAGCTAGAAAAGTTTTAAGATAATCAATATGATAAAATAATTTAATTTGGGCCGGCGCCGTGGCTCAACAGGCTAATCCTCCGCCTTGCGGCGCCGGCACACCGGGTTCTAGTCCCGGTCGGGGCACCGGATTCTGTCCCGGTTGCCCCTCTTCCAGGCCAGCCCTCTGCTGTGGCCCAGGAGTGCAGTGGAGGATGGCCCAAGTGCTTGGGCCCTGCACCCCATGGGAGACCAGGATAAAGCACCTAGCACCTGGCTCCTGCCATCGGATGAGCGCGTTGCGCCAGCCGCAGCGCGCCGACCGCGGCAGCCATTGGAGGGTGAACCAACGGCAAAGGAAGACCTTTCTCTCTGTCTCTCTCTCTCACTGTCCACTCTGCCTGTCAAAAAAAAAAAAAAAAAATTTAATTTATAAACTTAAAAATCATAATTCATCAAAAGGTAAAAGAATAAAACTGTGCTCTAGTACAATTTATATATAGTATTCCCACAAAGCAAATTTTAGTTATATAGTTAGCATTTAAGACACATCATTCTATTAAGAAAAATGAAAGGTAAATTACAAAACAAAGAAGGAAATAGATCAAGTATATGATTTCCAAAAATAAGGCATTATATCTAGAGTTTCTATATTCAAGAGACATATTTACAGCCAAATAGAAAATTTAGAATAAAAACAGACAAAATTCTCTGCTTGATATTAATATTGCACTATTATTTTTCTGCTTCTCATGTTTAAATCAGTAAAATATCAAGTGAAATCAGAAAGTATACATTTAATGATGAAAGGTGTGGGCATAAAAATCCTGACTCTCTTTATATCCAACAAATTTGAAGATATTTTGGTATACAAAACAAACACAATTATACTGATTTTAATTCACTGTTATCAGTATGAGACAGTTGAAATAGAAAAAAGTAGATACATAAAATCAGAAATAGATAAATTTACAGGATTTGGTTCCTGTGTTTTCTCCTAACTTTCAGTATTTTTCTCTGTCAGCTAATGAGCTCAGGTTGGTTGAGTACTTTATGCTACAGCAGGCGTTTCACATACACAATAACTTTAGAGCCCTGATGATATTGGGTCTCTTTTCATGTACAGCAAAAACCTCTGAAGTGTGAAGTCTTAAGTGTTTCAGGGACAGACATTAGGCTAGCAGTTCAAATGTCAGTTAAGACATCTCTACCCAAGTGCTGGCCTAGTGGCATAGCAGATTGGCCTGCCTCCTGCAATGCTGGCATCCCATATGAGAGCCACTTTCAGTGCCTGTTGCTCCACTTTTAATCCAGCTCTTTGCTAATGTGCCTGGGAAGGAGCTGAAGATAGCTCAAAGTATTTGGATCCCTTTCACCTATGTGGGAAATTAGCCTGGCAGCCCCTGCCATTGCAGCCTTTTGGGAAGTGAACAAGCAGTTGGAAAAGCAGATGGAAGTTCTATGTCTCTCTCTCTTTCTCTCTCTCTCTCTTCCTCATTCTCTGTAACTCTGCCTTTCAAATAAATAAGCAAATCTGTCAAAACATAAAAGGATACCTGTACCACATCCCAAGGCAGATCTGTGCACAGGGTTAAGTTGCCACTTGGAATGTCCATATCCCATATCCAAGTGGCCGGTTAGAGTCCTAGCTACTCCTGATCCAGCTACCTGCTAAAATGTGCATTTTGGGAGGCATCCGATCACCCTCAAGTACCTGAGTCCCTGCCACCCACATGGCAAGCCCAGATTGAGCTCCACGTTCCTGGCTTCAGCCTGGCCCAGTCCTGGATGTTGAAGATTCAAAGAGTCAGTAGATGGAAGAACTTTCTCTCTGTGTCTTTAAAATAAAATGAAAAAATAAAATAAGGACGAAAATAACTTTTTCAGAAAATATACCTACTTCCCATACTGGAGTACTTGGATTCAATACCCAGCTCCAGACCCTGAGTCTAGCTTCCTACATTATGCAGATCCTAGGAGGCAGCTGTGATGACTGAAGTAACCAGATTCCTACAACTGATATGGGAGACCTGAATTGAGTTCTAGGCTCCCATCTTAGACTTGGCCAGTCCTGGCTGTGCAAAGCATTTAGGGAGCAAAGTGGAGGATGGTTGTTTTCTCTCTGTCTCCATCTCTCTCTCTCTCAAAGATGGGAGGAAGGAAGGAAGGAAGGAAAGAATATTTCAAAGCCCCTTTCACTATTTGAGTGTTAATTAAATATCATGTATTTGTTATTCTTTCTGATTTTTCAATTTTATTTCCTATTTAGTTGTAACCTGGGTTTGAACTGATGTGTTAAGAAAGATCTTTTAAAAGCTTGAACACTTAGCAATCTATATTTCCAGGATAATTAGTTAGAGAGCCAAAAGGCATCAATGTATTTGGTGTTCCAATGTGTTAAACAGTATTGTTCTTCTGTGGTTTAAAAAGTCAAGTACTGAATTCTATCTCAGTAAATTTGCTGTAGTCTAAATATATTAGATTCAGTCTTCTCGTGTGTGGAGAAAGGCAACTTATATATCATAAATAAATGACTATAAACTAAGGTGTCAGGATATATAATGAGATGAAATTAAGGACTTAATCTGTTAGCAGTGAAGTGAGTTCTAGTCAATCAGATTATTTTGCAGTAAAAATTTTGTAGAAGTCTAAATTAGAAAAACACAACCAAATCAAATCAGAAATCATGTGAAAAATACAATGAAAATTAATTTTTTTAAAAACAAACATTTGAGTGATTAGAAACACAAACATGGAGATGTTATGATTTTTCAATCCTTAAATGTCATAATCATGAATTGAATGGTAATATGTGTTCTTGTTTCAACTAAATGCTTTTCTAAGATGACTATAAATTGTTAGAGTCCAGATAAACCTTAACAATAACAAACTCAAACGTCTCACATTTCAGAGCGACAACGGTAGCTTAGAGAAGTAACCAACTCCAAGAGCCAGTACAAAGACTACAAATCAACGGTTCTCTCCAGAAACTCAGATCATTGTCATCTCTTTTTATCTGATTTATTAATCATACTTTCAGTTAACATTTAAAAACTACCTTTGGGAATATTGGAATTGTCTTTTATCAAAAAATTCCATGAGGGCAATTGATACTGAAGAGAAGGCAAGGGATTAGGGTGGAGTTTCCAAAAGCTGAAAAACAGGAAGTAGGTGGATAATCAATGATTCAATCTTCAGAAGAGAATCAAGAAAGGTATTGGGGGCCAGTGCTGTGGCATAGCAGGTTAAGCTTCTGCCTGCGAAGCCAGCATCACACACAGGCACTGGTTCGAGTTCTGGCTACTCTACTTCCAACCCAGCTCCCTGCTGATGCGCCTGGGCATGCAGCAGAGGATGACCAAGTATTTGGGCCCGTGAACACGTGGATGAAGCTTCTGGCTCCTGGATTTGGTCTGGCCCAGGCCTGGCAGTTGTGGCCATTTGGGGAGTGAACCAGTAGATGGAAGAATTTTCTGTCTCTTCTCTCTCTTTGTAACTTTGCCTTTCAAATATTTATCCATATATATATATATATATATATAATATGTAATCTTTAAACTACATATATATATATATATATATATATATATACACATATATGTAATCTTTAAAAAGAAAAAGAGAAAAGGATAAGCTGATAGCACCCCTGTGAGAAACTAAGAAGCAACAACTATGTAGCATCTAGATCAGGACATGACAAGTTTCAAAATCAAGCATTCATGAAAGAGAATGCACACACTATCTGTAGGAAGAGCAAAATAAAGCAGAAGAGGGTTCTGCCTGCTGAATTGCAAGGTAGTACCTCCCAAAAAAGTGCTTTGCACATGACCTAAGCTTTAGATGTTCTTTGATGAATGTGTGATTTGGCTGTGCCCTAAGTTTGATGGCCATGCCCTAGGAAAGGTATGTGATTCTAAGAGTTAATGAGGGGGTCGGCACTGTGTATCCCATCTGGGTGCTGTTTGGAGTCCCGATGCTCTTCTTTTGATCCAGATCTTTACTTGTGGCCTGGGAAAGCAGTGGAAAATGGCCCAAGTGCTTGGGCCCCTGCAGCTCATGGGAGACCATGAGAAGCCTCCTGGCTCCTGGCCTTAGACTGGCCCAGATCTGGCTATTGCAGCCATTTGGGAAGGAAACAAGCAAATGTAAAACCTTTCTCTGCCACACTCTACCTCTCAAATAAAATAAACTTAAACATCTTCAAAAAAAAATAAAGAAGAGTTAATGAGGAGTTAGCAGTCAGATAACCATGCACTGATATTTGCATGTAAAATTATTATATAGTTAAGCTAATTGAAATAAATAACAAATTCACCCTCAGTGTTGGAAGTCTCTCATCAGTTGATCTTAAGACAAGTGTTGAACATGTGTGTCTTAAAATGTGATCATCAAAACACACTCAAAGATACAGGGCCGTCATCAGATGAGGGACTTATTCATTATCTAGTGACTGTAACTGCTCTGAAGGGAACAAGGTGGGGTGGGGTCAAGGACTCCTATTGGCTGAGAGAGCCTCTTTAAGAACTTAGGTCATTTAAATTCCTGGAATTTAGATGTGCCTTTTACTTGCTCTTGTCTGTTTTAGGTGCAGATTGAGAAAGATCAAAGGTTTTTTGTTGTTGTTGTTGTTGTTTTGAAGGACTGGGCTTCTTTTCTCAAATAACAATGACCAGAAGAAAAATCCAAAGAAAGAAACACACCCAAAGAGAAAAGAGAAAGTAGCTTAGAAAGTGACCCACTAATGAACACAGAGAAAAGACTACAGATTGAGTTACACTGAGTAACACATACTGGGATACAAAGAAACAGAAGAAAAGATAAACAGTTACAGATGTTAATACAGGGCAAAACACAGAAAGACATCCCTCCAGAGGACGATACAGATAAACTACACATGAGGAGAAAGACACTGAGTCAACAGAAAGAGACACAGAGATACAGAGATATATAGAGGGACAAGAAAAAAGAAAAACGCAAGGGAGATTCACTAAAGCACATAACACACAAATACACAAAAAGACTGATGGAGAGACAGAGAGATGCAGAGAGATATAGAGAGAACAGGCAACTCTTTGTAGAGACACATTTGGGGAGAGACACACATAAAGAGAGATATAAATACACAGCCACATACATTTGGTAGGAGTTGCCTACACCTCAGGTACTGAGCTCTGTACTTGTGTTGTTCTGAACGGTCTATACAAACTACACATCCCAGGCCTTCAGTCACACCTGTCTAAGCAGAATCACAGGCAGAAGTCAGGCATGTGTTGTTCTCTAAAACTACACAGATATTTCTGTGATGTACCATTGGCTGGGAAAATCTCTTTTGTTAAGCCTTCGTCATTCCTAAAATACATTCCTTAAACTCTGTCAGCTGCTTTCTGAAAGAGCCTTGCTGGTACACTGAAAAATTATTCATGAGTTTGTAAATGTGGTCAAATTTCAGGACTTTTTTTTTCTTTTGCCAAATGATCTGTAACAATTATTGTCTATTGAGGCCATTTTTATTCTCATATATTTTAGCTATTATTGAAGATTCCCTGGTTTTACCATTGTCTATTACTGCAATTTTTATCCATAATATTTAAAAATATTATTGCATTTTATTTATCTAGCTCACAGGTGAGTTCTTTTTATTTGTTGCTATTGTTAAATTAGTTATATGGCTTTGATGGCATGCAATGGAAAACCAAGGCAAATGCCTTAAACAATAAGAGTATTTATGAACTCTTGTACATGTAAGTCCATAAGCCAGGTGAATTGTGGGATTTTCTTAATTCAAAGGCTCTGTTTCAATCTCTGATTTTTGGAGAAGGGTTGTAGCAGAGGACCTCTCTGTGCTAACTTTATCTTCAGGCTGGTAATCACATGACTACAGGATCCCGAGGACATTTGTCAGTGTCCAATAGAAGAGAGCTCTCCTAGAGTTTTCCTTTAAAAATTAGGATAAGTTTCCCAGAATCTCCTTTTCAAATTTTATATTACATTTTATTGTTCTAAATCTGGTCTTGTGCCCTTTCCTGAACTAATCTTTATTGATAACTATACCCTACTCTGTTCATTATAGCCTTGGTTTCCCAAATCAATCAGCAACTAAGAGATTGGATTTTATTAATTAAGTAGACTAATTAGATCTGGAGCCAATTTCCAAAACCACATGTCTGCTATAAATAAAAAGGATAGATTCCAGAAGGAAAATTAGAATGTAGCAGGGAAATGGTAAGTAGTAAATAGCTCTTAATTAGACAGCCAACAATATCCATCATCATCATCACCTGTATCATCATCATCATCTTTACCTTTTTTTACAAGTGCTAACACAAATATCACTGGTGTGAAATGCTTCACATTTATCCTGACTTTTTAAAATTAAACATAGTCCTGTATTTAATTTTTATGATTTTTTAAACTAGGAAATTGAGAGATCAGGTAAACTGTTCCTGCCTTTGTGAAATTTGCACTGATTCTTAAGCTGCAGGCAAAATTTAATGACCCTTTTGTATGGTGCTGCATTTGTATTGGTAGCAGTGTTTATTGATACTTGTTAGAAAACGCTAGACCATGACTGTTTGGGGGTGGAATGAGATAGTTATTGTTGAATCCCAAGTACCTACTACAATATCTGGAAAATCTTAGTGCCTGATTTACAATTAATGTTTATTTAGTTGATATAAATATCAAACAATCAGAATGCTTATACTTCCAGAGCATATTAATTTACAAAAAGAATATTATGGAAGATGATTTTAAGGAACCTAGGTGCACAGTTGCTATACCTTAAGCTACTCAGAAACTTCACTAACCAAAATTTAAGTTTACAATAGCCCTCAAAAAAGCCCCATAAAATTAAGAAATAGGGTGGAGCCAAGATGGCAGAATAGTGAGGGCATGGACCAATAGTCTGGGAAAAGATAGTTTAATAAAAGTGGAGTTACTGTAGACTCAGGAAAAGACTCAGGAAAAAACTGAAGAGGAAACTCTTCTGGATCTAGTGGATGTGACAGAGAGAACCTAAGGGGAGAGCAAGGTCGTCCACCACATGCAAGCAGAGCCGCGGGAACAGAGCCGCGGGAGCCCAGCTGCAGAAGCCCAGCCCCAGAAGCCCAACCACAGAATCTGCGCACCAGCGCTGGAAGGGGAAGTGAGACAAAAACATCAGTAACCCGAGACATTGGCAGGGAAAGGCAGAACGAGGCCTGAGGCCTCACTGGGGAAAGTGCATCAGGCTGACTGGAGGCAAGAAAAAAACGAATAAATAAGGGGACCCGGCATGGACACTAGCCTCTCTCTCCACTCACCTTACAAAGCCGAGCAAGACAAAGAGCAGGCACCATTTTAACGTATGTAAAACGGCGCCCACCATCAGCCAAGCAAAAAAACCTGACTCTGGTGGGGAGAAATAACAGGAGGTTAGGATCTAGTGAAAGTGTGTGGAGCTAAGACTGTGAAAATCTGAGGGGGGGCGAGAGAACTCACCGAGTACACAAACCCTGTAACCTTGGCAACCCAGTGAGAAACTGCGGAGAAATTAGAGACCACACTGAGGGCTGCATAAACTCTTTGTGTGGTCCCAGGAGTAGATCAGATGAATACCCACAGAGGCCAGATATCATACATCAGCTACCCTCAATTCCACTCAGCTGTGCGGAATTACTTCCCAACTGAGTCAAAAAAAAAAAAAAAAGAGAGAGAGAGAGAGAGAGAGAACAAGCGAGAGAGAGAACAATCTGGGTGAATCACCTTTGGCACACCCTTAACCCTGAAGAACCAAACAGAGCTCTCTGGCCACACACATCACAGCCTCTAAGGATCCATCAAAAACAGAAAGTCCACTTAATCTAGAGTCATAGTATTACAAGAAAAAGCACCACAGTGAAGGAACCAAAGATTATCTCCAATATGCCAAACAAACGTAGAAACTGAGGTAACTAGAACAAGGAAAACACTATGATGCCCCCAAATGAAAAAGACACCCCAATTCAAGATTACGAAGATGATGAGATAGAAGAAATGCAAGGTTCAGATCCCAAAAAATTGATAAGAACATTAAGAAGTTCTCAAAAACAAATTGTTGAACTACAGAAATCCTTAATGGACAAGGTAGAAAATCTCTCACGCAAAAATGAAACATTAAGGAGGAATCAAAATGAAAGGAAAGAACTAGTAGAACATGAAACTGTAATAGTGATGAGAAATCATAATGAAATTTAGAATTCAATAGATCAAATGACAAACACATTGGAGAGTCTTTAAAACAGAATAGGTGAAGCAGAAAAGAGAATATCGGACTTAGAAGACAGAGAACAGGAAAATATAGGGTCAAACCAAAGAAGAGAAGAGGAAATTAAAAATCTAAAAGATATTGTCAGGAATCTACAGGATACTATTAAAAAACCCAACATTCGGGTTCTAGGAGTTCCTGAAGGCATGGAGAGGGATAAAGGATTAGAAGGCCTTTTTAGTGAGATACTAGCAGAAAATATCCCAGGTTTGGAAAAGGACAGAGACATCCTAGTACAGGAAGCTCATAGAACCCCTAATAGGCCGGCGCTGTGGCTCAACAGGCTAATCCTCTGCCTTGCGGCGCTGGCACACCGGGTTCTAGTCCCGGTCGGGGCGCCGGATTCTGTCCCAGTTGCCCCTCTTCCAGGCCAGCTCTCTGCTGTGGCCCGGGAGTGCAGTGGAGGATGGCCCAAGTACTTGGGCCCTGCACCCCATGGGAGGCCAGGGAAAAGCACCTAGCACCTGGTTCCTGCCATCGGATGAGCGCGGTGCGCCGGCCGCAGCGCGCCATCCACGGCAGCCATTGGAGGGTGAACCAACGGCAAAGGAAGACCTTTCTCTCTGTCTCTCTCTCTCACTGTCCACTCTGCCTGTCACAAAAAAAAAAGAACCTCTAATAAACATGACCAAAAGAGATCCTCACCATGACACATTGTAATTAAACTCAGAAACCCTACAAGCTAGAATGAAGGAATGGCGAGATATAGCCCAGGTACTAAGAGAGAAAAACTGCCAGCCCAGAATATTATATCCTACAAAGCTCTCATTTGTGAATGAAGGTGAAATAAAGACCTTTCATGGCAAACAGAAATTGAAAGAATTTGGCAACACTCGTTCAGCCCTGCAAAAGATGCTTAAACATGTGTTACACACAGAAACACAGAAACACGGTCATCAACATGAAAGAAGGTAAACGAAAGGAACCTCACAGCAAAAGATCACAGGGAACTCAAAGCATATATTAGAAAATATCTTTGGCAAATGGCAAGACAAAATTACTACTTATCAATAGTCACATTGAACATTTTTTTAATGGCCTGAACAGTCCAGTTAAAAGACACCAATTGGCTGATTGGGTTAAGGAACAAAACCCATCTATTTGCTGCTCACAAGAAACACATCTTTCTAACAAAGATGCATACAGACTGAAAATGAAAGGCTGGAAAAAGATATACCATGCCAACAAATAAAAAAAGAGCGGGCGTAGCCATCTTAATATAGGATAACATAAACTTTACCACAAAAACTGTTAGGAGAGACAAAAAGGGGCACTATATAATGATTAAGGGATCATTCAACAGGAAGATATAATGATTATCAATGTATATGCACCTAATTACAGGCCACTCTTTTATTTAAAAGACTTGTTAAGGGACTTAAAGGGAGACTTAGACCCCAATACAATAGTACTAGGGTACTTCAATACTCCATTCTCAGAGATAGACAGATCAACAGGACAGAAGATCAACAAGGAGACAGTAGATTTAAATGACACTATAGCCCAAATAGACCTAACAGATATCTACAGAACTTTTCATCTTACACTTAAAGAATTTACATTCTTCTCAGCAGTACATGGAACCTTCTCTAGGATTGACCACATACTAGGCCATAAAGCAAGTCTCAGCAAATTCAAAAGAGTTAGAATCAGACCATGCAGCTTCTCAGACCATAAAGGAATGAAGTTGGAAATTAGCAACTCAGGAATCCCTAGAGCATATGAAAACACATGGAGACTGAACAACATGCTCATGAATGAACAATGGGTGATAGAGGAAATTAAAAGACAAATCAAAAATTTTCTGGAAGTAAATGAGGATAACACCACAACAAACCAAAACTTATGGGTTACAGCAAAAACAGTGTTAAGAGGAAAATTTATATCAATAGGTGCCTACAACAAGAAATTGGAAAGGCACCAAATAGATGAGCTTTCAATTCATCTCAAGGATCGAGAAAATCTGCAGCAAACTAGACCCAAAGCGAGTAGGAGAAGAGACATAATTAAAATCAGAGAAGAAATCAACAGGATTGAATCCAAAAAAAAAAAAAACATTAAAAAAATCAGCCAAACGAGGAGCTGGTTTTTTGAAAAAATAAACAAAATTGACACCCCATTGGCCCAACTAACTAAAAAAGAAAAGACCCAAATTAATAAAATCAGAGATGAAAAAGGAAATATAACAACAGACTCCACAGAAATAAAAAGAATCATCAGAAATTACTACAAAGAGCTGTATGCCAGCAAACAGGGAAACCTGGATGGATTCCTGGACACATACAACCTACCTAAATTGAGCCAGGAAGACATAGAAAACCTAAACAGACCCATAACTGAGACAGAAATTGAAACAGTAATAAAGGCCTTCCCAAAAAGAAAAGCCCAGGATCAGATGGATTCACTGCTGAATTCTACCAGACATTTAAAGAAGAACTAACTTCAATTCTTCTCAAACTATTCAGAACAATCGAAAAAGAGGGAATCCTCCCAAATTCTTTTTATGAAGCCAGCATCACCTTAATTACTAAACCAGAAAAAGATGCAGCATAAAGAGAATTACAGACCAATATCCCTGATGAACATAGATGCAAAAATCCTCAATAAAATTCTTGGAAATAGAATGCAACAACACATCAGAAGATCATCCACGAAGACCAAGTGGGATTTATCCCTGGTGTGCAGAGATGGTTCAATATTTGCAAAACAAATAACGTGATACACCACATTAACAGACTGCAGAAGAAAAATCATATGATTATCTCAATAGACGCAGAGAAAGCATTCAATAAATTACAACACCATTTCATGATGAAAACTCTAAGCATACTGGGTATGGAAGAAACATTCCTCAATACAACAAAGCAATTTATGAAAAACCCACAGCCAACATCCTATTGAATGGGGAAAAGTTGGAAGCATTCCCACTGAGATCTGGTACCAGACAGGGATGCCCACTCTCACCACTGCTATTCAATATAGTGCTGGATGTCTTAGCCAGAGCTATTAGGCAAGAAAAACAAATTAATGGGATAGAAATTGGGAAGGAAGAACTCAAACTCTCCCTCTTTGCAGATGATATGATTCTTTATTTAGGGGATCCAAAGAACTCTACTAAGAGACTATTGGAACTCATAGAAGAGTTTGACAAAGTAGCAGCATATAAAATCAATGCAAAAAAATCAACAACCTTTGTATACACAGACAATGCCACGGCTGAGGAAGAACTGCTAAGATCAATCCCATTCACAATAGCTACAAAAACAATCAAATACCTTGGAATAAATTTAACTAAGGACATTAAAGATCTCTACAATGAAAATTACAAAACCTTAGGTTGTGGATCCGAGTCACGGCACCACTTGTGGATCCAAGTCACAGCACCACTTGTCAGCTCCTTCGGCCACAAAAGGAACGACACTGCTTGCAGTTAATCGGTCTTCAAAAGACTTTTACTTATAAGGAGTGGGAAAAAGAGTGGGGGACCGGGAGAAGAGGGAGAGATGGCACACACGTTCCTTAAGGGGGAAAGCTGGCGTGCCCCGCTCCTTCTCCCGCGGTCTGCTTTTATACAGACTTCAACCAATCACAGTCAATCAATCACAGTCCATGCACAGAGCTCTCCAATCCGGCACTTGATCACGATCAGCTGTGGAGTCACGCAGCAGGCAGGGCATCAGCGCCATCTTGTTGGTTTCCATGATCCTCAGCTAGATGGAAAGTTCAATCAGCTGCTACATCCGCATTACTGCTATAAGCCAAGCCCAGCATGGGGGGGGGGGTCCCATGGCAGGCCTATCCATGGGTCCCCACAATAGGTACCAGCAAAGACTTCTTGGAAAATACCCCAGAAGCACAGGCAGTCAAAGAAAAAATAACATTTGGGATTGCATCAAATTGAGAAGTTTCTGTACTGCAAAAGAAACAGTCAGGAGAGTGAAGAGACAACCATCAGAATGGGAAAAAATATTTGCACACTATGCAACAGATAAAGGGTTGATAACCAGAATCTACAAAGAAATCAAGAAACTCCACAACAACAAAATAAACAACCCACTTAAGAGATGGGCCAAGGACCTCAATAGACATTTTTCAAAAGAAGAAATCCTAATGGCCAACAGATACATGAAAAAATGTTCAAGATCACTAGCAATCAGGGAAATGCAAATCAAAACCCCAATAAGGTTTCACCTCATTCCAGTTAGAATGACTCACATTCAGAAATCTACCAACAATAGATGCTGGAGAGGATGTGGGGAAAAAGGGACACTGATCCACTGTTGGTGGGAATGCAAACTGGTGAAGCCACTATGGAAGTCAGTCTGCAGATTCCTCAGAAACATGAATATAACCCTACCATACAACCCAGCCATCCCACTCCTTGGAATTTACCCAAAGGAAATTTAATTGGCAAACAAAAAAGCTGTCTGCACCTTAATGTTTATTTGAAGCTCAATTCACAATAGCTAAGACCTGGAACCAACCTAAATGCCCATCAACAGTAGACTGGATAAAGAAATTATGGGACATGTACTCTACAGAATACTATACAGCAGTCAAAAACAATGAAATCCGGTCATTTGCAACAAGATGGAGGAATCTGGAAAACATCATGCTGAGTGAATTAAGCCAGTCCTAAAGAGACAAATATCATTTGTTTTCCCTGATCAGCAACAACTAACTGAGCACCAAAGGGGAAACCTGTTGAAGTGAAATGGACACTATTGGAAACAGTGACTTGATCAGCTCTTGTCCTGACTGTTGATGTACAATGTAATACTTTATCCATTTTAGTATTTTCTTTTGTTCTAGTACTATTGCTTGAGCTCTTGTATTAACACATAATTATTCTTAGGTGTTTAAATTTTAACTGAAAAGTGATCCCTGTGAAATATAAGAGTGGGAATAAGAGAGGGAGGAGATATACAATTTGGGACATGCTCAATCGGACTTGCCCCAAATGGTGGAGTTAGGAACATGTCAGGGGATTCCAATACAATCCCATCAGGTGGCATGTACCATGGCCATCTCACTAGTCCAAGTGATCAATTTCAGTTCACAATTGATCACACTGATAGGCCTAAGAGTCAAAGGGATCACACAAACAAGACTAGTGTCTGCTAATAATAACTGATAGAATCAAAACGGGAGAGAACGATCCAACATGGGAAGTGGGATACACAGCAGACTCATAGAATGGCAGATGTCATAAATAGCACTCTGGCCTCAGAATCAGCCCTTAAGGCATTTGGATCTGGCTGAATAGCCCACAAGAGTATTCTAGGCATGGAAATCCAATACACTCTGGAGAGAAAAAAAAAAAAAAGATGACCTAAATGAAAGATCTCTGCGTGTGAGACCCCAGTGGAAACAACGGCGCCATCATAGAAGGAGGTACCTTTCTCTGAAGGGAGGAGAGAACCTCCACTCTGACTATGACCCTGTCGGAATAAGATCGAAGTCAGCGAACCCTAAAGGCTTCCATTTCCTGGGCAATTCATGACTAGAGCCTAGGGAGATTACTGACGCCATCAATAACAGTGTCAAATTGTTAAATCAACAACAGGAGATACTATGTACTTACTTCTCATGTGGGATCTGTCCTTAATGTGTTGTCCAATGTGAAGTAATGCTATAAATGGTACTGAAACAGTATTTTTACACTTTGTGTTTGTGTGTGTGTGCAAACTGATGAAAACTTTACTCAGTATATACTGAATTGATCTTCTGTATATAAAGATAATTAAAAATGAAAAAAAATTTGTTGTTAAATTGGAAATTGCATAGAAAATTAATCAATTTTTTAAAAAAATATCTGTTAGGATCTCTATCCTTAATGTGCTGTACATTGTGATTTAATGCTATAACTAGTACTCCAATAGTATTTTTTACTTTGTGTTGCTATGTGGGGGCAAACTGTTGAACTCTTTACTTAATATATACTAAACTGATCTGTGTATATAAGGAGAATTGAAAATGAATCTTGATGTGAATGGAAGGAGAGAGGGAGCTGGAAGGGGAGGGTTGCAGGTGGGAGGAAAGTTATGGGGGGGAAGCCATTGTAATTCATAAGCTGTACTTTGGAAATTTATATTCATTAAATAAAAGTTTAAAAAAATTAAGAAATAGTTTCAAGATACAAGTATGATATGCTGGGGTGGGAATATGTTGTTATGGTATATCCCTAAGGCAATAATTTAGGGTATTGGATTATCAATGTATATCTCAGATTCATTTTTAAACCTTTTTGCTGAATATTAATCCTTTATCAGTTTCATAGTTTGTAAATATTTTCTGCCATTCTGTCAGTTGCCTCTTCATTTTGCTGAGTGTTTCTTTTGCAGTGCAGAAGCTTCTCTGCATAATATAATCCCATATCCAGAATCTATAAAGAGCTCATGAAAATCAACAACAATAACAAAACAAACAATCCATTTAGAAAATGGGCAAAATACATGAAGAGGCATTTTTTAAAAGAGGTAATTAAGTGGTCAATAGACACATGAAAAAAAAGCTTAGGATCACTAGACATCAGGAATTTGCAAATCAAAACCACAGTGAGATTTCATCTCACCCCATTAGAATGGCTCTCACACAGAAATCAACAAACAATAAATGCTGGTGAGTATGTTGGGAAAAAGGTACCATAATCCACTGTTAGTGGGAATGTAAACTAGTACAGTCATTGTGGAAGGCAGTATGGAGATTCTTCAGAAGAAAATCTATTCGTGAAAATAGATACACCATATCACCCAGCAATCCCATTCCTGGGAATTTACCCAAGGGAAATGAAATCAGCATATGAAAGAGTTATCCCCCCTTTTTCATTGCAGTCAGTTCACAATAGCTAAAATATGCAATCTACCCAGATGTCAATCAACCAAAGACTGGATGAAGTAATAATATAATCAATGGGATACTACTCAGCCCTAAAAAAGAATAAAAGCCTGTCTTTGCAACAAAATGGATGCAACTGGAAACCATCATATTTAGTAAAGTAAGCCAGTACCAAAGAGACAAATGCCATTTGTTTTCCCTTATCTGTGGTAACTAATAGCATAACTAAAATGTAATGTATAGGAGTAAAATTGGCATTTTGAGATTCAATGATTATTTATAGCTTTTGTCTATATTGTTGTGGTATAGTGTTTTTTCTTCTTACTGTTTTTGAAACCTTTTCTCAGTATAGAGTTAATATCAGAGGATAAAATAAACTGAAAGTGGATCACTGTAAAAATCAAGAGAGTGAATAAGAGAGGAAGGAGGAAGAAAGGTGGGAACATGGGTAGGAGGGATGGTACAGTGGGAAGCATCACTATGTTCCTAAATATGTACATATAAAATACATGAAATTTGTTTACCTTAAATAAAGTAAAATGTAAAAAAGAAAAGATTTTTAAAATTTTTCACTAAAATGTTTCTGAAAAGAATTCAAAATATCAGTGGCACAACAGAGAGTGGTTCTAACACTTTGCCTATCTACTTATTACCAAGAGTTCAATAAATTACCTTTTAAATGTAGCTTATATATAATATATAGTCAGAAAAAAATAACGATAACCTCAAATGATATTATCAATAGAACATAACCCTCTTGGGGTTATGTAGATCGGGCAGCTATATTTCTAACGCCCCTCCCTTCCATAGTGCCTTCCTATACACATCTAGAGAGAAGAAAGCAATTCAGTGACCTGACTTTGACACTAGAGTTTAGGGACAAAATTTAGCTCTCACCAATCAGGTAAAAGAAAGGAAACTTTGGAAAGTGGAAGTGACTTAATGGTTAATTCAGTTTCTTTTTTCAATGCAGCTGTTTCAGAGCCCTTTTCTGCATCAGTAGTCAGTGTCTTCTCTCATGAATGAGGCAAAGGTGACGGCAATGGCACAAGCCCCAGCTACAGTGATAGGTTCCCAATTTCATCTTCTCACATCTGGGGTCTCAGTCCAAGAATTAGATATTAAATTCCATTGTTCCAAGGTAACTTCCAATATAGCAGCTCCTTTGAAGAATTAGCTCTCCAGTATTCAGGAAATCATGCCAGGAGACCTAGGCTAGAGTGTTTTTTTTCCCAGAAATTCTAACAATTTTATATCAAATAACTTCCTACATTCTGTTTTCTGAATGGAATGCCAAATAATGTACCTATTAGAAACAAGAACAGTGTATAGGAAAGAAATCATGGGAAACAAGATGAAACAAAATGCACAGAATCAGAAATATTAAATGAGATAGCATAAATAAGATAAAATATAGGAGCTATAGCAATAAATTTAATATTTGAATAGTTATTTATTTTTAAATAAAACTATTTCTGTAATATGCCAAATTTACTTATAAGTGTTGGAGATTGTAAAAAATGTACTTAGGGGCCAGTCCTGTGGTTTAGCTGTTAAGACACCCTCTGCAATGACGGCATCCCCTATGGATACCTATTCAACTCCCAGCTGCTCCACTTCTGATCCAGCTCCCTGATAATGCACCTAGGAAAGCAACAGAAGATGGCCCAAGCACTTGGGCCCCTGCACCTACATGGGGAGACCAGGCTGGCTTCAGAGCAGCTCAGTCCTGGTGGTTGCAGCCATTTGGAGAGTAACCAGTGGAAAGAAGATTCTCTCTGTTTCTCCCTTTCTGTAACTCTGCCTCTCAAATAAATAAATCTTTAAATTAGAAATAAGATAAAATAAAAAAGAAATGTACCTATAGCTATGAAACAAAAGTGGCAAATGTGGAATGATCAACAAAAAAACCCTTGATGAATTAGAAAAAAAAAATAGAAACTTCACTTTCTTTTTTGCAGTGCTTATATCAGAAAATAGTTGAATTTTAAAAACATTAAATATAGAAACAATGCTATATATTTCATGAAAATATGATTAAGAAACATTTATGTTCTAAATAACATTTATTTTAAAAACCAAAAGCTGTGTTTATTGAAATTCAAGTTTTTAAAGTTCCACAATTCCAGGCTACATAAGTAAGAATTGTAATAAGATGAACAATTTCAAAATAAAGAAATGATGTACAATATCAATCTTCTTTATAACAGCCATCTTTGCTTATTCTAGGCATCCTTAATCGTTAGCTCAACTGTGTTAAATGAAAGTATTATTCAAATATAATGTAAAGTGAATTTTAAGGCTGAGAGAGTGTATCATTTCATGATGTGGATGAAAATAACATTGGAGATTTGATGAAATCCTACCAAAAAACACTGTCTGAAGAGATTCTGCAACAGTGGAACCAGTTTCAACAGTCATATGATCTGACAGACACTTCAAAAGAGAATGATGTGAAGATTGAAGGATTAAAGGAGGCCTTTGGGAAAATTGGCAAAGCCCTGAAATATTGTTTTTGAAAATTATCCTTGTTCTAATATTATTGCCAATATCAATGCCCAGGGAAAGCTGTTATATTGTGCTGTTGCCAAAAAAAATTACATCTTCCTCAAAACTAATGCTTTTTTTCTTTTTTCACTGTTTGTAGTTTAGAAATTCAAACAGAAAAACACTAAAAATATTTGTAACTCTTGAATTCAAGAGGAAAACAAAAGATCAATAAAAAAGTTCAGAAAGTAACGTCAATAGATAAAAGAAAAACATGTAGGACGCAGTCAAAAGTAACATTTTATAATCTCAGTGCTTAGGGGTTAGAGAAGAAATAATATGCACTGAGCATAGCAGGAAAAGCTGCTGCCTGTGGCGCCAGTATCCCTTGTCGATGCTTATTTGAGTACTGGCTGCTCCACTTCCCATCAAGTTCCCTACTAATGTGCCTGACATTGGAAGATGACCCAAGTGCTTGGGCCCCTGCGCCCCTGCGGGAGACCCAAAAGAAGCTCCTGGCTCCTGG
This sequence comes from Sylvilagus floridanus, assembly GCA_949820135.1. NCBI lineage: Eukaryota > Metazoa > Chordata > Mammalia > Lagomorpha > Leporidae > Sylvilagus > Sylvilagus floridanus. Next base: position 58,465,527 of record OX463243.1, read on the forward strand.
CTTCAAATCGGCACAGTGCCAGCCATTGCAGTCATTGGGGCAGTGAACCATTGGATGGAAGATCTCTCTCTCTTGCTCTCTCTCTGTAACTTTATCTTTGAAATAAATGAACAAATCTCTTTTTTAAAGATCTATTTATTTGCAAGCCAGAGATACAGAGAGATAGAGAGGAGAGAGAGAGAGATCTTAGATCTGCTGGTTCACTCTCCAGATGACTGTAAAGACCAGGGCTGGGTCAGGCCGAAGCCCAGAGCTAGGAGCTCCATCTGGATCTCCCTTGTCGGTGGCAGGGGCCTAAGCACTTGGGCCACTTTCTGCTGCTTTCTCAGATGCATTATCAGGGGTCTGGATCAGAATAGGAGCAGCCAGTTCTCAAACGAGTGCCCACAAGAGATGCTGGCGTCACATGAGCTGGCTTTTCCCACTATGCCACAACACCAGACCCGTCCTGATTTATTTTGTTTCTAAAGAATATTAACCAAGAGGGCCTTCAGCCCTCTCCATCTTAACTGAACTTTGGTCAGGTTCCTTCTGGATTACAGGCTCCACAGCCTTCTATTCATGAAGCAACTTGTGTAGAAATCTGTGCTCGTAAGTGCTTCGTCTGCTACTTTTAACATAAATATTTTCCCTGGCTCTTTTCTGTTTTACAAAACATAATGTCTTTTTCGGTGATTTAGGAGTGATTCCTTTACCATGTAAACACTGAGAAAAATATGTCCCCTACCTCCCTATCTGTAGAAGGTAAAAGTCCAACTTCCATAGGCACCAATTAGTAAGCACAGGTGGCCTAATCATGCTGACCTACGACAACTTTAATGTCTTCTCCATTGGTCCCAGCTGCAATAAAGTCTTCCTTGACTGTTAACTCTATTAGGAAAAGTTTTTTCCTTGACCACCTATAGTAGGAAACTAGCTTGAAGACACAAGCAAATAAAAATAACTAGAAAGCAGCAAATATTTTCATAACTTGCCATGAAATAACTTGATATTTGTTTTAAGTTGATAAAAAAATTTAAGACAAAGTTACCTCAGAACTTGCAAACCATTTTATTACTTTGTTAGCAAAGGTTGTTGAATAGAAGTTGTTTGCTTCATGTAAGAAAAAATTTCACATATAAGACAGACAGTAGTGGCAGGCAAGGTAGCAAGGTGTAATGAGGTAGTGCATCCATCAGAACAGATGGGCGCCTCTCCAGATGAATCTGAGAGATCCCAGTTACTCAGACTGGGATAAGAAGGTTACAGATGCCGGCGCCATGGCTCACTAGGCTAATCCTCCACCTTGCGGAGCCGGCACACTGGGTTCTAGTCCCGGTCGGGGTGCCGGATTCTGTCCCGGTTGCCCCTCTTCCAGGCCAGCTCTCTGCTGTGGCCAGGGAGTGCAGTGGAGGATGGCCCAAGTCCTTAGGCCCTGCACCCCATGGGAGACCAGGAGAAGCACCTGGCTCCTGCCATCGGATCAGCGCAGTTCGCTGGCCGCAGCGCGCCAGCGGCGGCAGCCATTGGAGGGTGAACCAACGGTAAAGGAAGACCTTTCTCTCTGTCTCTCTCTCTCACTGTCCACTCTTCCTGTCAAAAAAAAAAAGAAGGTTACAGATTTAATGGCGAGAATACACATGACAGGCCACTGGAGCCTGTAAGGGGCCAGGTCCTGCCCACTTCTCGTTCCTCTCACCCTGTTCTCCCAGCCAAGGGGCTTCCTGGGTGTGAAATATGTAAAATTCCTCCCACAGTTTTATTATCCAACAATATCAGACTGCATAGCCCACTTGGCACAGGGCATAGAGGATTTTCCTGGGGTGCTTTCCTTGGGGGAAAGCAGGGACCACCTATAAAGTTATTGGGCAGGACTTTGTTGTGTAAAATGCTGGGCTGACCCAAGATGTGCTTCTAAGCCATACTTCAGAGGCTGCTACTTTTTTTTCCCACAAGTGCTTTGTTTTCCTCAGGCCCTTTTCACACACATAGGCTAATTTCTACTTTCCTACCAAACAATTGCATATTGAAAAAATTGTATTTTAAAGATTTCATAGGATTATCAATTCACACATTGTTATTATACATCAAAATGACCTTATTAACAATTTTTGGCATTCTTTGGATAACTTAATGGATACTGTATTTTTATTACCAGCCATTGCTTAATTTGTTCTAATTCATATGCCTATAAAGGTTGAATAACTTTATTACAATATTTTTAAGTTTCTTGACAATCAGATGTATTATTCTGGATTCTTAGTTCAAATGCACAGATTATTTTAAATAATGAAGAGGTAGGCATGTAGTCTAGCGGTTAAGACACCAGTTAAGACAACCACATGCCATATTGGTGGGCTTGTGTTCAACATCTGGCTCTGGATCCTGACTTTAGCTTCTGGCCAATGCCTGGGTGGCAGCAAGTGATAGCCCAAGCAGTTGAGTCCTCATCACCCACATGAGAGATCTAGGTTAAGTTCCCTGCTCTTGACCCCAGACCTGGGTCACACCTGGGTGTTGTGGGCATTTAGGGAGTGAATCAGTCTTGAATAAATAAAAATATTTTTAGCAGTAAAAGAGAAAGGGAGGGAGGACCCACAGAAATACGTGAGTAAAGGAAAGAAGAAGAAAAAAGAAAGCTTTGGTATATGACTACAGAAGATTTATTTGCCATTTATAGTTGAAGTTGAAGATATCTGCATTAAAATGGGATGAGAGTTGAACAAGAATGTATAACTATCCAGTTAAAGTTAAAGAAAGGTCAAAGATTACCAGTCAGATTCAACCCAATCAACTGCACTCTGAGACTTATAATTAAATTTCCCAAGGTTAAAAATAGAGGATTATGAAAGCAACAAATGAAAGTAGGCAAATAATACAAAGCGTGGTCCCAACTCATCTGACTGCAGTCTTCTCAGCAGAAATCTTAAGTCCAGGAGTGAGTAGGATGAGACTTTTACAGCAATGGAGGGAAAGAAATTTCCAGGCAAGAATACTACACCCAGAAAAGCTGTTCTTCATATATGAGAGAGAGATGAACACATTTCCAAATAAAAGCTCAATTTATCAACACCATATCTGTCTTATAAGAAATACTAAAGGAAGTTCTTCAAACATGAAAGAAATATGCACTAATAAGTAAGAAGAAAATGTCAGAAGGTAGAAACTCATTGGTAAGATTAACTATACAAATTCCAAATATTCTAACCTAACACAGTATGCAAACCATCCATATCTTCATGTGAAGACTAAAACAAATATTAAAATGTTAAAACTGATAATATGGAAAGTGATAATATGAATCATCAAGAATTCAAGATGTGGTGAGGAATGAAGTCAAAGTATAAAATTCTGTATTTCTATTTCTCAGATCTTTGTTTATTGCTTGTTTCTTTCCTTATCTTCATAATCAATCTTAAGGTGCTGTCATTTCATAATAGCTTTTATAACCATAGTAACTACAAGGCAAAAATTTATAATTACTTCCCAAAACTAATCAGCAGGAAATCAAAGTACATCACTTGAGAAAAACAGTTATTCGCAAGTGAAGAATTGAAGAGAGAGAATGATAAAGAGAACTACAATGAAAATATATAAAACAGATATCTAAATAGCAATAGTAAGGCCTATATGAATGTCCCTACTGCACAGGCAAGATATCATCAGAACCCAGCCTCTTGTTTGCCTCCATTAGACCAAGGTGTCCTTGCCCATCCTTTAGGATTAAGTACTTACCAAAAGGAATTCAGGGGTGAGCACTGTGGTGCAATTAGTTAATCCTCTGCCTACAGTGCCAGCATCCCATACAGGAGCCAGTTTGAGTCCTGGCTGTTCCTTTTCCAATCCATCTCTCTGCTATGGCCTGGGAAAGCAGAAGATGGCCCAACCGCCCAGCCCCCTATACCCACATGGGAGACCCTGAAGATTTTATGAAATTTTGTGAAATTTTATGGCCACCATAAAATTTCCCTGAGGAGCATGGCATCACCAGCTAATCAAAGGAAAGCTACAAGCATCACTGACTAACCAGGACCTTGGGCATCAGCTAATCATGCATCTCTTAGCCCCAATTTAAATTCATAATGACCTTCACTCCTAACCCCTTAGGAAGTCCAGGGATTTAAGCCAAAACAGCCTAGCCCCTTTCTCTATGCTTTGTCAATAAATACCTACTTCCTTCTAGCACCCTGATGCCGTGATTTGTTTTCTGTGTGCCCAGGGAGTGGATCCAGGCTTACAGGTTTTGTAGAAACATTTCCAATTAGTTTGGGGAAGAAGGTTGTTGTAAAACAGGACTCTACTTATCAATATGTAGATTACATATAAATGGATTAAATTCTCCAATTAAAAGAAATAACGTGACAGAATGGAGTAAAAAGAAAATAACATCTAACTATGTGCTGCTCAAAAGAAATTTACTTCACCTCTCAGGACTCACATAGGCTAAAAGTGAAAAGACAGAATACAGTATTCCATGTAAATGAAATACAAACAAAACCAGGAGTAGACATATTTGTATCATACAAAATAGATTTTCAATCAAAAGCAGTAGGCCGGCACCACAAGGCTAATCCTTGATTTATGAACTACCTTTTTATCTATCTTGGATAGTGTTCCATGTACTATTGGTGGGAAGTTCTGTAGATGTCTGTTAGGTTCAATTTAGGATGGCCCAAGTCCTTGGACTCCTGCCCCCACAAGGGAGACCCAGAAGAAACTCCTGGCTCCTGGCTTCAGTTTGGCTCAGCTCTGGCCTTTACAGCCATTTGGGGGAATGAACCAACAGATGGAAGACCTCTCTCTATCGCTCTACCTCTTTTTTAACTCTGTCTTTCAAATAAATAAAATAAATCTTAAAAACTAAAACATATCAGAACTAGTACAACAGTACTAAGAAGGATACTTGTAGCAATCAACTTCTGGATCAAAAAAGTAGAAAGATTTAAAATACACAACTTATTTCTTCACCGCAGGGAACTAGAAATTAAGGAACAAATCAAGCCCAAAATAGGAAGATGGACAGAAATAATAAAATTTAGAGTAGAAATAAATGAAGTAAACGTTAAAAATAATTAAGAGTTGGCTCCTGGAAAAGGTAAATGAAATTCATTAAACCATAGTTGAACTAAGGAAAAAATAGAAAGGATTGAAATACATAAGGTCAGAGATGAAACTGGAGACTTTACAACTGACACTACAGAAATACAAAAGATGGTTAAAGATCACAATAAACTATATGATAACAAATTCAATAACTCAGGAAAATGGACACACTTCTGGACACATACAACTTAAGAAGATCAAATCATTGATTATCCAGATGGATTCAGCTAGGACAGGAGTTTAGCCAGAGATTCTAACACAGATTCTTAGGGATGAGACTTAATTTCAACATGTTAAAAATTGAGTAAAATAATTAAGACTGAAGGCCTTGAGTACATGGTGCCTTTCTTTCTTTTCCTGTTTAAAAATTTATATAAAGAGAACAGATTTCATGCATTTCACACATAAAATTTTAAGCACATGGTACTTCCCACATACCCCTCTTCCTTCTTCTTCCTTTTCTTCCTTCTTTGATGGAGGTCAAGAAGGGACTATATTTTTAGGTTAAAGAAACATGAATGCTGTCATCATGAGAGGCAAGCAGCAGAGCAACAAAGGTGGCCATTTGCAAATACTATAAAACTTGCAGTAGATGTAAGAGCATATAATCCTGAAGTCAGATAGAACAAGTAGTCTTGGGAAAAATCACACATCAAAGGTGGATGCACTTCTTTTTGGGTTCAGATCAATCCAGCAAATACATAGTAGTAGTGTCTAAGCATGAGGATACTGTTTTTCTCCAAATCCATAAAGATTGTGAACCATTTATGTCATTAAGAAGCTTATATTCTAGGGGAGAGGTCGGTGATAAGGGGATGGGAAGGATGATGAGGAGGCTCATAGCAGATGTAATATGTTTTTCTATGAAGTGGGCTTGAGGTTGTGTGAAAGATCCAGAACTCTGATAAGAATAATGAATGAATAAATGAATCAGATGTGAGAGATAGGGAAAGTTTCACTAACAGCTATTAGGTTTTAACTAGATAGGGATAAGGGGTTCTAGTGGAAAGCAGGGTGATTATAGAAAATATGGTATGTATGTCTCTACAAAATGAAAACAACGGTAGGATTTTGGATGTTTTCACCATGAGAGGACTTTAAATATTTAAGGAGATAGATATATTTATCTTTATTGGACATTATATAATGTATACATATGTCAAAACATCACATGAGACCCCACAAATACACACAATTTTCTGTCTGTTAAAATACATAAATATATACAATACTTAAATGAAAAAAATTAGATCTCAAAAATGAATATTAAGTTATAAGCTATTATTTTCTATCTATCTGGCGAAGATTTTGTAGGCTGCAAGATCTGGTAATGCTGTAGTTGCTGAGAAAGGAGTCCTGCCACCAACTGCGGAAGAGTGGAGAATTTGTTACAGCTGTAATGGGAAACAATTGGCAAAAGAGCAACTTTCAAAAGCTTTAACAAACCAAGAATTTACCCTAGAGAAAAAAGGCATCAGTGTTCACAGTTCCTAGTCATTAATGTTAAACTTAGATTTACTCAACACATTGTGTCTGGAATGCAGCAGAAATATATCCAATCAATAAAAGCATGCCAGATCTTCAGAATGTATTGTTAAGAGATTAAATCAGCAAAAGGGAGTAAAATAGTCTATATTGTGAACTTTTATTTTGGAGAATAATGCACATTTTAAATGAACAAAAATACTAGATGAATATATGTATCACCGAATGCTAACAGTTATCTATGCCTGTTGAATTACAAATGCTTACTTTAGATTGTATTTTTATATTTTCTAAATGCTCTATTAAGAAATCCTATTGCTTTTATAGTCAGCCAACAACAGTTAAAATGAAAAAATACCGGTAACATTTAGCTGTTATTTTAGTCTTCATATTTTTATATATTTCCCAAAATTTGCATTTTATTATTATTATATCAGAAAATTCATGCTGTAAAAAATACATAAGATTAACATTTCACATATCCCTATTAGGTATCATAGTGACCTTATTAATGATTTTTTATCACTTTGAGTAATTTATATTTTCCTGTATACATGTTCTTTTGTCATTCACTGCTTAATTTATTCCAATTGATCTCATATGCTTCCAGAACATCACTCTCACTTTTTGCTCAGAGTAAGAAGGATGAACTAAGTCTCAAAGAAATATAATGTAAACAATATAATTCTGTACCTCCATCCCTTCCCCCACCGTCTGGCTAAAATTCTGTCAGGTGGAAATGTGACAAAAAATTTACCTTTTCATAAAATTAAATTCCCACTGACCATTCAAACAATCTGAAGCAAATGTTTAGTGTCTTTTCCCTCTCTACATTCTAGCCAGACAATTATTCTCCTGTAACACTGAGTTTATAGTCCCTTTACACGATCCACACTACAGCCCAGTGTCCTGGGAGTCATTAAGACCTCTTGAAAAATTCAAGACTCTCCTTCTGGCACTTCATAATTACCATACAAAGTGACATGATCACAGTTCTCACTCTATCAGAAGCACTTTGTCTAACCACTACGGCAGAGAACCTATAGCAAGTGGGAGAATTATTTAGATTCAACTTTGTCTCACACTGTCTTGGTATTTGAAATATTTTGTTATTGATGGTGGTAAATAGACTGCATCTCAGGATGGTTAAGATCCTAAAACATGTTTATGTGTGGAATGGGGAGAACAGGAATAGGCTAGTCCTTAGAGGACGTTCACAGTAAAGAATGTTTACATTTTAGGGCTGTAAATTTGGTGAGCCACAATGTTCCCAGGTGTTTACTTTCCATCCGTCTTTAAAATAAAAATCACACCTGTGTTCAGATTCTTTTCAAATCAAAGTGAGAATTGTTAGCCAAAAAATATTATGGGGAGGCTTTTTATTTCTTTAATTTTATTTTGTTAGAAGTCAGGAAGCAGAATGGGCCTTGCAGGCAAGTTAAGCTTGAGTTTAGGACATCCACATCCCATATCAGAGTGCATGGGTTCAAGTCCCACTTCTGCTTCTGATCTAGTATCTTGCTTATGCACCCAAGAATCAGCAGATGAGACCCAGGTTCTTGGGTTCCTGCCATCCATGTGGGAGAACTATATGCAGTCCCAGGCTCCTGGCTTCTGCCTAGCCTGACCCTGACTATTGTAGGTGTTTGCAGAGTGAATCAGAAGCTGGAAAATCTGTCCTTCTCCCTCTCTTGATCTTGTGCTCTCTCTCTCTCTCTCTCTCTCTCTCTCTCTCTCTCTCTGTATTTCTAATATATAAACGTTTATTAAAAAATAAGGCAGGTGGCTAGACATAAGAATCTATTAAATCTCCAAAGTAGTATTTGATTGCAATTCAAACTATGGTCAGAAGGATACAACTGAATGTGACAAGTGTAGAATCTATGATATAGGCAGATCCAACTTTCTAGCTCAGTTGGTACCTCAGTGTTCCAGCAAGAATTCAGACAGCCACCAAAACTGATTTAATAATCTAGTCATACTTGGGAACAGATGGGTACCATAACTAGAATCTCAAAGGAGGACAGACTACTTTCATTGGTATGATTTATGCAACATTATCAGTTATATTTCTCTAGGAATTTGGGAAGTCGTCTTGGAACCTAGGGGAGAAACTTCCTAGAAACAAAGCCATCCATGTACAGGTTGTGTCTACGTGTACTGAAACATTGCGTTTTACCCTGGCAATCTGTATGCTTTTATGTCAGGTCAAGAAAAATGCTCTCCCAAACAATTTCTCATGAGAGTTCCTCTCCTCTGCAGTCCACATTGGACACTCTTGCAAACTGCAAGCACCCCTGAATCCTCCTCTCCACTCTAAAGGGTCCATCTTCTTTCTGCTTTCTCTTCCCACCTCTGAGCCACTGTTATGTTCCTCACTTTGCTTGTACCCTTCAGAAGAGGCAATTGACCGCAAGCAAATTCTCTTCCTGCAGTAAATCTGATTATTCACTTCTTTTACTTCCATAGGAGTAGTATATTTCTCCACTCCATTGATGCTGAACTTGGCCATGTATCTTGCTTTGGCCAACAGGATGTATGTAGCTGGACATAACACAATAGAAGCTCCAAATATGCTTCTGTGGTTGGGCTCATATTGCCTTACCCTGAGAAGAACATGACACGGCCAGGCCAGTAATCTAAGAGGAAGCATAAAGACACGCGGTGCAGAGATACTCTGCATAAGTTTATTTAACCTGGTCCACGTTAGATAAACCAATCGCTTCTACCAACACAAGTTTTATCAAGGACTAATATTTTATACTTTGAGATACTAAAGTTCTACCATCCCTGTGCCATCTAACTTTAAGTGACACACGCTTCTCCCCTCAAGGACATTACTTCTGGTGAAGTAACCTTAAATGGAGACATCTTTTTTCTTTGCTATGTGCTGTAGGGCAAAATGGTGCATTTGGAGTGCTTCCTGAAGCCCAGTGTGAATCCTAGATAATTGATTTTATTTTGCAAAAGCTCTTCTTCCCTCTAGTCTCATGATTTGTATGATGGCCCAGGGTTTATGCACAATTTACCGCTGCTATTTACAGAGCAGATTACTCTCTACTCCTCATTGTGGGATCTGGCAGGCATTACAGTCTTTCTTTCTACCTCAGCTTCCTACCATTGTCCTAGGTGACTTTGGTATTATGGATTATCCTGCTGCATTCCCAGCTTTCAGTCTCTTAAACTTGTCATCCTCAGTGCCCGAAACAAAACAAATACAATGAATGTGAGTCCTTTTCCTTTTTCCTTTTTCCCATAATGGCCTTTATTTCTATTTAACTTCAGCTGCTCAAACATTGATCGTTAATTCTATTTCCTATCATGTTTCTGTGTTTCTGGAAATCTCATTCCTTTATTACTGATAGAACCTGATCTTCAACTTTATCAAAATATCCTCTGTGCACTCTCAAGCTTCTATTTCAGCACTTTCCCTAACCAGCCCAGAACAAATGTTTGATTGCTGTAATTATTTCTTAACCTCCTTTTCCAACTGGGTTCAACTTGAAAATGTCCACCTCGAAACCTGGTTAATGCACACACATACCCTTCCTCCAGGAAAGTGGTGGAATTCATACTGGCCCAAAGATTGACAACATTTCAAATAAATGGTTTCTAACCTTTTCTTGGCTCTTAGACATTTCAGTAATACTGCTCCTTACATCTGATCCCTGTATTCACTCACTACTCTGATCAGCACTTCTGTGTCTTTCCCATATCCTCCAGTCCCCACTTCCAGTGGAAATGGCTTTACTACTACTCCACAGAAAACATACATGGCTGTCAGGAGCGTCCTATTCACCCTTCCCACACCCCAATCACCATTATCCCCAAGAGGGTATAAGCTTCCTTTATTTATTTGAGAGGCAGCGAGAGAGAGAGAGAGAGAGAGAGAGAGAAACAGAGAGAAAGGTTTTCCATCTGCTGGTTCCCTCCTCAAATAGCCACAAAGGCCAGAGCTGGGCCGATCTGAAGCCAGGAGCTAGGACCTTCCTCATCATCCTTTCCATACCCCAATCACCAACATCCTCACTAGAATATAAGATTCTTAAGGGCATAAATGATTCACAATATATATGAGATTTGGAGACACAGTTGTCCTTATGCTTAGATCCTTAATACAAATTTGCTAGATTGTTCTGAACTCAACAAGTTCATCACCTCCCTTTATTTTATTTTGTCTAAGACTATTATTTCTAACATCCAGATCCTAGGTTGTTACATCTCCTGCAGGATTTGCTGCATCTCCTCTAGTATTTTGCAAATGGCCACTCTTGCTTATTCTGCCCCCTCCCACAATGGTAACACTCTGCTTTCTTTAACCTGAAAATACAGTCCCTTCCTGACCATTCATCTCCTTCTACTTATCACTCAGAATTTCTTTCTACTGTTTTTTTTTATTAGCAGAAAAATATTTTTGAAAAGTAGTATATACTTATGGGCTTCAGGCCTCATTATTTATGAATAGCATGCAGAAATTCAGTGTTATCCCTAACGATCCTTTCTGGCTAAACTCACCAGAAACTTTATAATGGCTAAACACAATGGTTGGATCTTGTTCTTCCTCTTCGTCTCTTTGTAACATGATGTCTCTTCTCTCTTGGTCTGGGAAATTCTAATTCCTCTTATTCTAGTATACATTTTCTTATTTATTCCTATACTCACCCATACCCCCCACCACCTCCCATACACACATGTTTAATCATTAACCCGTTTTCCGTTATCTTCTCACCCTCCAGAACCATTAATGAGCACCTCCAGGGGTCTTATACATGTTCATGTTTTAAATAATCAATACACACTGGAAATTCTCAAATAATTACTTATTGTCCTTTATTCTACTGATCCGGTTCAATCCACTTGGATATTCAATGAGAAGATTAAACTAAGCATACCATAAAATAAACTCCTTTTCCTCACTATCAAACTTTGTCATTTTAATTAAAAATGCTATCTAATTTCCATCTCCTGATAGGAAGGGGTGTACTTAGATATTGCTGAGGCCCATTCTTTGCACAAAACTCGGAGAGAATAGATGGGATCAGTGCCCATACCAGAGTATGTAAGATCATATGAAAGAGCACCAGAGATTTTAAGAATCAACAGAAACATACATTATGATACAAATAGCAGGCAAATCACATTTTATATATGGTGAGATGAAAATAACTGTTAAATATGAAATTAATATCCTTAACTCAAAAAAGGAAAACAATATTCATGGCCCTGTTTGTGTTTTGAACCAGAAATGTTAAAAATTAGCATTTCAATGTGAATAGGAGATGGAAATGAAATGCACAGCCTTAAACTTTGTTAGTGGAAGTGTGGTTTGGAAAAATATTTCATCTTCCTTAGGGTTTATGTCTACTCAATCATTCAAGCTCTTTGCTTTCTATTTCTATTTCTAATTCTATTTCTCCCATGAGCTGCTGTCAAAATCTATTTACGGCTCTGTCTGTCTCTCCACTCCTTCCTGCCCTCCAGAATACTCCTGACTTCCAGATATGATCATGTATATCCCTGGGAAAAAATCACCCAACTGGTCCCCCGTTGTCTCCAAGTAAAAGCCAAATCCCTTAGCATGACATTTGATGCATGTCTGATCTGGTCATTGTATGCTCATTGCAAATTAATTCCCAACCATACTACCTAGGTTGAAATTCTGACTCCTTCCTCTACTAGCCATGTGACCTCTGGCAAGTTCCTTAATGTCCCTCTGTAAGTCAGTATCCTGTTCCTGTAAAAGTGGATCATAACTGCACCAACACAGAGGCTTGTGAAGGTTAAAGTTGTTGATTTACTCAAAGTGCTTATAGCACTGACTTGTGTATCATCAGTCCAATAGCAGTATTTGCTTCTATTTCTGCCATTGTTATTACTATTATTATTATCACTCTTCTGTAAGAACTCTGTGAGATAAACCATATGACATTTGATTTTTTGGTTTTTGTTTTTTATCCCTACAAGGTCCTCTTCTCTTTGACAATCTGGTAAGTAGCACTTTTCTCCAATGTTTTTACTTTATCCATCTGAGAAGGCCTGAGTTCATTTTTTTTTCTCTACCTATACCTACAACACTCAAATTCAAATGAGGAAAGACAAATAAACAAGAAATGAGTATTAACTTATATATGTGTGTGTGTGTGTATGCTTAGTATATACATAGATTATATAACATATACATATACTTTTTTAAGATTTATTTTATTTATTTGAAAGATAGAGTTACAGAGAGAGGCAGAGACAGAGAGAGAGGTCTTCCATATGCTGGTTCACTCCCCAGATGGCTACAAAAGCCAGAGCTGCACTGATCCAAAGCCAGGAGCTTCGTCTGGATATCCCACATGGGTACAGCGATCCAAGGACTTGGGCCATCTTCTATTGCTTCCCAAGCCATAGCAGAGAGCTGGATCAGAAGAGGGAGCAGCTAGGACTAGAACCAGTGCCCATATGGGATGCTGGCACTTCAGGACAGGGCTTTAACAGGCTGTGCCACAGCGCCAGCCCCAACATATACATATATATTATATTATTCTAGTTGGAAGAATTCACAAATGCATAGATACTTTTTTTGCTCAAATAATGATTTTTTCATTGTTTTTAACCAATTGTTTAGTGTTATTATGGGATTATGAGTTCCTAAGTTTATTGACTGCTTTCTCTTCAGGACTTGGCATTTCTTTTTAGCTTTATTTATTTATTTGAAAGTCAGAGTTACAGAGAGAGAGAAGGAGAGGCAAAGAGAGAGAGAGAGGTCTGGTACACTCCCCAGTTGGCCTCAATGGCTGGAGCTGTGCCAATCTGAAGCCAGGAGCCAGCAGCTTCCTCTGGGTCTCCCATATGGGTGCAGGGTCCCAAGGACTTGGGCCATCCTCCACTGCCTTCCCAGGCCATAGCAGAGATGGATGGGAAGTGGAGCAGCCAGGACTTGAACCGGCGCCCATAAGAGATACCAGCACTGCAGGCAGTGGCTTTACCTGCTACACCACAGCACCAGCCCCAGCATTTTGTTGACCATACTAAACGTATGAGAAGTACCTAATAAAGACTGATTAACTGTGTACACAAATGCATGCATTGAAAATGTCTGAATTTATTAGTGTAATTTTATCTTTTTTGCATTTATATTTCAGAATACAAAACTTTGTAGTTGCATTGTCATGATGTGTTTGTCCTTATTACATATTGTAGAAATTTGAATTCACCTGTTTGATGTGTATTTGCTAATCTGAAAAACCTAATATACAAATATCTTACAGAATTGTAACTTGGAATTGAACTGTGTACAAAGACTGAGAGAATTCTTTCTCATCACAGTTGGGATACCTAGGGAGCTTTCTACCACCAATATTATGTCTTAATTCTCTCTTGCATGTCAAAAGTTTAAAAGATTCATTCTATACAGCATAGTGGCCACAGCCCCCTCAGAAACTAAGAACAAGGACCTCCTGCAACATAGGGGAACTCACTTGAGCCCTGTCTATACTGAGGTGCTGCCCACTATGAGCTTTCTACAGAAATCTGATCTATGTGGTATACCTGTACGTTTGTGTCTAATTTGTCACCTTTCACATGCAATTGTCTTTTCCAAGATACTCTGGGCTCATCACTACCATTTACATGAGGTTTTTGTGGAGAACTGTATCCCGAATGCCAACCATCTCATTAACAAGGGAGTATTTGGAAGTGTGCCTCTTCATAAATCAGGGTTTGTCTTTCCTTCTGCACCAGGCTTACTTCAAAACCTTCCTGCTCCATTCAGTTCTCTTTCCAATTCAATATCCAATTTATCTTCAGAGGCTATCACAATGCCTGGAACAGAGCAGGCCCTTAATAAATGTTAAATGGACAAGAGAATAAATTCTGTAGCACATTTGAAACTGTAATGAAATATCTGAAGAGTACTTCTGACTCTTTAATAGCACGATAGTCAGGATTCCTTTGGTTACAAATTACAGCAATTCTCCTCAAACTAATTTAGCCATTCTCTTCAAAGAATACATTTGTTAAACGACTGGAGTAACCATGGAAAAGGATGCAGCCATTTCCCAGGAACTCAAATGCTACCAGAACTTGTGGATCCCTCGTCTCCATTCATCCCTCTGGGCTCGCTTCATTCCCTCAGACCAACTTGCTCCACTGTGACGCACGTGTGGATATCAATAACTCCAAGTCACCCAAGCAGTGTTTCTTATCCTCTTCACTCTCGTTAGTAAGAAAGGAATCTCACCCACTCATCTTGGGTCATGTGCTTATCTCAAGAGCAATCAGGCTAATAATTGCCCCTAAATGTGTCTAGTTGTTGCTTGTTCCTAATTCCCAAACTTTCATTTTTTAATTCACCACTTAACAAATAAAGGGAATCTGGCAGTATATTCAAGTCCAAACTCATTTCTCTTCCTTCATGATTTCTTCTGTTTTCCTTGCCTATTAATAATAACATAAATTTAGTCATCTCCTAGGCACCTGGACTTGAAACCTACCACCTTGTCCCAAATTCAGGTAGCTTTAAGTCCTCAACTTTGCTTCAGATCTCTCTGCCTCTCTTTCTTCATTATTCTTCTCATTCATTCCTCTCTAATTAAAGTATGCTTTACCCTCCATGGGGCTAATAGAATAGCCTTCCATTTGGGTATCCTATTCTGGTTATTTATTCTGCTCAAGACTACACATCGTTTCATAATACCACTTCCAAATAAGATTTAAAATAAACTATTTTCCTTATTCAGGGGCTCTCATTGGCTCTTAACAGCTACTGGGTACCATAACCCCTCTGTCTTGACATACAACATCCACTGTTTAAATAGAAGTTTACCAGTCTTAGGGAATTTGTGCTCCTAAATATATACCTAATACTTGTTTATGTGTAATTTCATCTGTTTGAAATGCTGCCCTCTTCTCTACAATCTAGAAATTCATTCTACTGGTGAAATCCCCATCTATCTTTTCAGATTACATCAAATGCTATGCTATTTGTGAAAGCTTGCCTACGTTCATATGATCATGAGTTTTCCTTTCTTATGAGTCTTATATCTTTCATTCATATTCTTAATTGTACTTTACCTGATGCATTTGGCTTATAGCAGGTACGTGCTTTACCTAAGTTGATGCATTACATAGAGCATTATGTGGGCTAGTTGACAACACAGTATGGATCTTCATTATTCTTGTAAATAATTCTGTGAAATGATTGCATCATCTATTAAAAAGTCCTGTGCTAGTGATATTTCCAAAATAAATTGAATAACTTCAATAACGCTTTGCAGATTAGCAAAGTGACAGGCTTTATATGCTTAATATGCCCCTCCCAACTTTTAGGAACATGTATAAAATCACAAATAATGGCAGTATTGTTACTGAATATAGGGATGATGTGCTAAAATATGGGCAGACTTTCTACATGATGCATTATCAATGAGGAAACAATGAGTGACACTTTATTAAATTCTGCATTACACACAGCTCTTTCTGAACAAGAGTAAGTCAGAAATCAATTTAAAAAACGTGAGGGAGCACTAACTTACCTCTAGTGTCTCCATTCAATTTCAGGATTCCCTATACATCCATGGGTTCTAAAAGAGAATCAGAATCCTCAGCAGAATGAGACCACCTTTGTATCCAAATCAACTCTGGAAACTATTCGTTCTCAGGCCCCTGATGTTCACTCTCTCTTCTCTCTCTCTCTCATTACCTTCACTCACAGATGCTAACATAAAAATAACAGAGTCAGAGAGTATGGGGCGACTTATAGCATAAAGCATTATGAGATTCTAACTACTTACAGACCTAAAGATAATCATTGTGGTATTACTTTAATCAATACTGTTAGCAGACATAATAAAGCTGGCACTCAGTATTGATGTGGGTATAGCAAGGCTGGTGACTGATGAAAGGGAAATGGAACGTAAATTTGAATATAACCTTCTAGAGAGCAAATTTAAGTGTGGGCCAAGCAATTTTTTTATTTAAAGATTTATTTATTTTGAAAGTCAAAGTTACACAGAGGAGAGACAGAGAGAGAGAGGTATTTCCTCTGCTGGCTCACTCCCAGGATAGCCGCAATGGCCGGAGCTGTGCCCATCAAAAGCCAGGAGCTGGGAGCTTCTTCAGGGTCTCCCATGTGGGTGCAGGGGCCCAAGGACTTGAATCATCCTCTACTGCCTTCCCAGGCCACAGCAGAGAGCTAGATTGGAAGTGAAGCACCAGGACTCAAACCGGCACCTATATGGGATACCCGCACTGCAGGAGGGGGTTTTACTGGCTATGCAGCACCAGCCCCAAGAAGTTTTTAAAATAGACATATGCTTTGACCTAGTAGCTTACTTTCTAATGAAAAATTACTAAGAAATACATATATAGATGAAGATTTAGGTATTGTCCAAGAGAGTACAAAGAGAATACAATGGGCAGAAAGTTGGGGAACATGCAGTTTTAGGCTATATGAAAAACAATCAAAGCCAGGAAGAAGGTAGAGTAGAGGACTTCAGAAAGCTTTAAGAAATCATGGTTATTGGGGTTGGCACTGCGGCATAGTGAGTAAAGCTGATGCCTGCGGTGTCAGCATCCCATATATGTGCCAGTTCGAGTCTCAGCTGCCCCAGTTCAGATCCAGCTCCTTGCTAATGCTCCTGAGAAGACAGCAGAGGATGGCCCAAGTGATTGAGCCTTTGCAACCTACATGGAGATCCAGAAGAAAATCCTGGTTTTAGCCTGGCCCAACCCTGGCCATTGCAGCCATCTGGGGAAGGAAACAACAAATGGAAGATCTCCTTCTCTCTCTCTCTCTCTCTCTCTCTCTTTCTCTCTCTCTTTCTCTCTCTCTCTCTTTCTCTCTCTCTTTCTCTCTCTCTCTCTCTCTGTAACTCTGCCTTTCAAATAAAATAAATAAATCTTAAAAAATTAAATTGAAAAAAAGAAATCATGGTGATTAAATGTTAAACATGAGGCTGTCACCGTGGCACAGTGGGTTAATCTTCCGCCTGCAGTGCCAGCATCCCATATGGGCGCCAGTTCTAGTCCTGGCTGCTCCTCTTCCAATCCAGCTCTCTGCTATGGTCTGTGAAAGCAGTAGAAAATGGCCCAAGTTTTTGGGCCCCTGCACACACGTGGAAGACCAGGAGGAGGCACTTGGCTCCTGCCTTTGGATCGGCACAGCTCCAGCCATTGCAGTCACTTGAGGAGTGAACCAACAGAAGGAAGACCTCTCTCTCTGTCTCTCCCTCTCACTGTCTGTTACTCTACTTCTCAAATAAATAAATAAAATCTTTAAAAAAAAGTTAAACACTGCAGTAGGCCAAATAAGATGAAGATTCAACTCAGATCATTTACATTTAATTATTAAATAAATTTATTTTAAATAAAATAATAGTTAATGCATTTTGATTCAAAGAAGCTATAAGTGGGACCAGCGCTATGGCACAGCTGGTTAACACCCTGGTCTGAAGCGCTGGTATCCCATATAAGCGCTGGTTCGAGACCCAGCTCCTCTTCCGATCCAGCTCTCTGCTATGGCCTGGGAAAGCAGTAGAAGGTGGCCCAAGACCTTGGGCCCCTGCACCCACGTGGGAGACCCAGAAGAAGCTCCTGGCTCCTGGCTTTGGATCAGCACAGCTCCAGCCATTGAGGCCAATTGGGGAGTGAACCAGCAGATGTAAGACCTCTCTCTCTTTCTCTCTCTCTCTCTCTCTGCCTCTCCTTCTCTCTGTAACTCTTTCAAATAAATAAATAAATCATAAAAAAGAAGTTATTCTCTCTGTCTCTCTCTCAATGTCTAACTCTGCCTGTAATAAAAAAAAAGTTACAAGTTTTGAGGGAATTTGAGTGTAGAACCAGAAAACAAGACTCTACATAAGTTAGTGAGTAATAAAGTAATGGATATCAAAAGCAAACCACAAGTCCAAAAACTTGACAGTGAAGAACTTAGCCAAAAACCATTTAAGAGGAGAAGCCACCTAAGTGGTGGAGGGGGATAGGGTGAGTATGATGAGGTTAAAACAAATCTCAGAGAAAAAATAGATGGATGAAGCCCAGCTCCGTCCCTCAATGAGTCTGGCTTCTGTGGGGGCTCTGGGTTACTCAGCGCCTCCTTTGCCTCAGTGTTTAATGTTCGCCATTTACTTCCCAATATGGGTCAGCTTTATGGATTCCTTTCCATGAATTAGGTACATTCCAGTAGTCTTCCAATTCATTTCATTTGTATGTGCACAAGTTATATTCCTGCTCTTTTACTAACTCCTCTTGTTTGTGCAAACTGAAAGGAAAAGTGTAGGGTTTTTGGACATCCAGTGTTGCTATGACAGTGTAAGTTAACAAATACAGATAATTTTTCTATGGCTTTTCTTTCTTTTAAAAAATCAGCCAATTAATATCTCTAACCTGAGTTATTTGTACTGTGGCAAAAAATAAATGCAATGACCCTGACAATTCATATGCATGTAACTTTATGAAAAGAGTCTAGCATGAAGCTTATTTGCTTTTCCAAGAAGCAGCAATGACTTCACAGAAGGCCAGTCATGCTCTCTCCCTAGAGCTCCTCTGATCAATGATTTGCATTTAACTGATGATAGGGTGATCACTGGACCTGGGTCAATAAATCAAAGCAGTGCCACTGGTCTATTAAACATACACATTCTGAGGTTAATTCATTCAGGAGACCCTGTGGACGGTCAAGGTTTTAAAATCAAAACATCATTTAATTTTATACTTTAGAGACATGAGTGTGGACAATATAGCTCCTGAGTGAAGCAGCTTGTGGTGAAAAGTACTGTGTATGTATTTATGTCTTAAGAAAAATAAAACTCCTCCAATCTGAATGGGAATGAAAGGGGAGAGGGAGTGGGTAAGGGGGAAGGGTAGCGGGGGGGAGGGGAGGTATGGGTGGGGAAGCCATTGCAATCCACAAGTTGTACCTTGGAAATTTATATTCTAAATAAGAAAAAATAAATAAATAAATAAAATTAAAAAAATAAAATAAAACTCCTCCAAAGTTAAAAACAAGGTTTGTGGATTCCCAGGGCTTACATTCTAAGAAGACAAGACCAGTAAGGCTAATTGTAACCAGTTGGCAGCAATTGCAGAAAAGAATGATGCAGTATGTATTTCATAATTTTTGAACCATATAGTAGGTTGTGCCTATTGCTTTTCAGTGTTGTCGAGAAGGATTTTATTCCCCCATCTCTTTTCCTTCCTTCTCTCCTTTCTACAGCCAGAGCTTAATGGGCACCAGGAAATGTGCTAAATGCCAGGGACACAAGAATAACTAGAAATCTTTGGTATCAGGCCTTAGGGAACTTGCAGTAGCTGGGGAAATGTCATTGCTCTTGGGATTGCCTGTTCAGACTTAAGAATTTCAAAAGGATGTGTACTAAGGGAGTGTAGAATTACGATTGCTAACAGGTCTGTGAGTAACTGGAAACCATCCAGAAAATGACATTTAAACTGAGACATGAAAGATAAGTGTGCCATATTTGTATGTGACTTCAGGTAGAGATGATGCTGTTCCCATCATTTCTTTATCCAGTCTCTTGATACATCCATTTCACCCTTAAAAAAAAAAGCCTTCAATCTTCACCATCTCATGAGCTTATTAAAATGCTCTGGAACCAAGGGAGGATCAGGGTCTTTGGAGGGAAGTCACTAAGCATGGTTTTACAAAAGGGAAAAAGAAAAATAGCAATGACCATTAAACTAGGTGTGTATAGTTTAAATTGAGTGTCAGGAAACAGCAGACTTACAATATGATTCCATGAGTTCATAAACTCTGAGGAACTTATGTGATAACTGTTAGCAAAGACAGCCAAAACAGAGATTGTTGTCTTTGAACCAGAAAGAATTTGGAGATGAGAGTAGTGATGAACAAAGTAGCAAGGTCTAATGGGTTAGGGCATCCAAAAGAATGATTGGATACCTGTCCAGACAGAACCTGAAAGTGCCTGCTTATTTAGACTGAGATAAGTAGGTTACATAGTTTAATGGAGAGAATACACCTGACAATCAGACAGGCATCTCAGGAAAGAGCTGAGTATGCCCCATCTGCATTTAGACTGGGGCTTATCAGAGAACCCAGGTCTTCCCACCATTTTTCCTTCTCCCCCATCCTCTTGTCTTCTACAAAGGATTTGCTGGGGTGAAATAAATGAGATCATAAGCATGGAAAATGTACACAAATTTCTTGGTTTGTTGGATGAGGTGTCTGGTGTAGGTACTCAGGTTTTCTCAGTTTGAGCCATAACAGAATGAGAGAAAGGGACATGGACATGAACAATACCCTGTGTGCCCACTAACTGGGGCAAGATGCTGATGGGTGGTGGAGGATGAATGGCTGGGGGCAGGTGCTGGGAGCATGACCAGTAGTGGGATAAAAGAGGAAGAGGAATGGAACAGAGAAGAAGGTTTAGAAGGAGGAATATTTCTCAGAGAGTGTCAGGGGTAGTAATGAGGAAGAGACAGAGGGGCATCATTGATAGGATCAAAGTCAGATTCAGACTAGAGGGTCGGGGGATGGAGGTTTGACCTTTGTCCTAAGGTGAAGAATCTGGTAGGTGGTACAAGATTAACAGAGTGAACAGTGCTTATAGAGAAAGAAGAATGCCTGAATGCAAGGAACCTCAGACCATTTCTCATCACAGCTGATGAAGTGGTCTAATTCTTGGAGAATTCAGAGGTCAAAAGTCCAATTTTGGGGTAATTGACTATTATTATCTAGAACTTGTATTGTGTTCAAATGGAATTGCAGAAAAAAAAAACTTGAGTTTCACAGGCTTAACTTCTTACCCTGGATAGAGAGCCTTAAGGTTATGAAGATAATTTTAAGGTTATGGAGGAGACAACTGGGGAGAGGGGATTCTTAGGTGGTCGTGAGAGTGATAGTGAGTTTTCCATATGGAGAGGGAGTGGAGGTGAGTCCTTTAGAGTTGAAAAGGAGGGAGACAAGCAGGCATCCCTAGATCTCTCCCACCACCATAAATAAGACTGTCTCAACTCCAGGAATCCTCAGGGTTAGAGAGTTTGGGCCAGAAGGGACAGTTCTCCCAGGCTGGTGAAAGGACCTTGAAGAGAGATACAAGGTCCTCTGGAGAAAGCTTGAAAGAACTCAGCTGGTCCTCAGAAATGGTGATGTGGAGTGTCCAAGGATCAATGGAGAGGTAGAGATTCCCCATGGACAGATCCCCTCAACATAACCTTCCCAGGTTTGGTACCAAAATGTTAGGTTTAGGATGTTGTTCTGAAGAAGGCACAGAGATGACCGGTCAAGGCAGAAAACATTTTCACTTTTAGAAAGTCAGCATAGCTATGACCAATTATCTCTGCACCTTCTTCGGAGAGACATCCTAAAACCAAACAATAATGGTACCAGCACCTGCACAGTGGACACACACATGGAAATAACTGACCAACTTGAGCAAAGTGATAAATTTCGATAAAAACTCCAGAGAGTTTACTATACTGGAAAAAATAATACCAAACACCACATTGTGCAATATCCTCATAGAAATAAATAGGAACCACACTTTTAGGAAAAGAATTTTAGAAAATCACTGGTGGCACATGATCTCGGGACCTTTGCTCAAAGCTCAGATTCTCTGTCATGAAGGGAAGCGAGACAAACCACAGGTGAGCTGTGGGATCTCCTGTAGCTCTGTTCTACGGGGACACACACACACACACACACACACACACTGGTACTTCAAAGAAGCCATGGAAAATATGCATTACCTTGAATTTCCTCTTTCTATGAACAAAAGGAAGTGCATCTCCATTTGCAAACTGAGTAGAAGTTTTTATTAGCTCTGTGGTCCAGGAAGGTCTTTGTCAAGTATCTAGGAGCTATCTTTTTGAAATAAAGATAAGGGAGGTAGTGCCCCTTTGTCTCAGTCTTGGTGTGAGGGTGGGAGGCTAACTTTAATAAATACTTTATTCCAAGTTGCAAAACTACCGCTGCTCAAAAAGATATGAAAATTTTGCTTTTCCTCTGGATGAAGCGAATTATGTAATCCCGATGGCTGTCCAAATTATCATGATAAAGTTAGGATGAACTATGTATGACTAATGGTGCTGTCAGGTCCTCTTACTTGAGAACTAGTTATTGTTTATCTTGAAAACATGTTTGCCATGGGTTATGTCTGCTTGGTTAAAGAAAGAACTGAGATTCCCTTCTGTCTTTGCCATCTCTTATCTTATTTCCTGTAGCACACATCACATTTTCATCCAATGTCTATTCTTTTTTTTCTCTACTGCCTTTTTAGGGAGGGTTCTTGGGTGACAAGGATGTTTTGTTTTTAATTATATTTCCCTCATAGTATACAAACACAATCATGCACCCACATGCAAGCCCATCTTCACCTTCAATGCTGCAGCCATGGTTGAGTTTTTTCTATAAGATAGTTTTAACAATAGCATTCCCTCATAAATTGTCTTACAGATTTTCCATCAGCTCTGAGAACAGATGTACATACGATGAGTACTTCTGTGTCACAGGTACTGCAGTAAAAGTGCCTTATTTCATTCTTACAGTAACCTGGTAAAATAAATGCTACCATTATCCCAGTTCTATAAATGAGCAGATGTGAAATTTACTTGAAGTCCAACAGATAATATGAATTTTAGCTATTATTGGAAACCAGGCAATCTGTATGCAAAACATCTCTATATAAGACTGTCCTAATATTGGCCTCTGCTCCCCCTTCCTTTCTACACTTCATAAATGCCTAAGTGTCACTTAACCTGCACGTATTTTTAGAGTATAAACTTCTACAATTTAACATAACATAAATGGCACAAGTACGATTCAGAAGATGCTCTGACACATGCAAAAAGTGGAGCATGGTACTTAGGAAACAGGACGAGGGTGATATTGAAGAGGATATATGATAAGTGAAGAAATATTTGGTAGCACTTGCTGTATTTTAATAAAATTCAAGAAAGGATTATTCTAAAACTTATCAATGAGAAGAACAATGATAATTGCTGACTTTTTAATAAAAATGAGACAACTCATCCTTCTAGATGGTAAAATGTATATTAAGTCATAGTTATTAAAATACTGGGATAAAATAAATGAACAAAGGATATATGAAATTGCATAAAGTCTGAAATCATCTTACATGTATCTGAAGTAATTTTATATTAATGTAAAGGGCTGAGCTTTCTTAGTCTGAGCCACTTATCACATAGCCTTTGTTTTGTTAATAAATCAGAAGAGGCATTTTTCTCATGATGGCTCTAAGAACTGAGATTTGGTCCTAAATGATGGGTAAAGATCAAAGCACGATCTGGAGAAGTAATTCTTTGTCCATTTGCAAACTGTGACCCTGAACACTCAATTCCCTTTCTCATAATTAATTTCTCTGTACAAGTGGCATTTTAATAAAGGTTTGCAAAATGAAAAGTTTGTGGAAGATTAACAATAGAAATTGGAAGAAGCATTATTATATTAATAAGAAAATAGCATCTATGTTTCTGACTTTCTTTGCTTTCAAGAATATTTTTAAATCAAAGCATAGAGCACACACATTTAATGGGATTGAGATTTGCTTTGAGAAATGGAGCAGGCCTAAATTCTAGAATAATCAACTGAATTTTAAAACCACATAAATAAATTTAAAGTTAAAATTCATCTCACATCTACCCCAGTCCAAAAGTCTTCAAATTTTAGTTCCCAGGACAACTTGTTCACTTTAAAAATAGTTCCAGAATATCCAATAGGTATCTATGTCCTAAAAAATTTGTACTGATTTGAAAAATTTATGCACCTAGTTTCAAACAAGAGTATTTTATTTTAAAGTAGTCATAACAACTTACTGATGATAGCACAAATATTTCAAACTGGATCCCATGAGTGTCTTCCTCATTTCTTGTTTACTGTGATTTTTGTGTGGGACTTGCTTTTGTAACCCCCTTTGCACCTGAAAGAGTGCCAGGCACAAAGTAAGTTCTTCAGTACTCAAGAAGTGACTCAACAGAAGCCCTGAAGTCAGAGAGGCCTGCATTTCTCTTCTGACTTTGCTAAGAAGCAAAATGTAATTTTAAATTTTACCTCTGTATCAGTTTTTATTTTTACAAAGCAGATATACTACAAATGAATGGCTGTCTGGATTATTTCAATTATCTACTAAGCAACTAGAATGCTCAATAAATTCTGACATTTTTACTACCTGGATAAATAATACTTTTTATTATTATTACAGCCTTTCCATGTTTTTCATAATCACAGTTTTCTAGGAGTCAACTTTCAAAAAGCTGACAATAACTTTAGTCAAAATACTAGAGAGAAATGGAAATTACAACTAAATTTAAGAGATTCACAAAAGTTCTGTTCAAGATGAGAACTCAGGTAAAAATTCAGGGATGATGAAAATAGCACATGAACCTGGTTCAAGTCATATTTCTCCCTCTGAGCAGGCTTCCTACTCCCTAAACTCTGATCCTTGTTCCCTTTCTGTCATCATCCTTGTTTCATCATCCCAAGATTTCATACCTCCAAGCAGAATCTGGGTTATGCTGGATCTCACTAAAACCCTACTATTGAGCTTGGACCACTCTGGTGAATCATATCAGGCATGGCACAAAAACGTATTCCACCATAAGTATCTATGAAACAGGGCCACTCTTGCAAGCCTCTGGTATGTCATGTTATGAGGAGAGGGAAGGGAAAATTGGCTCCATCTTACGCATACCAACAGTGGTAAAGTTTCACTAAAATCTTCAGTTTATTTGTATTGCCTTGAAATCCTCTTGCCTCTCATTGTATATTCAAGGAAACCATAAATTGTGAGTTAACGTTTGTCCTCAAGAAAATCACACCAAGATTTATACATACTACAAGACAGTTATAATCAAAACAGTCTGGTATTGGCAAAAAACAACAACAACAACAACAACAACAACAAAAAACACAAACCCAGATAGGTAGACCAATGGAACAGAATATAAACTACAGAAATCTATCCACATATCTACAACCCACTTATTCTTGACAAAATAGCTAAAATCAATCCTTTGCACAAAGTCAGGCTCTTTCACAAATGGTGCTGGGAAAACTGGATCTCCACATGCAGAAGGACAAAGCAAGATCCCTACACCATACACAAAAATCCAGTCAAAATGAATCAAAAACCTAAATCTATAATCTGATACCATCAAATTATTAGAAAACATTAAGGAAACCCTGCAAGACATTGGTATAGGCAAAGACTTCTTGGAAAAAACACCAGAAGCCCAGACAATCAAAGCCAAAATTGACGAGCTGAGAAGCTTCTGCACTGCAAAAGAAACACTCAGCAAAGGGGCAACTGACAGAATGGGAGAAAATATTTGCAAACTATACAACTGATAAAGGATTTATATCCAAGATCTATAAAGATCTCAAGAAATCCCAAAACAACAAAACAAACAATCCAGTTAAGAAATGGGGAAAGGACTTGAAAAGGTGTTTTTCAAAAGAGGAAATCCAAATGGCCAACAGACACAGAAAATTGCTCAGGATCACTAGCCATCAAGGAAATACAAATCAAAACCACAATGAGGTTTCACCCATCCAGTTAGAATGGCTTTCCTACAGAAATCAACAAACAACAAATGCTGGCAAGGATGTCAGGGGAAAGGTACCCTAATCCACTGTTTGTTTGAATGTAACCTGGTACAGCCACTGTGGAAGACAGTATGGAGATACATAAAAATTCTGACCTAGCCATCCCATTCCTGGAAATTTGCCCAAAAGAAATGACATCAGGATATGAAAGAGTGATTTGTACCCCATGTTTATTGCAGCTCAATTCACAATAGCTATATTATGGAATCAACCCTGATGTCTGTCAACTGAAAACTGTATAAAGAAATTATGGGATATGTATACCATGAAATTCTACACAGTGGTAAAAAAAAATTATATCTTATCATTTCCAACAAACTGGATTCAGTTGGAAACCATTATACTTAATGAAATAAGCCAATCCCAGAAAGACAAGCGCCATATGTTCTCCCTGATCTGTGGTAACTAATAGAGTACCCAAAAAGTCATCTATAGAAGTGAAATTGACTCTCTGAGATGCAATGATTTTGAACATCTTTGTCTTGACTTTTGAGGGACAGATTTTTTATAAAGATTCATTTATTTATTTGAAAGTCAGAGTCACACTGAGAGCTAAGGAGAGCCAGAGATAGGTTCACTACCCAGTTGGCCACAGCAGTTGGAGCTGCACCAATCAGAAGCCAGGAGCCAGGAGCTTGTTCCAGGTTTCCCACACAGGTGCAGGGGCCCAAGGACTTGGGCTATCTTCTACTGCTTTCCCAGGCCGTAGAAGAGAGCTGAATCAGAAGCAGAGCAGCTGGTACCTGAACTGGTGCCCATATGGGATGCTGGCACTACATACCAGCATCCCATATGGGTTTTACCCACTATACCACAGCGCCAGCCCCACTTTTTTGTTTTAATTTGTTGAACTTACTTTATGTAGTGTCAATATTATGTGTATAAACTTAATGAAAAACAGATTTGTGTAAAAATAAGAATTGGAATATAAGAGAGAGAAGGAAGAAGAGTGGGAATGTGGGTAGGAAGGAGGGTATGGTGGGATGAATCACTGTGTTCCTAAATTTGTATATTTGGAATGTATGAAGTTTGTATACCTTAAATAAAATGTTTCTAGCTAAAAAAGATTTTCTATCTGTGGTTAACTATCCAAATGCCTGTAATGATTAGGGTTGACCCAAGCCAAAGCCAGGAACTAGGAACTCAACCTAGGTCTCCTACATGGGTTGTAGGGCCCTAACCACTTGAGCCAGTATCTGCTGCCTCCCACAGTTCATATTAAGAGGAAGCTGGAATTGGAAATGGAGCTAAGATATGAACCCAGGCACTCCAGTATGAAATGTAGGCTCCCAAACAGTGACCCAGCCCTTGCATCAAAAGCTGGCCCTTAGATTTTTTTTTTTTAATCAGAAAATGATCTCTCAGATCCTTAAAGCCCAAACACAGCAACTAAATTTCATTTCATGTTTTATTTCTTACATAAGGTAGATACAGACATAAAAAATCATTAGTTTACAAAGATAGTTTGCAAGGGAGCCAGATTCAGAAAAATTGGTAAATCAAATAAAAACACAATATTTATTTTAAAAAAATCTGCAAGATTATTCGGTTGTCAAATTTACAGATAGTATTTCCATATTTAAATAAATCAATATATTCATATTATTATCTTATCCAAGAAGATCCTGATAAAGGCTCAAGAATAAGCAGTATAAATGTCAAGGATAAAGATGTTTTGTTAGCATGTCAGTAAGTATGGAGACCACTTAAGATTTTATTTATTGAGGAAATAATTAAACATAGCACTGTTTCTTTTGATTTTTTTCTTGAGGTTTTTTCTTTTGTTTTGTTTTTATTCATTTGCTTGGTTTCCTGATCATGGGGTAGGATGTAAACTTTCACCTACACTGGAGGCTTGTCAAGAGGTCAATTTTTCTTTCATACTCTAAACCAGTGCTCTGAGAAGCCTCATCTGGGGTCAGTATAATAAGTCAATTGTTTAAACAGATTTATTCATTTATTGGAAAGACAGAACCACAGAACAAGAGAGGGAGAGACACATGTATGTATATGTGTTTACATATACATACACACACACATATATATATATATATATAGAGAGAGAGAGAGAGAGAGTGTGTATGTGTGTGTGTGCATGTGTCTTCCATCAGCTGGTTCATCCCCAAACAGCCTTAAAGGCTGGAGCTCTGCTGGGCTGGGCAGCAGCAAGGAGCCAGGAGCTTCTTTCAGGTCTCCCACATGGGTTGCAGGGGCCCAAGGATTTGGGCCATCTTCTGCTGCTTTTTCAGGCTCAAAAGCAGGGATTTGGATCAGAAGTGGAGTGGGCAGGACATGAACCATCACCCATTTGGGATGCCAGCATCACAGGCAGTGTGGCTTTACCCATTATGCCACAATGCTGTCCCCTAGAAGTCAAACATAAACAGAATTTTCTGACATGAGCACTTTATTTTTTAATCTGTGCTCAATTTGAATATGTTTCCTTTAGAGATAAGCAAACCAGGACAGGAGAGAAGTAACCTGGTAAAAGCCTCTTACTCACCACATAGTGTAGCTCTGACTAGAAAACAGGCATTCTAATGAACATTCCAACAAAGACATGGTAACAGATGGCAAGAAAGTGGATCCTTAAGAGCGTATTGGGTAAACAAAATCTCTTTCCATTTCACCAAGCTGTATTGACCCCCAAGATGGAAGTTACCATATCATATTCGGGAACATATCCAGTCTAATTAACTATAGTTTCTTTTTCACTAGAGAAAAAATATTTCTAAGTATCAACTTGAAAAAAAATTGCAAACTATATGATCGTTGAGTGTTCATTGAATAGAGGGATTCAATTTGCCTGACAGAAATCTCAGTGTACTTTCTGGGGAACTGGTAAGTAGTCAAACAAATCAATTTTGTGAAGCAAATGCTGTATGTTAATCGTCTAGTTCCACAGGGGAAAAAAAGCAACCATCTCTGCCTGATTTCTTTTGAAAGTGATCAATCCTTTATTTCCAGTCCTTTATTTTGATCTCGTTAGTCTCCAATTTCTTCCTTGGTAAGTCTTTTCCACATAAGAAATACTTCTCTTGGCCAAGATGTTTTTTGAGTTTTGCTTTAGAGTGTACTGGTTTTTGGTTTTCACAAAATTATACTCAGATCATGTGCTCCTTACATCTTTCCCTCAGGGATGAATTGCCTTTTTCACTTTGAGTCTGGCAAAGCTAGGGTTTCTTACTCAGTTCTAGTCCCATCACTCAGCAATGGAAAAAGGCCAGAATACAAGTTTTGCAAATTCTTGCCAAATAGGCCGCTCCAGTCATTCATTTGCTTTTGAGGTCTCACCACAGATGGCAAGTCCTACAGCAAGGAGGACTTTGAGACCAGAGCACCCACAATAACTGGCAGCTTATTGTAGGAAAAAAAAAATCAAAAAATAAATAAATTAAAAAAATCACAAATCCTCTATATCTTCTGCAGAATGTACCTTTATTTTTAAAATATTGCTATGAGATTTAAAGGCTAAAAAAAATTTTTCCTTTTGCACATAAATAGTTAAACATGAAAGGATCATTGGATTCTAAAGAAAACCAAAACTGTTAAGAAAAATGCATAGAAAAAAAAAGATTAAAAAATAGAAAAAACAAAAGAAAAAAGAAAAATGCATGTAGTTTTGAAAAGGGTTATGCATCTCCTTGGAAGAATAATAAACTGTGGGGCCGGCACCACAGCTCAATAGACTAATCCTCCACCTGCGGCTCCCATACCCCGGGTTCTAGGCCCGGTCGGGGCGCCGGATTCTGTCCTGGTTGCCCCTCTTCCAGGCCTGCTCTCTGCTGTGGCCAGGGAGTGCAGTGGAGGATGGCCCAAATGCTTGGGCCCTGCACCCCATGGGACACCAGGAGAAGCGCCTGGCTCTTGCCTTCAGATCAACGTGGTGTGCTGGCCGCAGCGGCCATTGGAGGGTGAACCAATGGCAAAGGAAGACCTTTCTCTCTGTCTCTCTCTCACTGTCCACTCTGCCTGTCAAAATAAATAAATTTTAAAAAAAGATAGACTGGGGAGCCAAGATGGCGGAATAGTGAGGACGCGCACTAGCAGTCCGCAAAAAGATAGTTTAATAAAAACAGAGTTACTGTAGCCTCAGGAAAAATCTCAGGGAAAAAAATGCAGTGGAAATTCTTCCGGACCCAGTGAATGAGACGCAGAGGACCTAGGGGAAAGTAAGTTTGCGAACGGCAAATCGTGCCTTAGTGGCACGGGAGCTGCCGGGAGGGACGGGAACCAGACGGAACACAGTCGCCATTGGAATCAAGCGCTTAAACGGGAGCCGATACAGGGATCCTGAGACACTGGCGGGGGGAAGCAGACGCCACGGGGGAAACAGCACAATTGAGGCAAGCCCACTCGGACACTAGCCTCTTTCGTTGCCCACCCTGCTCACTCGAGCTAGACTGAACACAGTGGGACGGCGCGCACCCGCCGGCTGCAACGGAAGCCGGGCGGAACACAGTCGCCATTGGAACTGAGCGCTTGAACGGGGGCCGATACAGGGATCCCGAGACACTGGCGGGGGGAAGCAGACCCCCCACGGGGGAAACAGCACAATTGAGGCGAGCCTGCACGGACACTAGCCTCTCTCGTCACCCACCCTGCTAATTCGAGCTAGATTAAACGCAGTGGGACAAGGCACGCCCGCCCGCCCGCCCGCCCGCCCATCACTGAGGCAGACGGAACCAAAAACCCGAGGCTGTAGAAACCAGAAGGGGATCCAAAAACTGGGAACACACCGCGCACACAAACTCCGTTACCTTGACAACCCAGAGAAAGAGTGTGGGGGAAAAAAAAATGCCAAATAAAAACAGATTCCGAGGGAGCAAGATCAAGGAAGACGCTATGATGACCCCAAACGGAAAAGACACCCCAAGTCAGGATTATGAAGATAATGAGATAGAAGAAATGCAAGAAGCAGATCTCAAAGAATTGATAAGAACATTAAGAAGTTCTCAAAAACAAATTCTTGAACTACAGAAATCCTTAATGGATAAGATAGAAAATCTCTCTCGCGAGAATGAAGTACTACGGAGAAATCAAAACGAAATGAAACAACTAGTAGAACAAGAAGCTACGATAGTGACAAAAAATCTTAATGAATTGAAGAATTCAATAGATCAAGTGACAAGCAATCTTGAGGGACTTAAAACCAGAATGGGTGAAGCAGAAGAGAGAATATCGGACCTAGAAGACAGAGAACAGGAGAGGAAACAGTCAAACCAAAGACAAGAAGAGGAAATTAGAAAACTAAAAGATATCGTCGGGAATTTACAGGATACTATTAAAAAACCCAACATTCGGGTTCTAGGTGTTCCTGAAGGTATGGAGAGGGAGAAAGGATTAGAAGGCCTTTTTAGGGAGATACTAGCAGAAAACTTTCCAGGCTTGGAGAAAGACAGAGAAATCCTAATCCAGGAAGCTCATAGAACCCCTAATAAACATGACCAAAAGAGATCCTCTGCACGACATATTGTAATTAAACTCACCACAGTGAAGCAAAAAGAAAAGATCCTAAAATGTGCAAGAGAGAAACGTCAGATTACTCTCAGAGGATCTCCAATTAGACTTACAGCTGACTTCTCAAAAGAAACCCTACAAGCTAGAAGGGAATGGCGAGACATAGCCCAGGTACTTAGAGAGAAAAACTGCCAGCCCAGAATATTATACCCTGCAAAGCTCTCATTTGTGAATGAAGGTGAAATAAAGACCTTTCATAACAAACAAAAATTGAAAGAATTTGTTGCCACTCGTCCAGCCCTGCAAAAGATACTTAAAGACGTGTTACACACAGAAACACAGAAACACGACCATCAACATGAAAGAAGGTAAACGAAGGGAACCTCACGGCAAAAGATCACAGGGAATTCAAAGCATACATTAGAAAATATCTGGCAAATGGCAGGGCAAACTTACCACTTATCAACAGTCACATTGAACGTTAAAGGTCTAAACTGTCCTGTTAAAAGACAGAGATTGGCTGATTGGGTTAAGGAACAAAAACCATCTATTTGCTGCCTACAAGAAACACATCTTTCCAACGAAGATCCATACAGACTTAGAATAAAAGGATGGAACAAGATATACCACGCCAACAGAAATGAAAAAAGAGCGGGTGTAACCATCTTAATATCGGACTACATAAACTTTAACACAAAAACTGTTAAGAGAGACAAAGAGGGGCACTATATAATGATTAAGGGATCAATACTACAGGAAGATATAACAATTCTCAATGTATATGCACCTAATTACAGGCCACAGGTTTATTTAAAAAATTTGTTAAGAAACTTAAAGGGAGACTTAGACCCCAACACAATAGTACTGGGGGACTTCAATACTTCACTCACAGATATTGACAGATCGACAGGACAGAAGATCAACAAGGAGACAGTAGATTTAAACAACACTATAGCCCAAATGGATCTAACAGATATCTACAGAACTTTTCATCCTACACGTAAAGCATTCACATTCTTCTCAGCAGTACATGGAACCTACTCTAGGATTGATCACATATTAGGCCATAAAGCAAGTCTCAGCAAATTCAAAAGAATTAGAATCATACCATGGAACTTCTCAGACCATGAGGGAGTGAAGTTGGAAATTAGCAACTCAGGAATCTCTAGAGCATATGCAAACACATGGAGATTGAACAACATGCTCCTGAATGAACAATGGGTCACTGAAGAAATCAAAAGAGAAATCAAAAATTTTCTGGAAGTAAATGAGGATAACAGCACAACATACCAAAACTTATGGGATACAGCAAAAGCAGTGTTAAGAGGAAAGTTTATATCAATAGGTGCCTACATCAAGAAACTGGAAAGGCACCAAATAGATGAGCTTTCAATGCATCTCAAGGATCTAGAAAATTTGCAGCAAACTAGACCCAAATCTAGTAGAAAAAGAGAAATAATCAAAATCAGAGAAGAAATCAACAGGATTGAATCCAAAAAAACATTACAAAAAATCAGCCAAACGAGGAGCTGGTTTTTTGAGAAAATAAACAAGATTGACACCCCATTGGCCCAACTAACTAAAAAAAGAAGAGAAAAGACCCAAATCAGTAAAATCAGAGATGAAAAAGGAAATATAACAACAGACACCACAGAAATCAAAAGAATCATCAGAAATTACTACAAGGACTTGTATGCCAGCAAACAGGGAAACCTATCAGAAATGGATAGATTCCTGGACACATGCAACCTACCTAAATTGAACCAGGAAGACATAGAAAACCTAAACAGACCCATAAGTGAGTCAGAAATTGAATCAGTAATAAAGGCCCTCCCAACAAAGAAAAGCCCAGGACCAGATGGATTCACTGCTGAATTCTACCAGACATTTAAAGAAGAACTAACCCCAATTCTTCTCAAACTATTCAGAACAATCGAAAAAGAGGGAATTCTCCCAAATTCCTTCTATGAAGCCAGCATCACCTTAATTCCTAAGCCAGAAAAAGATGCAGCATTGAAAGAGAATTACAGACCAATATCCCTCATGAACATAGATGCAAAAATCCTCAACAAAATTCTGGCCAATAGACTGCAACAACACATCAGAAAGATCATCCACCCAGACCAAGTGGGATTCATCCCTGGTATGCAGGGATGGTTCAATATTCGCAAAACAATCAACGTGATACACCACATTAACAGACTGCAGAAGAAAAACCATATGATTATCTCACTAGACGCAGAGAAAGCATTCGATAAAATTCAACACCCTTTCATGATGAAAACCCTAAGCAAACTGGGTATAGAAGGCACATTCCTCAATACAATCAAAGCAATTTATGAAAAACCCATGGCCAATATCCTATTGAATGGGGAAAAGTTGGAAGCATTTCCACTGAGATCTGGTACCAGACAGGGATGCCCACTCTCACCACTGCTATTCAATATAGTGCTGGAAGTCTTAGCCAGAGCTATTAGGCAAGAAAAAGAAATTAAAGGGATACAAGTTGGGAAGGAAGAACTCAAACTATCCCTCTTTGCAGACGACATGATTCTTTATTTGGGGGACCCAAAGAACTCTACTAAGAGACTATTGGAACTCATAGAAGAGTTTGGCAAAGTAGCAGGATATAAAATCAATACACAAAAATCAACAACCTTTGTATACACAGACAATGCCACGGCTGAGGAAGAACTGCTAAGATCAATCCCATTCACAATAGCTACAAAAACAATCAAATACCTTGGAATAAATTTAACTAAGGACATTAAAGATCTCTACAATGAAAATTACAAAACCTTAAAGAAAGAAATAGAAGAGGATACCAAAAAATGGAGAAATCTCCCATGCTCATGGATTGGAAGAATCAATATCATCAAAATGTCCATTCTCCCAAAAGCAATTTACAGATTCAACGCAATACCAATCAAGATACCGAGGACATTCTTCTCAGATCTGGAAAAAATGATGCTGAAATTCATATGGAGACACAGGAGACCTCGAATAGCTAAAGCAATCTTGTACAACAAAAACAAAGCCGGAGGCATCACAATACCAGATTTCAGGACATACTACAGGGCAGTTGTTATCAAAACAGCATGGTACTGGTACAGAAACAGATGGATAGACCAATGGAACAGAATAGAAACTCCAGAAATCAATCCAAACACCTACAGCCAACTTATATTTGATCAATGATCCAAAACCAGTCCCTGGAGTAAGGTCAGTCTGTTTAATAAATGGTGCTGGGAAAACTGGATTTCCACGTGCAGAATCAGGAAGCAAGACCCCTACCTTTCACCTTACACAAAAATCCATTCAACATGGATTAAAAATTTAAACCTACGACCCGACACCATCAAATTACTAGAGAGCATAGGAGAAACCCTGCAAGACATAGGTACTGGCAAAGACTTCTTGGAAAAGACCCCAGAAGCACAGGCACTGAAAACCAAAATTAACTACTGGGATTGCATCAAATTGAAAAGTTTCTGTACTGCAAAAGAAACAGTCAGGAAAGTGAATAGGAAACCGACAGAATGGGAAAATATATTTGCAAACTATGCAACAGATAAAGGGTTGATAACCAGAATCTACAAAGAAATTAAGAAACTCCACAACATCAAAACAAACAACCCACTTAAGAGATGGGCCAAGGACCTCAACAGACATTTTTCAAAAGAGGAAATCCAAATGGCCAACAGACACATGAAAAAATGTTCAAGATCCCTAGCAATCAGGGAAATGCAAATCAAAACCACAATGAGGTTTCACCTCACCCCGGTGAGAATGGCTCACATTCAGAAATCTACCAACAATAGATGCTGGAGAGGATTTGGGGAAAAAGGGACACTAATCCACTGTTGGTGGGAATGCAAACTGGTGAAGCCACTATGGAAGTCAGTCTGGAGATTCCTCAGAAACCTGAATATAACCCTACCATACAACCCAGCCATCCCACTCCTTGGAATTTACCCAAAGGAAATTAAATGGGCAAACAAAAAAGCCGTCTGCACAGTAATGTTTATTGCGGCTCAATTCACAATAGCTAAGACTTGGAACCAACCCAAATGCCCATCAACAGTAGACTGGATTAGGAAATTATGGGACATGTACTCTACAGAATACTATACAGCAGTCAAAAACAATGAAATCCGGTCACTTGCAACAAAATGGAGGAATCTGGAAAACATCATGCTGAGTGAATTAAGCCAGTCCCAAAGAGACAAATATCATTTGTTTCCCTTGATTGGCGATGACTAACTGAGCACCAAAGGGGAAACCTGTAGAAGTGAAATGGACACTATGAGAAACAGTGACTCGATCAGCTCTTGTGCTGACTGTTGTTGTACAATGTAATACTTTATCCATGGTAGTATTTTTTTTTTCTTTATCCTAGTACTAGCGGTTGAACTCTGTAATTAACACACAATTATTCTTAGGTGTTTAAATTTTAACTGAAAAGTGATCTCTGTGAAATATAAGAGTGGGAATAAGAGAGGGAGGAGATGTAAAACTTGGGACATGCTCAATCGGAACGGCCCCAAATGATGGAGTTAGAATTGTGCCAGGGGTTTCCAACACAATCCCATCAAAGTGGCATGTACCAAGGCCATCTCATTAGTCCAAGTGATCAATTTCAGCTCACAATTGATCACACTGATAGGTCTAAGAGTCAAAGGGATCACACAAACAAGACTAGTGTCTGCTAATACTAACTGATAGAATGAAAAAGGGAGAGAATGATCCAACATGGGAAGCAGGATACACAGCAGACTCAGAATGGCAGATGTCCTAAATAGCACTCTGGCCTCAGAATCAGCCCTTAAGGCATTCGGATCTGGCTCAAGAGCCCATGAGAATATTTTAGGCATGGAAAGCTAAGACACTCTGGAAAAAACAGAAGACCTAAATGAAAGATCTCTGCGAGTGAGATCCCAGTGGAAAGAACGGGGCCATCAAAGAAGGAGGTACCTTTCTCTGAAGGGAGGAGAGAACTTCCACTTTGACTATGGCCCTGTGGGAATAAGATCGAAGTCGGCTAACCCTAAAGGCTTCCATAGCCTCGGCAACTCATGACCAGAGCCTAGGGAGATTACTGACGCCATAAACAAGAGTGTCAAATTGTTAAATCAACATCAGGAGTCACTGTGTACTTACGTCTCATGAGGGATCTGTCCTTAATGTGTTATCCAATATGAAGTGATGCTATTACTAGTACTGAAACAGTATTTTTACACTTTGTGTTTCTGAGTGGGTGCAAACTGATGAAATCCTTACATAGTATATATTGAATCGATCTTCTTTATATAAAGATAATTGCAAATGATTAAAAAATCTTGGTGTTAAACTGGAAATTGCATAGACAATTAATCAATTTTTTAAAAAAAAATCATGTAGGATCTCTGTCCTTAATGTGCTGTACATTGTGAATTAATACTATAACTAGTACTCCAACAGTATTATCATTTTGTGTCTCTATGCGAGGGCAAACCGTTGAAATCTTTACGTAATATGTACTAAATTGATCTTCTGTGTATAAAGAGAATTGAAAATGAATCTTGATGTGAACAGAAGGGGAGAGGGAGCGGGAAAGGGGAGGGTGGGGGGAGGGAGGGAAGTTGTGTGTGTGGGGGGCATTGTGGTCCATGAGCTGTTCTTTGGAAATTTATATTCTTTATATAAAAGCTTTATATAAAAAAAAAAAAAAAGATAGACTGAGGAAGAACAGGAAGAAAAGGTCTCTGGAAGACTAATTTCATTGGCTCTGCTTGGGAATAGAACTCAGTGGTGTTCCATTCCACTACAGAAAGCTGATTAGAACCCTTGGACACATTGCAGCATTGCTGATGTTGAAGGAAACATTGAAAGAAGAAATTGTAAGATGTCTGAAATTTGCTGGTTTTTTCCCTTTTAAAATGTATAAAAAATTAAGGTAGCTTTTTCTGTTTTGGATACCCAAGTTATTGTACAACGTAATGTAATATTTTGAGAACAGTTTTGTTGCACTCCTGAAGACACAGCCTTTTTCTTTGACTATGAAAATTGTTTGTCCCATGAATTCCGTTTACATAAACAAATATTTAATATTTATACATGAATGTTCCAGAAACTCCTGCATTTGGACATGCTTTGTGAGATCCCAGGAGAATATATAAGAAAAATCCTTTCTACATTTACATCCTAATTATAAAAATGCTTGAAAATAATATTGTACATTGAGCTTTTTCTTTTACTTTTAAAATACATGTACGTTAATTAATTTAAAAGGCGACTTAATGAGAACAAGTCTATACCTCTCAATTCCTCTCTTATAAAGAACAAAGGGATAATAAAACAAGGAAAACGATCGATCTACTTGCACAATGGTGAAAGCAGCCTGTGCTAGTTACGCCATAAGGTTGAGGAGTTAATGCTGCACGCGAAAGAGAACATTATGATCTAATTCTTTGCACAGAAGGGTTTTTCACTGACAAAACAGAACCCTCAGCTCTCAGCATTTTCACCCTTGTTACTGGATGTTCTAATCACAGAAACAAGGAATGGAAAATTAAGTCCGCAGTGTGAGAAGCCCTCTCAGAGTGGGGAGCCAGAGCAAAGAAAGATCATCACAGTCAAATGAAGATTTTATGACTGCAGGCCAGAAATTGAGTTCCTGCTTATATTTTGCTTTTCGAAATGTGAAAGAAAAAGGAATTAGAAAAAAATATCCCAAGATAAAAAGAGAAGACTTTACTAGAATAACTAGGGCAGAAGACAATCTGAATTTGAAAATCAAAGGAGAAGTTAATAAAAAGGATAATAGGTATGCTTTTGGAGAATTATTTACACATAAGAATTAAGAAAAAAACTCTACAAATATCCCTGCAAAAATCTCTTCATTTTCTGCCCTCAAGAGCAAAACTGAAATACCATAAAACA
Source organism: Sylvilagus floridanus (assembly GCA_949820135.1). Classification (NCBI taxonomy): domain Eukaryota; kingdom Metazoa; phylum Chordata; class Mammalia; order Lagomorpha; family Leporidae; genus Sylvilagus; species Sylvilagus floridanus. The sequence continues at coordinate 58,504,060 of OX463243.1, forward strand.
ACAAAGCAGCATCTAAAGAGATCTGACAGGGAACTGTTGTTCAGTCAAATTATTCTTCCTGGGTACAGGCACAGAATTGTTTTTTCTAGTCCCTGTGTGGTTCAACATGTCTATTATTCTTTTCTTTCTAGTGTTTTATTTGCCACAAATGTGGGACTTTCCACTCTGACCCAAAAAAAAGAAAGAAAGAAACAAACAAACAAACAAGAGTTTTATCTGTCATTAGACCCAGAAACTTAATGAATTAATCTTACAGCAGTTCTTTTTAACAATGATTCAGAAACACATAGTATATCACTTTTAAATATTGAGTTAAAAAGACATGATTAAATCTCAATGTGTTTTGAAAATACTTGTACACACGAAATGTTATACCAATGATATTAAAGCTTTTTGCCAAATTATCCTACAGCCCTACATGGCAGACACCAGAGTGAAGACCAGGCAGTGGTCATTGCTTCCATACATTTATTTTTTATCCCTGTAAACATTTTTTATAAGGAATTCAGGCTGTGGTCCAGGGTTTTAATATTAATCTCATAATCATTTCATATTCCAGTCTGTGACAAACCTCTAATTTTTCAACTTCTCAATTTCTGAAGTCTCAGAAGTAGCTAATAATGAAGTTTAAACTAAGTTGCTAACAACGACATCAGGAAAATTACCTTTGTTTCTTGGTCATTTGGATTTGTTGGAGAATATGTTAGAGAATGTATGTTAGAGAGTGTAGAGGCTGATATGCTAATTTCCCCATCACTGTGGTTCTGAGGGATGGATTCACCTCCCAAGACACAAGGATGCGCTAAGAAACTCAACACTTCTTAGAAGTGGAATCTGCTTTAGGCGGAGGCTTTGCTGTGGTTGTTATAGTTCACTGAGAGGGTCTGCTCCAGTTTGCTTTACCACAAGACTGTAGGAGCAAGGAAAGCAGGCTTTGTGTTCTGGGGCCATTTCCTAGTCTCCTAGGTCACCTAAGTCTCACTGAATGAAGAAATTCTCCGCATTCCCCAGCCCTTCAGATTTTTGTTCTATTCTGGATCAGTTAGTGCACTGTTGTATGAGACACAGAATATTGTACTTATATCTATAAAGTTTTTTATATCCTCTATATGTCTGTTGTTGAGATTTTTGCACATCTTTTGCAAAATATGCTTATACCCGTTTAAAGGCCAGATGTTCTTAGGCTTGTGATAAATTGCATAATAAATGAAGTACCTCTGTAATTCTTTATATTCATCTCTAGATGAATGAATTAAAGTAAATAGAAATTCACTTAATATTGATGGCCCAAGCTGTCTCAAGGTCCAAGATCCAGGGAAAGATACACACACACACACACACATATATATATATATATATATATATATATATATATATATATATACATACTAAATATATAAAATATAAAAATAATAAATATATTTATTTATATGAGAATAGTTTAGGCATGGAAAGCTAAGACACTCTGAAAAACAAAAAAACAAAAAAAAACAAACAAAAAAAAAGAAGACCTAAATGAAAGATCTCTGTGAGTGAGATCCCAGTGGAACGAATGGGACCATCAAAGAAGGAGGTACCTTTCTCTGAAGGGAGGAGAGAACTTCCACTTTGACTATGACCCTGTCGGAATAAGATCGAAGTCCACGAACCCTAAAGGCTTCCATAGCCTCAGCAACTCATGACCAGAGCCTAGGGAGATTACTGACGCCATAAACAAGAGTGTCAAATTGTTAAATCAACATCAGGAGTCACTGTGTACTTACGTCTCATGAGGGATCTGTCCTTAATGTGTTGTCCAATGTGAAGTAATGCTATAACTAGTACTGAAACAGTATTTTTACACTTTGTGTTTCTGAGTGGGTGCAAACTGATGAAATCTTTACATAGTATATATTGAATCGATCTTCTTTATATAAAGATAATTGCAAATGATTAAAAAATCTTGGTGTTAAACTGGCCGGCGCCGTGGCTCAACAGGCTAATCCTCTGCCTTGCGGCGCCGGCACACCGGGTTCTAGTCCCGGTCGGGGCGCCGGATTCTGTCCCGGTTGCCCCTCTTCCAGGCCAGCCCTCTGCTGTGGCCCAGGAGTGCAGTGGAGGATGGCCCAAGTGCTTGGGCCCTGCACCCCATGGGAGACCAGGAAAAGCACCTGGCTCCTGGCTCCTGCCATCAGATGAGCGCGGTGCGCCGACCGCAGCGCACCGTCCGCGGCAGCCATTGGAGGGTGAACCAACGGCAAAAGGAAGACCTTTCTCTCTGTCTCTCTCTCTCACTGTCCACTCTGCCTGTCAAAAAAAAAAAAAAACTTGGTGTTAAACTGGAAATTGCATAGACAATTAATCAATTTTTTTAAAAAAAATCATGTAGGATCTCTGTCCTTAATGTGCTGTACATTGTGAATTAATGCTGTAACTAGTACTCCAACAGTATTATCATTTTGTGTCTCTATGCGAGGGCAAACCGTTGAAATCTTTACGTAATATGTACTAAATTGATCTACTGTGTATAAAGAGAATTGAAAATGAATCTTGATGTGAACAGAAGGGGAGAGGGAGCGGGAAAGGGGAGGGTAGGGGGAGGGAGATAAGTTGTGGGGGGGGAGCCATTGTAATCCATAAGCTGTTCTTTGGAAATTTATATTCTTTAAATAAAAGCTTTATATAAAAAATATATATATAAAAATAATAAATATATAAATAATAAATATATGCAGGGAGTTATATAAATATATACAATTATCATAATCAATAAATATAATTAATATATCTTATTTATTATACAATGCATTATATAAATATATGATGGAATACATAATATTTAAAATAAATATGAGCATGCATTTAAATATAAAATTAAAATAATAAAATAAGTAATAAAACTTACATAGATTTGAAATATATAATTATTAATAAATATGTATATTTACATGAATATACAAATATTATATATATGTAAAATGATATTTTGTAAAGTTAAGTTCAGTATTAAAAGCATGAGGGACAGAAGCTTAGGTGGTTTCCTAGGATCACAAGTAAGGAAGAGTAAGAAAGGCAACAGGAATTCAATGACATGAAACTTTAGGAACAATATACCTAATTACTGTGAAGTTGAATGAGTTCCCCTCATCACGTCTTTGTCATCATTTTATTATCTTCTATCATTTGAATGTAGATTACCTGAAGTGTTTGGGACTGAAAATGTATCAGATTTTGGATATTTTTTTGTAATTTGGAATATGTGCCTGTATAATGAGATACCTTTGGGACAGAATCCAAGGCTAACTATGAAATTCATTCATACTTCATATACACCTTATAGAGCTAGCCTTAAGCTAATTTTACATATTTAGTACTTTTAATAATGAAACAAAGTTGGTATAGGGCAGGTACGGAAGCCTGGAGGAATTTTTCCCTTAGGAACACTGGAAGAACTTTGTGTTGTGCACCTGCACTTTAATTCTGAAAATATCCACTTGCTCAGATTTATGAGCATTTTAGATCTTGCATTTTCAGATTAGGTATGCCCAAGCTGTACTACTTTAATACACTCGTACTATAACTTTTCTGGGATTGTACATGTGAAACCAATTCATAGCTGGCAAGTACAAATTCATTTGACAAAAGTAAATTAAGCAGTAAGTAAAAACCTTCAAAAAATAAAACAAACATAAATTAAGGAAAAATAAGTTAAACAATGGGGAAATAACCTCCAAACTTGAAGCAAACTGAATAGGCATGACCTGAAGCAGTTCTATCTCACTGAGTGCCAATCTCAATGATTCTAGTATATTGAGTTTTTTGGGGGAACTATATAACTTTTCCCAAAGTATAGAAGTGTAGATGTTCTTCATATTTTTTAAGAATAAAATCTCAGATGTCAGTTTTTTTTTTTTTGTATTTAAGGTATACTATGTCACATGTGATGTTGTTGATGACAGATTAAAAAAATAAATTAATTAAAAAACAGGAACCCATGCGGGGAACAGCCCATAGCCAAAGCCTAAGAGAGCTGCTAGAAATCCAAACAATAAAACAAAACTAGGAATCCAAAAGGTGAAATGCCGGAGCCATGATTGGAAAAAAAAAAAAAAGAGCATATATCCATACTATGGTGGTTTCCAGTTAGGCTTGGCCAGGTTCTTCTCTCCTTGAGAAAAAGGAATTAAAGAAGGAAACATATAAACAGGAAAGCAACATTTATTTTAAGTGAAAGTACATACTCAAAGAATAAGGATGTGCAAGCTGGAGGCAGAATGCAATGAACAAGGTTCAGAGAAACTTTGATTCTCTTAGAAGGCACAGGGGAGGATCTGGGTAGAGGTTAATTGAATATTCAAAGGGAGCAGAGTATGGGGTGAGGCCTGAGGAATTCTCCTTTCAGCGCCCTTTTGGGAAATGTCAGAAGTGTCATGACATCAGGTACGTGATAGCAATGGGAGTGTTGGCCATGGCGATTCTATTATAATGACCTACATGTCATCCCAGGTCAAGGGTGGCAGCCATAGGGGAAATTTCCAGCTGCTGCTAGATCTAAGTTTGCAACACTGAGGAACTAGCAGTTTCTGCCGCACAGAAGGGAGATGGTTTGTGTGGTGCCTGGAAAGGGAGGTTTGGGCAGTTGCCAGAAGGGGTTGGGAGGTGCAGTCGGCACTGTCACAGGGGCTGCCCGTGGCTGCCACACTGGACAGTCAGAACGGTCACGTGGCAGCCACTGGAGCTGTCGGATGTCCAGCTGTGTTGCTGTGCTGCCAGTCATCTGGGGCTACAGCAGAACAGGCAGTGTTTCCGGGTGGCCTTGTCAAAACCTTGGCTCCTCCTGCTAAGACTGTGTCCCTGCCTACATCACCGAGGTCTGTGTCTGGTCCTCAGTGAGACACGCAAACACTGTGCACGTTTGTGCAGGTCATTGTTTGTGGTTCAGTTCAAATAAGGAGTTGAGCTTGACGGTCCCGAAGAGTCTTTCCACGTTTAATATGGCTTAGCCAAGTTAGTATATTTTTATTCTTTTTCTTTTTAAAATTTATTTGAAACACAGAGAGACAGAGAACTTCCATCCACTCCCCAAATGCCTGAACAGACAGAGCTGGGCCAGACTGAAGCAAAGAGCCTGGAATTCAATCCAGGTCTCCCTGGTGGATGGCTAAGATCCAGTACCGCAGACTATATTTTAATAATTCTCAATGAAACAATTTATAAGCATGTGAATGAATTATATGTCCAGTATGAATTATATGTCCAATATAAGCTCATATGTTCAATCATAGCTCAATTTAATCTTTCCACAATGTCCATTTTCTACATATTTGAAAACATGTTGCACACAATAAATTATACAATATTTTGGTAAATACTAAATGTTTTTTTAAAGGAATATACTGGGGCTGGCATTGTGGCAAACAGGTTAAGCTGCCATTTATGACACATGCATCACATCAGAGTACAGTTTTGAGCAGCAGTTCAAGTCCCGGTTGCTCTACTTCCAATCTAGCTTCCTGCTGATGCACCTGGGAAGGCAGCAGAAGATGGTTCATGTATTTAGGCCTCTCCCACACTTGTGGGAGACCAGGATGGAGTCCTGGGTTTGGCCTGATCCAGCTCCAGCTTTTGAGCCTATCTGCGGAGTGGACCTACAGATAGAAGATGACTCTCACTCATTCTCTCCCTCTCTCAGTGTAACTCTACCTTTCAAATAAATTTTTTTAAAAAAAATGTTTTTTAAAAACAACAAAGATTATACCAATGTAATAGCAATGGTTATCATTTGGTAGATGGATTAGAAATAATTTCATTTTTGTCTGTATTTATCTGAAACTTCTAAAACAATTTTAAAATTATTTATTGATTTCATTATTAAAAAATTTAGGGGGCTGGTGTTGTGGTGCAGCAGGTTAAGCCCCCACTTGTAATGCTGACATCCAATATGGGCTCTGGTTCATCTCTCAACTACTCTACTTCCAATACAGCTCCCTTCCAATGTTCCTGGGAAAGCAGCAGAATGTGGCTCAAGTGGTAAGGTCCCCGCCACACATGTGGAAGACCCTGGTGAAGCTTCTGGCTCTTGAATTAGGCCTGAAGCTTCTGGCTCTTGAATTAGGCCTGGCCTAGCCCTGACTATTGTAACCTTTTGGGTGGTAAACCAGCAGATGGAAGATCTCTCTCTCTCTCTCTCTCTCTCTCTCTCTCTCTTTTATTCTCTCTTCCTTCTATCTCTGTAACTCTGCCTTTCAAATAAATATTTTAAAAAATTAAAGAATTACAGCAAATTAAAATTTTAAAATTTTCAGGGGTCATCAGAGACTTTCTAGTCAATTCCTTATAAAAAAAAAAGAGAGGAGATCCACAAAAATAATCCTATTTGCTTTAAAATCATACTATATGAGTGTGTATAGACATGTACAAATAGAAACATTACCTCTCATTTGTCACACACCCACAAAACTGTGTTAAGCAGAGATCCCATTAAAACCTTGAATTAACTCTGTGACAGAAAATTCTTTATTGTACCCATTATTAAGGTTCAGAAATAGAGGCTTAGTGAGGTTAAGTAAACAGCTTCAAGTTTCACAACCAATAGCAGATGAAGTCAGAATTGTACCCCACTTCACTGGTGTCAAGGTCAAGGTCCCTCTTCCCTATTTTGCTATCCTATCTTTCATAATCTCTGAATGGACTAAATATTTAATTATTTAAAAAAAGCAGAATTGCTACAAGATGTAGGAACAAATTTTAACAATCTAATAATACAGAGACCTTTCTATGCAAGAAACAAGCTTCAAAAGCTATAAATATAATGCCGATATTTTTATTTCCAAAAATGTTTCTTCATGAACAATTATCAACAAACTAAAAAACCCAAAAATTATTAATAATATATTTTTCAGAGTGAATTACCTATTATAATTATCAATGAAATAATAAAACTATATGGGCTCAATTGATAAGAATAATGAGATGTATGCAATATGTGCAATATAAAATATTGCTATGCTAAATGTTTCTGTGAATATAAGAAAAATTGAGTGAAAATGATCTGTCTGTTCAGGCATTTGGGGAGTGGATGAGATATATTTCACTTATGAAACTGGCAAAAATAAAAAACTTTGCTAACATTCTGTTTCCTTGCATTCTTTTGACTACAGAAGGGAAGTTTATTCTTTCCATGCTCAGGAGGTGCCTCAAGTCCAGGAAATAACAAGAATGTTATTTTATTACAGAGGGAGAATAAATATTTGGAATCAATGACTATCATTTACCAGATTTCAAACACAAAGAAATGATCTGTAAAAAGGAATTTTGATGCAGTTTATAAACTTGATGCCATACTAGATGCCAATAATGATCATTATTCATTTTATTGGGTTTTAAAATAGTCTTTTATGTTAGAAGAATTGTGCTGAAATCTGGTAGTTTGCTTTATAATATTCCAGCATGAAAATTAAGGAAGAAAAATTGAGAAAAGAAATCAATGGTGATGAAACTGGAAAAGGGAACATGGAAGTTTTTGGTCTTGTTGTTCAAAATTTGTGCCTGTTTAAAACCAACATGGTATATGCATAATGATAATAATAATAATAATATAGTAACACAAATGCAAGGAATTTTGAAATCCTGAGCACATTGTACTAGGAAGAGGAACTAGAAACAAAAACAAAATTGATAGATAGCAAGGACATTAAAACAACTCATCATGCCATATTCTACTATTACTATATCTAAATCAGATTGCCAGCATTGTGTCATAGTGGGTAAAGGCGCCACCTGCAGTGTTGGCATCCCAAATGGTCACTGCTTCAAGCCTCAGCTGCTCCACTTCCAACCCAGCTCTCTGCTATGGCCTCAGAAAGCAGTAGAAGACAGCTCAAGACTTTGGGTCCCTGCACCCATGTTGATAAACACCCTTGTTCTGGGAGAACCAGAAGAAGCACCTGGCTTCAGATCAGAGTAGCTCCAGCCATTGTGGCCAATTGGGGAATGAATCAACTCTCTCTCTCTGCCTCTGCATCTCTGACCTTTGCCTTTCAAATAAATAAATAAACACTAAAAATAAAAAAAATAAGTAAATCAGATCATTTTCTCTCAATTTTTCTTATATTCACAGAAACATTTAGCATAGCAATATTTTATATTGCACATGAATTACTTAATTCCCACTGCTGCCTGCATTCCCACTCACTTCCACCATATTTAAGCATAACTGATGCTTCAAGAAGATATTCTACATTATAGTATGGCTTAACATGTCCCTTTGTGTATCACCATGATTCTCTGGAGAATGACAATCACAATTTGAGAAACATAGCTCTACTGCAATGTCAACATGAAAGTTCCTGAATTCAACTGTTTCTTACTGAAATGAGTCATAATCAGTCCGTTACCCAATTCCACATTTAACTGAAACGGGCATGGTTCCAGTTGTTTCTAAACGTCTTCTTTTAAGGGAGAAAATAAAAGTATTTTTGATCATTGTAAAATATACTTTAGGAATCTGAATCAGCCTATTGAACAAAGAGATAATCTTTTTAAAAATCTAGATGAGTATTTCTTCAATTAATATCTGTCAACATTAGAGCACCTTCTAAATGCATAATTTAATTTCATGGGTTTATGCCTTTCTTGGAAGTGCAGCCTTGCATAGTTTGTAATTTTGTCTTTTTTTTTTTTTTGTAATAGTTTGTAATTTTGATAATCAACTTCTTTTCAGAGTCAAAGACTAAAATTTTGTGCAACTTTATTTATCTGTTTTCTTATTTTCCTACCAGAGGGTAAGACATTTTAAAATTAAAACATTATAGTCTGTGGTAGCATGTGAAATTTGTGTTTCAAGTGCCATTTTTACCCAAGTTTAAGACCTTATAGTGAACAACCCAAGGGAAAGAGTAATGCATATGGCTCCCTATGAGTCCTTCAAAAATACAGCCCTGCTGACATCCACAGTTGCACAATTCTGTGGGTTTGTGCCTCTCCATTGTCTTGCAGTTCTGAATGACTGTTTCTTCTCATTCTATATTCCAACCCCACATCTGAATTAAATTATCCATAGCACCACACATACACCTAAACACCTACAAATAGTTTTGCCCTTGAAGAGACAAAATACTCTGTTTTCTTCACAGCATTGTTTGATCCTATTCTTCCAAGATCAAACCTCACCTTGCTTTTGTGTATTGTTTTAACCAACAGGGTCATCCTCAGATGATATAGTTTAGTTTTTCATGCTTTTAAACTTCATATAAATGTATGTATTCTTTTGTGGATTCATTTTTGTATCCCACATTTTGTTCTTAAAACTCATTTGCATTGTTTTTGTACTCTCATGCATTCACTTTTATGAATTACTCCTCTACATAAATGCCATTGTATAGAAAGTAACAAATTAGTTATCTGGTTTACTATTGATGGACTTACCATTGTTTTGAAGTTTTTATCTATTAAACAGAATGCTACCTCAAACATCTCTGTTCATGTTTTCTGGCATATGAGTGTTTTTAGGGTATAGTCCCAGATTTAAAGGTGCTAAATTATGAGATACATAGGTCACTTAAGTTACTAGAGAACACTAAACTGAATACCAAAATTGTTGCACTGATTTTCACATTAGATAACAGTATATGAAAATTCCTGTTGCTTTTCATTCTCATTAAAACTTGGCATTGTCAGACATTTTAAATGTTTGATAGTCTGGTGACTATTTCAAGTTTGATATACTATTGAGGTTCAATACTTTTATCTATGTTGATTGACCACTTGGATTTCCTCTTTTGTGAAATGTCTTTTCAAATATCTGGCCTATATTTTTATATTTTTTTCTTTTTTTAAAATAGTGATTCATAAGCATTGTGTATACAGTCTTTTATTGATAATATGTATTACAAATGCTGTCTCCCACTCTTTGCTTTGTATTCTTTTATATCTTCTGATGAATAGAAACCTTGAATTCAATTATAGTATAATTGGATTTATCATTTTCCTTAATATAGAGATAATATTGTCTTCCCCAAGATACTTTTCTAATTTCTAGTTAATTAAGATACTCTTTTATATTGTCTTCCAAAATTCTTGTAATTTGACTTTCCTGTTTGGTCTATTTAAACCCATTTGTTGACATCTTTGTATGATGTCTAAAATCACTTTTCCATATACACATCTTATTGTTCCAACATAATTTATTGAAAAACATTTTTGTGTAACACTTGAAGATTCATGTATGCATGGGTCTCTTTCTTGTTCTTTTCTTCTGCTGTTTATAGCTCTGCACTATTAGATTACTGTCTTAATTACCACAACTTCATAATCTTAAAAATGGTAAGAAAAGCCTGTTCAATCGCTTCTCGGCCTTTTGGCTAAGATCAAGTGTAGAAAAGCCTGTTCAAATATTCTAGGCTTTTTTTACCCTTTATGTGTCCATAACAACTTGGGGTATTATTCAGATCATAATAAATTTATAATTCAGTGTGGTGCATTACAAACATGAATCTCAAATATTTATGCTTCTGATAAATTATTTTATAGAGAAATTGCTTTCTACTGAGTCATATTTTTATAGGCTGTTCATCAAAAGATACATCAATGTCCTTCTATATATATATTACAACTCTGGGTTTATCAAAATTATGATCTATAAAATGAACAGGTGGGATTTTATACAATTATGGTAATATTAGCACAATAGCAATATTTAGCATGTATAGAATGAATTAGTTTTACATAAAAAGACTCTAGTAAAGTTTTCTTGTTTTTTGTATCTTTGAAATTTTTTATGTTCCAAGTTCTACAGCATAAATTTAGTCCCATAAAATTGAGAATTTATGAGAATTCTTATTTTTAAAGTTCCTAAAAGCACTTCAGAGTTAAGTAATGCAGAAGTCTACAACTTTCAATAATGTATTTCAACTGTTTTGAGAATAAGCTCATTATATATGAAAATATAGATGGATAAGTATAGAGACATAAGAACAAAAATCAGAAATCACTCAAAATAGTTTTACAAAAACCTAACAACTCCTAAAACTACTGTGAATGAAAATTCCTCCTTGGTTTTATATATAGCCACATATCTCCTATATGTCTACAGAAGAATAGTTATTGCAAAAAACTGGTGCCAGAAGTCCTTTGACAGTTTAAAGGACAATGTATTTCACATTTTCAAACAGCAAGTAATTTCAATTCTGTATAATTTCCTTTGGAGATAGTCAAAGAAAGACTATTCAATTTATTTTCTGAAATTAGAAACACCTTGAAGTCAAAATACAATAGTTAGCATGGATAAACAGAGATAAAACTCATTTAAGAATGTAGAAGCAAAATTTGTATCTGAAGTACCAGAAAATGGATTTAAACAGCATTTTAAAAGACTCATCTACTATAATCAAGTAGAGTACATCTCAGGGGTGACAGCATGGCTTGATATTAGGAAATTTAGAAACATACTGTAAAGTACCATCAAGTCAACCACAAAAACAGGAGAAACATTGGTTACATAGTGGATTAAAAAATAAATCACAAAAATTAGAAAGACTACAGTGTATGAATCACTAACAACTCTTACGATTAGCTGTTTAAAAACCAAGAAACAATACACATATACACTTGGAATAACTCCCAGAGTATGGATTCTGGGAGATATAAAAAACAACTGTAGATTATACTAATTTTTCTATGTGTCAGTGAAACCAAGCACCTATGCAGTGCCTGATGTAGGTTATTCAGCCCTGGTCTCTCAGTTCCTCCCCTTTAGCTTAAATGTCTTTGTCCAGCTTTGATGACTTCAAATCAACCTCTTACCACACTGAATTAAGGGAGTGGTATGAGAGGTCTAAGTGGCCCCACAGGATCCTAGATCACAAGACTCATGAGTTCAGTAACCTCCTTTATAGAAAACAACTTAATGGTAGGTTGGTTTTTGGTTTTTAAACAGGAACCCAGGCCCGGAACAAGCAATGGAACAGCCACCTGCTTGTAGCTCCAGACTGGCTGCAGCCCATTTTACCATCACCAGCATTCCCAAATGAACATGATGGCCATGCTGTCAGTGACTAATCAAAGGACCGTGAACACTGCGGATCAATCAGAGGCCGTCACATGAACTGAACGTGCACCTCCAAACCCCAATAACCATCCTGAGATTGCTTACCCTTAAGCCCTGGGGAGCCCAAGAATTAAGCAATAGTTGTCTGGGCTCTTAGTTTTACAAAATAAATATCTACTTTCCTTCCCCATCCCAGTATCAGGGATTGGCTCACTGCTCATGGGGTGAGAAGACATGGGTTTTGGGGTTTTGCAGCGTAAGAAATAAATTTATAATATATAACAAGACAATTACATGGATTAAAATGTTAAAATTTATAAAACCCCAAGTAATTATTCAAGAGGAAACGTGGGTCATCTAAAGAAATTCTGTAGGGAAACATACCATGTCCCTGAATTTTAAAGCTGCATAATTTAAGAATATTTCTTCAGAGCTGGCATTGTGGCATAACAGGTAAAGCTGCTGGCTGTGACGCTGGCATCCCATATGGATTCTGGTTTGTGTCTCAGTTGCTCCATTTCTGATCCAGCTCCCTGCTAATGGCCTGAGAAAAGCAGCAGCAGATGGCCCAAGTACTTGGGCCCTGCCACCCAAGCAGGAAACCCAGATGGCCTGGCCTCAGCCTGACCCAGTACTGACCTTTGCAGCCATCTGGGGAGTAAACCAGTGGATGGAAGATCTCTGTATCTCTACCTCTTTCTGAAACTTTGACTTTAAAATTAATAAATAAATCTATAAAGAAGAATATTTATTCTTCAATTAACTATCATTTTTATTTAATATTAAAATTTCTTACTATGTTTTCTTAAAGTTTTTTTTAAGCTTTAGAATATGTTATGATGTGGGGGGAAGAATAAACATAGAAAAATAATAGCACTGAGTTTAAGAATTAAATTGAAGATATAAAAGGCTTCACTGGAAGGGGCATCGGCTTCAGCCGGTATTGAAGACACAGGTAAGTTAAAAGCCCATGATTCTATTTAGAGACAGGAAACTGTCACATTACACAGGATAATTTCTGACAGCCTCACCTGTCTTCAGGAAACCAGAAGCATGTTCATTTGCTGGGCACATGGGAGAGAGGAAAGCAGAGACTGGAGGACTAAAAGCATCCAAATGTATGCTTCTCGCATTTCTCCTCTCACACCACAAATCCCTGCCACCCATCTTCCCTTCCCTGAGAAGCAGGCTGAAATGACAAATGCACAAATGTGGAAATCCTACATAAACCCTCTGGGAAAATTAGATAAGCTATAAAGCAATCCTTTTTTTTTTTTTTTGACATTTGATACAAATGAAAGCTTGGAAGGAAGATGCAAGGAATAACACACAGCCCCTTTTTGAGAGCAGCTCAATACCCTGGAAAGGAAATTCTGAATAATCCTTGTCAGGATTATCTACTCCTTAAAGTGCAGTGATGGTTGCTGAAATAGAAAGAACAACCTGAGAAAAGCAATACACTAGGAAGCACTCTCATCTCATCAAGAAACACTCTGAGTAGCTCTGGTCCACGAACATGAATGGTGGAAACCATGTGCATGTAGAAACCTGGAGTGCTTTTGGATTATTCTCTCAAGGAAACAGATACACTCAGGACCCCAGTGGAAGACAGAAAAAGGACAGACTTGCGATACTCTGCCTCTAAACTGGGGCACTGGAACAATGAACAGAAAGTCAGCCTGTTCTCTGGGAGGCTTCAAGAACTGTAAATAGTAATTAATGAAGACAAAGCTCCATGTTGGTGCAGACAGTCTCAACTCTTCTCCTTTTGCTATAGATTGCTGCACCCCACAGCAGGTAAGATGAACTTTTATAAAGCAGTCTGCACATATAGGGAAGCCAGGAAGATTATTTTAAGGTAAATATGGTGTGTGAAGATGACTAAACAAAAAATGAGAATGTTACACTCTGAGAGGAGTTAAATGCAGCAATAAAGTGATATGGGATTAGCATGGATCCATAATTTTGAATTATATGAACACTATTAAATTAGAGATAAAAAATGATGTGACAAAGTATGAAAAAATACTGATTTACAAAAGAAAATAAAGTTTAAAAAGATATATGGGATTATATCCAATTCAGAAGCCTCTGCACAGCAAAGGAAACGATAGACTGAAGAGACATCTGACAGAATGGGAGAAAATATTTGTAAGCTACTTATCTGACAAAGGATTGATGTTCAAAATTTATCAGCAACTCAAAAAACTCAACCAAAAGTAATACCAACCAATACAATTACGAAATGAGCAACGGAACTAAATGACAAATTCCTGAAAGAAGAAATGCAAATGCTCAACAAATATATGAAAAACATGTCCAATATCACTAACCATCAGGGACATTCAAATCAAAACCACGATGAGGTATCATGTCACCCCAACTCAATTCACAATAGCTAAGATATGGAATCAACCCAATGTCTATCAACTGATGACTGGATAAAGAAATTATGGTCTGTGTATACAAAATGGAGTACTACTCAGCTATATAAAAAAAGAAATTCTATTGTTTGCAACAAAATGGATACAATGGAAACTATTATACTTAGTGAAATTAGCCAATCCCAAAGAGACAGATTCCATATGTTTTCCATAATCAGTGGTAACTAATAGAGTACCCAAAATGTACTGTATTGGAGTGAAATGGACGTGCTGAGATTTGATGTTTGTTTATAGCCTTTGTCTCTTCTGTTGAAGAACAGTGTTTAGATCTTCACACTATTTGTTGAACTCTTCATGTAAGTGTAGGGTTAACCGTCCAAGTATTAAGTAAACTGAAAATAGGTCTTTATAAAAACTAAGAGTAGGGAAAAGGGGAGAGAGGAGGAAAAAGGGTTGGAGCATGGGTGGAAGGGAGGGTAGGGTGGAAGTACCACTGTGTTCCTGAATCTATACATATGAAATACATGAAACTTATATAACTAAAATAAAAGTTCAAAAAAGAATGGCTACTATAAAAAGAGTAATAAATGTTGGCATTTATTAGAGAAAGAGAAACTCTCTCTTATTAGAGAAAGAGGAACTCTTACAAACCGTTGATTGGAGGGGCCAGCGCTGTGGTACAGTGGGTTAACACCCTGGCCTGAAGCGCCAGCATCCCATATGGGCGCAGGTTCTAGTCCCGGCTGCTCCGCTTCCAATCCAACTCTATGCTATGGCCTGGGAAAGCAGTACAAGATGGCCCAAGTCCTTGGGCCCCTGTACCCATGTGAGTGACCCAGAAGAAGCTCCTGGCTCCTGGCCAGGAGTTGGGGAGAGAACCATCGGATGGAAGATTCCCCAATTGGCCACAATGGCCAGAGCTGTGCCAATCCAAAGCCAGGAGCCAGGAGCTTCCTCTGGGTCTTCCCACGCAGATGCAAGGGCCCAAGGACTTGGGCCATCTTCTGCTGCTTCCTGAGGCCATAGCAGAGAGCTGGATTGGAAGTGGAGAAGCCGAGACTGGATCAGGCACCCATATGGGATGCTGGCACTGCAGGCAGCAGTTTTACCTGCTACGCCATGGTGCTAGCCCCAATATTTTCTTAATTCTAAGACATTTATGTACCAACATTCTGTTTTGCATTATCCAGCTTGATGATTCAATAAGAGCTTTGGGGGAAAGAGACAATGTATTTAAAATGGAGAAAAAGTTTACTGATAAAAACATTGAATATATCCTTGTTATATTCTCTTGTTTGGTGTCACAAAGTTTGAGTCAAACCCTTCTTCACACATAGAGGCTAAAATTTTGAGATATTATAGCCACAGAAGCAATGTAAACATCACAAAGATGTGGATTTCCTTATTTCCTTATCAGGAGTTTTGCCTTTGAAAATGTATTCAATAATTTATTTTTATTTAAATAATAAGTGGCCCCCAGAGTGCCACAGGCCAAAGCCAGCAGCCCAAAACCCAATCCAGGTGTCCCATAGGGATGACAACAGCCTGATTACCTGAGGCACCACTGCTACCTCCCAGAGTCTACACAGGCAGGAAACTGTAGTCTGAAGCCAGAGTGGGTTTTAAACCCAGGAACTGTGATATGGGATGCAATTCCTTTCACTGGTGTCTTAGCCACTAGGCTAAATGTCCTTCCTATTATTATTATTATTATTATTAATTACCATTGCTGAATATTAAAAAGTTTGCCTTGCAATTGTGATAGAAGGTCTCTACAGATGATGTTTGGCATCTGAGTCATGGCTTTGAAGATTCCAAGATCTTATCTGAGTTGAGAGAAATCACTGTTTTTAACTGTATCACTGTGTGCTTAACATGATTCAGTATTTGACCCCTTTGTAATATACTGGAACATACTTTTGGCAAGAGGTGGGAATGCATATTTAAGTCTCAAGTGCCAGATATGTTATGAATGAACATGACTGAAGAGATCATTAATCAAGAAGTTCCCCTTTCACACCCATGGGGTCCTCACATGGACAGAGAATGACAGCCATGCCTCAACTACCACGCTTGGTGGCTGCAGTGAAAGCAATGTGGAAGTTTTGAAAATGAAAACAGAGTTGCCTATGTAACAAAAATAAATAAATCCAGGAGGTTTTGAAGAAAAAGTTATTACATATAATCGCCTGATCAAAACCATCACAAAGGAGTCTGCCAGAACCAGAACATCACAGCAGCCCCCACAACCCTGTCCCAGAAGAACTACTCCAAGGACATTTGCCCAAAAATTACCCATTCAATTTAGATTAACATCACCCTGGTTATTAACCCATTGTAGCAGAAGACGATGGCTTCAAAGCACCATCTTTGCCTTTAAAGACTTCCTTGACTCAAGCTCCCTGAACATGCCAGTAGTTTACTATGGCCTGCAAATTTCCATTGCATTGCTCTGTTCTTCCCATTGCAACACATAGGTATTCCAAATTAACTATTATTCTTGAGATAGTCTCTCACTCCCTCTTTCCCCCAGGGTAGTCTCTCCCTCTGTGTTGTTTGTTTTTATTTATGTTAACACTGACAAAAACCTTTTGACATCCATTGACACATTTGATTTCAGGAATTTGGACAAAACATTCACCTTTAAAGGACTTTCAGAAATACAGTGTAAATGTACGTTATATTAGTTTGTGAAGCTACTATTATAATAGAGCATTTTTTTCATTTAAGTGTGATTTACTGGGAGTTTATATGAT
Organism: Sylvilagus floridanus; assembly: GCA_949820135.1. Taxonomy (NCBI): domain Eukaryota; kingdom Metazoa; phylum Chordata; class Mammalia; order Lagomorpha; family Leporidae; genus Sylvilagus; species Sylvilagus floridanus. The sequence continues at coordinate 58,521,225 of OX463243.1, forward strand.
ATTAATGATGCCGTTAAAGCATCATTTCTAATAAAATAACATTCATTATTTGGTTATTTCATTTTTTAAAAGATTGATTTATTTTACTTGAAAGTCAGAGTTACATAGAGAAAGGAGAGGCAGAGAGAGAGGGAGAGGTCTCCCATCCGCTGGTTCACTCCCCAATTGGCCACAACAGCTGGAGCTGTGCTGATCCAAAGCCAGGAGCCAGGAGCTTCTTCCAGGTCTCCTATGTGGGTGCAGGGGCCCAAAGACTTGGGCAATCTTGTACTGCTTTCCCAGGCCACAGCAGAGAGCTGGATCAGAAGTGGAGCAGCTGGGACACGAACTGGCATCCATATGGGATGCCAACACTGCAAGGTGGTGGCTTTATCTGCTATGCCACAGCGCTGGCCCTGGTTATTTCATTTTTTAAAATCATTCTGGTAATGTTGGTTGTTTATAATTCTATGCTACTGTGAATAAAGCTTGCTAAATCTGTGTCAACTTCTAGGCCCATTTCTAGGGATAAATTTCTGAAAGAGGAGTCCATGGGTCAACAGCTGAGCACACCTCCCACAGGGTTTGACTCCACCAGGCCATGAGCTCTGCAGAAGAGCCACATGCCGCCTCCTTCCCTTGGCAGGCAGCAGGCCACCTACCTCCTGCCCCTGTCTGATTTCCATGGTGCTAGTGCTCTTGGTGCTGCTGATTCCTGGGATTATTGATTTCTCAGGGGGAAAGGGCTTTCACAGGCAGACTGCCACATGCTCCATCCCCTGCAAACTAAAGGCTATGTGTGGTGTTTGCCAGGATCTCCTTTGCTTACTTCTGGCACTATTACAGTCGTGAGAATTAGAAATGTGTGTCTTCACTCTTGTCCCAACTAGAAGCTGTTTAGCAAATGTCTTCAATCAAGACAGCACTGATCCTGGGCTTTTAACTTCAAGATAATTTTCCCAATGGTTCTTTTCATATCCTTTAGGAATCTGGAGTTTTGAAGAAAGATTTCTTTTAGCAAAATGTTTTAATGTTTTTCCTTGCTAATGTGTACGATTAAAAAAAGTGATATTTCTGTCGTGATATAGTTAAAAAGAAATAGTTGGAGACCCATAAAATCTCTATCCACCCTTTCTAATGGAATTTCTTACAAGCTCTTTTAGCTTTGTAACTCATTTTCCATGGAGTTTCAGTGCTTAACTAGCAGGATAAGATATGGTAACCACGAGTATGTGGAGGCATAGCTGTCCAAGAGCAAGTGAAGGAGGCATGCACACACTGGCAGTGCAAAGCCTCCCACAAAGCTGAGCCTAGGTGACAGAGCCTTTGTGGTCTGCTCCCTGCTGTCTTCCCACCTTTTATCTAAGGCAGGACCTGGGACAGGCGATGTCCCACAGATGCTCCCTTCATCTGGCTCTCACATGATGACTTAATAAAAATGCCAACTTGAGCCTCACTTGTGAAGCCAGAGACTGAATCCAACAGAGATCATTACAGGATTCTAGGTAAGTGTCTGAAAAAAATTTACTGACAGTACAACTGTAAATAAAAACCCAAGTTTCTTTTCCAACTCTAGATTCCAGAAAGGTCTCCTTTACTTGTCAGCATTCACGAAAAAGCAGAATATTGTCACCTTCTCTTAGTTGCATGTCTTTATAGTAAGTAACATTAAACAGCAAACTTCAGTCACATAAAATGAATAAAGTCTAGATTTCTGGTAAGCAATATTGTGCCTATATGTAACAATACTGTATTTTCCACTTAAAATTTTGTTAAGAGGGTAGATCTTTTTTTTTTTTTTTAAAGATTTTATTTATTTATTTGAGAGGTAGAGTTATGAACAGAGAGAGGGAGAGACAGAGAGAAAGGTCCCCTCTCCGCTGGTTCACTCCCCAAATGGCTGCAATGGCTGGAGCTGCGCTGATCTGAAGCCAGGAGCCAGGTGCTTCCTCCTAGTCTCCCATGCAGGTGCAGGGGCCCGAGGACTTGGACCATCTTCCACTGCTTTCCCAGGCCATAGCAGAGAGCTGGATTGGAAGTGGAGCAGCCGGGACTTGAACCAGTGCCCATACGGGATGCCAGCACCACAGGTGGAGGATTAATCCACTGCGCCACGGTGCCGGCCCCAAGAGGGTAGATCTTAAGCTAGATGTTCTTACCATATGTTTTTAAGTAGCATTCAATGTCCTGGTAGTATGAGCACGGCTACTTCTGTTGTTTCAGGCCTTGCCAATGGTTGTCAATCCAGACGCACACCCAGAATTATTTGTAGACCTTTGTAAAGGTACAAGCTCCCAGAAATTGAGATTTAAGTTTAATTGCTATAAGCAAGTGTCCCTATATCTAAAGCTCAGTTGTAAGAATAAAAAGAACTATATAGAGAAAAGGAACAGGAGCTCTGAAAGCTAACTGAATGCAAATACAGCAGATATTCTGATTTTCCATTCCCTCATCAAATCACAGAGCAAACCACATTCGTGGGAATGGAAGTCATTTAATGTCATGCTCTGTGCCTTCTCATTCCCTCCCTCATCTCCCACCCTTGTCCTCTTCCCCTTCATGCTTCTCCCTTTTGCCTCCTGTTCCTTTTAAGTCATCTTTTTCTTGCCATCGAGTTGTAACACTGGTTCTGGCTTTGCCTTTTGTGGAAACTTCTTTTGTCCCTAGAATGGTCAGATGACCCTGCTTCTGCTCTTCTGTAGTGCATTGACTACTGGCTCTCAAAAGTTTTTCTCACTGTGTGTGTGTGTGTGTGTGTGTTTATTATACATAGGTTTAACTGCACATGGTGTGTTTAGTTAGTAGTTTACTTTTCTGTGTCTTTACCCAGACTCTGAGCTCCTGACTGCCAAGGACCATGGATTACTCATCTTTGTACACTCAGCACTTCGCAAAATGAATTGTCAGTAAAGGCTGTTAGAAAAATTCAGAAGAGGGGGTGGGCTTTTGGCACTGCGATTTAGACACTGCTTGGAACACTTACATCTTTTATGGGAGTACCTGGTTTGAGTTCAACTACTCTACTTCCCATCTAGCTTCCTGCTAATGCATATCCTGGAAGGTGACAGATGATAGTCTAAGTATTTGGGTTCCTGCTACCTACATGGGAGACCTGAATTGAGTCATAGACTTCTGGCTTACATTTGGCTCAGTCCCATCCCAACTGTTGTGAGCATTCAGCAAACAAATGAACTAATAGAAGAATTCTCTCTCTTTCTCTCTCTCTCTCTCTCTCTCTCTCTCTCTCTCTCTCTCTCTCTCCTTACCTTTCAAATAACTTAAAAAATTTCTAAAGTATTCAGAATGGAACAATTGCTATGTTTGTTTCAGATAATATACAGTTCAGCACCTTTTCCTTTTCCTTTTGAGGCTTCCTAGTGGTGTGAGCTGTGAGACACCTGGCTTAGCTTACTGCAGGATCTTCCCTCCACTTGTGAAGGGAGAAAAACTTCCCACGGTGAAAAGGCCCTCAACCTGGCTAAGACTTCTCTTTATAACATTCTGAGTCACTGGGGCAATGCCCAGGATGGAGCCTAGTTGAATATTCCAAAGAGGCAGAGTTTGATGTGGGGCTCAATCACGGCCCATTTGTGTGCCCATTTTTGGAAAATTGGAAGTGTCATGGTGTCAGATGCAGGATAGGCATGGGTGTGTCTCCCATGGTAATTGCATTGTAATGACATTATAACTACCTGAAGGGGTGGAGATGGGGTGAGGGGAACACATCCTGCAGCCATATTGGATATGTCCAGCTAACCCTGGTTCCACATTTGCAACATAACAAAACTTACAGTTTCAATTACATGGAAAGGTTGGATTGCCTGCAAGGTGAGCCTGGAAGTTCATAGAAAGAGAAATGAGTTTGTATGATGCACAGAAGGGGACTTGTCATGTGGGCCAGACCAGGCAGTCAGACACCTGCAGGTCAGCCCAGATTGCCAAATCACAGATTGCCTGGAGTTGTTGATCAGCAGCCCGTGCGGGTCAGTGGGGAGCTGTCCAACAGTGGTGCAGCTGAGGCTCAGACCTCAAGTCCTTTCCCTACATTCCCACAACACAAGCCTTGTAGTTGACCTGACCACTTTCATTTCAAAAAAGAAACGAGAGAGAGAGAGAGAGAGAGAGAGAGAGAGAGAGAGAGAGAGGAAGAAGAAGAAGAAGAAGAAGAAGAAGAAGAAGAAGAAGAAGAAGAAGAAGAAGAAGAGGAGGAGGAGGAGGAGGAGGAGGAGGAGGAGGAGGAGGAGGAGGAGGAGGAGGAGGAGGAGGAGGAGGAGGAGGAGGAGGAGGACGACGACGACAAGGAAGGAAGGGAGGGAGGAAGGAAAGAAGGTTGGTTGAAAGATCTAGTTTCAAGGTTCTAAACTCAGATGTCTCTTAGTTCAATGCTGTGCTATACTCGAACATTCCTTTTTTTTTTTTTGCCAGGCAGAATTAGACAGTGAGAGAGAGAGAGAGAGAGAGAGAGAGAGAGAGAGAGAGAGAGAGAGAGAGAGAGTTATAGACAGTGAGAGAAAGACAGAAAGAAAGGTCTTCCTTCCGTTGGTTCACTCCCCTAATGGCCACCATGGTCAATGCTGCTCCGATCCGAAACTGGGAGCCAGGTACTTCCTCCCGGTCTCCCATGCAGGTGCAGGGCCCAAGCACTTGGGCCATCCTCCACTGCACTCCTGGGCCACAGCAGAGAGCTGGACTGGAAGAGGAGCAACCGGGACTAGTACCCGGTGCCCCAACCAGGACTAGAACCCAGGGTGCCACTGCCGTAGGTGGAGGATTAGCCAAGTGAGCCATGGCACCAGCCCGAACACATTCATTTAACAACTGCTAATGGCCCTGTTCAAATCATAAAAAAAAAAGAAAAAGAAAGAAAGAAACCAAGAGATTATATACTCTTGAAAAACTTCAATATTTGCACTTAAGGGATATTTTCAACAAATTAGCACCTACTTAGAAGAAATTTGCACAGGCGCGAAGCTCCGGTTGCCAACCCTTCTCATGACAGGGAGAGTGAAATTAGTCACCACCTTTAAAATGCTTAAATAGAAATATAGAAGTTGTCTTTGAGAGGTAAACACTGTTCTTCCTCGTGTGATTGTAAGAATGCCAGGCCTGCTGTTTTGACAGGTGCCTCCTGGAATGAGCTGCTGAGATGCCTGGCATAGCTGTGCGGCACTTTGACAGGACACTGGCTCATCCGTGCAGTCCCTGAGCAAATTGGCTTCAGACTCTCCCTTAACAAATTCCAAGCCACAGTGATCTGAGGCAGCCATGTCAGTTTAGATTACTCTCCTCCACCCTCCAAAGACAATATGGGTTCTCTGTCAGTAACCTGCACCCTGATGCACGATTAGCCGCACATTTTAAACACTGAAGGAAATAAATACACTACATTTCCAAAGCACAAAGGATTTTCAGCAGCATTCTTCCTGGGGGCATTGAAGTACTTGAATCTAAATCTAACCTTTTTTCATGTATTAGCTACTGAATTTAGATATGCACTTGATTTACTTAAGCTCACATTTCTTCATTTGAACACTGCAGAAGATAATAACATCTACCCCTTATATTTGGTGCTTGGATGCAATAAGACAATCCACATAATGTTCTGAGAATGTTACTTGGTCCATAAGGTGGGGCTCAACAATGTCAACTATCGTTTTTCCAAAGACAGTGTGGCAATTAGAAATAATGACCTCTAAATGTCATTTGAAGAATCATTTTGTATGTAAACCTATTACCACTGGGGTATAAAACATAATGAATCTCTACCCCAGCAGAGCTTTAGGTAATCCTGAGAGAATAAAAACAAATATACATTGAAATTCGTTTCACCTTACCATTCTTACTTTTATTATATATTTATACATTTATAGAAGCATCTCTTTTTATTACCAAAGTAAAAAAATGTTTCCTATGAGCACGTAGTGAACAGTAATCCCATGATTCTGGTATAAACACAATCACATGGAATTATTTACCCTTTTAGAAGTCTATGAATACATAAAATGTGTGAAAACGAAATGTAATTGAGATCTTGTTGTCCTAATTTAAATTTCACTTACTATTCCTTTATGAATACTTTTCAATATCTAAACATCATCCTAAAACTCCAGATGTACCAGAGTTTAAATAATCTATTTGAAATTTGTCTCTCACTTAAATCTAGTATGAATCTTCTTTCAGGGAATGTGCTTTCACACACATCTGTATGAAATAAATGGAATTTGTGATTCATAGAATAGTAGAGTCTCATAAATGAGGGAAAACTTATCTTTATAAATATTTTAAGAGTTTATATTCTTAACATTGCAGTATAAGGATGTCAATATTTTTTGTACTTCTACTACCACTAGATATTAACATGTAAACTTTTTTGTCTCCTTAAAATATAAAAATGACGAAACTTTGTGTATTTAACTTGTATTTTAAAAATCTACCAGTGGATGCTTCACTAATACATTTTTTGACTTGAAGTATTCAGGGCAGACTATGTGCCAAATTTATTGTCAAGGAAATATGTCACATACTTATCTCCTTATTAAGAGCTTTCTATCAAATATTCCTGTTATCTTTTCCAATTTTTATTGTGAAATTTTTATGAAATAGCTTGTTTTCTTTGAATGCTTTGTAACAATTCCTAATATAGAATATCAACTCTTTGTTCACCACATACCTTAGCCTGCTATTATTACACACTTTTGTGTGCTTTCTAATAGTATTTACTTATGAGGCTGGCAGTGTGGCATAGCTGCCACCTGCAACATTAGCATCCCATATGGGCACTAGTTTCTATATTGGCTGCTACGCTTCCAATCCAGCTCCCTGCTAATAGCCTGGAAAAAGCAGCAGAAGGTCAAACAAATCCTTGGGCCTCTGTCACCTGCATGGTGGACCCAGATGAAACTCCTGACTTGGGCTTGGCCCAGCATGGGCCATTGTGGCCATCTAGGGGGTGAACCAGTGGATGGAAGGTCGATCTCTCTCTCTCTCTCTCTTTTCCTCTGTAACAGTGACTTTCAAAATAAATAAATATTTAAAAATAATAATATGTATTCATAAATCTGTATTTTTATTTTACAAACATACATTTTTAGAAAAATTAATATAATAAAGATAAGTAGTACAAAATAAAAGTTTCTCAGAATTTTCTCTACCTGAACCTTGCCACTAGAAATGCTTTCAAGCCTGTGTTGTCTACATCAGTAAGCTCATAATATACAGGCCATTTTTAAATATTTTCCATTAAGTGGTATATATGTGGCCTCTCTTTCTCAAGAAACATGGCTCTTCATCTTCTTTATAATGGCTGCATTGCAGTGTAGGTCTACATCATATTTTGTTTAATTAATCCTTTAAACATGAATATTAGAATATTTATAATTTTTCATTGCAATAAACAACACTAGCATAAATTTCCCAGTACATTTATTTTTCTGCACTTCCTGATTGCTTCTTTCTTGAGTATACAATTGAGATTTTGTTTGGGACTCAGATTGGTAACTTTACTGTGAATTACTAGTTTGAGGATAAAGACTGAATGCAAATATAATATCACATTGTTAGGCCTTTTAGGAAATTTTATGTAATGTTCTCTTTCTAAGGACTACATGTATCATATGCCCAAAGTACTGTGGGGATAATTTTATTTTTTATCTTTCTGAGCTAATTTTTAAAGTTTCATTTATTTTATAATGCTACACTAATATCAAACATCAATTTATTAATAATAAATAAATAAATAATGGTATTAAATTAAGTAATGGTATTATTTAATACAATTATCATATTAAATACTAGAACTAATATTTTCTAATTACGAACAAACTAAATTAGTATATTTACTCATGTTAATTGGATTCATGCAGTTTTGCCTTCACATATCTTTTTTGTTTCATCTATTTATTTATTAGATATGTAGTCTTTTGACCCACCCTATTTTCAATAATGACTATTATATTAGTATCCTTTTACTGAAGAATTGCTTTGGTCGTTTGCATTCTTAGTTGTAATTACATTTCAACCCAGATTACCTTTGGCACTGAAGTACAACTCATTGATATTCTATTGTATTGATGAGTTCTTGGTATTGAGAACCTATTTTGACTGATCATTCCATTGCCTGTGACGTAACATTTAATCATTTCTGTTTGAAATACACAATTGCCTATGTGTGATTACATTGTCATTGCTTTAATATAAATGACAATTGGGTAGGTAAAGCATTTTCTGGCCACAAAACCTGTTTTTCCTCACACTTCCATAGATATAGTGTGACTCTCTTTTAATTTTCAATGATGTGAACCACTTGAGAATGGCCTGGTATTTCTTCTTTGTAATAAAACTGTTTGTAATAAAACTCTTCTTTAATGGTACTGGAGGGAGGGCGCAGGGGCTCAATGATCCTCAATGTTCATAAACTTAGGGTTTTAAAATAAAGTATTATTACTGCTATAATTATTATATTTGCAGTATATATATGTATTTATGTGTTGACTTTGTTTCTTGAATTTTACTATGACCATTGTAAGTCATTTTGACTTTGCAAATTTTATCTTCATATCATAAATTTTTTCTTTTAATATATGCTAGATTAATTTTTGTTTTCCTTTTGCTCTTATTTCGTCTTCCTAACTCTTCATGTTGGATATCTTTAATGCTCTTTGCAGTTGAATTATCTACTCTTTAGTAAGTTTTACCTCCTGTCTATGTCTGCTTTCTGCTGCTATAACAAACAGTATGTTGTAGCCTGAGTAAACCATAATCAGAAGTTGATTTGGCTCACAGTTTGGAGGCTGGGAAATCAAAGAACATGGTACTGGCATCTGTGAGCGCCTTTGTGTTGGATCATAATATCACAGAAGAGGAAGTGAGCACTTGAGACTGAGACAGAAAGTCAGCCAAATTCATACTTTTCTCTAGGAATCCATTCCTTGGATAACTCACCCAACCCATCCCTGGAATAACATTAATAAATTATTCATGAGGGCAGAGTTCTGATGACCAAACTACCTCTTAAATGACCACCTCTTAACACTGACAATAGTAAGTATATTTCAGTATGAATTTTGGACTGAACATTCAAGTCATAGCACCTCTCTGATATACTCTTCTATATTTGGGGAACTGTCTCAGACAAGTTCGTAGTTTATATCTACTTTGAAATTTTGATGCAAGTTTTTCTTTATTGTTTTGTATGCTATTTAAAATTATATGAAGATACTAATAAATTCACTTTTCTTCTTAACTATAGTCATCCCCTTCCCATTTCATTGTCATCAATATGAAGTCTTTTTCAACATTCTTTTTTTGAATTGTATTATATTTCTCTTTATAGCTTTGTTGATTGCATTAAAATCCATACATTTTAGTGTATTCTGTTTTGTGTTCTTAGTTGGTTCTAAAACTTTTATAGAACATTCACACAAACTATCCTCCTTCCTCATTAAATAAATATTTAAGAGGCAATAAAACCATACTTCTTGTTTCTTTCATTCATTTGTGCATAAAGAATTGACTTGAGGCTTACATGGGAAATCTATGCAGCAATCGTGCTCAAGTCCTACCATAAGCTGCCAGCATTTTCTTCAATCTTGCTATGATAACTTGTTTTTATAACATAGGATAACTACCAGATGAATTTAGCACTCTGCAGTAAGGTGAATGTGTAGGCAAATGGATCAATCAGAGAACTTGGTTATTTCATGCTTTCTTCTCTGAATGTGATGAGGCTACAGTCAACAGAAACCTCTCACCCTCTTATTTTCACTGGTCCAATCTCAGCAAAAGGTACAGTTTGGAAAGGAGTTTGTCCTCCTTCCTGGCTCTGTATGTTCTGTGTCAGGACAAACTTCATATGTCTTCATATGTTCTGTTGGTGTGGGAGGGCTTACTTCTGGGAAAGCAAATAGAAATGCATGGATGGTGAAAAAGCTCTTCAGTAAAATTGTTCTGGTGTCCTACTTGACTCAAGAATTACCTTGGTCTTTTAGCCCTTACTAAGGGCTGAGTTATAAAGTGCTAATGTGTTTTCATTGATTTTCTCTACCTAAGTCTATGGCATTACCCAACATGTGTTCTTAGAAAATAGCACCCCATAATTATGTTGTCATCCTTATACTTAATAGGATAATGAATTGGGGGCAGTAATAACCTTGTTCTAGAATTCCCCTTAGAAACAGATACATATAGTACTTTGTAAAAACATGGGGTGCAATGGTCAGTAACAAAGTATTAGGCTGTGAGCAGAATGCTTTATTTGAACCTGAAGAATTTATGACAGATATTGTTAGGTTCTAAATAGAAAACTTTCAACATGATAGCTCCCTATGCTCATTGAACTTAGAGTCAAATGCATAAATTCTAAGTTAAAAATATATGAAGCCTCAGATATTTGGCATAGAAGTTAAGATACGCCTTGAGATACCCATATCCCATATCAGGGTGTTTGAATTCAAGTCCCAGGTCTACCCTCAGTTCCAGTTTGTTGCTAATGCATACCCTGGGAGGCAGCAGGTGATGGCTCCAGCAATTGTGCACCTGTCTCCAATGTGGGAGAACTGCATTGAGTTCCCAACTCTTGGCTTTGGTCTGACTCAGCCCCTACACTTGTATGCATTTGAGGAATGAAGCAGTGGATGGGAGATCTCTGTTTTTCTTTTCTTTTTTTTCTTTTTTTTTTTTTTTTTTTGACAGGCAGAGTGGACAGTGAGAGAGAGAGACAAAGAGAAAGGTCTTCCTTTGCCGTTGGTTCACCCTCCAATGGCTGCCGTGGACGGCGCGCTGCGGCCAGTGCACCTCGCTCATCCGATGGCAGGAGCCAGGTGCTAGGTGCTTTTTCCTGGTCTCCCATGGGGTGCAGGGCCCAAGCACTTGGGCCATCCTCCACTGCACTCCCGGGCCACAGCAGAGGGCTGGCCTGGAAGAGGGGCAACCGGGACAGAATCCGGTGCTCCGACCGGGACTAGAATCCGGTGTGCCGGCGCCGCAAGGCAGAGGATTAGCCTGTTGAGCCACGGCGCTGGCCAGAGATCTCTGTTTTTCTTTCTTTATCTCTCTGCCTTTCAAATAAAGAAAACTAATTAATTAATTTTTAAAATATCTATATGACAAATGGCAAGGTAAGGAAAATTTAGTTATTAGATGAAAAAGTTCTCGGCATTTAAGGCATAACATAGTTGATGATGGATGTGTTAATATGGTTTTGGTAATCATTGCACAAAGTAAGCATATATCAAATCATCACATTGCACACTTTGCATCTATAAAATCCTTGTCCATTAAAGTTTAAAAAATGTTTAAATAAGGCCAGCGCCGTGGCTCAACAGGCTAATCCTCCGCCTTGCGGCGCTGGCACACCGGGTTCTAGTCCTGGTCGGGGCGCCGGATTCTGTCCCGGTTGCCCCTCTTCCAGGCCAGCCCTCTGCTGTGGCCCGGGAGTGCAGTGGAGGATGGCCCAAGTGCTTGGGCCCTGCACCCGGATGGGAGACCAGGAAAAAGCACCTAGCACCTGGCTCCTGCCATCAGATGAGCCTGGTGCGCCGGCCGCAGTGCGCCATCCGAGGCAGCCATTGGAGGGTGAACCAACGGCAAAGGAAGACCTTTCTCTCTGTCTCTCTCTCTCACTGTCCACTCTGCCTGTCCAAAAAAATAATAATAATAAATTTTTAAATAAGTAAAATATTTGAAGGGTAAGGAAAGTTTACACTGCAGTGAGAGTACAGCATAGAAGTGGGACATGTAACTCAGATTTGTAATGTCAAAAGCAATTTCACAGATAATTTTAGAACTCATGAGTCAAATGTAGTGAAATTGAATGGAGTAAGAAAGATAAAAGGATGTGACAAGCAGACATTTCAAGGGTTCTGAGACTCTTTATGATTATCGTTCTTTTGTACGAAAAAGTTGTACATAATGAAGGATACGGTACTATGAGACTTGGCCCATTCTATCACAAGAGAAATTATTTAAATATATAATAGCTTTCATTATATTTTCCCTATATAAATGTTAACCAGATTTTTGTATGTGATTCAGTTCTCTGATGAAATAATTTTCTACTAACTTCTAGATATACTAATTATATTTAAATCACTCAGGGTCTTCTCTGGGTTTGTTTCCATTTTCTTTTGATTTCTGGTCAATTGTTCTTTATTCCTGGCATGCCAGATGATTTTTCAGTAAATGCTAGACCTAATGATTTAAAATTACATAGAGATAACACAAGGCTGAAAGTGATATCATTTTGTCTAGAGAGGATATTTTTGTTTTGAAGCTTATCCATACCATTAATGACTTTGATGTAGTTTTTAGTTCCTCCGTAAAGACTGAGTCCATATTCTTTCTGGTACATTATACTGATCAACAAAATAGTGAAGCTAACAAAGACATTTTCTTCACTAACTCTATACCCCTCAATTTGCTATCTATACATTTATGGCTGAGATGGGGATCGATCAGAGTAAGCATATAGAAGACTGTTTGGCATCTGAGTGAGTGCTGTATTCTAGAAGGTCCTGAAGTTTAGAGCATGTAGTTCTTACTCAGGCATAGGACAGAACTCTAAGCTTCTATAAGGTAGTGCTTAACAGGAGAGTATTCTCAAGTTCTTTCTTCAAATTTGTCTCTGTTAATGTAACTCACTAGATTTTAAACTCAATGTTGACACTTGGCTGTTTTGATAAAGCAGTCTGATTTTTTTAAGCTTTATCTTAAAATGATTCAATTAAAACAGAAAAGTAGACAACTACTATTTCTCAACTACCACTTTAAATATGATAGAAGGAAAATGAACTTCAGTATTTTTGAATAATAATTGCTAGATTTATTATAACTGAGTTCAGCTCCCAACTCTCAGTTATTAGTTGGATGACCTTAGGCATGTAACTGAGCTCTGCTTTAAATTCCACATTTATAAAATAGAGATGGTAATATTTCATTCACATAATATTTATTTGGCAATTAGGTGAAATAATGTAGAAGGGTGACTGATGAATTAGAGCATGAAAATTATACTAGATGTTTCCATGTATAGAGGTCACATCAGAATGTCAACTTGGAGAAAATTTTCTATGTCTTTATAAAACAGCTCTTCCATCTTGACTTTCAGAGCCCTGGACAGGGGTTCACCAATTTGCACTAGGAGCCCAGGGGCCTCCTGAGAGGGAAAAACATTGATATACTAAGATATAAAGTTAGGAAAACATTGGGATAGGGCAAGGTGATGCTAACTGATGCTCACTGGCAGGGAAGGGTAATGGAATCCTTGAACTGAAATTGTCCTCAGTATCAGAAAATATGGTTTGCAGACTGGTCCTGGCACTAAATCTGATAGAAGGCAGGAGCATTAGAAGGAGAAAGGAAAAAGAGAGCCCACCCAATTCAGCTCTCCTGGACAGACTGGTTAAACATTGTGGAGGCAGCTGTGGGACTTAAGAATTTTAACCTCCAGAGACCAAGTCAACCAGGCATGGACTTTTCTCCATTATAGCAAGGACTGTCCTCTAGCCAACTGCTCCAGGGCAGGATAGAAATGTACACTAACACTTAGGGAGGGGGAAGAGTGGGACCTCAGGCCCAGACATAGTGTCTTGAATATAACTCTAACTCTTGAGTTCAGTGCTGCTTCTTGGTAGGAGATGCTGTATCACATGGGTGGTCATGGACTACCTATTTATTAGAGAGACAAGTTCCCCCTCTGAGGTCTGGAGATGTATAGTCTTCACAAAACCCCAGGTAGCTTCAATGTCAATACAATCAACCTCAGTAGGAACACTTATAGTGCACAGCACTTGTGTTGTGCCTGTATTATCTTATTAAGACTTTATAGAGTCCTGCACTGTGGCATAGCAGGTAAAGCCACCACCTGCAGTGTCAGTATCCCCTATGGGAGCTAGTTCAAGTTCCAGCTGCTCCAATACTGATCCAGCTCCTTATTATGGCCTGGGAAAGCAGCAGAAAATGGCCCAAGTCCTTGGGCCCCTGCACTGGCGTGGGAGACCTGGAGGAAGCTCTTGGCTCCTGTCTTCAGATTGCCTAAGTTCAGATCTTTGTGGTCATTTGTGAAGGGAACCAGAGGATGGAAGACCTCTCTCTCTCTCTCTCTCTCTCTCTCTCTATGCCTCTGCCTGTAACTCCACTTTTCAAATAAATAAATAAATATTTTTTAAAAACTTGTGAGCTTAATCCATATCATTCTCATTTCATATATAAGAACACTGAGATTCAGCACGGTTTATAAACATGCCTAGCTGGGGCTGGCGGTGTGGCTCACTTGGTTAATCCTCCGCCTGCGGTGCCAGCATCCCATGTGGGTGCTGGGTTCTAGTCCTGGTTGCTCCTCTTCCAGTCCAGCTCTCTCTTGTGGCCTGGGAAGACAGTGGAGGATGACCCAAGTACTTGGGCCCCTGAACCCCCATGGGAGGCCAGGAGACAGGAGCACCTGGCTCCTGGCTTTGGATCAGTGTAGCTCCAGCCGTAGCAGCCATTTTGGGGGGTAAACCAATGGAGGGAAGACCTTTCTCTCTGTCTCTCTCTCTCTCTCTCTCACTGTCTAACTCTGCCTGTCAAATAAAAAAAATAACAACAACAACAAAAAGTCCTAGCTGAAGTGAGGGATCCCAGATAGAAAAATCAAGTCTGCCTGATTCTAAGCTTTAAATTTAACACACATTCTACTTCCTTGAAATCACTTCCTGACATAGTTTTTTGACTCTCTGACAAACCAATATTAGGGCTACAGCCAATATTGTGGAAGATTTCTTCAGGAGGAAACTATTTGTGACTGGCTGCTGCAGAACTTACATCCCCAGGGCTTTGAGCTTCAAATTATATGCTTGAATATAATTCAAAGTTCTCAAAGTCTATAAGGTTTAAAAAAGCTGGGCTTTTTCTCCCATCCTTGCTTAGGAAAGCACACATTACATGAATATTCTGACACATTTGCAAATGCAGTCACCTAGCTGGTATATTACTGGAGCTGCATAAGGCAGCTATGCAAATGAAAAATACCTTTGCTTTTAAATGAATGGTGTGCCTCTAGTGACCTGCTGTGAAACAAGAACTGTTGGGTTTGTTGGTTTGTGGAGATCTTCAAACTGTTGGTTTGAAGGGATCCCAGCACTCCAAATGTATAAAACTAAACTTGAAATCTCCAGTGGAAATACAAATACAGTACAATGATTACAACCAGATTTATTTAGCATGCTTAGGCAACTGATTTATGAATTTTTCCTCATACTAAAAAGAAAATGTGTTGTGTCTTGCAATGTCATTTGAATTCAATTTGGTTTAACCCAGTCCCTGCAAACCTAACCACCCCCTTTGCAACAGATGCACATGGTAATAAGCACAGACAAACTGTCTACATTTTTGTAACAACTCCTGGGAGCTAATTCATTTTTAGCAAATATGAATTCCACAACATCAAGTGAAGGGATTCTGTCTCCATGGACTATGTTATGGGAAAGCTGAGAAACACACCATTTTATTTTAAATACCAGACCAGAAATCTTACTTTATTTGAACTTTACTTAAGCCTCTAGAGGGTAAGATCTTTTGCACTCTTTCATTAAGAACATAGTCGTTAATTTTACAGACACTGAAAACAAAGTTATTGCTATTTAAGACATCCCAATGTAAATAACAACATCCTTCAAAGCTTGGTATCAGCATAAAGGAAACATTAGAATAAGAAGCATCAAAGAGTAGAATATTCTGTGTTCAATTGTATTCACATATTTCCATGCAGGTAACATTAGAGAAAGGTTGGAAGCCTCCTCTAGTGACCTCAGCACTATGTAACAGGCCACCTTCTGTTTATATGAGAACTGTTGCCTCAGACACACGTTTTAAGACAGTAATTTCAACAC